>JAJQWJ010000011.1:11250000-11850000 GCA_023637945.1 Phaethornis superciliosus
ATGAGTTAACCTATTCTGGTATTTGGAAATACTGATCAGCTTGATTATACATACAATGTTTTGTCCCTTGAAGACTTGTGGTGCTACAACCAACCTCACCTTCTAACTCATCAATGCCTTTGGGAAGGATCCAAATCAGCTTCCTCTTATGAGAGGCAGATGACACTTTACCACTAACAACACCATAATCTGCAGGGGGAAAAAAGTTCTAATTTTCCCATCAGAATAGAGTCTCACCCTGAAATACCTATGTGTCACCCTAAAAAGCAAAAACACCAGAGGAAATGGTTAAATAAAGTGCAAAGAGAGAAACATTTATTCAGCCAGAAGCTGGCTCTTTTCTACAACATTAGATATTTTTCTTATCCTTTGTTCAATGGTTTGAATAGACCTTATTAGCTGAATTGGATGTCTGCAGTATTCTGGATTTGTGGTTTCATTGAAGGAGTTGAGTCTTGGGCAGATGACTCTATTTACTGAATCTATGTTAAATCAGCTAGTGATACTTTGACATCCAAAATAAAGAAGGAATTGATACAATATTGGTTAAACTAGGGTTTTATGAACATCTTTTATTATAAATTCAGCATCTATGCAGTTTATAGATCTCATCTTCTATAAAGTAAACCTTCAGCATTTCTTCTGAAATAAGCCTGAACTATGTTTTAAAATTGTCTTCCCCTCAGTTTCCCCTTACAATGATATTCCATCTCCTATTCTTCCAACTAAGGAAAGTTTCCAAGGTATTTATCATATCTTTGAGTGTAGCATTCAAGACTACTCAAGTTCAGACTTCTGCAACTAATCTTAAACTAAAAAAAAAAAATAAAAAAAAATCTTAACTAATCTTCCACTTTGGTTTTGCACCATAGAAATGTGATTATTTTTTTCATGGAGTAGCATGTTTGATCTGAGACAATACTGACTATGTTACTCAAGTAAACCAAGTTACTGTCACATTTATTTCACTTAATTTCCACTCTGAAAGTACACTTTGGGAGTAGGGCTAATGCTCTGAGCTTTGCTATATTGATTTCAAGATACATTCATATCAAATGTTATTTGTCTCTCTCAGAAAGGTTTCTATGAAAATTATGAATCTGTACATGCAAACACACATCAACATGTGACACCATATAGTATCTAGGCATGGTAACTTATTTCCAAAGGACATATATAATAATTCCATTCTTTTGCATTTTTAAATATGATTCTTTTGCATTTTTAAACATAGATAAGGATACCAATTTTCGTAAATAAAAGAGATGAAGAAAGCTAAAGTGAGGAAGGTTTATACAAGGTACACATATACACACACTACTATATTGCATGGAATAAGAGGAAAAACTGTCAGTTTCATTTGCCTCCGTTTATGCTGGATGAGTACATTAAAACACCAGTGATTTTTCAAAGAAATTCAGAATAATTTTGAAAAATACCAGGCTATTTCTGCAAACGTCTGAGCACTGAAGAATTATTCATTGTTTGGAAATTTCTAAATTATCTAGATAGTGGACTTATGAATTGTTAAGCTTTTAAATATTTAAAAGAATAGATGTATTTGCTATGAATCAGATGTGATTCAGTGCTAATACATATGGAGTTATTCACTGAAAATAAGGCAATAGGGCAAAAAACTGGAAAACATGTAAAGCTGAAAAAAAAGCAGAGATGGAAACTGATTTCACCTCTTGCAAGAAATCATAAACAAAATATCATTCAGCAAATTATTGATAATAAATCTGACCTAACTGAAAGCCTCGAGTCAGGTTGCCATGACCAACTCTCCAGGGATGCAGAAAAAAGAAGCAGAATCAAAACAGGCATACAGGAGTTTTTCCTATTCTACAAAAATCACTCATAACAGGAGGAGTAGCACCCTGCAGAAAGAAATCTGTAATATATTGACGACATACCTGTGGTTTATTACCCTTGGTTCAGAACTCTGTTTTAAGATACATCTGATACATCTGATGTATGTATCTCAAGGAAGTATTCATTTAGCTATTGCCTTTACTGCAGGAGGGACTGATGCAGCTGTCATGACACCTTCTGAGAAACAGACGTTTTTCAGCAGCAGCTCCATCCAGAAAGATTCTTTCCCTGTGGCTAGATCTCCATGTAGAAAAAAACAGAGAAGACAATACACTTAAAAATAACTATGCTTTGAGAGTTCCCCTTAGAGGCATACTCAGCAAAGCAGAAGCTATGTGTATAAATTAGCTCCTGGGTCTCCATGAGCACTCAGTCTCCAGTGTTTACATCCCATTTGTTACTTTCAGAAGTGAGGACAATTTTAGGAAACTTGTATGACAAAAGCCTGCAAGGCGACTCTTGACTTCTTTAATTTCTTCATTCTTTCTTCCAGCCCTGCCAGCTTTTCTCCATTTAATATAGTAGGGGAAAACCAAGGCTACCATGTCCCCTGGACAATTTTTCAGTTTCTGTGTTATACTATTCAATAATATTTGTATTTCCGAATGAAGAAAATTAATCAGAAAACTATGCAAACTTCGTATCCCCCTCTTTTCATCTGCAAACACTATTTGTCAGGTAAGGAAAACAGCTTGTGCTCTAGCAGCTTTCTCACCAAGGCTTCTCTGATGTTGCCAGATTTCATGACACTGGAGATGAATACAGCTCCAAAGAACCAATTCAATCTGTTCTGTGTCCTGCTTTCACATAGAGTCACCTCTGAGCTACTGGAGCCCAAGTGGGTCAGCAAAGAGTTAATCTAGAAAGAGAGTCAAGGCTTGCACAAGGCAGATGTTATGGAGCAATTTTGTTTGTTGCTTTATTGAACAATACCCAGACATTGAAGAACTGGGTTCTCTTGTATCTCTTATTTTCAGAGAAGTCTCTTTAATTTCCCTTTGATCCAATTCTTTTTATTTGCATTCCCTTGAAGCTTGGCTTGAAACAAATAGCTTTTCTGCCCACTTCAGAGAAGTTAGTTATGGGTAAATCTCACATCCTGCCTTCTCTTTTTCTAACAGGTCAGGCTGATACAGAACCTACCTAGTCAGGCTTCCTGCCATGAAGAGGAATTAACTGGAATAGACAGAAAAGAACATCTGAATCTCTTTCCTTGCACTGAACTTCAGGCTGGGCTGGATGAACTGACCCATGCATAACTCAAAAGCAGCCTCAGACTTGCTCTTAATCTCAAGCAGCTACAGAAAATGTCGACACAGTGGCCTGGCTATTCATAAATAAATAATTAAATAAAACACAAAATGCTTTACACAGAGAAATTAACTAATGGTCTCAGGACTTAATGGGTAATTAATCCTAGCATTGATTTCTCTGTAGTGACAACATGAGGTTATAGATTTCTATTTAACATTTCTTAGTTTTGAGGTTAATGTTTGCGCTGTTTTCCCCCAAGAGCTGATTTCACAAACTGAAACTAACTGACTTGTTTCCCACTTGATATCCTAAGTCAGACAGCCCATGCTGCCAGTAGAAAATGCTCTGAGGACCCAGTTTTTCTCTCCTATGCACAAAGAAACCAAAACTGCCTTTTCATTATGCCTTCCACTATAGCCACACCACTGAAGATTAATCAGGCTGCAGAGGTGTCACAGATGGCGTAATCTGAAGGCAACCACACAGATATGTGTTGGAGGCATAATAAAGCCTGAAGAGATGGTATTATCAGCAATGAGACATGAAATGGAAAGAACCCAGACCCAAGTTGAGTGTCAAGAGCCTGGGATGAATGTGCTAAGTAGGCTGCCACAAAACAAAAGAAACCAAAACAAACACAAAAAACATTAGCAAAAAACCAAACAAAACAAAACACAAAAAACAAAAACAAAAACAAAAACAAAAACAAAACCCGAAAAAAAACATAGAAAGAAGGAAACAAAAGAAAGGAAACCATATTTGTACTTGTGAGCTAATTAAGTTTGAAGTAGAAATCAGTGAGCTGTATCAAACAAGGAACCCTCCTGAGTCATGCTCCCCTCTACCTCCACCAGGAGAGCAGTGCACTTCTGGCCTTCCAAGGACTTTACTTTTATTAACAAGACTGCAGAGCTCATTTTAAACCAGAGCCTACATCTGAAATGATGTTCTGTGTATTCAGCATAGTGTAACATTCTGTCCTTGGGACTGGAGGTTTCCACTTCATAAGCCTGAAAAGCAAGCTTGGATTTTATGTCTCTATACAGTTTACAAGCTGACATTATTTTTTTTTTTTCATGCAATAATGAAATAAAAAAATTGTAGACTATGTTTGAGTAATAAACATTTTGCAACTAATAGGTCTAGCTCAAATGTCTTCTGTGAAGACAGACTTTGAATCACTGAATATTAACTGGTTTTCCATAAAACCTCATTTGTTTACTGTCCAATTCTGCATAGCAGGAGCAGTTTTAAGCAACATTAGAACTACTTCTCTGCTCCCTTGCCTTTCATTTTCTCAAGAAATTAAACACAGCAGTGTATATCTTTAATGCTTATTATGACAGAAATTTAACTTATTCAGATACAAAAATATTTTGGGCCCTGCTGTTATATGTATAATGTTATAATAGATAAAACAAGTTCAGGCAGTAAATGTAAGGCCATAAACCATAAAATATGTATTTTACTGTGAGAAACATGTATTCTTCAGATGTAACTGATTTAGTATCTGCTTTGGCACTGCATGAAAATACAACTCAGTAGTGATATCAGCTGTGATATTTGAGAATTTAAATTACTGAAAATTTCTCAACCCGTGTAACAACAGGTAGAGGAACACACTGACTTTTGTTGATTAATTTAGGTAGATACAGACAGATTCAGCAAGTATAATAACATATGTACAACATCAGTGCTGCTTAAAAAATGATCTTAATGTACCCAGATAGAGGTACTGTAACAACTCCTAGTTTACAGTAATGCTGGAACCTCCTCTTATGTCACTAGTGCAACAGTGAATTTGTTCTTGTTATTTAAGCAAGTGCAATTGCAATACAGAAAATAATGAATATTCACTTGCATAAAAACAGACAGCAATTTTACCCAGACAGCCTCCTAACACAGAAGGTCTACATAAGCTCTGCTTGTACTCTGACACTGGCTCTTGAGGTCCACCTTCCTAAGCTAGGCCAAAACAAAGCAAAGGGATTCATTCCATGGTATGTGGATATCACAGCTCAGAGCAACAGTCAGCTTTTAAGCACTCTTCCACTAAACAGAATCTGAACAACTGAACTGGCAGGGTGGTTCCCTAGGCAGTGCCACAGAAAAACTAGCCATGATCTCAGAAGGTCTGCATCATTAGGCCCACAGTGAATAACACAGAGCTGAAACCTTTAACTGGGCCTTGATTGTGACTGAACATGAAATATAGACTGACAGACCCAGAACACTAAGCACCAAAATATAAGTGGGCAGGCCCTGAAACAGGATTTCAGAACTTGTGAAATATCTATTCCATAGTGTCTGTAGCATCAAAGAGATTTTGAGAGGTGTGAAATCAAACACTACTGAGTATTTTGACAGTTCTTACTACAATCTTCTTCATTTGCCTTTCTCTTGTGGATCTTGCTTGAGCATTGTATATTTCTATCTTGGAGCATCTCTTCCCCATCTGTAAAATCAAAGGCATTGTAAATTAACCATGCTGTTTCTTCCTTAAAAAGTGCTGTATATTAGTTACATGTGCAAGCCAAGTAAGAATGGGTTGGATCCTTGCTGTGATGAACCTGAACAAAACTCATAAGTGCAATGAACAGAAGCAAAACTCTCCTTCCCTTGAGGAGATAAAAATCAGACACATATGCCCAGTCTAGAAATTTCAGGTGGACTTCAACCACCACCTCTTCAGCTAAAGAGTTAGAACATTAAAATATTAGTAAAATATCACTCTAACAGTACTCAAATTTCAAAAAAACCTAATATTTGATTCCCAGGTACCGCTCTTGTAAAATAGTAACTCCATTAGTTATTAAAATTTCCACCAGCTAAAGATGTATCTTTGATATATTCACACTTACTCCAGTTTAGATGCTTTAAATTTGAGTACAGAAGATGAGTAATAAGGATTAAACTACACTGGTTGTAAATTGGAAAAATAATTACCTAGTTATCTGACTAGTTTTTACTTTGAACTATATAACAGTATTACAATATTTAATTTATTACTATAGCAATCAGTACTTTGTTCTGCAAATAAAGTAAGAGTGTGGACAACAAATTTAAATTTCTTCATATTTTCAGTCAATCAGTAATTTAACAGAACTGTATAAATTGATACATTTCATACTTCGATCTTTCAGACTGGGGTAAGTAAGGTGCATTTATAATGTAAATATGAGGGAAAAAAAGCTTTTGGAAATTATGATCTCTTCACAGAGCCTGACCTGACTTGTGCAGCTGCTGAAATTAGATCTTTACAGTCTAAGATTATTGTGATCATAAGATGAACTTTTTAGAGGAAACCAAATTCAAGCATGTATATCAGAAAGAAGTAATAATGGATTTCTTTCAGAATGGGATTCGTTGACCTGCTGTATTCAAATGCAATCTAGTTATATATATATGGGACAGGCAGATGATGGATGACACCTACAGTGATCATTGAAAAACCTCACTGAAGTAAGAACAGTTTAATATTGGAGCAGCCCATTTCTAATTTAATATTACTTGCTTAATATCCTTGAATAAATATTGCAGACTGTACTTTAGACATCCTCAAATATTTGCTTGTAATATGAACAACAGGCTATATACTTTGTAGAAACTGAATTAGTTCAAGATATTTTTTATTAAAAAAACAGCTGTTAATCTAATGTTTTCCAAGGTCTGCAAAGCAGATGTTTTAAATATGGTAATCTAAGTAAGCAGAAGAAACATTATGGAAATGGGAACTTCATATCCCTGTGAATAGATTTCCAAGTTAAGCAACAATCAATGCACTGCCAAATGCTGTATCAGATGAAGCAAAAGAGCCCATGGTCCATCTGGTCTCTGGAATGAATGTATATATGTATGTGTGTATAGAAGCAGGGAAGTAGGAGACAACAACCCCAGAGTAGCATTCATTCAACGTTAAAACACAGTTTCACCTTAAATAGAAGTCTTTTTTTATTTAACCGAGTTCCTACTGGTGTAAATTCACAGACAGGGTTGATTTCCCCAGTAACTAAAATAAATGGTTATTCATCTTAAGTCCTGCTGGCACAGCAAAGCTAACAAAGTCCTAGAAAAGTGAGTTGGTTTCAATTTTGGCTTACCAGCATTGGCAGAAACTGAGCTCTCACTGCAAAATCCTTGTGAATGATGAGGTATAAAACAAACCAGGCAGAGCTTAGGCTTTCAGATTACACAGCTTCTGAAGACCAGCTAACATAATTTTTTTCTCTTTTCTTTGTATTAGATACCTTTAACTGTCAGAAACAAAAGTCACTGTGTGCAACATATATTCAAGCACATACCATTTTTCTAGTATATAAAAGCATAATACAGCTTTAGATAATGCACCAAAATATAAAGAAAATAAGCAATTCTAGAATTAAGACTACTCACACTGCTGATACAGTTCAAGTATTTTAGGAACTGCTCTGCACCCCGTGATTACTGATGACATTCCTGACACAACATGAACAACCAAAGCCTGGTTTTATAGTTCTGCTCTCTCTCTGCTGTCTCCAACAGCCTTTTTAGGATTCAACTGAACTAAACATGGCTAGGATCCATACCTTCATCATGTTACTGAAAATACAAACAAAAGGTTCCACTAAAAATTGTACTCATGGAGAAAATAGAATAAAAGAAATTCAAGAATCCTGATTTGCACATGAATTGGTTTTAATCCACTGTGATATTAAACAAATAATTTCATAGAGAAAAAAGGCAGTAACTCTATGAGTAATTTAGGCATGTAAAAAAATGGAAGTTTTTTCCTTACATTTTTCTTTGTACAATTTGTGGCATAAGAATGGATTAAATCTGTACTATTTTCTACTTTGCTTATGATTTCTGTCATTCAAATGATGACAGAAAAAGAAAGAATGAAAATAAATTCTTATTGTTCAGTGTTCAATGTTCTTATTGTTCAATCATGCAAACTACTTGCATGATTGCCTTAAAGAGAAAATTTATTGAAAAACACCTTTTTAAAGTGGAATTTTAACAATGAGAATTGAAACCTCAATGGAAAGATCATATGAAATTAACTCATGCATATGTAATTCTGGTACTATTATTTAATTATCCATGCTGAAACATCTGAGAGAAACCAAAATATAATGACCTTGAAATTCTCAAAATAATAACCATGATTTGTACCTTTCTTCTCCATTGTTACAGTCAGTATCATTGCAATTAATTTACTTGGTGCCATTTTCCAGTGCAGTTATAATACTTCCGTGTTCTAGTTATAATTCTTATCACAGAAATAAAGAATTTGAAACCTTTTACAGATCATTTTTAACATTCTGCATTTGGTTTCATTGGTAATTTTACCACCACATTCATCTACAGGCACAGTCTAATGAATACATATGCAAAGGTTCACTGAGCCACCAAATGAAATATGGAACATTAACAAGATGAAATGTCTTTCTCCTGGCTGAATGCCATGTTACTATGTATCACTAGTAGACGTAGCAATTTTTATAAATCACACTGTGACATGCATAAGAAAGTAGACAGAAAACAGTAAAAAACTAAAAAAAAAAAATCACTAGTGTGCTTTTAAAGTAATATTAGAGCAATTCTTAGTACTACTAGACTGTGATACAATAGAACACCCCTCCATGACTCACAGGTGACCTGCCATGGTGCCACATAGCTATCACAGAACCAGATCTTGTATTCTTACAGTGTTTGGGAAGCCTTGCATCTGGAAATGACAGATAGTAGCTGCGTCATTTTCCTGTTACATTTGTGAACATAATTCAGAAAGTTAGATCCTTGAGGAAAACGAATAACAAAATCAATAAATTAAGGACTTCCCTAGCCTGTACACTCCAGAGTTCATAGATACTGTTCCCATTCTGCCACCTACCCAACTGGTACAACACGGAGTAGAAAGAAGACACCATATTTCTCATATCAGAACAGAAGGCATTTATTATGATAGGTGCAGGGATATACTGCTGTGAAAATACCACTTCCAGAGATAGAAGGAATGTACATGATGATGGATCAAATCATATGGTATGGCCTTACTTGTAAATCCATCATAAAACCATAATTCCATGAGTTCTGCCATGAAGACAAAGGTAGCAAACTCACTGTGTTAGTCACAGACTGTCAAGATTTCTTGAAGTGACTTTTCTTTCAAGTATTATGAAGTTTTAAAAAACACATTGAGCACAAAGGAAGCACTCTGAAGCATGAGGGTGTTGAGTGCTTCATTCAGCAGCAAAAGCCATATAGCCTCAGCAGAGACCCCCAGAGAGGGGCTGGGCTGCTGCTTGTACTGCCCTGCAGCCTTGCTCCTGCTTTCAGCACACTGCAGGAGCACTTGTGAGGGCAGCAGGAAGCACCCTGGCCACGCTCACAACAGCACAAAGCTTTGAAACTGGTGGCAGCATGGCAGCTATCTGAGGGAGAAATCTCAAATTCTTCTACATAGCTAGTGAATTTGCACTAATTCTGTATCTTTCAGCTAAATCTCTCCTTGCAAAGTCTCTTGCAAGATTGAGGTGCATAGTGTCACTTCTTTTCTTGTGGTGTATAAGGTCAAATTCTCTTGAAGAACAGAATAAATGACAGACTGCAATGAAGTGGGTATACCCTTCGAGCCTGTGCAGTGGCTTTTTTAGGTGAGGCACAGTGTGATCGAACTGTCTCCACCCTTTACTCCTAAGGTTCATCTGCCAGAGCCCAGCAGGCTTGGATGGTGACAGTGAAGTCCTCGGGTCAGAAGTTTAGTTAGAATATCCTTCTCTTAGCTGGATGACCTTACAGGGCTAAATGAGCTCCATCTGCCCAGGTTTCGGAGGTAGATTAGACCCAGCCAGCACGGGTTCAGGAAGGGCAGGTCCTGCCTGACCAACCTGATCTCCTTTTATGATCAGGTGACCCGCCTGGTGGATGAGGGGAAGGCTGTGGATGGAGTCCACCTGGACTTCAGCAAGGCCTTTGACACTGTCTCCCACAGCATTCTCCTGAAAAAGCTGTCAGCCCACAGCTTGGACAGGAGCACTCTGTGCTGGGTTAGGAACTGGCTGGAGGGCCGGGCCCAGAGAGTGGTGCTGAACGGTGCTGATCCAATTGGTGGCTGGTCACCAGTGGTGTCCCACAGGGATCAGTGTTGGGCTCAGTTCTGTTTAATATCTTCATTGACGATTTAGTTGAGGGGATTGAGTCCATCATCAGCAAATTTGCAGATGACACTAAGATGGGGGGGGCTCTGCAGAGGGACCTGGACAGACTGGAGAGTTGGGCTGATTCCAATGGGATGAGATTCAACACGGCCAAGTGCCAGGTCCTGCACTTTGGCCACAACAACCCCATGGGGAGCTCCAAGCTGGGCACAGAGTGGCTGAGAGCAGCCAGGCAGAGAGGGACCTGGGAGTCTGGATTGACAGGAAGCTGAACATGAGCCAGCAGTGTGCCCAGGTGGCCAAGAAGGCCAATGGCATCCTGGCCTGGATCAGGAACAGCGTGGCAAGCAGGTCCAAGGAAGTGATTCTGCCCCTGTACTCAGCCCTGGTGAGGCCACAGCTCGAGTCCTGTGTCCAGTTCTGGGCCCCTCAGTTCAGGAAGGAGATTGAGGTCCAAAGGAGCAGGTCCAAAGGAGGGCAACCAGGCTGGTGAAGGGACTCCAGCACAGACCCTTATGAGGAGAGGCTGAGGGAGCTGGGGGTGTTCAGCCTGGAGAAGAGGAGGCTCAGGGGAGACCCCATCACTCTCTACAACTACCTGAAGGAGGTTGGAGCCAGGTGGGGGTTGGTCTCTTTTCCCAGGCAACTATCAGTAAAACAAGAGGGCATGGTCTCAAGTTGTGCCAGGGGAGGTTTAGGTTAGATATTAGAAATAATTTCTTCACGGAGAGGGTGATCACACATTGGAATGGGCTGCCCAGGGAAGCAGTGGATTCTCCGTCCCTGGAGACATTTAAAAAGAGACTGGATGTGGCACTCAGTGCCATGGTCTGGTAACCACAGCGGTAGTGGATCAAGGGTTGGACTTCATGATCTCAGAGGTCCCTTCCAACCCAGCCAATTCTATGATTCTATGATTCTATGATTCTCCTAGGATGGTTGCCTGAAGGTGGGTGAGCCCATCCTGCTCATGGACACACTTTGTCTGACCCTTCAGTTGTGAACCTGTCTGGCACGGGAGACCCTGCTGGAGGCATATGGACAATGCCAGCATAGCTCCCAACCTCACCAGGGCACACAAGCTCCTCCCCCACAACAAGGGGGTGCCCCTGGAGGTTGCAATGAAGTAACACAAACACGTTTCTATCCCTTTTTCCTTCAACACACATTATTTAGATGTGCCACACAAAGCAAACATGAGCACTACAAAATTAGGAAATGCAAAATGGAAGCTGTGTATCCTACCCATATGCATATGCTCTAAATACAAATATAAATACCCAAGGACAAAACCACTTGAGAGGACTTCTGCTTATCTCTTCACACAGAGTGGTCAGTATGCATACAAACGAATAGACAGTCAGCATTTAGTTTTCTTTGTTTAGTGTCAGGCCTCAGGCTTCCTTTACTAAGTGCTATTCTGCTATGAATACCAATTCTAAGGGCCAGAGTGGTTCATGTACCACATTTCATTTAAACAGAGTCGTTCATTTAAACAAATAAGGAATTGCATAGTGACATCTGGGGAAAAAAAAAAAAAAAAAAACCCACACAAACTTCCTTTGTAATTTTAGCACCTGATTTTTAAAATTGGAATCTTCACTGAGATTCAGTTAAGAAAATATTTATTTAACTTTTCTTCTAACAGAAAGAACGTACATTTTTTGACTACTACTTTGAAAAAAATAAGTTGACTGATCAAAGAGTTTCCTATGTTTTGTTTTGTTTTTTTTTGTCGACATTGCTCTCAGTGAAGTTCATCTTCATGAGGAAGACAGTCTTAAAGAACATGGTGTCGGCTACACACTGTGTTGGTCAGGCAAACCCAAAACCAAAAGATACCTCTTGCGAGCTGGCTTCATGATTAAAAACTCCATCACCTCCAAACTTGAAAATTTACTGAGAGGTCATTCTGATCACATTATTTCCTTATGCCTCCCACTACACAACAGACAACATGTTGTTTTCTTCAGTATATATGCCCCAACCCTCGAAGCAGAAAAAGTCAAATTCTACACCAACCTGCACCGCCTCACCCAAAAGCTTCCTGTAGTTGATAAGATTATAATCCTTGGTGACTTCAAGGCCATAGTAGGAAAGAACTATGAAGCCTGGAAAGGAGTACTAGGCAAGCATGGTGCTGGAAACTGTAATGGCAATGGACGTCTCCTGATAGTTTTGTGCTGAGCTCACCATCACCAACACTGTCTTCCAACAGAAAGACAGACTGAAGACAACCTGGATGCATCCTCGATCCAATCACTGACACCTCATTGACGGTGTCTTAGTGCACCAGAGAAATGTTTGTGATGTCCGTCATACCCAAGCAATGCCCAGTGCAGAATGTCATACAGACCACTTTGTGCAATGAAAACTTACCCTCTACTTTAAGCCCAAACCTAATAGGGGTGGCATCCCAAGGAGGAGGCTCAAAGGTAATGATCTTCAAAAAGATACAGTGAGAAAGAACGTCCAGGTAAACCTTCAAGCTAGACTTTTATATCATCCCATAGTTCCCTCTTCTGAAGCACTTTGGCAACACATTAAAAATAGTATCCTGCAGTCCTCTGAAAAATCTCTGGGTTTAGATACAAGAGATACAAGAAATGCTGACAAAGAAGAGAACTGATCTCCAGGCACGTCTCACTCAGCCATCTTGCCACATAAGAAAAGTAGCTTTTTGTCTGGATGCAGTAAGCTCCAACAGAAACTTTGAGACATCCAGAACAAGTGGTGAATCAACTTAGCAGAAAAGACTGAACCATGTGCAGCTATGGGTGAGGGCTCTGTGAAGTGCTGAAAGCAGTGTATGGACCCACACACCAGGTCCAAAGCTCTCTACTCAGCGCAGACGGCCAAATGCTTCTCAGACATAAAACCTCCAACCTGAACATTTTCAGACTCTCTTCAGTGCCAGCCGTGTAGTCCAAGGCTCAGCAATTCAACAACAACCCGTACTTCGTGCGAGACTCTTAAGGCCACAAAGCAGCTGAAAACTGGCGAGGAAGCTGGGGTTGATGGAGTCTCATCTAAAGTCTGGAAGCATGAAGGCCAAGCACTCCATGCTAAATTTCATGATCTCCTTGTGAGTTGTTGGGAATAACACATACTAGCACCAGATCTCTGTGAAGCAGTCACCTGTACAAGAAGAAAGGAGTGCTCCAAACTCCAAACTGCTCCAGCTACCCAGGTATAACTCTGCTCTCTATTGCTGGAAAAATCCTTGCAAGAATACTTTTGAACAGATTAGTACCTGCTATAGCAGAGGAAGTTCTACCTGAAAGCCAGTGTGGTTACAGAGCCAATAGGGGTACCACAGACATGGTATTTGTTCTCAGACAACTGCAAGAGAAGTGTAGGGAACAGAACAAAGGTCTTTATGTGACATTCGTTGACCTCACAAAAGCTTTTAACACTGTGACTAGAAAGAGCCTATGGCAAATCTTGGAATGACTAGGATGCCCCCCAAGTTCCTCAAAATGGTCATCCTGCTACATGAGGATCAGCAGGGCCAAGTCAGATATGGTGATGCACTCTCTGAATCCTTCACAATAACCAGTGTTGTGAAGCAGGGCTGCGTTCTCACACCCACTCTATTCACAGTCTTCTTCAGCACAATGCTCCAAAGGGCCATGGCAGACCTTGATGGAGAAAATGGCATTTACATCCAATATGGTACTGATGGGAGCCTATTCAACCTAAGGCGACTGCAGGCCCACACCAAGACCTTAAATCACCAGGTCCCAGAGCTGCTTTTTGCTGATGATGCTGCCCTCACTGCTCACACAAAAGTAGCTCTGCAGTGCTTAACATCCTGCTCTGCAGAGGCTGCAGATCTTTTGGGGCTGGAAGTCAACTTGAAGAAGACAGAAATTCTCTACCAGCCTGCACCACAGGAAGACTTCCATCATAGGTGAATCAGAGCTTAAGACAGTCCAGCAGTTCAGCTACCTGGGAATGCATTATTTCCTCAGATGCTAAGATCGACAAAGAGATAGACAACAGAATAGCAAAGGCATACAAAGCATTTGGAAGACTTTATAAGAGAGTCTGGAGCAATAAACACCTGAAGAAAAGTACAAAGATTAGTGTCTACAGAGACATTGTACTGTCTACTCTTTTATATGGGTCTGAATCATGGGTCATCTACTGCCACCACCTGCAACCCCTTGAATGCTTCCATCAGTGCTGCCTCCGTACAATCCTAAACATCCACTGGACTGACTGCATCCAATGTCACTGTCCTTGAACAGGCAGGGGTCACCAGTATTGGGGCCATGCTGCTGAGGACGCAGCTGTGCTGGGCAGGGCACTTCTCCAGGATGGAGGATCACCACCTCCCTAAGACTGCTCTGTGGTAAACTTTCCACTGGCTGCCACAACAGAGGAGCCCCAAAGAGGAGATACAAGGACTCCCTGAAATAATCCCTCAGCTCTGACCATAATGACTGCCATCAGTGCTCCACTCTGGCCTCCAATAAGGAGACGTGGAGACACCATCCATAACACTGCTGCCTGTTTGAGAACACACATAGAATCAGCCTGGAGGAGAAAAGACAGCACAGAAAGACCCGTGCCTTTGCTGTTCCCTCACAGAAGCCTTTCTGCCGTGCCTTCTGCAACCGCACTGCCTGTCGCACATTGGCCTTATCAGCCATCAGCCCTTATCAGCCATCACCACGCTTGCAGCAAGCTTGGGGAGAGCCCTTCTGAAATCTTTGTTGATGAAGCGAAGCATGATAATGATTATTAGTAATGATAGAACAGACAATTAGAGGCTGGGAAGTTTACCTTTCTTCTCCACTCCCACACATTATCTTTGTAATTTAACCAACAGTCTAGTGTTTAAAAAATAGAGCAGAGTAGCTGTATTGCATCTGGACATTGTACATTTTCACACATGCTATCTATATATGACTGATTTTGAAATTAATTAGGATAGATGCCAGGATATTCCCAACACTACTGGTTTTAAACTTGTTTATTTTGTTCTTTGTTAATAAAAACACATAAATTTATGAGAAGAAAAGGCCATTCTGAATGTGGTGTGTTTATAATTAACAAGATGGTCTATAGTTACTTGAACTTTCAGAAATCTGAATTTCAGTTTTGTCTCAGCACAACATTTGATTATCACAAAAATAACTCTACCTTCATCTAAATTCTGTCAGACCAGACAATTCCAAATGCTTTTTAAAGCTAGGTTATTTTAACCACTTTGTAATAAATAAAAAATCTAGATAGAGAAATAAAACCCTAGCAAGAAGATAATGGGATTACTATGTAACGTTAAACTACAGAGCTTTCTTCATAAAAAAAATAAATCTGTTGTTTGCATAGAGAAAAATCTGTTGTTTCACAGAAAAAAGTTGCATGCCTGTGTGCAAGTGTGTACATATCTGTCTATAATAGTTGAAGGTTTTTCATTTGAGAAATCTATTTCAGCTAACTATTTTTTTCATGTTCTATAGTTGTCAGTTGAAGTTCCAATGAAAAAGTATAAATGAGCAAAGGATACAGATGATAACACATCAATTAATGAATTCTACTTTTTTATGAGTTAAGCCTGCTAGCAGTTATTGTCAGTGTGAAAGAAGGTCTGGCTAATGCCTTTTTACTTGTGCAAGAATAAAAAGGCCTCTCACTTGGAAGAGCATGATGAGCATTTGTTTTATCCAAAAAGGCATCGTCCAGGGCATTTCTGAGAGACAATAGTGACTTTCCTATACTTAACAGTTACTGTAACCTTAATCAAACCTGCCTGAGACCAGCAAACAGTTTTCAAAGCTATCAGCTGGTGGCACAATTGGATTAGAGACAGACAGACAGATTCCATCCCTTGGTCCATCTCCCCTGCCCTCCTTCCGTCCATCCATTCCTCCTTGCCATCCATCTCTCTCTACTTCTCCTTTGCCATTTTCCATGTGATTGCCTAAGATTAGTTCTCCTAGGAAACCATGCTAACAAGTCTGCCAAAACATAAATATAAGGATTTAACCTTCCCTTATGAAAAGTCCTTAGTTGTGTGGCTTAGTGAACTCCTAGACAGCAGTTCAGTTATGTTATTTTCTGTTTCTCAGAAGAAAGAACAAACATCACAAGCACCTTACTTACTTTTTTTCCTCACCATCAACTCCAGATTGAGAAAACACATGAAAAGAAAATAATTTAATGGTGACAGTCACCATCATGGTCAAGGGAAAATAGAGCCTTAGAGTTACAATCCAAGGACGAACATTTCCCTTTCTTCTTAACTGTGCTTCTGTGTTGTGCCTGTGCTGGAAAACAAATGCTGCCAGGGCAGGAGCTTGAGAACAAACCCTGGCACACAACCACCTCTTCTGGTACATTAGGGCATGTACCTAGTTTTGGACCCTAACAAGTAGCTCTTTCCAAAACACCTCTTGAGCACAAGTCAGGCATAGGCACAGCCCAGGGACCCTTCCCCCTAGGCAGCCTCCATGCAGCCATTCTGTTGGAGAGGTAAAGAGAGTTCAGCTCCATGAATTTGTGTGGTATCATGGCTTCTGGGTGCAAAATGGCTTAGCAATGTGCCCTTGTGGCCAAAAGGGTCAATGGGGTACATCAGGAAAAGTGTCCCCCATAGATCTTCAGAAGTTATCCTCCCTGTCCTGGTTTAGGCCAGGATAGAGGTGATTTTCTGTTTTGTACTTTTGCTTTCAACTAAGTCTCTTGTAAGTAGCTGCACTTGCTGAAATTAACAGCAAGTTTCTCAGACACTGTCTGCTTCTAGGACTGATAACACTCGATGTTTATAGTTACAGCCAGAGACTGGCATGCAGGGCCAAGGACACTGCTCAGCTCTCAGGAACATTTTACCTTCCAGAAGGAGCAACGAGATCCCACCTGAAACCCTCCTCTGGGGAGGAGCGGACAAGATAGATGCCAGAATTGACCAAACAGAGTATTCCATCCCATACACGTCATACTCGGTATAAATTTGAGGGATCACAAGGGTCAAACACCTCTACTCCTTCCTGCCCTCCCTGCTCCCTTTGGCATCCTGAGAGGATTCCGTCCGTCCCTCTGCCTGTGGTCCTGATCCGTGCCAGCCTGAATCTGTGTGTTCCTGCCTCCAGCTCCTGACTGCTGCCGACTCCAGGATTCCAGCCTGGACTTTCCCAGGGCTGCCCTGCAGCCTCGGTGGTGACGTGAGAGTTATTGGGGAAAGGGGGGAGGAACGTGGGATCAATTTTCCTGTATATTTGTATATATTTAGTAATTTTTTCCTATTTATCATTACTGTTTCATTAAAGTTCTGTAGTTTAGTTTCCAACCCATAAGTCTCTCTCCCTTATTCTCTCTCTCTCTTTCCTTTATCAGAGGAGAGGGAGATTAATATATAAATCTGTTACTCGGTTTAAATCTGTTGTTTTGCCGGGCCAGGGTTAAACCGTGACACTCCCCCTCTACTCTTCTCTGGTGAGACCACACCTGAAATACCATATCCAATTTTGGGCTCCCCAGTTCAAGAGAGACAAGGATCTACTGTATACAGTGATCTACTGTCCAATGGAGAGCTATGAGGAAGATTGACTTGAATATCTCTCCTATGAAGAAAGACTGAGAGAATTAGGTCTGCTTAGCCTTGAGAAAAGAAGGCTGAGAGGAGATCTTATTAATGTTTATAAATACCTGAGGGGTGTGTGACAAGAGGATGAGGTCAACCTCTTTGGTGGTGCACAATACTAGGACAAGAAATAATGCCTATAATCTAGAGCATAGGAAGTTCCACCTCGACGTGAGAAGAATCTTCTTTACTGTGTAGATGATGGAGCACTGGAACAGGCTGCCCAGAGAGGTTGTGGAGTGTCCTCTGAAGACTTTCAAAACCCTGCTGGATGAGTTCCTGTGTGATCAGCCTCAGTTATCCTGTTTTGGCAGGGGTGTTGGCCCAGATGATTCTAGAGGTCCCTTCCAAATCCTAACATTCTGTGACTCTATGATTCTATGTAAATAGGCTGAATTAATTTTTTTTTTTTTTATAAGTAGAGATGCAGACTGCAAGTTTATCTTCTAAGGCTGCAGAGATGCCATAACTAACCCACTGGTAGAACGGCCTCTTCTACTACAGTTCAAGTAAAGCAATTTGTGCTTCACTGACTTAGTTTTGAGACAGATCTTTTAAGCAAGAGATGCACGACTGAGATTTCAAGCTCTCCTTCCCACACAGAGAAAAAAACAGCCTATGTCAATCAAGCACATGTAATAAAACTAGCTGGTTTGAAGCTCCTGCTTATTTGAAACAGGAATCCTATGTAGCGTCCTAAATCTTGGGTTCAGTCAAAATTTCAAAGTTTACTTTTCATTCATCAAGGTTCTTTGTATTTGTTCATCATGAAATGTGCTTATCTTCACACACTTTTAAAGTCAGACTCAGCACATTACATGGTTTTTAAGCAGCTGCATTTAAGATTTGTAATTTTTGAAGTACCACAGCATGTCAGTTCCCTCCATACAGTTAAGCAGCTTATTTCAGATGAGTTGGAGTCTATTTTGGACAGGATCACAGATTAGTTGGAGGGTCTTAATTGGAAATAGAATCTAACAATATCAGCTCATACTCTACAATGTAGCTTGTGGGGATTACTTCACACAGACTCAATGAGAAACTGTGTATATTATTAATCAGTTCCTCACCATCCCAATCCTGGATAATGCTGGTGATTAAAAAAACCCACTGGCAACACAAGCAGCTAGACAGGATTCTAATGCAAATTGCAAATCAACAGAGAAGATTGAATAAAACTTCAGATTCTACAAGGCAGCAAGAGTTTCTTACTAGAACCTAGAGAGGACTTCAAAACTTGATTCTAGTCTAAGAGATTTTACATGGATCATATAATGAAATTAATGACAATTGTAAAGGAATTAATATATTACAGATTCTGAACATAATTTATTCATGGTTGCTATGGTTTTGGGAGTTTTTTTAAGGGTTTGTTGTGCAGTTTTTTGGGGGAGGTGGGTTATTTTGTTTTACTTTTGATGTATGTGAGAACTCACAGATGCCAGCATAGGGGAAAATAAACCAGAGTGCTATGAAAATCCTACTAGCACAAGCATTACCAATGAGACTCATTACAAATGCAGACATCAGAATCAAGTATAGATCCAAAGAGCCCTGATGAGTGAATAATACAGGAACTAAACCAATTGAAATTAGTTCCCTGATTTCCATTTTTTTTGCTGCAAAATAAAGCAATTTCAGTGGACATCACTAGTAGCATTTTCCCTATTATTTCTCAAATCAATAAAAAGGGATGGGAAAAAATCAGATACATATATCCTGATCTAATTCCTGCAGTTCAAATATACATAGTTAATTAGTTGTGGGTATGCCTAGAATAATTCTTAAACAGTTCAGGAAAGGTTCTCTGTGGGACATTATACAACATTTCTCCCAACCAATATTATTAGGATTATATAGCTTTAAAATTAAATTTTACAAGAAACTTTGTATGTGTACTCTCCAGGGAAATTTCAAGATCTCTGGCCATAGTTAACTCAGATAAGACCAATTAAAGGAAAGCTTAAAACAAACTTCTCTTGCACATGAAAAATACAAACCAGAGTTGTCCAACCCAAACTCCTAGTGTTAAGTAGCAATTGTCTAAACACTGTGGCCAGTAATTAATAGAACTAGGTTCTAAAAGGAAGCTGTAGTACTATGAGAATTAATCACAGACACTGTGATTCCTCCAAATTTTGAAAGTAAGACCATTCAAAGGGAAAATGTAAGGCTTTTTGCTATGAAGAATTAATTTAAAGTAGAGATAGCATCTAAGTTTTCTTATATATTGATACGAACATATGTAAAATGCAACAAAATGCCTATTGAGACACTATCTATGTCTGGCTGATATGTTAAAACATTTAATTAACATATCTTTATCACACTTGATAACTGTCTGGTTTCCTGGAATAAACAAAGACAATGGGATTACCAGAACAGGAAAAACTGATAAACATTAATGAAGACCAGAAATTCCTTAGAAAGAAAAAAATGTTCGAATCAACTTTGAAAATGGTATAAAAGTTCTGATGGAAGAAACAGCAGAGTTAGCGACTCTACTCTCACAGCAAGCGGCCCTGCCAGAACCAGTCATAGAATCATAGAATCCTAGGGGTTGGAAGGGACCTCGAAAGATCATCTAGTCCAACCCCCCCTGCCAGAGCAGGGCCACCTAGAGTACATCGCCCAGGAACGTGTCCAGGCGGGTTTTGAATGTCTCCAGTGAAGGAGACTCCACAACCCCCCTGGGCAGCCTGTTCCAGGGCTCTGTCACCCTTACAGTAAAAAACTTTTTTCTAATATTCAACTTGAACCTCCTATGCTTCAATTTACACCCATTATCCCTTGTCCTATCACTGGTCACCACTGAGAAAAGCCTAACTCCATCTCCCTGGCACTCACCCCTTACATATTTGAAAACATTGATGAGGTCACCCCTCAGTCTCCTTTTCTCCAAACTAAAGAGACCCAGCTCCCTCAGCCTTTCCTCATAAGGGAGATGTTCCACTCCCTTAATCATCTTAGTAGCTCTGCGCTGGACTCTTTCAAGCACTTCCCTGTCCTTCTTGAACTGAGGAGCCCAGAACTGGACACAATACTCCAGGTACGGCCTCACCAACGCAGAATAGAGGGGGAGGAGAACCTCTCTTGACCTACTGACCACACCCTTTCTAATGCACCCCAGGATGCCATTGGCCTTCTTGGCCACAAGGGCACATTGCTGGCTCATGGTCATCTTCTTGTCTACCAGGACCCCCAGGTGTCTTTCACCTACACTGCTCTCCAGCAGGTCAGCCCCCAACCTATACTGGGACATCGTGTTGTTCTTCCCCAAATGCAAAACTCTACACTTCCCCTTGTTGAATTTCATCTTGTTTCTCCCTGCCCAACTCTCCAGCCTGTCTAAGTCTCTCTGAATGGCAGCACAGCCTTCTGGTGTGTCAGCCACTCCTCCCAGCTTAGTGTCATCAGCAAACTTGCTGAGGGTACGTTCTATACCCTCATCCAAGTCGTTGATGAAGATATTGAACAACACCAGTCCCAGTACCGACCCCTGAGGGACTCCACTAGTCACACACCTCCAACCAGATTCTGCCCCATTGACTACAACTCTCTGACTCCTTCCTTTCAACCAGTTCCTGATCCACCTCACTACCTGATCACCAAACCCATACTTGATCAACTTATCTACAAGGATGCTGTGAGAGACAGTGTCAAATGCTTTACTGAAATCAAGATAAACCACATCTACCGCTCTTCCATCATCTATCCACCTAGTAATTTCCTCATAGAAGGCTATGAGGTTAGTTAAACATGATTTACCCTTGATAAAACCATGCTGACTGCTCTTGATGATCCCCATGTCCTTGATATGCCTGGAGATAGTGACAAGAACAAATTGTTCCATCACCTTTCCAGGGATGGAGGTGAGGCTGACCGGTCTATAGTTACCTGGGTCCTCCTTCTTGCCCTTCTTGTAGACTGGAGTGACATTTGCTATCCTCCAGTCCTCAGGCACCTCTCCTGTTACCCATGACTTACTGAAGATGATGGAGAGTGGCCTAGCAATGACCTCCGCCAGTTCCCTCAACACCCTTGGATGCATTCCATCTGGACCCATCGACTTATGGATGTCCAGATTACTCAGCTGATCCCTAACCCAATCCTCATCTACTATGTCAAACTCCTCATCTATCATGACTACTTCTGGGGTTAAATGAATCTGGGGCTCATGCGGAAACCCTGCAGGAGTAAAGACAGAGGCAAAGAAGGCGTTCAGCACCTCTGCCTTCTTTATATCCTCTGTCACCAGGGCTCCCAGCTCATTCCTTAGTGGGCCAATATTGCCTCTAGTGTTAGTTTTGCTAGCTATGTATTTGAAAAAGCCCTTTCTATTATCCTTAACCTGACTTGCAAGGTTAAGTTCCAAGGAGGCCTTAGCTTTCCTAATTGCCTCCCTACATCCTCTGACAACAGCCCTATATTCCTCCCAAGTGACCAGCCCCCCCTTCCATGATCTGTAGATTTTCCTTTTCCACTTAAGTTTTCCCAGCAGTTCCTTTTTTAACCATGCTGGTCTCCTAGCTCCCTTACTAGATTTCCTAACCATAGGGACGCTCTGATCCTGTGCTTGCAAATAGTGGTCCTTGAATATTGATCAGCTATCTTGAGCCCCTTTATCTTCTAAGATAAAGTCCTCCGACTCCTCTCAGAACAGGGACAGCCCGTCCCCCCCCCTCCTGGGACAGCAGCCCCAGCCAGGGACGGTCCGGCAGCAGCAGAGACCTGAATGAAGCAAAAGCCAGAAGCCTCGAAAAGGGTGACCACAGCCTAACGATTCTCTTTTATTTTGCTAATTATCTTAACAATAGTAACTATCGAGTGTACTGGCTTTTCTCTGGTAAACAGTTCTTTTTTCCCTTTTCCTTGTTGTTTTTAAAAGTCAGCGTTATCGTCTCCCTTCCTTAAAATTAAATCTTTGTAATTTGCTTAAATCATAATGCCTGCTAGTTTTGTAATTCAGGTGTCAGGTTCTGAGCGAGTGGTTGATCTTTCCTCGCAAAACAAAAATATAAAATATAAAATATAAAAAATAATATCATAACGGATCTTAACATATATCTTTTCAATATAGAATTTCTGGAAGCACACTTTTAAAGATCTGGAAGATAATATGTTGAACTATAGCATACCTTTAATGAAAATATTAATGCAGTTGTAGATTAATAGGATGTCAGGTGTGCTTTATACATTTGGAAAGCATTAGAAACAAGCAACAAGATTTCACATATCCCATAGCTAATTTCAAATATCTAGTATGTTACTGCATACACTAAGTTAAAGCTGTTTTGAAATGCAAACCAAAGGAGAGGACTTCCCCCTCCTCCTCCTCCTACCCCCCCAACTAATGCAGTATTAAAAGTAATAAAGTAAAATTGAGAATAAATATATTTTTGATGGCTGTTATCTCTAATATTTTCCCATGAGCATCCAAAGCCTGAAATTAAAAAAAAGTAGACATTTGACTGAAGGATCAAAAAAAAAAAAACCATTTTTACTTGATGTGATTTACCAGCAACATTGGACAAACTCAGATTAGGTGTCAAGAATTTAGCAGAAATGCACCTCTTTAATCTATGCCCAAATATGCTTCTTTGGTTTCACAAATTAATTGTTCAGATATAAAGGACTTAAACACATATTCTAGCATGTTGCTAACTTCTCAAATAGACTTGCCAAAATTCTGGATTCATACAGACTCTGATTTTGTAACAATATAGGAAATGTAGCCAATGCCCCTCCTGGCATTGCACAGCTCAAATGGCTTCAAATAGAATCACGTCAGTTTAAGCATCCCTTTTGCAAACAGCAGTATTTAAAGGCAGAGAGAATCCTTTTAATTAAGAGCTCTAAAACTAATTTATCAGACTGAGCCCCAACACACCCAAATCTTAAGACTGATCAGGAAAGTTTACTTGGATGTTTATTTACATCTACTCTTTATTTAACTTCCTCCTCTCTTGTTCTTGTCCTGTAATCAACTGTAATTCTCTTCTTCTAAATAGCATGCTGAAGTGTGTAAGAAAGCCAAAGTAATTTCATATTAATTCAATAAAAAGATGTTACTATACATTAAGCAACCAATATTAATCTTCTTTAGTGTACTGTTCTTTGATAAGGATTTTTTAATTTTACTTGAAGATTAAATCCTACCCATCCTTTCAAAGAGTTGGGACGTTCTTCAATGGCATGAGTGCACTGAAAATATTTGCTCTCTAGGTATCTTTTGGGGGTTGCTGTTGGTATCTAAAGCTTTCATCACAATGATTGTATATGACAATTTGCAACAGCTAAAAGCATGGCACCAACTGAACTCCAATGGACAATGCTGGAATTTGCTGGAACAAGACAGATAGTCTGGTCTGTTTCCCAGAAAAATTCTTCCATTAGTGATAGTATGATAATTTCCACAATTTAAGGAATTCATTTTGGTAAGGCAGTAAAAGTGCACCCCTGGAGTTTTATTTCCTGTCCACTCTAATTTTGTTATTTCAGTCTAACACATTTATGTTCCAAAGGTAACAGTGGTTTTGAATTCATGCCCAGCTTACATTATAAAAATTCATTTAACAGAAGGGTTTCCTTTTAATATCTGGTATCTTCTAAAAGGACAACTATAGCTCTGGCATTTTATTTCTCTAATCACGTTACTAGATTGTATAAAGAAAATGGGAGAGATTAATGTGATCTGGCTAAAAGAAAATGATTGTGGAGAAATGACCACCCATTTCCTCAATTGAAATGTCAAGATAATGACGGAGAATAATGACAGTTCTCCACAGCTGTAGTCAAAGAACTTCTCAATAATTAAAGAAAAAAGGAAGAATTTATCACTAAGAAACAAGGGCAGTAAAGCACATAAGTGAATGCACCCTAGGTCTATACTCCAACATATTTTGTAACCTTGCTATAAACTCCTCCTTCTGTTTGGGTTAAAACGCTATTTGAAGAGGAACCAATAAACCAGATTTAGCTTTTCTCATTAAGTCTGAGCCTCCTCACTGATACTGTACAGTTTAGCTGGCCTTTTTGGATAGAAACACTAATGCCCTAACCTCAATTCCACTTCATGGTCTAAGTATCACTCCTCTCTCTTACCTCTTAGCTTACTGTTTACAGGAACTGCCTGAGGTCCCTTTCCCTTAATACCAACCAAACCCCGTCTGTTAATGGAAACTCCTCTTGCCAGTCTGCAATAACCTTCTCTTTTCCAGTCTCTGATCCCCTACTATATTTTCATGCCCTCTCAACTGTCAGACACCCTTAGCATTTTTCTACTTTATTTATATTTCTTTTCATTTTTTCTTTTAGTAGCTTGACTTTTTCAGCCCACCTTTTGCTATAACCCTGACTATTCTTTGAATGAATTCAACCTTTGCAGAACCCATCCCTTGCCCATCCAGCTCTTTGTAAGGCATGTCTGTAGGCTCAGTCTGTGATTAAAAATTTTTTTTTATTCTTCATACTTTATATTCAAGTAATCTCATCTACCATCCTAAATCCAACTTACATCTCTAGATCAAGAATTCTGCATTTACCTCTATATTGCAGATGTCTCCAAAGAATTTTATCTGTCTATGACTTCTGCACAGTGAGGGATTGCTGTCATTGCCAAATTAGCACAGATTTTATTTCTCAATTATTTTTAAGTGCCATAGACTAAATATATTGCTAATATGCCTCCTTCATTAAAACCATCAAAACTAGTATGGTCTTTGTTCCATACCATCCTTTTCCTTAGTAAATTAAACTCTTTTGGTTGGTTGTTTGGTTGGTTTGGGGTTTTTTTGTTTGTTTGTTTGTTTGGGGTTTTTTGTTTGTTTGTTTCATTTTGGTTTAGTTTTTTTTATCTTTTCTTCTTTTTTTTTCTGTTGAAATCCCTTGAGAATTCTGCCAGAACAATAATAAATCTACAGATTTCTAATTAACATGAGAATTCTTTGGTCTAGACAAGCCTGAGGAAGACTTAGTAACAGTTTTCAAATGCATAGAAGTCTGCTATTTGGAAGAAGAAAATTCTGTTTTCATGTCCATAAGTAAGATGTATTGTTTCCAGTGGGAAACTGGCACATATTTTTGATCATTCTATGTATTTTGTATATAAATACTGTGTTGTTCTGCACATTGGTCTTAGAGCTGCAAGCTGCAGCTGTGACCCTACCTCCAAGGGCTTTGAGGATGCCAAGGGATGGATGTTACTTATTGTGGTTGAGAAGTGACGTTTCCAATACTGGTTTCTCAGAATATTGGGCTCAGAAAAGCCCAATATAACATTAAACATGAGATTTAGCCAAACTGAGAAAATGTTCCCCCAAGAGTACAAGTAAAAGCCATGAAATCAGTTTCCAGAAGACTGCCTTACACCCAGCAGCATAGAAATGACACTCTGAATGAAGACACCAAGAGAGGTCCAGCTTCAAAGATACATGAAATAAGGTAAAAAGATGGTGATTTAAAGGGAAAGCTGAAATATTTAGTTATTTTTATAACAGGAGAACCCTATTTAGCTGATGTATTCATACATGGAATTAATTGAGCTGTACTGAAAGTATTCTATTAATAATTGTTCATTCATAATTTCCTTTAAATCAGACTAATGAGGTATACGCTTAATTTCAAGATTATTTTTAAGAGTCTACATAAATTGCCATAGGTATATAAAATTTATATTCATCTGGAAGATCTAGGCTGCTATGTGTTGAAAATTTAGTGTGCTGATATGGTAGGTGAGGTATGATGAGAGGGGCAAGTAAACTTTTACCACCATGCTGCTAGTAATACATGCAGATAAAACTAAGATAAAACTAGGTTTTATTCCTATTTTATTTCTACAATCTATCAAAAGTCTGCCCAGACAAAAAGCTAAGTAAACTTTCAGAGAGAAACCAAGAACCATTTTCTATCTTTTACCTTACTATTTACATTACTGCTCTTTGTCTCTTGAATTTGTTGGGTTTTTTAATCACAGCATGCATGCTATGGCTTACTAAACCAAACTCTAAGCTGAAATTTTAATCATATAAATAGAACAATCAATACTATCTGTAAGTAATCTTTGGAACATTTATGATAAAAAATGGTGTAGAAAACACCGAATATCTCAAAGACACTGGCTGCTAGATCACTAAATCTGGGAGCAAGATGTGATTAGTGCATGCAGTTCCTTGAATGAGCTGAGTTCCAAGGAGCAGAAAGTGAGTGACGAAGGGTAAAATCCCTTCTTGCCCATTTCCTGCATCCCATGCACTGGGGATGGAGTGGAGTGCTTATTTTTCATAGAGACATGTTTGGTCTCTCTATGTACAGAAGCAGCAGAAAAAGGTCAGAACAGGAATTTGAGCCATTATTACCTGCTGTCAGCACAAACCTTATTCAAAGCTGAAGCTAGCCCACAACAACTGCTCATAGGATGCAGAAACACATAATTTCTGGTCTGGTTGTTAAAGCATAAAACAATTAACATTATGCATAAAAGACAAAGGCCAGTTACATTAAATTTGACTAACATAGCCTAAGGAGTCCAGTTTGCACTGAAAAAGTCTGACTGGTATTTGTAGGTGTATTTGTAAATTCCCCACATGATTTTTCACTAATATAATCTTCCTTCACAGGTTCTACTTTAAGGAACTCCAATTTTTTTTAATTAAAATTCAATAAAAACAAACAGGCCAATTTAGAGTTTGTCAATACCATTCCATGCTTTCAATTAGTTTTAGACAACACAGATATATTAGCTATCCCTGTCTGCCAGAAAATTCAAATTAAGGTAAATTATTTAAAGATCTAAAACATTTACATTTTTATGGTCAGTATTTACTCACAGAATACTGTTTTATCAGATATAAAGTATTTGGCAAGTTCCAAAATGGAGGTAAAACACCTTGAAAGGAAACATGGATCTCTGGGAACTTAGGACTGTTTTGCAAAATGAGATGAGGTAGCAGAAGCAGATATAGTTAATGTTAAAAAAAGCAGGAAAATCAGAATTTACAATTGGCTCTCAAAAATGCAACATTGCAGTGTTTTCTTATTCTGAATGGAAGTTATAAAAATGGCAATGCTCAGAATATGTGATTATTTTGGTACTACCAAACTGAACTGACTGTATTCTGGTATAGTGCTGCTAACATTGCTGAGAATGCTTGCAGAAATGGCTTAATATAACGGAAACATATATTTGGGCACATAACATATATTTGGACATAAGCCCTTATATTCCCTTAATATAAGAGAAACATATATTTGGAACTTCAGGGGCCTTCATATCAAGAGTACAATACGGTTTCAGTGGTCTCTAAGAAAAATGTAAAAAAGAACTCACAAGACAGAGAAACCTAAAAGAAGCAGCTCTACTAAAAAGTGAATGTGGGATCCTTATTCAGCTTCTATCACACTATAAGAACAGTGGGATACCCCCAGAAAAGAGTTGGTTCACACGACTTCTTTTTCTAAACTTAAGCTGTGAATCCCACTGTAATAATTATCTCACTGCCTAGCTGCTGGGCTCAGTTCCAAAAGGGACTCAAGAATAACATTATATATTATGTTTCAGCTCTATCTTTCAAAGTAGTAAAACACATCTGAGAATTACTTCCTTAGGAACGAAGGCAGCAGCCTCAAGGGGCTGTCTCATATGGAAACATCCAGTAAGCAGCATCAAGAGTCTATCTGACATGCTTCCCCACTAGTCTGCTACTTATCTCACACAGAACCTCTAGTGCTTGTGTAAAGGTGTTTATCTGAATTACAGTGGGGAGTACATCATGACTAAGAGCAGATCAAAATCAGAAGGGTGAAAAAATAGCTCCAAAATGCCTCTGTTGGTTACTCTGGTGAGCTGCATATTCTGTGCCATAGATAGACCTTAGTAAAGCTAAGTTTCACCAAAGACACTAATTCCAGAAAGGAAACACAAACAGTCCATATGGTGAGACAGAACTGTATTGTTTTCATCATTCAAAATGCTACTTAATTGAAAGCAGGATTAACTTTTTCCTAAAACCAATGATTCCTGCATTACCCACTACAGAGGTTCTGGAAATTCTCCTGAACAGTGGCAACTGCTTTAAGACGACACCAGTGCACACTCATCACTCATTTAAAAGTCAGAAACTCATCTAAATAAAGCCATTTTATGGAAAAAAATAACTCCCACTCATCCTATCATACTGTTTGCTACACTTGCTGCAAATTTAACAAACAGTTATTGTTCATATGGAGAGCAAATACTTGAATTCAGTTTGACTAATGCTTATAAAGAGAAAATACTAAACAATCCTGACACACTGGTTTTGGCAAGTTTTAAGTGCTTTATATTTTAAACATATTTAAGACTATCATGGAAAATGCAGGTTCACAGCTAACAAGAATATCATGCAAGTTGGTATGCCTAGATCTTACATGGAGTTTTTTAATTTTATAAATATCCTTTATTTCTATTAATTAACTCCTCGTTAATTTTCCCTACAATTTTCTGATTCAGAAAAATACAGACCCAAAACCACTACCTTACAAAGAAAGAACTTTAATGTACTTAAATGCCTGACAATCTGCCAGAATTCTACTGTTAAAGCTACTAATCAGTTATGTTGAAAACACAGGTTGAATAAGACAGAATAGAACTGTGGGTGCTTTAAGGCTTTTTTTCCTATACTGTATTCGTTTTTCCACAACTGGTATGAGACTTAAATCTCTGGTGAAAGAGCAACTATCTAGTGCTACTATATAAATGAGCGTACTCTAACTTTTGATACTGCAGGCAAGAAATCTCTCACATCCTTTTCTATTTTGTTGCTTAAAATTTTTCAAGGAGTCAGGCTGGCAAGGTATTACAAGAGGACAGAGAAAACATGCTGTGCACAGCAGTCTGTTTCTCACACTCAGAAATTAGGGTTAGTCAGAGTGAAAACAACTGTAACTCCAAGGAAAGATTTAGGTGACAGTAAGGAAGACTTTTTATTATTTTCTCCCCTTTCTCTGCACACTTTGGGAAAAAAAAAAACAAAACAGAACAAAACCAAGACCACCCAAAACGCTGTGCAAAGATGCTGGATGCTGTTTCTGTGTCAATTTAATCAACTGCACCATTCCTGGGAGTTAGAGAATTTACAGGTACCAAGTGCAGCTGGATAGCTCACATGAGCACAAATTGCGAGAAGACCCGGTGCTAGAACAAATAGGTCAAATTGTTTCTTCCTCGGTGAGATGCCAAATGTCAGGCCCATCAGTGGGGACAAAAGCAAGTATGTGAACACACTGTACACTTGCAATTCGCCTTTTCTGGTCTCCATGAATTAGCTCAGTCCCCGTGGCTCTCATCTTAATCACCACGTGCAGAGATGACCTGCACTGCCCACAGGTTTCACAGCACTGATGGTTTAAGCTGAGACACTGTGCTGCTTCTGTGCCCTCCCCTGCTCATTTCCTACCCTCCACCACCACCAGCTTCTATTATTTTCCCCATGAGGTAGAGATTTGTAACCTTCCAGTTTCAGATTATTTTCACCTGAATCCTAAAACTCATCTAATATTCATCTTCAGTAAAGGAAAAGAAGTGCCCACTCTGCCCAGTCTTTTCTCCTTCATCTTTATTGCATAGATCTTTCTTTAGGTCAAAGAGACATGGAAATTTTTTGTATAAAGCATAATTTACTCTGATGAGTGATAGCTGTTTGAGTAGCTTATTTCACAGGTTATTTAACCACAGATATATTTGAGTAATTCTCCATACAGAACTAAATAACCTCCAGATAGGTAAATGCCTAAAGCAAGTGGAGTAATTACAAAAATATTAATCATCATCATTAATCAGATCTTACCCACATACTAGAGGTGTGTGGCCTTGAGGATTGCCCCAAGGATCTGTCCCTGAGAAGCTCTCTGTCCTGAAAAACCATTCCAAGAGCCAGCAGCACACACAGGCTCCAGCTGGGGCATACTGCATTTGTTTTTGAAAACAGCAGTAGCACACACATGGGAAAAATACAGGCTTTTTAATAACTACTTTACAGGCAGAAGAAATAATAATGCTACTTTCTTCAGGCTGTCCACTAAGACAGCTGAGCTCATAAACAAAAAGTTCATAATCTAAGTCTAATAGATTTTGTTTCCTTGGGCAACATGGTGCTATGAAAGTGTTTAAAATGGACTTTTCTGTGTGTAATCAATAAAGCTTGCACAGAAAGAAAGACTGGTTCTCTTCCAAAGACTTTTTTAGCTGCTTGCACACTACTCTCAAACACCAAATAAGTCTTTTATAAATTTCTGTCATATCTCTCATTTCTCTGTAACTTCTCCTTGTACCACACTGTACTTAAAAATGAAAGATTTGTTTAGATCACAATCTAAAAAAAAAAAATTCAGTTCATATATTGTAACCCAAACTGACCCTATATACGATTTAGGCTTTACTGACAGAAATAATATTTATAGTATTTTTCATTATATTTCAAATCTGTGCAGGGAGTATTCTGCAGGTAAAGACTTATAATAATGTCCAATATAAGGAGAACAAAAAATATCCCATAAGAACAGAAGTATTGTAAAAAAGTACATGAAAAAAGCATCAGATTTTCCCTCTGAAAGCAAACTGCAGGTTAGTCTCAGTTTCCAGCCTGCACTGGGTAGTTAAAATGTATTTAGTCTGTACCTAACTAACACAGAAATTTACTGTGCCAGAATGCTACTAAATCACTTTAGTCTTCGATCAAATAATACAAAGTAATAGTACTGTAAGTGGACAGTATGTCCAGGTTCAGTATGATTTTTAACCTCCTACCTGCCATTGTGGGGTCTGGGTTTTTTAACTTTACTTGCACCTCCATTAAAACCTGAAGGTTTCAATGCTGAACATAATCCAAATGTGAATATTTGCATCCTAGCAAGTTTTACACACATTTCTCACTTCTGGTCTTTATAATCAAATTTTACCATTTACTGTATCCACAAGGCAGAACTTTCACTGGGCATACACATCCTAAAATTATAAAGGGCTTAATTTGGTCTTTTGTATATAATAATCAATTCAGATGGATACTTACTGTTGCATGAGCAGTAGTGCTTTACCCACTTATTCCTGACTGTAGACATTGCCAGGGGTAAGCCAGTGGCTGGGCATACACCACCAGTTTGCCTGCCAATTATGCCAATAAATTTTGTAGCAAATACCTCAGAATAATTCATCTAACTTTACATGAACCCTTACAATTGCAAACTGCTTGACTGGTCTTCTGGGATCTTTTTCTGAAAAGGACCCCTTCATATGCAAATCCCCTACTTGAAGCATGGAGAGAAGGAGGAGCCGTGACTGAGCCTTTACTCCAAGACGTTTTCCACAAGACAAAGGTTATAAAGATGAGACAGAAATACACATTTTGATTAGGGTTTTGGGACTAGTGGCTTTATGCTAGTCTATACTCACTGGAGTGTAGACCACCTTCAGGATTAAAACCCCATAACACTACACATCAGTGTACAATAGAAAAAAAGACAGTTCACTGTATTCCCTTGCCCATTTTCCTAGTCCATATGCACTTCCTTCCCCACTACAATCAAACACAATACACTGCTATGAGTAATTTTTGCTTTCAGGCTTTCTGTTCCTCTGCTGAAATCATTCTGCTAAATTTCACCTAGATAAAATACTCCAATAATGAATTTAATAGATGTCTTATCCCTCATTCTATAATGCTGGTAACTGCCATAAAAAAATGAACTCACTACTTTTATAATGAAAAGTGAAGGAAGTCTGATAGTGCTAGGACTAGTTAATGTTTTAATGTAACATTTGGCTTTCCCCATATGCTAGACACTTTCTCTAATAGAATTACAGCAACAGAAATACTGAGCATTAATTTTTATAGGGCATTCAGTCACATTTCAGGAACTGAAAGGTTGTCTGAATGTGAAGAAAGTGCCTATAAGCTCAAACCAGCAAGGTGCTAAGTGCCCACAGCTCCCAGAGAAATCATCTACATTCTGAGATTTTAACCTGCTCTTATTCAAGCAAAATTCTCTAGACTTGTCTTCAGAAAGAGATTTGCACAGATGAAGAAAAAAGAATGTTACAGACTTCTTTGCAGATGGAAGCCATGAGGAGGGAGTGAATTAGGGAGTGAATTTCAAGTCTAACATTTCTTGTCCACTAACCTCCAATATGGCCACATTCAGGCCATACAAAAATATTCCAAGTGTGGAGTTAGAGTGCCATTCTGGATTATTCTGAAAAGGAATTTTGTACACAATAAGAACTCTGTGCGTTTTACAGCTGGATCTCAAAGATCATTCACTTTACCTATGGGAGCAGTAAATGGATGCCAAGGAGGCTACTCAAACAAGTAAAGATAACCTGGCTCAAATTGATATTGTCTAAAAGTAGGGCTGTTTCAGAGATAGGAGAATTCTTTTGTCTCTTTTTTTTTTTTGTAAGGTAAGCAAATAATAATTTCAGCATTAGAAGTAGTTTAGATAGATAAAAGCAAAATCAAGGAACATTATCCAAGGCTTCACATATGAGTGCATTCATTAATTAATTACATTATATTACAGATAACGTTTACCTTTGAGATTAACCAACTGAAAGTAAATATTAGGCAATTTTCATTAATAACAGTCAATGACTGGTTATCTCATATTTCTAGTTTCCTGATACATCTGTGAGCTTTGATAGTCTTACTACCTTCCACTGCTTAGCACACAATCTTGATCTCCCAGTTTGAACTCAGAAAAGATTTATTTTTTCTCTGATCTGCAGAGAAACTAGAAAAATTGTATGTGGTCTGCTCTGAGATGAAACTGGAACTTGAATAATTTTTTTTTTATTATTCTCTGGGAAGATGTGGAAGTTGATTAGCCTGGTGACAGGGGAGAAAAAGAGAATATCACATCCTTACAGTTCATGTATCAAGAAGGAAAAACATTTGTTCCACTGTAAAGGTGAAAAGATCACTGACTGGGAGGTTTACCAGAAATGAAAACATGTGGACATCTGTTTCTTTACTTAGGTTGAATCCAAGAGAGGGCTTGTACATACAGTGTATACCACAGCCTGACCTCTTGGGCTAGTGTGAGGGTCAGCTGAAATAAGAACTAATGGCTGGGTAGAGACTATACCCTTTTTCTGAGGCTCAGTCGGCAATGCTGGGACAAGCAGGACAAAAGTCCAGTCCAGGCACAATAATCCTGGCTAGGGTGGGGGGCAGACACCTTGATTGTACTTATGCTAATGAACCTGGCTTGGCCTGAGCAGATTGAGGAGTGGGCGAAGATAAGAACTGATTGCTGGCATTGAAGTCCCCTCCAGGCCATAGCCCTGACTAGGGTGGGGGTGGCACACCTTGATTGTGCCGATGCTAATGAACCTGGCTTCTGCAGAGCTGACTGACAGCTCCCCTTTGGAACAAAGGAATTTAGGGGTACATATGGCTGTCCATGCTGTGGCTGTGGGGTCGTCCACCACTGGCTTCATTGGGACTGTTATAAAAATGACCAATGTTCGAGACTCAATGTTCTCTTTAGTAGATTGGTTTAATTAATACAATTGCAGTAAGCAAGGCGGCGCTGGGTGCGGGGGACGAGCAGAATCCCAATCCTTCACGCACACCGATCAAAGCTCTGACATTATCTTATATTGAGTACAATTCTATGCATATTCATTTCGTTATAATATTCACAATAGGTGGAGTCTGGGTGGAATCTAGGTGGAGTCTTCTTTTTGGGGAGATGTATTGGGGTCTTCAGGGGGTCTTTGGAGGAAGTAAGAAGTCTTCATCAGGCTTGAATTTTTACCTTGGTTCTGCTGACTCCTCTGCTGACTCCACTATGTTGTTGCAAGACGATATCATACTTTGACCATAACCATTGTCTCTTATCTGTTTGTTGTGTCATCTTTGTGGGGTTTTGTGTGTAGGTGTTTGCATTCTTTTGGTGCCTAGTTAGCCTTTGGCTAACAGGAGTTAGTAGTATTAGGGGTTTACTCTATTTTTTACTGATATTTAGTTCTTACTCATTTAATTCTTTTCCGGAATTTTACTTGGTTAGGAATGCAAATTCATCAATATACATTACAGGAATACAAATTCATCAACGTATATCACAGGGACCCATCCAGGATCAGAATGACATCTTGAAGAAAACTCACCGGACAGATGGACACCTGGTGGTGACTCTTACTCTCTCTTTCTTTTACACTTTTTTACTCCTCCATTTCTCTCTCTCTCTCTCTTTCTCTTCTTGTATCTTCTTTTTCCTCTGTCCTGGTTTGGGCCACGATAAAGGTGATTTTCTGGTTTGTACTTTTAATTTCAGCTAAGTCTCTTGTAAGTAGCTGCACTTGCTGAAATTAACAGCAAGTTTCTCAGACAGTGTCTGCTTCTAGGACTGGTAACACTCGATGTTTATAGTTACTGCCAGAGACTGGCATGCAGCCCCAAGGACACTGCTCAGCTCTGAGGAACATTTTACTTTCCAGAAGGAGTAAGGAGGTCCCACCTGAAACCCTCCTTTGGGGAGGACCAGATAAGATAGATGCCAAAATTGACCAGAGTATTACATCCCATACACATCATACTCAGCATAAATTTGAGGGATCACAAGGGTCAAACTCTTTCTTCCTGCCCTTCCTGCTTCCCTTCCTCGCCTGTTCCCAGTTTTTGCTTCGGCACCCTGGGAGGATTCCATGCGTTCATTTGCCTGTGGTCCTGATCCGTGCCAGCCTGAATCTGTGTGTTCCTGCCTTCAGCTCCTGACTGCTGCTGACTCCAGGATTCCAGCCTGGACTTTCCCAGGGCTGCCCTGCAGCCTTGGTGGTGATGTGAGAGTTATTGGGGGAAAGGGGGGAGGAACGTTGTATCACTTTTCCTGTATATTTGTATATATTTAGTAATTTTTCCTATTTATCATTACTGTTTCATAAGTTCTGTAATTTAGTTTCCAACCCATAAGTCTCTCTCCCTTATTCTCTCTCCTTCCTTTATCAGGGAGGAGAGGGGGATTAATAGAGAGCACCTGTTATTTGGTTTAATTGCCGGGCCAGTGTTAAACTGTGACACCTCTTTCCCTCTTTTGCCTGGCAACATATCCCCCATACTTTCACAGGCTTCTATAATTTTGCTTGTGCCAACTGTCAAATAAAAGCTTATGCTTGCACCTGACCCTTGATGGTTAGACTTCATTCATGCAGATCAAAACAAAAAAATAATTTGTTACTCTGGACTATAACAGTTAGCATGATACTATGGATATGTTAATTATAATAGTATCTTCTGTGGGTTTCCTAGGACTGCTTCTCCTGACATTAAAGAAAGAAATAAACAACCATAAGGCAGGCATCTAGAATTCATTATCCAAACTAACTAATTAGCCTTTCCCCTCCTACTGCGGTGTCATACACATTACTGCTACCTGCAGCAGAGTGTATGACTACACATCCATTCTGTAGTGAAAAACTAAAGTGATCTAGAGTAGTACTTTCAATTTATTTCAACGTGTGATTTAAAAATAAATTTCAACACTCAGGAGGTGGTATCTGTAGCTAAGACATCATGCTAGCAAATTTTTGCACTCTACCATTAATTGTTTACTGTCCCTTCTGTTTCAAATGTCAGCATTATTGTATTTACTTATCTTGAATTAATAGCAACAGCATTTTTTTTTATCTACACAATATCAGAATTTTTAAAACGATTGCAGTCATGGCTATCTGTATTCTTCAGGACAATCAAGTTACTGCAGATTCATTAAATGACAATGAAAACATTATCTTTGCGGTTTTGGGCTGACACTAAAAAAAAAAAGCAAATGTAACTGATCTACCTCAGGTACCTGATTGATGAGCTATGACTCACTAATTCTGTGCATACACAAGTGAATGGGTAAGCATTTACCCCCATTATGCTGAGCGATTTAGCATCCAGTTACTTGCACTCCTGAATTTCCTCAGCAACCTTCCTAGGTCACAGCTTTCCTGAGCAGAGCTGTCTTGACAGTCAAGAGCACTTGCTAAGCTTATTTCTATGGAGCATCTTTTCACCTGATTCAACAATCTTGAAATTAGTCTACCGCATGATTTAACCCAGCAGACCACATTTTTCTGGAGTCTCTTACCCGATGCTCTACTTTTCAGTTCTCTTCTAACAACCTCATACTACCAAGCTGCTTCTGGGACTTTGGATGAACTGCTCTCTGGTGAGGACCTGGAGAGCACACCTAAATTAAGCCACTCAGAGTGTATTTTATTTACCATTTTTTAAAACTTCTTTTTAAAATTTGCAACATATTCTCTGGACATTCTTTACCACAGAGTCATTTTGCCTTTTGCCTTAGTTTTTCATTATCTAATGCATTTTAAATCTATTGTTAAGGTTTTGGATTTTCTAGTCAAAACAAAGTGAATATTGAAACAAGAGCAATATTTATGAGAAGTTTGGGGTAAACAACATTCCTACAAATGCAAATTTGTTTATTCTATGTTAAAACACAAATATATTGAAAATAAAATTTAAGATGCTTATATTGAAAAAGAACAAATGTTACACTTGATTATGTTAACAGCAACATCATGTGTCAAACTGGAACAATAATCCTTCTGCTCTGCTCAGATATGCTCATGCTTCAGTAAGAGGACTGATTGGATTCAGTTTGGGACATGACATTTTAGAAAGAAAAACTGAAATCCCAGTAGATGAGAATGACAAAGATGACAAAAATGGCTTAGAAAATATGATGCAGAAGGGTTTATGCTCTGTACTCTTTTCAAATGTATAAATAAAATGGAGCTTGAGCAATATCCTAAAAGAAAGATGGACTTAAAAAAAAAAAATGGCAGTTTCCTCCAATATTAAAATCACTGCATTTATCACTTTCTGTTCAGTAATTTCAGTGAGAAAAAGGGAGATGAACAGTCAGAAAAATTAATTTATCTCCCCATTTGTTAGGATACAACATCATATAAAGATATCATAACTATGGACTGTGAAGAGGCATGCACTAAAGGCAATCTGAATGTATGAGAGATGAGTATTTTCATCTCTCTTCTGTGGAGAGATCTGTATGTTCTGTAGTTGGTAAGTGAGCACCTATTCACTAGTTAATAACCTATCATTGCTATATATCTAAACACAGTGCTAAGTAAAAGGCCTGTCATTTCCTGAAAGGGCAACAGTAATTCCAAGTTCTTGTTTAGTACTATGATTCAGATTTTACAGAAAATTAATTTCCTTTAAAAAAAAAAGAAGCCAGAACACCTTTTTTTTGTTGCCTGCCTCCTCTCCCTACAGACATTTTGTAGAAGAAAAATAACATAAATAAAAAAAGAAAGGAATCCCCTGCTTGTAAAATTAGACCCTGAATATTTATCTCGCCAACACCCCTCTGGAAAGCTATCTTAAATCCAGTTTTCATGAAGTCAGAAAAGCACTTCTGAGGACACGGATTTGAGGTCTTCCATTTAACTGATTATTTAGCAAATAAGTGTAGTTGGCTATATCATAGAATACTGGGGGTTGGAAGGGAACACTAGAGATCATCTACTCCAACCCCCCTGACAAATCAGGATCACCCAGGGCAGGCCACACAGGAAAGCATCCAGGCAAGTTTTGAAAGTCTCCAGAGAAGGAAACTGCACAACTTCTCTGGCAGACTGGTCTAGTGCTCCATCACCCCCACAGTAAAGTTTCTCCTCAGGTTGAGGTGAAACTTCCTATATTTTAGCTTATCCATTATTCCTAGATATTAATAAGATCCCTTCTCAGCCTTCTTTTCTCAAGCCTAAACAGCCCCAGTTCTCTCAATCTTCCTTCACAGGAGAGATGTTTGAGTCCCTTAATCATCCTTGTAGCTCTCCGCTGGGACTCTGTCCCTGTAGATCCCTGTCTCTCTTGGGATCTCTATTCTCTGTTGCATTCTGTGCAGTCAATAGTCAAGCAGCCACTTCAGTTTTCAACACTGATGCAGTGTCCAAAGTACTCCATGTTTTACTTTTTCAGTGTCATCCAGAAAGCGAGTTCTGTCACCTTCTGTGCAAAAAGCCGATCCACACACAGTCAAGATATTTGTTTAATATCCAGTTCTGTGCAGAAAAGGGATCAGGGTAGTATTCCACAAAGCAAGTTCAATTTCCTGAAACACAAGTGCTACTTTTATGCCCAAAAATGTGAGAAAGAACTTAATGTCTAACGTTAGTCCATCATTTGCATAAGTGATTGGTTAACTAATTTCTCACTTCCATTTAAAGTGTCAATGCTCAAAAATTTCACTATGCATGCTAAAGGAATAAGGGGCTTCTTGTCAGTAGGGGTCTCTTTAGCCTGTGGGTGGGTATTTTAGTATGCCAATAGCTCATTAATGACTTAATCGTATGTTAATGCTGTTAATTAGATTACCTGGTGTTTTTCAAGTCTGGGCTGTTGAGCACTTGGGATGTGTTTTTCTCTAACTGGAATCTGCTTTTCTCTAATTTTTACTGTTTCTATGTGAGCATAATTTTAATTCTGGGTATCTCTTTTGTTCTCTTTTATGTAATTTTTGCCCAAATGTGATGGTTTTCCCCTAAAATTTTACTCATTTCAATCAGTAACTGACATCATCAGCACATCCTGTAGTAAAAGCCTTGATCAGCCGCAAGGAGAAGTTCTTAGGGGTGATGGTGGACAAGAAGCTTAACATCAGTCATCACTGTGCACTTACAACCCAGAAAGCCAACAGTGTCCTGGGCTCCATGAGGGAGACAATTGAGGGAGATGATTCTCCCTCAGTCTAGCCAGTTGAGGGACATGATTCTCCCACCTCTATTCTGCTCTTGAGACCTGGAATGCCATGTCCAATTCTGGATTCCCCAACCTAAGAAGGACATAGAGGTCTTTGAACATGTCCAGAGGAGAGACATAAAAATAATCAGAGGGTTGGAGCACCTCCCCTATGAAGACAGGCTGAGGAAGGTGGCAGCAAAGAGGAGGCTCTGAGATGACCTTTTATCAGCCTTCCAGTACCTGAAGGGGACCTACAAGAAAGCTGGGGTAGGACTTTTTGCCTGAGCGTGCAGTGAGAGGAGAAGGGTCAATTATATAAAACTTGAAGAGGGGGATTTAGATCAAATATTATGAGGAAAATATTCACTAACAGGATGGTGAGACATTGGCACAGGTTTCCTGCAGATGCTGTGAATTCCCACTCCCTGGAAATGTTCAAGACCAGGCTGGATTGCCCTTTGACCACCCTGACTATTGGCAGGTGTCCCTGCCCAGGCTTGGAGGATCAGGTCTAGATTATCTGTAAGGTATCTTCCAATCCTAGCTATTCCATGATTTTATGATAGGATGGACAAACAAGGTCAGTCATTCTGGTGAGGATGTCATGGAGTCTTCTCTTCTGGTACCCCAGTTACCAGCTGCAGATGTTATTGAGTCAGAAAGGTAGTGATGAATTCAGGATGGGAGGTCTCCATGGCCTGAATCCCTGCAGCAAAATAAATTGCAGCAGGGAGGAGTGATAACAGCAACAGTTTGCTGAGCTGTATTTCTGGAGAAGGTTTAGTGCCGAGGGCATTTTCTCAGCTTCCAAACTTTGTAAGTTACTAGTAAATATCTGTAAAACGAGATTTTTCAGAGACTGGTGACTTGACAGGCAGACTTCCTAAAGATGGAAAAAACCCTTCATCCCAGGCAAAAGGCATTTCCTCCAATCTCAAGCCTCTGTTCCACCATACAAAGAATATGAAATAATTTGGATTAAATGGTTATATGATTTTCTTAGCATGGGTAATGTGATTTTTTCTTTACTTCAGTTGCAGGAAAGAGCCGAGCTATTTTAGCTGAAATAGGAAAAAAGATATCTAAAAAAGGACACTCTGTATGTGGTGGTGGGAAGGGAGGAACATCATTTGCATTTTAAGGCTGCAAAAGTACCTGAAAAAATAAGATTTTACAGTAAAAAGTGATGGAGGACTGTGACAACAAGAAACAATATCAAGTCTCCCATTCATACGTATGGAATACTCATTACTAATTAGGTAAATATGAACACTTACAATCTTTTCAAACACAAATTTTGAAAGAAAGTAGTCCACACTTAGTGGTAATCTAACTTCAGGTTTAAAAACATTGTCCCAAAAGTAGCAATAGTCACTGCTGGGTCTTGGGGAGAGTTGTTTTTTTGTTAAAGAAATATATGGATGCAAGACTAACATTACTTTTGAAATACATTTTTTTATACTGTTATCTAAATTTTGATTTTCATGTTACTTGTGTGTGAACCACCACAGAGCAGGTGTTTTCAGGTCTGGCAAAAGAAACTCTTACCTAAGGCTGTATGAACCCACTGCCCTCTCCCACCCAGGTCCCCACACACTGATACTTCTGCAATGCTCCCTTTTTTTTTTTATTTTACTATCAGAGGGGACAAGAAAGTAATGTAGTCAAAATGTTCAGACTAACAATGGCAAAAGATGTTTATCATTTCTGAGGAGTCAACTTCCGCAGCACTAAATTAAGTTTTTTAAAATAAGCAGGTACTAAAACATGACTATTGCGCCATAGATTTGTCTATGTCACCTGGTAATTCATATATGTTTATTCAGCACTGACAACATAAACAACTGGATCAGGAATCTTTGCACTCATAAAACCCAAAAGCAGAGAAGTAAATCTAATTTATCATAGATTGTAATGAATTTTGGTCTTTCACAGCCTTTCTGCCATTTATAGCAGGTCTTTCTCTGTCATCACCTCCAAATCATCTATCCAGTTTTTAATGGAAGTTATTACCTGTTGCCAAGAAAATACTTCATAGTTTAATAAATTCCTTTATTTTTTGTTTTGAAAATAATCCACTTCTCTTTGTGTGATATCTCAATTTTCTGTTTGACTGACAATGACCCTAAATGTAATTCTAATACTAAATCTGATTTTACCTCTGTATTTCTTGATTTCCAAAATATGTCTGTTTTCTTCATAATTTGATTTATTCTTATCTTTGGAGGCTCATTCTCTTAAATCCTACATTTTTCTGGAAATGATCCTTTTTCATTATATTTAGTGCTCTGAACATTGTCCCTCTCCTTTCCCACTTTTTATATACATTTGTAATAGACTTTCCTCTTTTGACTCAAAGAAATTCCAGTCTCTCCCATTCATATTCATTCAATCACAGTTATGCTTTTGCCTATAATTCTTCTTGCTTAGAATGAATCAGCTCATACTTAATCTAGACTTTGCATTCTTTTCTCTTTCTCATTTTCCTTCCCTGAACTATGATAAACCTTCAACACATCTATTATGGATTTTATTCCAACATATTTTTTCAGTAGTATGATAATATATATTCTTCATCAACTGATGAAGTGTGTCCATTTTGTCACATAAGGTCCTTGAAATAAAAAGCAGACTTTTTCCCCACTGCCACTACTGGGACTAGCTTTGGCTGTTTTCTTATCTACACTACTTATCTGTCCACCATTCTCATTATTTATAGGAGGTGCTGTTTCCATGTTGTTCTTTCCCCTACCCAATATTTTGTTATCTATTATAATAAAATAATTTGCCAATTTTTCCTCTGCAGATATAAAAATGAATAAAAGACTTTTCCAACCACCAACCTTTATATCCTTAACATCCCCCAACACTACCAGCCCTCAAGATTTCTACAGGGTACTCTTGGCAAGTTTATCTCCAGAAAGAAAAGCCTACAAAAGGAAAGTCTCTTTTTCCAAGAATGAGACTCAATGATTGATTATCTTAAATCCTTGGTTATTGCAAGAGCTCTTTGCAGCCTTACTTTGACAATCAAAGCTATGCCTACAAGAAGAAAGTGGATCTGGTAAGGTGATTTATAAATAAGAGAATTGCTATTCTGATAATGATTTACCAGAAAGACTCAATTTATGAATTCACAAGATCTGTTTTGTTTTCCTTGTAACTAAGTCATTCCAAACCACTACAGCTTTTACTCTTTTTTTTCCTCATTGTAAAATATGTCAGTTTTAAGACAACCAACATTAGACACAATTTGGGAAGTCATGCCAAAGGTGGCACACATTCCACACACCTCTCAGTCCATATGCTAGGACAGATCATTTCTCAAAGCTGACATCCAGTCACAGAAGTAATCATGTGGGGCCACACAAGAGACCACAGAGTTCTGAAGACTCTTTGGTTTAAGCCAAAGTACAGTTCAAAGTGACATTTACAACTAAGCCAACAAAATCCAGACTGTTTTATCTAGACCCATTCTAAATAAATCTGTATTAAACATAGGTGTAGTTTTAGTTACATTTAACCACTCAATAAACATATGCCTACTAAGAATTATCCACAAATTATAGTTATTCCTAGCCCTGAAGTACTGACAACAGTATTTAGGCTAGATAGTGGTTCTCCAAAAGCTAAATTAAACTTTCTGCATCTGTACATGCATTTGCACAAGAACTAAATATTTCCTACTGAAATAACCAATAATAATAATCATCAACAATATTGCTATTTTTTTTAAAGCTACTTAGTTCTTGCGATAACACATGCACTACATAGAGAAAACCAAGAAAACTAATGCAAGGCATGAAAACAATACTATTTCTTTTGGTTTGGTTTGGTTTGTAGTTGAAAAATATTATAATCCATGAAAAAAATCTGATTTAATTTTCACTAGAACTTGAAAAGCATTGAAAAGAGCAGAGAAAAAGTAATCAAAACCAAAAAAATTTCCAGTACAAGAAGCCTATTCAAAAACCTTTTCTATTAAAACATTGACCTCTTTGCATAATTATGTAATTATCAAAGAAAGCAAAGTTGGTAGTTTGCTTTACCACTAAATCAAACTTATGTTGCTTTCTTCCTTAACATTGTTGCTAAGAGTCTGAGTACTCATTACCACCTTACTCTTCCCCTTTAAAGGAAACAGAAATAGAATTTTTCCAATCAGCTACAAGACAATCCAGCTAAAATACAGACTATTTTTACACATGGAAAATTTCTGCTAGTGCTAGATACAGTATTTTCATATATGCAGTAGATGTAAAGAATCAAATGCATCTCTGAAATTAGAGCAGCAACAGCTGGGAAATGTCAAAAGATTTGTTTTCTTCCATGCATCAATGGGTCTCAATTCTGTACTAGATTTGAAAGCCTATTTTTCTCCATTATATTTAGTTCTCTCCTCCTCCCCCTCAGCTTCTTCTTCATTCCTGTGTGCTATCTATAACCTCTGTTACAAAATGCTTGGCATAATAGCCATCTTTGCATTTTTCATCTCTATTGATCATTTCCATCTTGAGATATTACAGCAACAAAACATAAAAACTGGCCAAATAAGCTAATATGAAGAAAGAAGTGATAAGCTAGAACCTCAGGCTCATTATGTCACTGCTTTGATAAAATCCTGTTTTCATTGAGTCACAGAACACTACAAAAGGATATCTCTATAAAAGTATCTCTCCAAAGATTAAGCAAGAAAATGATGTGACTTTCTGTAATTCAAATGACTGTGAATAGGTAGTATCTTTGTATTGATGGTTAAATTTTCTAGCACATCAGAATAATTTGATTGTAAAAGACCCTTAAAATTAATCTACAGCTACTTCTGCAGTATAGAAAGCATTTCCCCTCCAGGGCAGTGATTTTCATCTAATTCTTAGCTTTCATAAACAAATGTGTACATTTTCCAGTACAGAAGGAGAGCTTCGGTTCCAAGAAATCTAACTCAATTTGACTGAAAATAATATTTCTTAAAAACTTACACTTTATTCCTTCTACAATTATCTAGACTTTTTCTTGATTCAAACAGTATCTTTTTTTGCTACTTTGAGAACCAACCATGGTGCAAGGGTTGAAGCTTTTTAATCAATTGAAACCGAGGACTTTAGGCTTCATTTCTTATGAGAACTTATAAGAAATATCCACAATTTATGAATTTTGCCTTCTGCTTCTAAGCCCATTTTGTAAAAAAACACAGTTTAAAACTTTAAATTCATTCCAGGCAAAGGAAACTTTTCATCTATTTTAATAGGGCCAAGATTTCACCTACTCATTTTCACTTAGCAGACATTCTACACACTCCTCCAAATAAACCTAATTACATTCTACACATGGAAAATGTCATAGCAGAAGAGTTAAGAATTACAATTACACTTTCATACTTACAAAGAACAATCAATCAGTAAAAAGCCTTAATGATACAAAAGACACATTCTCTGATGCAAAAGAAGAACTAATGCTCTATTATCCATGTGGCTGTAGGACTTCACACTAAAGAGCTCTACTGGATTCAGCTGAATGCATTTAGCTACAAATATTTTCCCCAGTACAGTTCACAATATGGAAGTTCAGTGCAGAAAAGTGAGCAGATTTCAGGGCAAGTTTTGAAAAAGAAAATTAAAAATTTGGCACATAAGGTGTGGGCAACCACTGCAAACACAGAGGGAAAATACTATTGCTGACCAACCTTTTAAAAGAAACAATTAGATAGTACCAACAACAGCAGTCATCTTCTCCCAGTGCATAGCTGGGGCTATTGCAAAGCCAGCTAAAACATTGTGTGCTGTGACAGGAAGGGGGATGCTTTAAGAGAGAGGCTGAAAAACTGGCTTAAGTAAGGACAGGAGAATGGCCTACTTTTTCTGGAGTTCACTGACTGTGCACACTATTTGCTTGAGAACATTGCCCATTTTTCTTGCTTTATGTACATTGATTTCCAATCCACAAAGCTTTGGATGTTCTCGTTTGTCTTCCAAAGGTAAATCTATCAGAAAAATTGTTGTCCTCTACTCTGAGGAAAAGGAAGAAGGAAGAATGATCAACCAATGCCTTTTTTTTTTTTTCCCTTTCTCCCTCCACATTGTACAAGAGTGAATTAGAGAAACACACATTCATTACTGAAAGGAAGATAAGTGTGATGTGGCTGAAGCTGTTTTTTGACGTTTGTTTTTTTTAATTGATAAAAATTTAATAGCACCTTCAATTACATGCAGAATTCCCTGATTTCAGTGGGAAATGTGAAAATGAAAGAAAAACTACCACAAAAAAAAGGAAATGTGGTGACAGTAAAAGAGGCAAAAACAGAGAAACTGGAAGTGCAGTGAAGGTTTAATAGGAGGAAAATAATGCTATTCTTTCTCCTTAAGATTATTTTTTTGGCTTGGTTTTATGCTGATATAATCTCACTGGTTAAGTGAATTTATACTTTAATAAAAATGTAATCAGAAAAATAACATGCTATAATTTTTATTAATATTTGTGTTTTCTCTGATCTTAATTAGGGTTTACTCTCCACGGCCTTTAATATTACATTCCTGACATTGAAGAATAGTGAGTGTAGGGCACACACCCCTTCCTAAATCTACAAATATATAAGGGTAGAAATAATTTTGTTTCATAATTTAATAATGGACAGACAAATTGACTGTTAGGGACTGAGTATTCATTAAAAACTCTATTCTTATTGAAGCATGAGGAACTTCATTACCCAAAACATCTTCAAAAATGTTACCCTAACTAGAGTACAGTAATCCCAAAAAACTTGTCTTAATGCCTCTCTATTTAAATTAATATGTTTTAAAATATTTTTTAAAGTAAACTCAAAATTAATCACTCTCAAATGCATTTCAATATGAAAGTAATATTCTCTTTGAGTACCCCAGGCTGTGTTCTTAGGAAACAAACAATATTTATGTAATTATATGTATACATCAACAAAATGTTCTCTCTGAAAAACCTTTATAGTAGAACTGTGTCAGTATAAAGACAGAAGAAAATGGAGAGAGATGCCTGTTCATAATGTCAGAAAATCTTGTCTTTTGTTTATTTTGGTTCTAGCAGGCAACATGAGACTGAAAAAGACTAATTTAAAACTGGAGAATGACAGAACTCTGTTCACAGCAAGCAGAAGTACCAGACTGCATTTAACAAATCTCTCAAATTCTAGGGAGAACTTAGCCAGACATACTGAGGAAAATCCAAAGGAGACCACTAGAGCATTCCTAGGCCTGTGCTCAGGAACTGCATTGTTTTTTTTCAACTTCTTAATATAAGAATATACATTTCCGTCAAACAGGGACCAGAAATGCAAAGGTTTAAAAAGTGTAAGCTGAAAGCAATAGCAATGATTCAGTGCAAAAAAACCTAAAGTAAGTATTTACTACTAGTATCTCTTACAAAGGCTTAGAATTGGCAAGAAGGGAAGATGCCACAGGTCATTTAGCCAGTCTGTGCAAACAGTGTTCTCATTTTGGTACCCTGCTCTTTTTTAAGGAAAATAAACAAACAAACAAACAAAAACCTCTCTCACTGTTAATAAAATGATAATGTCTCTTAAAGGTGAAAATAGAAAACTTCTTAAGTATGAAAAAGTTTTTCACAGCCATCTAAACTATAAACTGATATCTAAAGCTAGCATGAATAGTTATGATTCTTAAAGCTAAGAATCATGGTTCTACTGGAACCACTGAGGGTATCACTGAGATACAAGTTAAAAAAAATAATTTATAAAGTACTACAGTACATTTGTTTCCAACATACTGCACAGTTTAATTCTTTACTTTCATATGTAATAATCTTGTAGTGTAATGTACTGTAATGATCCGATGATTCCAAAAGTGTTAAAATGTTGGGCTGGAAAGGCAAGGAAGGGAGGAAGGTTTGGACTAAACAATCCACTAGCCAAAAAATTATGGTCCTGTTAGTGACTGTCTTCTCAATGAAGCCTGGGTTTCCTTATACCTCTATTTAAACCTAATACTTGAACAAAGCTATCTAGTTCTGAATCATCTGGCCTACCATTCTTTAAATAACATAAATATAATTTTGACAGAGTTCTAAGAAAATTCCAATTACTGTGAAACTCTTTAATGAAGCATCCTCATTTAAATATAGAAAACATTTTCTTGCTATCAGCCTACGGAACAAAAAGATTAATTCTTTCAAGTTTTCTATGAGCACCATCTGGTCATCATGATTGTTGGTATTTTACTCATAGCATGTTTTAACAATTTTTCTTTGGAAAATTTAGTCTTAAACAGTGTCTTTTTACCTGAGATCATGGAGTACGTTGTATTCTCACCATGTCTGTGTAACCCACAGCATGCTGGAAACTACCAAGCAAGACGGAGAACATATAGACGCTCTGTGCAGGGAAACAAGTTCAAATGGCACTTTTGTAGAGAGACAGAAGATTTTTTTCAAATTCTGCAGTGGAGTTCTCCTTCTATTTCTTCTTCTTCTCCTTCTCCTTCTTCTTGGATTGACAGGAAGCTGAACAGGAGCCAGCAGTGTGCCCAGGTGGCCAAGAAGGCCAATGGCATCCTGGCCTGGATCAGGAACAGCGTGGCCAGCAGGTCCAGGGAAGTGATTCTGCCCCTGTACTCAGCTCTGGTGAGGCCACAGCTCGAGTCCTGTGTCCAGTTCTGGGCCCCTGAGTTCAGGAAGGAGATTGAGGTCCTGGAGCAGGTCCAAAGGAGGGCAACCAGGCTGGTGAAGGGACTCCAGCACAAGTCCTGTGAGGAGAGGCTGAGGGAGCTGGGGGTGTTCAGCCTGGAGAAGAGGAGGCTCAGGGGAGACCTCATCACTCTCTACAACTCCCTGAAAGGAGGCTGGAGCCAGGGGGGGGTTGGTCTCTTTTCCCAGGCAACTATCAGCAAGACAAGAGGTCATGGTCTTAAGTTGTGCCGGGGGAGGTTTAGGTTGGACATTAGAAAGAATTTCTTTACCGAGAGGGTGATCAGACATTGGAATGGGCTGCCCAGGGAAGTAGTGGATTCTCCATCCCTGGAGATATTTAAAAAGAGAGTGGATGTGTCACTCAGTGCCATGGTCTGGTAACTGCAGCGGTAGTGGATCTGATGGTAGTGGACTTGATGATCTCTGAGGTCCCTTCCAACCCAGATCATTCTATGATTCTATGATTCTGTAGATGTTGAGGTACTCCCACTGAATTATTCTGAGAAGGTATTTGGTCAGAATATGAATAAAAATTGCACTGGATACTAAACTAAAAGCTTTGGAATAGATGATAACCCCCATGTCAAAGCAGTAATTTATGCTTTAGAAATCCCTGTGTTTGAGAAACAATAAAAGAGGACTGTGGGAACTGAACTTTTAATTATGTAAGTGACTCATCTGAAATACATTTAGGTGTGGATGGAGAAATTAAGATAATGCAGAGGAATAACATTAGAACAATTTAAAATTGTAGTTGATGTTAGATATGAACTAAAAATATATATAAAAATTTTTCTGAGGTGACTAGCGACTTTGGACAACATTAAATGAGGATCTTTTCTGGCACACCTTTTGAAAATCTTTTCAAAACACAGACATGCATTCTGAATCATACTTACAGATTCACAAGTATTAACCACAATGAGGTGCAAAAGGGATTTTCAGTTGATAGCTTCTGAAAGAGAACACTTCCCAGGTGACATGAAATATCTTTTCTGTGAAAGTTGACTCTTATAGTATATACGTTTTTGTCCTTACCTGAATGCTGAATATCAGGTATTTTAGAGAACTAAACCGAAAAACAGTTGATGTCCTTGAAATTCATAAAGAAACATTATGGACAAATGCCTTAAAATGTAATTGTTCATAAAATATCATTCAATTGAAAATGTATTTACACAAGAAATAATACATATGCACTTCATTTTCCTATTTGCATTATAAATCATTAAGCACGGGACAATAGAATCCTCAGTGTAGTCAATGACAATTTACAGAAGGAATCACTGCATGCTGCATGATTAATGTTTTCTTGTACTTGGAACTGCACTTTCAACTAATATTTTCCAGCATGAGTTTGTGTCCACTAAAAGATAATGTTTAAATTATGCATTCTCTACTACCAGTCATCACCTACTATTACCAGGCAACTTTTCATCAACAGGGAGGATCAGAAAAAACATATGAAAAACATAGTAGACAACAATCTACTTTTTCAGCATCATAGGCTTCAAGACTTCAGTTTTTCTGAACTAGTATCTTAAAAATGCTGCGTTTTGAATCTGCTACATGACTTTTCTCCTATTTGTACGATCAGCCAGACAATAGAGCACTGTCTATAATCACACATTATTAAGGGAGCATGTGCTCCTCACAAAGGACAGATCATAAGATGTATCAGGAAAACAAGAGTTTGGATTTTCTTTTTTTTTTTTTTTTTTCTTCTTCTTCTTTGTTTTAAATTTATCTAAGCATTGGCTTGAGACTGAAGTTCATTAGATTCAAGCCATATCAGTCAAATTTCTAAGCCAACATCCAGCCAGAACACCTAGCTATACAACAAATTTAGGAAAAAGCTTTAGCCACAGCATCTACTATGATCCCCAACATAAGCACATATATCTTGAACACCATCTTGTGTCCTTGATAAAAAAATTTTAAAAATTTAAAATTCTACTGTCCCTTTCTTATGCTCAGCACCACTCAGGGGAATATTGTGACATTTAGCCCGTAATTCCCACATACAACAGCCCCAGGTGTTGGGAGCACTAGACTTACAAATTTACTAATGTGTCTAATATTCTAACAGCAGCCAAACAGTTCTGAAAAAAGTGCACTATTACTGATGGTCTTTTGTATAAAATCTTTCATGATGACAGGACAAACAAACTGCAGAAAATTAAATACAAACAAATTTGAACATCTATATTCGGAAAATTCAGTGAAATTAATTTTAATAATGATTTAGCAGTTCTTTCATTACTCTTATTATTTTTCTGCCAACATGATCAGTTTTCCCTTATAATTTCTAAAGGACTTTAGATCTGCCTGCACATGTTTCTAGAAAACAAAAATAATAATTTTAAAATATCAGATTACTGACTTTGAGAGCATGTTTCTTGCACCATAAAGACTAAGGATTAAAAAGATATGCACACTGCATACATACATACATTCAACACATACATACAACATCACATACCTTAAAAAGGCCAATAAAAGAAGTTGTTTAAAAAGATAAATGTAATTCCATATTTTTTATACCACAGGTACCTTCCAAAGCCTTTTGAACCACTACCAACTAGGATCTACAAGTTGGCTCTTTCCCAGGTTCTGTGTTACAGATACAAGAGTTCTGTATTTTGTCATCTTCCAACATTCAAATTATATGAAATTTTTGGATGGCAACACCTTGGAAGTGCAGTAAGAGGTGCAACAGGATTATGGTATGAAATGTATGAGGTAGGATTTAAATCTACTCTAATGAACAAAGATGACAACATTAACAGTAAAAAGCCACTATGCTTTCTTTCAGTGTCTTAGCTGCAAATTAATTTTTTTTTTTTTTTTTTTGCCAAGGTTCCTTTTTAATCTTTGGGATATACCAGAATCTGGTTTTAATTAGTACTTGCAAAGTATTGCATTTGCAGAGCTAAGAATTTCAAGTACTTGAATTTTATTTACTTTATAAGTCCAAAATCACACGTAGCTTCTACTCTCAGTAGTGTGAGGATTGACATAAAAATTTACTTCAATCATTTCCATGCTGCATTTTTCCCAAAACATGTTAGGAAACTGAAAACAGAAATGTGTGGATAATAAAATTATCCAGGTTAGAGGAATGTCTCTGCAGACAACATCCAGATTTTCAGTACAGTTAACTCATCCTGAAATACTATACAATTTTCTAAAGTAATTTCTGTTTCTTGCTTCTCTGCTAAAGTTATAATTTAAGAAACCTTAAATGACCCCTATATTGTGATCCTGGTATTACTAATGTGGAGTAAAAAAAGCCCTGGTAAATGTATTCTGAGCCAAAGGATTGTTTATCTGTTCGTATACTCATAAATTTTTATCTTTCATGCTATCCTTTAGCAATGAGTTGGATAACAAAGCGACTAAATATTCAAGTTTATATATGAGGAATAAAGTCTTAGAGAGATTAACAGACTTGTTTGTTAATGACACAGTTAACATTTTTGTAACATCACTGTAATGATCCAGATCTTTTGATTACTAAAACACACTGCTTCCTATTAACTTCATTTAACCTTTCTGAACATGATTTACTCATCCAGTCACCCTATATCTCTGTTTCTAGTTGAAGACAACAAAATCTGTACACTTCCAGGTTTCAGGCTTGTATGATTTCCTTTGTGTTTAGGTGGGAAGGTAATGTTTCAGAAAGGCTAGCACTAAGTCTGTTAGATTAGAGGTAAGGTGGGAAGGATTTTTAACAGAAGTTTAGCAATGTTGCCGTGAAAAGACAGAAATTAAAAATTCCAGTATGTCCACCCAAGGTTACATTTTAGCAAAAATCTGCAAGTTTGGGATGAGTCTTATCAAGGGACTGTATTTCCCTGCTGACGTGACTGCATGTTCTAACCTAAATAAGGAGGTTTAAGCATGTTACAGTAGTTGATGTAATGTTTATTTGGGCTTCAGTTGAACACAGATCTCTTGCCACATCAAAATGTTATTAATCTAAAATACCTAGGTGAGCATGAGGGGTCTTGGGGTGAGGGAAGTGTGGAGATGGAGAATGTTTGTAAAGCACAGCATTAGGTAAAAAAAAAAAATATTAAAATTTCCTCATGCTTTTAAGAGAATTTCTACTGTTCCATCTAGCAAACAGCCATTCTGCTTAAAGTGGAAGCTTTATTCTAACTTTTGGGTGTAGAACTGAGCACTTTCAGCAGTTATAATTAAACAATGAAATCTGCATGGTGCTCTGTCCTGAGGAAAGACTTCCTGCTGAAAGTATTTGAGGGCAAAATTCAGCCCTTAGTTTTCCTTTGGAATAAAAACTCTCACTTCACATGTAGTTTAATACATAGGAATCAAAGTGGGAGGGGGGAGGGAGAATGTTGCCCCTCTTTTTCTACATTAGGAAGTTGATATATTCTTTATTTTTTTCTCTTTCTTCCAAACCACCATTATACACCAATTAGTAGAGGACTGTTGGCTGGAAGAGAAGATAATTATATTTTCTGATGCCTCTCTCTTTTATGTGTTACGATTTTACTTTTTTTTTTTTTTTATCCATCTATCCTCAGATAAATATATATAAGGTCATGCTTAATAGAGTCTCGTAACAAAGAAACAATAACACATTCTCAGAATTCCGTGGTTTGGGGTTTTCAGGACTCTGTTGGTTGGGTTCTTGGGGGATCTCAGAGGGGGCGAATGTTATGTTTTAGGAGACAACCCTTTCTAATGGTCATCTTGACTTTCATAACACATCCAGGGGATAAAAAAAGATGCTTTAAAATAAGTTTGGCAGCCAGCTGCAAAAGACTTATACATAAATCTGAATCAGTCTTCTGAAAAGGCCAAAATCTGTCCTCTGGAAGTCCACACAGAGGTTTTATTGATGGCTCTCCTTGTGTCCCCAAATATTGAAAACTCTTATTTCATGGTCATTGTGCCCCAGACAGCCTCTGACCACTCCAGCTCCCACCAGCTCCTCTCTGTTTGTGAACAGAAGGTCTAGTGGGTCCCCATCCCTGGTAGGCTCAAACAGCTGGAGCAGGAAATTATCCTCTATATGCTCTAAGAATCTCCTAGATTGCCTCCTCTCTGCTGTGTGGAGTTCCCAGCAGACATCCAGCAGGTTAAGGTCACCCATGAGAACAAGGGCTGGTGATTTTGAGACATCTGCTAATTGCTTGTAGAATAATTCATCACGCTCATCATCCTGATTGGGTGGTCTGTAACAGACTCCCACGAGGATGTCAGCCTTGTTGGCCTCCCCCACGGTTCTGATGCACATGCACTGAACCTTACTGTTCCTGACCTTGGGTTATACAGACTCAAGAGGTTCTCTAACATACAGAGACACTCCTCCACCTCTCCTGCCATATCTTTGCCCCTTCTGAAGAGCTTGTAGCCATCCATGGCAGCACTCCAGTCATGTGAGTCATCCTGCCACATTTCTGTGACGGTGACTACATCAGAGCTTTCCTGCTGTATGATGGCTTCCAGCTCCTTCCAGCTCCTCTTGTTTGTTATCCATAATGCATGCATTGGTGTACATGCATATTGGTGAATCATGCAAATAACTGATATATTCAGTGATTTCTAATAATTCTGGCTACTTGGCTTCTGAAGCAGAGATGAAAATACAAAATTAAAACACAAAAAACTTTATCCTAATAATTAAAAATGCTCTACGTGGATAAACTTCTTCAAATAAATTCTATCCACTACAAAAGTAAAGCCCCAGTTACAGGAACAGATTTTGGTTATTTTCTTAAATAAATAAAATTTTAAGGGCATTGTATATCAGAGCCATGCTTTACTGCAATCTTTCACAACACATTAACAAGCCTGACTGCTTGGGATACTAAAACAGGTGTGTGGAGGCTCAAAAATTAATTTATGGTCATTTTATGCTGTCAACAAAAAGCAAAACATTAGAGACTACTGAAATATATCACAAGAATTAGTCAAAGTTCATAGATGCTGCTAATATTCTATTCCTAATTCTATTCCTGGAAAATAAAAGACAGATATTGAAGTGCTCTTTCCTCTCAATGGGGTAGCAAGAGTCACAAACTCTTAACTAAAGCATGATTTATCCATCTGATAATCAGAAGCAATGCTTGCTAAACGAATGGAAAAAAACATATGCTGACCTCAGTACGTACCAAGAATGGTAAGTACTTGTCATTTGACTTGTCATCTCTGTGACTTCAATGAAGAAAAAATCTGTTGTTGTGATGAGACAAAGATGTTTTGGTCCACATTAGAAAATGGGATGTAAGCTGTCAAAGACTTTTCTGTATGGACAAAAGAAGGAGTCATGGTTCTGTTCTCCTGTAACCTTGCTGGTTGGGGTAAGCTGTGCTTCTGCACCAGGAAAATCAAAAATCACCAATAGTTTTCTAGGGTTCACAGTCTACCTGAGGAATACAGAAACAATTAATTTATTAAATGTATGCTGCTGTGTTAAATGGCTAATTCAGAGATCATGAGATTCTTCCAAATAGAATATCCTTGTGTGAAATTTTCTCTCATAAAAGGTAGCTTAACAAGACCATAAATGTAATGTAGTTGTGCTGAATAGGCTTCTCTTTTTATCCTCAGAAGTTGTGAGAACAGCCCAAGAAGCTTCCATGGTTTACCTTTATAGAATCATAGAATTAGCAGGGTTGGAAGGGACCTCAGAGATCATCAAGTCCAACCCTTGACCCACCGGAGAAGTTGCTAGACCATGGCACTGAGTGCCACATCCAGTCTTTTTTTAAATGTCTCCAGGGACGGAGAATCTACCACCTCACCGGGCAGACCATTCCATTGCCTGATCACCCTCTCCGTGAAGAAATTCTTTCTAATATCTAACCTAAATCTTCCCTGACACAACTTAAGACTGTGTCCTCTTGTCTTGTTGAAAGTCGTCTGGGAAAATAGTCCAACTCCCACCTCGCTACAGCCTCCTTTCAGGGAGTTGTAAAGAGCAATGAGGTCTCCCCTGAGCCTCCTCTTCTTCAGGCTGAACAGCCCCAGCTCTCTCAGTCTCACTTCATAGGGCCTGTGCTCGAGTCCCTTCACCAGGTTGGTTGCCCTTTATCATTATTCTGGAGGAATAATCTCTGAAATTAAGATTGAAGTTTAGTTTTCTCCTTTTCTGTTAAAATTTTTATTATTTGAAAGGTAGTGAGACAACTTTTTTAATATGTTTTTTTACAAAATTTACATATATATATATACTAATCACTTGAGCTTTTGATGACTTAAAATTTGAGGGATACACACCTTTTAAAAAGTGCCTATAAACACAGGAGTGAGGTAAAACTGCACTCCAAAAGAGCAGTCCAGAAGAGCAAAGAAATTATCTTCCAGACACTTTCTCTGTGACTCACAAAGACCAAAATATTTTTAGAGTATGTCATTCAATTTCAGCCTTGCAGCCCTCAGCTAAGTTATGACCACAGATCAAAAGATGCCTTACTAAATTACAAGAAAATTGTCTGTATTCTATTTTGTTGCAATCTTGTTAGTCATAGCAAATCTTGCCTGCATTAGTTGAGTTCCAAAAAAATTATACATAACATCAACACCCTTTTTCAGACGCTATTCCAGAACCATATCTAATAATGGCTCCATGACTTAAAAAGACTGGTTTTCCCCCTTCTTGCAACAAATCCTTATTAACTTCCATACCCATCTACCTCTTAACACTCCTGCACAATGCTGTAGGACTGCCCACAGGATGAAGGCCGTCTCATAAACTGTTTATCATCCACATGGACCCTCATACATCTTAGAATGGAGATCTCAAATAGTAAAACTTTCTATGAGTGCCATTACACTTATAATTAGGGATAAATTTGTTTCTAAAGTTAAGCTCTGTTCTATGTTAGGTTTGAAACTGTTCAAATTATAGAAATTATTATTTATTCTCCTGGAAATCTCTGCACTTCAGAGCTCCAGCTCTACTGTGTAGATCACTTTATGAAGTAAAAAAAAAGTCTGCTGTTCCAAAATCAAAAAAAAAAACCCAAAAAAACTATGAGGACTTCTCCCTGTCCTTCATGTCTTGAGAGAAATAAGGCATGTTCACTGTTGAGCTCTAGAATAAAAATTCAGTTCAGATGAGAAATTTCCCAGAATTATCTCCTCCTCATTTTTCTTCTAACAAAGCCAGAAGCAAACAAAAAAAGAGATTTTTGTAAGGAACAAGAGCTGGTTAAAAGCAGATCTCTAAACTAAGCCTGTGATACTCACCCAGCACTTAAACATAAGAGGTAGTCTTAACTACCTATTCCACATGAAGAGATTTCTAAAGTCTAAAAAATTTAATTAATTAAGAAACTGAACAGAGACCAATATAACTATATTACAATTAATTTCAGGGTAAGTAAGAACATAGAATATTTCCCTTGAAACTAGTTTCTTTTTTCCTAATTTAGTGCCTGAGTAGGATTAGTGATAGGACAAAGCCCACTGAAACTCTAAAATCATTCTTCATAGAATAGAAACAAAAGGTAATTATTTAAAAAATCCAATCAGAAACATAAGACATTATATACCATGAATTATCTTTATCACCAAGAATTCCTCACATAAAAGGCATGGAAAAACTCATAATTCAGAAGAAGGAAAACAGAGGGACTGTGAAAGTGAAATGGACTTGTGACAAATGATACTGTACAGAATATGAATACAGAGACTAAAAAAAAACCACTAGTAAGCTGGAACAGGGCGAAGGCCTTCCAGCTGAAGGCCAAGTGTTTTGCTACTAGTCTTTTAAACTAACACACTTACTTGCCAGAGTTACTGGACTGTGAATTTTTGAGTTTTTTGGGGATGTGGTGGTGACTTTTCTTGGTTTTGTTTATTTGTAGGTTTATAAGGTTTTTAATGTAATGTGAAGATGATTTAGAAGATACGTCCTTCCGTTCTTAAATTCATAGGCTCTTTTTACACTCTCAGCTTTACCCCAAACAGCCCAACAACATTAAGCCTTTATATAAGCATTGCTTGATTCAAACTCCATACCTTACATATTCTCAGAATCTTTGAATACCGGAATGTTATAAACATCGTTATGAAAGATGTCCCTGAGTTAAAGTAATCCAAATTACTTAGAACAGATTTAAGAAGAGCAAATCTGTGGGATTAACAGTTTGGTTATTTGTTTGTTTCAGAGTATTATCTGTAATAAATTGCTCAAAACCTCTCCTATGCTATCATTTCCATAGAGCTGTATAAATGAAAGAGACTTAATCAAGATAGAGTAGATAAAAATGTACATTTCATGACTGAGTTAGTCTCCTAGACAGCTTCTTATAAGCATTTACCCAAACTATTAGCCAGTTTTCTAGGGACACACTAGTAACAGCAAGACAAACCAATCTGCTCTCCTCTTTATCTTTGATTACAGCTTATGCAGTCCATGGAAGCCAGTAGTTCTGATCAGTTTTTGCTTACTATGGAACACACAGACACACTCATGTTGCAATAAATTCCACAAAAAGCCTGACTTTCAGACTCCCTCTATTTTTCTGTCCCCCAACAGTGATTTAGATCAGAGAGAATGTCATTTAACATGCTCAACTTTACATACAGAATACACCTCCTTAGAGAAACATAATTTACCTCTGGGCTAGAGGACAGAAATAAGAGACAAAAACTGTAGCACCTATAGTTCTTTAAAATCTCTCCATTCTGGTAGCCATGCACACAGAAAACTTTCAAAGGCAGACAAGACTTATTACACCCCATCAGATCACTGGTGTATGGAGTCTGCTATCTTGCCTGTGCCAGCACTTCAGAAAAAAGAAAAACAAAATCTCTGTGATCTCACACAGTAGTCAGTTTTGCATCAACTCTACCTCAGTGACCAGAATTTTTTTAATGACATTTTAATGGCAACTTACCGGAGCCAAGTGAGGGCTAAAGCACTGCTCTTTAGAAGACACTTAGGTTGCCACTGAGGTTTGTTTATATACACAAAAATGCTGATCTCTGTCAAATGCTGTTTGGCATGTCCTTTGTGTATGCAAGTATTTTTTATTATTTAAAGAAGACTTGAATAGTCTACCACTTGACTTCAGAACCACAGCAGTATGTTAATACAACCTACATTGCACTATTTTTCAAGGAAATCCATGGTTAGCCTTAAAAATCATTTGCCTAGTGCAATAAATGACGAGTTACGAACAAGTGAAGTTGTGCTGATTTATCTCAGCAAATGGGATTTGTCAGAATGAGCTGTTTTCCTTTTGAACACTCAAAGGCTAGAAGAGAGGTTACTGTACTGAATTGCATTACTTTTGAACTGTGACACACGCATGCTTTCTCTACTTCTTCCTAGGACTGCTTTAAAATATTGAAAGGGATCTCCTCCTACTGGGACAGTTCACACAGAATTCTCATGTTATGGCACTTCAAATAATCTGAAAATATAATCTGTCACTTATGGGACAGTATGATCACTAATGAGGATATATGTGTATAATTAGCAACATCAATTCTAATAGCAACTTAGAGTTCTCAAAATATCAGGAAGATATGTCATAACATTCTTCAAATTAGATACAGAAGATAACTAGGGTAGAATATACTCACAAGGCATCATAATAATAAATTTAAGTTTTAGTCTTAGACTGCATCTGAGTATGCATTTCTACAAGTGGAAACTGCTCACTGATCTACATAGTACACATACAAGTGTACACAAGTACACATACTTGCAAAACAGAAGTTATCAGGTATTTGAAGTTCTGCTTTTGGTCTTTCCCAAATTGCTTCACTCTTGCTAAATGGCAATTGAGTGACTTACCTAATTCCTACACCTTGCTAGTATTTGAAATCTGATGGCAACATAATCTAAGGTATGTTCTCAAGCTATAGCTGGAAAAAACCCAACCATATCAGTATTCCTTGCATACTACACCTCAGTGTGAGATTACTCATCCAAAGCACAGAATATATTCCTCAAATGCCTTCCTTATACATGTGAAATTTACCCTATTTTACAATGAACTAAATAACCAACGAGTCAATGAAAGACTGTAAGGGACGTAAAATTAATTTCCTAACTGTGCTATAGCAATCTCAAGAAGGAGGAAAAGTCTTCAGTTCTCTCTTGGCTCCAAATACATCACTGTTCTTTACAGCCAAATGTGCAGCATTCTAGATAAGCACAAAATTACTAAGTAAAAGTTTCACTTTTCTTTCTTAGTGCAGTTTTGGGAGAGAAAATTGACTTGTATCTGATTAATGGAAGAGCTACTTAGCTCCAGTAAATACATTGTCTTCATACACAACAGCAGCTGTCCCTCAGCTTTCCTGAATAATAGTATCTCTGAATAATTTTTTCTAGAATATTCCTTTTAATGGTTTGGTTCAATGGAACTTCCTTTCTTATTAAAAAAATAATAGTAATTTCAGCCTTTTAAGCCCTAAATATCATAGACACCAATCTGAAAGATGGAATTAAGCACATCATCTTACTTGATTTTTTCCAAAATTAACCTTTGCTCATTAAGAGCAATCATACCTTAAGTGACTTGAACTATTAATAAAAATGTAGTATAAGCAATATTCTACCTCCTTTGCAAGCGATCATCCAGCAGACTTCACGAATACCATGTGAATTAATTCAGGATGTCCATCTACTTTCAACTAGCTACTGCAGACAAACCATAAAATTTTGCCAGAGCCCACTAGAAGATGAGATCTTTGCCATTATAAGATTTCTACTCTGTCATTTTGAGAAGTCTTCAAAGTATTTTCAAAAGCTTGATGAAATGACTAAAGGAGCTGTGGCTCCAACTAGTAAATGAGCCCACCAGGGATGGAGCCCCACTCGACCTTCTTTTCGCAAACAGAGAGGGGCTGGTGGGAGATGTGTTGGTTGGTGGACGACTGGGACTCAGCGATCATGAAATAATAGAGTTTTCAATACTCAGGGACACAAGGAGGGTCATCAGTAAAACCTCTGTGTTGGACTTCCGGAGAGCAGACTTTGGACTATTCAAAAGACTAGTTCAGAGTATACCCTGGAAAACAGCCCTTGAAAACAGAGGGGTCCAGGAGGGATGGACATACTTCAAAGAGCAAATTCTGAAAGCACAGGAGCAGGCTATCCCAGAGTCCCGAAAGGTGAGCCGGCGGGGAAGGCAACCGGTCTGGCTGAACTGGGAGACCCTGAAAGAAATTAGGGTTAAGAAGAGGGCCTATCAATTATGGAAAAAAGGGCTAACTTCTCAAGAGGAATTTAGGAAAATAGTCAGGTCGTGTAGAAAGAAAATCAGAGAGAGAAAGGCACAACACGAACTGAATCTCGCTACCTCTGTGAAGGACAATAAGAAATCCTTCTACAGATACATCAATAGTAAAAGAAGGGCCAAGGAAAACATTCATTCTGTACTGGACATGGGTGGGAATATAGTTAGCAAAGATGAGGAAAAGGCTGAAGGTAAACACCTTCTTTACCTCAGTTTTCAACAAAAAGACAGATTATCCTATGGACAGCAGGCTTCTGGAGCCTATAGAAGGTGACAAAAATCTAAACAGCCCCCCTGAAATATTGAAGGACACAGTCAGTGACCTCTTGAGCTGGTTGGATCCCCACAAGTCTATGGGACCGGATGGGATCCACCCAAGAGTGATGAGGGAGCTGGCAGAAGTGGTCGCCCAGACTCTCTCTATCATCTACCAACAGTCCTGGCTCACTGGGGACATCCCGGATAATTGGAAATTGGCGAATGTCACGCCGATCCACAAAAAGGGCCGGAAGGAGGACCCGGGAAACTACAGGCCCGTCAGCCTGACCTCAGTGCCTGGCAGGGTTATGGAACAGATCATCCTGGAGGCAATCACACAGCACCTGCAGGATGGGCAAGGAATCAGACCCAGCCAGCACGGGTTTAGAAAGGGAAGGTCCTGCCTGACCAACCTGATCTCCTTTTATGATCAGGTGACCCGTCTGGTGGATGAGGGGAAGGCGGTGGACGTGATCTATCTGGACTTCAGCAAGGCCTTTGACACCGTCCCCCACAGCATTCTTCTGAAAAAGCTGTCAGCCCACAGCTTGGACAGGAGCACCCTGTGCTGGGTTAGGAACTGGCTGGAGGGCCGGGCCCAGAGAGTGGTGGTGAACGGGGCTGCATCCAGTTGGCGGCTTGTCACTAGTGGTGTCCCCCAGGGATCGGTGTTGGGCCCAGTTCTATTCAATATCTTTATCGACGACCTAGATGAAGGGATTGAGTCCATCATCAGCAAATTCGCAGATGACACCAAGCTGGGAGGAAGTGTGGACCAACTGGAAGGCAGGAGGGCTCTGCAGAGGGACCTGGACCGGCTGGATAGCTGGGCGGATTCCAACGGGATGAGGTTCAACACGGCCAAGTGCCGGGTCCTGCACTTTGGCCACAACAACCCCATGCAGCGCTACAGGCCGGGCACAGAGTGGTTGGAGAGCAGCCAGGCAGAAAGGGACCTGGGAGTCTGGATCAACAAGAAGCTGAACATGAGCCAGCAGTGTGCCCAGGCGGCCAAGAAGGCCAATGGCATCCTGGCCTGTATCAGAAACAGCGTCGCCAACAGGTCCAGGGAGGTGATCGTGCCCCTGTACTCAGCGCTGGTGAGGCCACACCTCGAGTCCTGTGTCCAGTTCTGGGCCCCTCAGTTTAAGAAGGATGTCGAGGTCCTGGAACAGGTCCAAAGGAGGGCAACCAGGCTGGTGAAGGGACTCGAGCACAGGCCCTATGAAGAGAGACTGAGAGAGCTGGGGCTGTTCAGCCTGGAGAAGAGGAGGCTCAGGGGAGACCTCATTGCTCTCTACAACTACCTGAAAGGAGGCTGTAGCGAGGTGGGAGTTGGACTATTTTCCCAGACGACTTTCAACAAAACAAGAGGACACAGTCTTAAGTTGTGTCAGGGGAGATTTAGGTTGGATATTAGAAAGAATTTCTTCACGGAGAGGGTGATCAGGCAATGGAATGGTCTGCCCGGTGAGGTGGTAGATTCTCCGTCCCTGGAGACATTTAAAAAAAGACTGGATCTGGCACTCAGTGCCATGGTCTAGCAACTGCTCCGGTGGGTCATGGGTTGGACTTGATGATCTCTGAGGTCCCTTCCAACCCAGCTAATTCTATGATTCTATGATTCTATGATTCTATGATTCTATGATTCAACTATCTGCCAATTTGACCATGGAACTAAAGGAATATGCAAAATTATGAAGTCAAATTTAACAAGGATTTCCTTGTAAATGTAGTCCACTTCCACACTTTAACTTCTGCTGAAGGTCTCAGGAGAGGCCAATCAGCTGATAACGGGGCAACACCCAGCACTGGCGAGACGAACGCGGAGAGACCCAGAACGTGGCGAACAGAAGCAGGCAAACAGGAACTTGGCACAGCAGTTAGCAAGGCAGGTTTGCGCAGGCAGGGCAAGCAGGAGGGGCACAGCCACCTCCCGGTTCTCTTGAAGGAGCAATGGTTTCCAAAAAAGAAAAAACTGTTGCTGTTAAGACGAAGGGTGTGTCCACAGAGACGGAACCCCTTAAGAGGGACACCAAGATGGACGTAGCTGTTCAGGTCTCTGGCTGCGTAGAGTGTTTGAGCCTGGTGTTAGCACCAGAGGACAGTGTGAGTGGGGTCTGTGTGCGATCCGAGCAAGTGAGTGACTTGCTGTGCCTGGTGGCAGAGCTCAAGGAGGAGGTAGAGAGACTAAGAAGTATTAGGGACAGTGAAAGAGAAATTGACTGGTGGAATCACACCCTTTTGACCCCAAAAGAAGTCTGAGAGGAGACGGTGAAGCCCTGCCCCTCCTGCCATCAGGCGGTTGGAACAAAACACGTGGATGGGGGGGAATGGAAACAGGTCTCTCATCGCCACTGGCAGAAATTTGGGTTTTTTGACCTGGGGCAAATTCCATAATACCTAGTGTCCTCAAATCAGATGGGCTTCATCTATCTAACAGGGGCAAAAGGGCCTCGCCCATAAGTTGGCAGGGCTGATAAGGAAGGCTTTAAACTAGGTTTGAAGGGGGAAGGGGTTGAAACTGGGCTCTCCAGAAAGGAGCCGAAGGGTGGACAGCCCAAGTTGAGAGACAAATCAGCAGCCCAGCTAAAGTGCATGTACACCAATGCACTCAGCATGGGCAGCAAACAAGAGGAGCTGGAAGCCATCGTGCAGCAGGAAAGCTATGATGCAGTCGCTATCACAGAAACGTGGTGGGATGACGCCCATGACTGGAGTGCTGCCATGGGTGGCTACAGGCTCTTCAGAAGGGACAGGCAGGGTAGGAGGGGTGGAGGGGTAGCTCTGTATGTTAGAGAGACTCTTGACTCTGTAGAAGTTGAAATTAGCAACAATAAGGTTGAGTGCCTGTGGATCAGAATCAGGGGAAGGCCAAGAAGGCTGACATCCTGGTGGGAGTCTGTTACAGACCACTCAATCAAGATGATGGGGATGATGAATTATTCTACAAGCAGCTGGCGGATGTTTCAAAATCGCCAGCCCTTGTTCTTGTGGTTGACTTTAACCTGACGGACATCTGCTGGGAACTCCACACAGCAGAGAGGAGGCAATCTAGGAAATTCATAGAAGGTATAGAGGATAATTTCCTGCTCCAGTTGGTAAATGAACCTACCAGGGATGGAGCCCCGCTAGACCTCCTGTTCACAAACAGGGAGGGGCTGGTGGGAAATGTGGTCGATGGACGTCTGGGACACAGTGATCATGAAATAATAGAGTTTTCAATACTCAGGGATGCAAGGAGGACCGTTAATAAAACCTCTACATTGGACTTCTGGAGGGCAGATTTTGGCCTATCAGAAGACAAGTTCAGAGTGTACCCTGGGAAACAGCCCTTGAAAACAAAGGGGTCCAGGAGGGATGGACGTACTTTAAGAGGCAAATTTTGAAAGCACAGTAGCAGGCTGTCCCAGTGTGCCAAAAGGCGAGCTGGCAGGGAAGACGACTGGTCTACCTGAACAGGGAGATTTTGAAAGAAATTAGGGTAAAGAAGAGAGCCTACAGATTATGGAAAAAAGAGCTAACTACTTAGGAAGAATTTAGGAATATAGTTAGGTTGTGTAGAAAGAAAATTAGAGAGACAAAGGGACAACTTGAAAAGAATCTTGCCACCTCTGTGAAGGATAACAAAAAGTCCTTCTACAGATATATCAATAGCAAAAGGAGGGACAAGGAGAATTCCCGTTCTTTACTGGACATGGGCGGGAATAGAGTTATCAAAGATGAAGAAAAGGCTGAGGTATTTAACACCTTCTTTGCCTCAGTTTTCAACAGTAAGACAGATTGTTCTGAGGACAGCTGGCTTCTGGGGCTTGTAGAAAGAGATGAGAACCTGAACAGCCCCTCGGTAATCCAGATGGAAACAGTCAGTGTTCTGACACAGTCAGCTGTTCAGATTCTTGTCTCTCTGTGTCTGAGTCTCACTCAGTCACGCTGAACTGAGCTGCTTGGATCCCCACAAGTCTATAGGACCAGATGGGATCCACCCAAGGGTGATGAAGGAGCTGGCAGAAGAGCTTGCCAAGCCTTTGTCTATCATCTTCCAACAGTCTGGCTCATTGGGAACATCCCAAATGATTGGAAGATGGCTAATGTCACACCAATCCACAAAAAAAGGGATGAAAGGAGGACCCAGGAAACTACAGGCCTCTCCGCCTGACCTCAGTGCCTGGCAAGGTTATGGAGCAGATCATCCTGGGGGCAATCACACAGGACCTGCAGGATGGACAAGGGATCAGACCCAGCCAGCATGGGTTCAGGAAGGGCAGGTCCTGTCTGACCAACCTGATCTCCTTTTATGATCATGTGACCCGCCTGGTGGATGAGGGGAAGGCTGTGGATGGACTCTACCTGGACTTCAGCAAAGCCTTTGACACTGTCTCCCACAGCATTCTCCTGAAAAAGCTGTCAGCCCACAGCTTGGACAGGAGCACTCTGTGCTGGGTTAGGAACTGGCTGGAAGCCCCCAGAGAGTGGTGCTGAACTGTGCTGATCCAGTTGGCGGCCGCTCACCTGTGGTGTCCCCCAGGGATCAGTGTTGGGCCCAGTCCTGTTTAATATCCTCATAGATGATTTAGATGAGGGGATTGAGTCCACCATCAGCAAATTCGCAGGTGACACTAAGTTGGGGGGGAGTGTGAATCAGCTGGAAGGCAGGAGGGCTCTGCAGAGGGACCTGGACAGACAGGAGAGTTGGGCTGATTCCAATGGGATGAGGTTCAACACGGCCAAGTGCCGGGTCCTGCACTTTGGCCACAACAACCCCATGGGGAGCTCCAGGCTGGGCACAGAGTGGCTGAGAGCAGCCAGGCAGAGAGGGACCTGGGAGTCTGGATTGACAGGAAGCTGAACAGGAGCCAGCAGTGTGCCCAGGTGGCCAAGAAGGCCAATGGCATCCTGGCCTGGATCAGGAACAGCGTGGCCAGCAGGTCCAGGGAAGTGATTCTGCCCCTGTACTCAGCCCTGGTGAGGCCACAGCTCGAGTCCTGTGTCCAGTTCTGGGCCCCTGAGTTCAGGAAGGAGATTGAGGTCCTGGAGCAGGTCCAAAGGAGGGCAACCAGGCTGGTGAAGGGACTCCAGCACAAGTCCTGTGAGGAGAGGCTGAGGGAGCTGGGGGTGTTCAGCCTGGAGAAGAGGAGGCTCAGGGGAGACCCCATCACTCTCTACAACTCCCTGAAAGGAGGTTGGAGCCAGGTGGGGGTTGGTCTCTTTTCCCAGGCAACTATCAGTAAAACAAGAGGGCATGGTCTCAAGTTGTGCCAGGGGAGGTTTAGGTTAGATATTAGAAAGAATTTCTTAATGGAGTGGGTGATCAGACATTGGAATGGGCTGCCCAGGGAAGTGGTGGATTCTCCGTCCCTGGAGATATTTAAAAAGAGACTGGATGTGGCACTCAGTGCCACGGTCTCATAACCAGAGCGGTAGTGGATCAAGCATTGGACTTGATCAAGCTGGACCAATCCAGACGATTCTATGATTCTCACTCCAGCATTTCTCATAATTGCTCATGTTTTGGGGACAAAATTTTCCCTCAGATGCCTAAGTCTTTCTAATCTAATCCTTTATTAGCTATGTATATCACAGGGAACAATCTCGTCTTCAGCTTATAAGAACTACTAACAAACAAAAAAATGCTAGTTCTTGGGATTTTTTCCTTTTATGTAGCAGCTGAGATGCATAGCTAAAATGTTTGAGCTGGTAAAAGTCCGTGAGAATAGACTCCATCAGTCAAGAATGAAAACAGAGAATTGAGAATTGAATTCAACACAGGATGAAAGCAAGCAGTGTCACCTTCAAAGATATATTTAAAGGTACTAAGAACACACAAAGGAAATGAGCTATCTTCAAGGGGAAAATATGGAACCAAAAATACTAGAAGACAGACAATATGGATCAGCAAAGCAACACAAAAATAAATCAAAGGTTTGTAATGACTCATGAGCTATATTGGATATGCATAGAAAATGCAGGGAAAGTTTGCAAAATAATACTGGAAAAGAAAAATAATGGAAAAAGAAAAGCAAGATTATGAAAGACAGACAAAGTAGTGACGTCTAGCATGCTCTAGAAGTTAAAAAAATATTGGATATCTAAAAATGTTATCCCCACTATATCTTCCCTAGACTTTGCCTTCCACCATCAAGAAAAGGTCTCACTGCACACATACCTGCACACAGCTATGCTTTGGTCATCAGACTCCAGGACTTACATGCTTTGCTTTTTCCTCATCATAGTTGTCTCCCTTCCTTTTTTTGGAGTTGGAAAGGAAGAAAAATGCTTCACTGCCAAATGTTTATGTTATTTTCTTTCCTCAGTGTCCATGGGATTTTCTTTGTAAGCACTTTCTCCACAAGACAGTTCACCCCCCATAAATTATGTTATTAGCAGACACTCTCCTAAAGCTAGAAAAAGTAGTTTGAGGTTTTCAGTTTCACTTACTGTGTAATGTCAGCTCACCTTACATGTCCTGTAAAAGAGATGACTGCAGGACTGCAAGAAAGATGACTGACCTCAGTGACCCTGAAAATCAGTATCAAACATGAGCTGGGGACCAATACTGGTGCACACTACTCATTTTCTTGACAGGCTTTAACCACAGATCTTCTGTTTATTTAAATCACATTTTATCTTCTCTGCTGTGTTATGTTATTTACTCAAGGCAGCTTCAAAGCCTCTATGTGTCACTAAATCCAAACTGAATCATAAGCATAAATAATTGCAACTTCAATTTAGGAAAAGTGATGCAATGTCTCTGCAGTTGTTATTCATAAAATACAAATGATCTGATGCTAAAGAAAATCTGGCCAAGATAAGTAAGTAATTGTTTTGGAAGATTACAAATAAAAATTACTGCTGATAAATCTGCTAGTCTTAACAGATTTACAGATTTATATTTGCTAGGAAAATGAGGAGAGACAAAACTGCCTTCCAATATTAGTAAAGTTAAAAATCTTGATCTAACTCAAGGAAAAATGTTAACTATTTTTTGTAACTTTGTTCATCAGAAGAGACAGTTTAGTCTTTGAAGATTTACCATAAACAGGCTAAAACCAAGAAATATAAAGCCTGTTCCTCTGATATGATAAAAATTCCCTAATTTGTGATACTTATTGGTTATTAACTGGGTAGTCAGACTTCCACTGTTTCTAACACACTAGGCATTTCAGATGTACAGAATTAAAACTGAAGTGTGTATTAGGGTAATACCTGAAGTAAAAACATACTTTCAAATAATGGCATACATTGAAAAACTCTGACAGTCAGTTCCAGTACAGGATCCATGGTATTTTTTTGTTGGTGGGGTTTTTTTGTTGTTTTTGTTTTGTTTTTTGTTGTTTTTTTTTTTTTTTATATACAGATAGCTTCTTCCTAGAACTTCCCTGACTATATGGTCAGGTTTTAACCATAAGAAAAAATAAAATAAATAAATAAATAAAAAAAGGTAGGTGTTTGCCTTTTTCTCAAGAGGATATCATAGATCAAAGGATACTGCATAAGGGAAAAGAAAACTTGGCCAGCCCTGTCTTTTAACTGCAAATAAGAAGAGTGTTTACTCACCCAAGGACAGCATTGAATATTGAGGAAAATAACTATACCGTTAAGAAACATTAAAAAAATGGTTTTTGCCATAACTGGTCTCTAGAGATTTCCTTTTATCTTATTTTACATCTCAAAACACAAACACCTCCACATCCTTTCACAGAAATCAGTTCCTAGAATAAAGATAAAGTGTTTTCACAGTTCACAATAAGATCAAGTTGCATTCCTGATATACCATTCAAAAAGATAAATAACAAGCCATCACATAAATAAAACTGACATTGGAAGCAACTGGGCTAAGAAGATGGGAAACTTAGTGCCTTGATTAATATAAAACAAATGCAGATGTGCAAGGACATAACTAATTTTCCCATTTTGGGACATATGCTTGTATTATTAAAGTAAAACAGTGATATCCAACAAAAAAGAAGGTTTTCTGACGCTGAATACCATTTGTGGTGACCACTGATGAAGTCCACACATTATTTCAGAAGTTCAATTGGCTCTAACAGTTTCTCAAGGTACGGGAAGGGAAGAAGCAGCTGTTCTTTTTTTTAAGTACAAATTTCTAATAATACACAACTCTGGAGCTTAATTAGAAATCTTTCATCTTTCAATATGTTTAATAAGAGCTGGGAAACAATTTGCTTTGGTATCAACTATCCTTAGTAGCAACATTTCACAGCATGCAACCTGAGAAGGTCAGCTTTTCAGGTAGCGATATATAGAATACGAATTAAAATGAAGGTTAGGAATATCATTGTGAAACTACTCCTCTGCAAAACCCAAGCAATATTTAAGAATCATACTGTTTGTATGAACCACACATTCTTCATTTTTGAGAGCAAGCATAGTTCAAATTTGGTCACTACATTAAAGATTAAAAAAATCAGATACAAATCAGGTATTAGTTTGTTCACGAGTCAGCTATTTTGACCATCATAATTATCATTACAGTATTAGCATAACAATTTAACAGATGCAGTCCAGATGACAATTTTAATTTACTATCTTAAGGCAGGCTATGCTTTGATTCTATCAATACGTCCAGTCAAACAGTTAATTTTTCTGTTTTCAACATAATTTGTAATCAGCTTCTTGACTAATGACTCCCTGCAGACCTCCACCCAGGAAGCAGAAATCTACAGATTTGCCTTTGAGAACTTCTCACATATCTGTTACCTTTCTGTAGGCAGCTTTGTAAAACTGTGGAAAAGCTATTCCAGAGAATTCTGTCAAGGAACTAACACAGTACTATGTGTTTTCTCCCAGTATGAAATTTTTAATGGGTTATGTGCAATAACACAGAGGCAACTACTGCACACAGAAGAGATTTAAAACGGTTTTGGTTGAAGGATAAACAATTGTATATTTAGACTTTCTGCTCCTGTAATCTGTATTAGGTCCTTCATATTGAATGCTGAACCTTACTAGATTCTAAATTGCCAAATTACTGCCTAACCATGGAGACAGTTTTCAGGTTCTGCAAGTTTAACCCAATCCTCAGTAGAACTGAAACAATGTTTCATTCAGATACTTCTATGCTTGAGTGCCTTTCAAATACTTATTAAAATAAACTTGCTTTCATTAGGACAGCTGCCATACTAATGAAAAGCTGGGAGTATATCTAAAAGAAATAGCAATGTGCACAAATGTTCTTTTCCATAGAAGTAGCAAGAAGTACAGTGTTTTGTTTTTCTCTATTCTGTTAAGACACTCAAAATGGCATTAGGAATCTTTTTCTATCAAGGCAAAACCAAATTTATTTTGATGTTAAGAATTAACCATGTCTATTCATTGCTTACATGACTTCTCAGTTACACATTCTGCATATTGCTCCTTTACACCACCACCAGCTAATCACCTCTGTTAAAATACAGATCTCTCATTGACAGCAAAAGAATCTGGCTATTTCCAGAACATTAACTCTGACAGCTTGTTTTTCTATAGCTGTTCTGCAGTCAACAGAAGTAGACAGGGTATTCCAATGTACCCTTTAACCACATCAGCGTAGTATCAACTGGATAAGCACACTATATATGTGGGTGCAAAACTGCCGGGACTCTGAGGATTGTGATCAGCTTTATGAGCCCAACTGGCAGCCACCCAGTAACAGCATCCCTCGGGCATCAATACTGGCACCAATACCACTTAACATCACTATTAATGGCCTGCACAATGAGGCAGGTCACACTCTTAGCAAGTTAGCAGTAATACAAGAAGGGCAGGGTGGAGGTCATCAACATTGCAGAGGATAACTTAGTTCAGTATGATTGTAGCAGGCTGGAGAAACAAACTCTCAAAAACCTCCAAATTCAACAAAACCAGACGCATAGTGCTGTATCTGGAACAGAATAACCTCATGTAACAATCCATGGCCAACCGGCTGGAGTAGCTTTGCAAAACGTTGTTTGGGAGTGCTGGGCAGCAAAGAAATGAACATGAATTAGGACTGTACCCTAGTGGTGAGGATGGCCAACATTATCCTGGACCGTATGAGCAAGGTTGAGATTGTATTAGCATCCAGAAGGATGAGAAACTAGAGAACAGTTTAGGTTGGAAGGGACTTTTAAAGATCATCTAGTTCAGCTCCCACTGCAATGAGCAGCAATATCTTCAGCTAGAGCAGAGCCCATTCCAACCTGAGCTTGAATGTTATTCCCCCTCTGTTCAGCACAGGGGAGAACAAGGAACTACATTGCATCTTATGAAAACTATAACCTCAGCTTCACTAAGGGGTGTCTTGGAGACACCTTGGAGGAAAGAATTTCCATGGAGAGATAACTTTGCAGTGCTGTGTCCAAAAAGTAACCTGCTTATACAAATCCCATAGGACAAGATTACACACCAGCTTTACAGTTTCAAAGATGTGAAGCTACTCCCTCAACTGCTCTGGAACAATTTCACTAAAGGAAACAGTCAGAAATGGTAATAAAGCAACACAAAAAACAACTGGAAGAAACCTTCATTTCACTTCAATAACCAACAGCTGCATCAATTTAGGAAACAAAAAAGTTTTAAACCTAATCCTAAATTCTCTAAAAACAAGAAGTGCTCTAAGTGTGTAAATGGAGACACTCAAGGAAGTACAACCATTTGGAAGTTTTGGAATTTCCTCTGCTGAATTTCCTCCTCATTTTTTAACTTTATCTTTCAACAAAAGAAGAACAAAGAAAGACCTTTCAGGTAGAGAAAAGATGTGATTGGTCTTCAGGAAAACATTTTCTTCTGCCTGTACAATATCCGACTGGGGAAAATGTGAGCTTTTAGCAAAATGTCACTGTGCTGTTGCAGTTGTTCCACTAACTGTGATGAATAATGGACAGCTCTGTGAGACTCCTGTAGTTCACCCTGCACTAGGGTCATGGACCACTTATCACAAAACTGTCCATTTTCTGAGTAGGAAAAAAAAAGAAAAAAAAAAAAGAAAAAAAAAAAAAAGAAAAAAAAGAAAAAAGAAAAAAAAAAAAAGCTATAAAAATAGTTTACCTTTGAATTAGGAGAATTTAAAGTGTCGAGATCCAGCGGGAGACAAACGACACGACAAGGTGTTTGAAGAAAAGTCTCACCTTTATTTGCTTAAACGGCCACATTTATACTCTCAGTAATTACCTCATGAATATTGCAAAACCTGAGCTCATCATTGGCTAACTATGTTGCCTCCTTGACACACCACACGCACATTCTTGTGGTTTTGCCTCCGGCTGAACAGCCGCTTTTTGTATCCCCTCGCTAAGCTTGCCAGCCTCGGAGGACCCAGTGCCCCTGAGGCTAGTACTTTTCCATTAAACAGACTGTACCTCTATGGCCTTACCAATTTCTGCTCATCCAAGTTATGGCCACGTTCCACAAGCCACACTACCATGCTAGAACTCTCCACACTTCCCCCGTTTTTATTTTGTATGAGGAAAGTGGTGGATGTGCTAAGGAGAAACCTTTTAAGCAAAGAGAACAAACAACCGAGGCCAATGATGAGTAACAGAATAAACAGGAGTAACAGCAAACACGATTTTAAAAGACTTTTTACCCAACCAGAGAGACCGAGCCAATGCGAGAACCCATCCAGGTTTTACTAGGGTAACCTAGACATTCTGGCAGGGGTCAAAGCTAGTTGGCAATTTAAGGAAAGAGATACAACCAGTAAAAACATCAACGCGCTGATTCGAGGGCATGTTCAAAAGCTGGCTTGGCCCACTTTGCTGGTACCCACAAAGGGCCTGTGGGAGAGGAAACACACAGGTAACCGCACCCCCAGTAGAGGACCTTTCCAGGCTGCTGCCATATCTCTGTCTTTGGATCTCGATAACAGACCCACACCTCGGGGCTGGGGCCCGCAAGTTCCAGGGGGGTATTATGTACAACCGCTGCAGGCTTTTCAGAGTTGCCAAATATACAAAGGTGATTGATAACAAAAAGTACTTTACTCAATCTTAACCTTACATCAGTGATATTATTGTGTTTATCTAGATATTTTTTCAGGGTGCCATTTGCCCTTTCAATTATAGCTTGGCCAGTAGGAGAGTTCGGGATGCCTGTTCGATGCCGAATGCCCCATTGAGAGAAAAATGTTCCAACCCTCTGACTGACATAGGCAGGGCCATTGTCAGTTTTTATCTGTTGGGGAATTCCCATGACAGCAAAACACTCACATAAATGCCTTTCTACATTCAAAGCCCTTTCCCCTGCTTGAGCTGACACCCAAATAAAATGACTATAGGTGTCAACAGTAACATGCACATATTTCAGCCTGCCAAAGCTAGAATAATGAGTAACATCCATTTGCCAGATTTGATTAGCTTGCAGCCCCCTTCGGTTGACTCCTACACCCAGACGGACCCCACCATTGTGCTGGCTACATAAAGGACAAGATCGAACAATGGCTTTGGCTTCAGACAACGTAATACCACATTTCTCCTTCAGTCCTTTTGAATTCTGATGAAACATGTCATGGCATTGTCGTGCCTCTTCAAATTTACTAGCCATCACAACAGTGGACACCAATTGATCAGCCCTAGCGTTTCCTTCCCCCAAACCTACATTCCACCTATGGCTGAGAATATGAATAACACAGTACTCATATTCCCTGATGTTAACAGCTTGCCGAAGCTGCACGAAAAGTTCATACAGTCTTTTATTCTGAACTTCCTTGATGAATGCTTCTTCTATTCTTTCCACGACACCTGCAACATATATCGAATCAGTCACAATATTCAAGGGCATGTCCATGGTTATCAGCGCCCATACCACAGCAAGCAATTCCAAGGTTTGCAGACTATTGTCTTTTTGTCCACATAAGGTTTGATGCTTCCAGACATTCAGACATTGTCTTCTTGCCATGTAATGGCTGCCCTATGCGTCTTTTTTCCCACGTTGGTAAAAACTGTCCTAGCTCCTTCTACAGGTTTCTTCCTCCTCTTCGCAATACCTATCCAGCGCTGGGTCCCCAGCCTATTCAGTGGTGCATCTGGTAGCTTATCAGTTACAATAGGACATGTGAGTCCTAGCAAAGCTTCCTGCAGGGCTTCACTGTTTCTAAGATACCATTCTAAGGTGTCCCTTACCATTGGAAGGCGTATCAGTACAGGTTCTCTCACTTCAACTTGTAATATGCGTTCATGACCCTTTTTTATCACTGAGGCCAAAAGTTCAATTTTTTGAAGTAGAGTTTTTGACTGCTGCATACTTGGGGCAATCCATTCTAAAACCCCAACCTCCCCCCTTTTATTTAGAGTCTGTGTAATGGCGCCAAGAATATACTGGCATTCATGCCAAATGGTCAATTCTAACGGGGCCTCCCATATACGATGACTGAGTCGACCTTGAATAACACAGTCCACAATTGTTTTAATGGCATGGTGTTGCTCCTTTGTCACCGTGATAGGCGTAGCTGGATCAGTACCTTTTAATAAAGGTCAAAGGGAGGAAAGAACATCAGACGGAATTCCTACAACAGGACGGAGCCACTGTAGATCACCCAACAGCTTCTGTGCATCATTAACAGTCTTGAGATTTATATGCAGTTCTAGCTTTTGAGGTGTTATGTGTCTTGATGAAATCACCCAGCCAAGGTATCTCCATGGGGACGAGAGTTGAACTTTCTCCTCTGCCACTACAGGGTGTTGCCATGCTAAGATCTTGCGGATGTAAGCTATTTGGTCGGGCAGGAAGGGGCCAGGCTGTGCGAGTAGGATATCATCCATGTAGTGGTAAATAATGCAATGTGGCCATTGCTTTCGAAGTGGCTGTAAGGCTGCATCCACATAAAGCTGACAGATAGTGGGGCTGTTCTTCATACCTTGTGGTAGGACAGTCCATTCAAAGCGCAGGTCAGGGCTTTCACGGTTTATAGCGGGCAGCGTGAAAGCAAATCGCTCGGTGTCCTTCCTAATGTGGCCAACACCACCACACCGATAACATCTTACTCGAGCTTGGCCACTAAATTTGGGGCTATCCGCGACAGCTTGAAGGGGTGCAAGAGCAGCTAGTACCTGGTTCTGTGTGCTACGTGCTTGCTCCTGTAATCCTTTCCCTAACTCTTTAACTGCATTAACTAGAAACGCCTGTTCCCCCATAGGAATTTGCAAAATACGCTCTAAAGCCTCCTCAACCGACCAATTTGGACCCAGGGTATTTATCACATTTCTCGCTGTAGGATTACAATTCTGCAAGACACATTGCTTCAACATAGTCCATTTCATATAGTCAGGGACACCGGCTCTGTCAATAGCTGCTGCAACCTTATCGATAAATGACCCAAAAGATTCTGTCCTTCCCTGCTTAATTCCCATATACATAGGCACCCCCCCAGGATCCTTAACCTTCTCCATTGCTAACCGAACAAGACGCATAGCTTCCCTCAGTTTTTCTGGTCCCAACATAGCTTGAGCTTCAACCCGCAGAAATGGGCCCAACCCTATTAGCTCATCCACTGTCACTCCAGCCAGTGGATCAGCTGGATCCCTTTGCATTGCAACCGCTTGCTGCACCGTCGCCTGTCAGTGTGCGTTAAAAAGCAACTGCTGATGTTGGGTATACATCAATTTTACCAATGCCCGACAATCAGAAGGCAGCAATATTTGTGTTCCCCACAGATAATCTAGAATCTGCTTGGTTGGTTCACCTGAAATTCCATATTGGCTAACAGTGCTCCGCAACTGTGCCAGCAGTTTCCAATCTAGCGCAGTAATCTGCGCAATCATGCCCCCCCCCGGAGCAAACAACACTGGAAAAGCCAACAGGTCCGTCACCCCTAACATGTCCCCCTCCTGAACGCAATGCCTGGCCAATGCCGCCCACGCCTCCCTCCTCTCTCTCGCCATTGCCTCCGCTAGGTCAGAAACTACCCCAGGGATCGGCTCCACAGCGTTATTAAGAGGAGGCGGGGGGGCCGGCCAAGGGGGGGCCGGACAAGCAATAGCGGGACCACCCACCCAGGGTGACGCCTGTGTTGACGGGCCTCCTGCCGCAACAGAATGCGCAGGCATCACTGGGGCAGTTGGTTCCACCGAGTTATTTACTGGCTCCCACGGGGCCTGTCCCTGAGCAGACACTTCAGAGGCTGGGAGGGGCATTGTGGTAACTGCTGGAGGCAAAGGGGTATCTGACATCCACTTGCTACTGTAATCCCTGTTTTTTGTACATACTGCAGAGGCGTGCTCCACTGCTCTTTTCTCAGCCTCATGTTGTAACAACACATTCTGAACAATTTTCCATAACTTCCCCATCTTTGTAGCATCCTTATCATCCTCTAAGACCGCCTCCCACAACTTGTCACCCAATTTATGCAATTCTTGTAATGAATGGATGGTATGAGGGTTGTTAAAACATCCCTTAGAAGCCCCATATGCTATAAGCCCTGGTAACTCTTTCTTTAAGTCAATTCCCTTCACCCCCTTTTTCTGTAGGAAATCACTAAATAAACTATATGCTGATTCCCTTTCCATACCTATCGTCAGCGCTGTTGCAGCCCTTCAAGGTCCGGCAGCACGTACGGTTAGGCTCGCCGATGCGGTCACCTAAGGCCCGGAGCGTATCCAAGCTCTTAATGCCACCCTTGCTGCAGAGGGTCCAACCACTAACACCGGCGACCGTGGTGATTACGTCAGGGTCACCATTTGTCGAGATCCGGCGGGAGACAAACGACACGACAAGGTGTTTGAAGAAAAGTCTCACCTTTATTTGCTTAAACGGCCACATTTATACTCTCAGTAATTACCTCATGAATATTGCAAAACCTGAGCTCATCATTGGCTAACTATGTTGCCTCCTTGACACACCACACGCACATTCTTGTGGTTTTGCCTCCGGCTGAACAGCCGCTTTTTGTATCCCCTCGCTAAGCTTGCCAGCCTCGGAGGACCCAGTGCCCCTGAGGCTAGTACTTTTCCATTAAACAGACTGTACCTCTATGGCCTTACCAATTTCTGCTCATCCAAGTTATGGCCACATTCCACAAGCCACACTTCCATGCTAGAACTCTCCACATTAAAGGAACTTTTTTATGTCTGCTTTTGATTCAACATTCAGCAATCTAACTTGCAACATGTGTGAGTTATGAAGTTAAAGGTAGCTGAAGTTTTAAAATAAATGTATATTTACCTGTACATAGCCTATAATCAAAACACATTTAAAAAAACACTATTTTGCTTTAGATCTGATTGATATTTACTTCATTCAAAACAGTTCTATACTCATTAAACGATTAAACACCTGAGGAAATATTCATTTTGTTTCATGAAAAATGTATTACTAATCAGGAAGACGTAGCTTTATCAGAGGAACATAGCATACATTTGTTTAATTTTTGCAAATTAAACTGATCCAATGGTCACTGAAATTTTGGAAAGCGTCACATCAGTAACATGGAAGTTAAACTGTAATCAAAGAAATCAGTATTTTTTTTCACCATTACCCACTTCCTAAAATACATCATCTGCTAGCAGGAAAAAAATGACAAGATTACACATTATACTTGGACATAACAAGTTCATAACAATTTCTAACAAAAAGAGAAAAAGAGAAGAATCAGAGTTTACCAAACTCAATATAAAATCCAGCTCATGTGTTCCCCAAAAGCCTCATTTAATTTATGCAGAATTAAAAAATAAATTCACATAGTGACCTTCTACATATTCTTATGTTAAATATTATTATTTCTATCTTAAAGATTCATCTTTATGCTGCTTTTCAGAGTTGAATTACAAAGCCACATGCATCAGTCTTCCCAAAATCAGAAAATAAGAGTTTGTTCATACATTCACTTAGGAAGCAAAAGTAACCACAAGTGTCTTTGGATCAAATGGAATTAAATAACAAAACTTGACAAAGCATATTACATTGTCAATAAAATTAATAAATGCTTTCCACTGTAGTGGTAGTTATCACCAGGTAATGAATGTTGTTAGTAGAGGCTTAGTAAAGAAAAAGCAAGACTTTATTCCAAAATCATTTATAAGTTGTTCTCTTCTATTACAAGTTGGATTTTTGTTTTATTTGTTATTGTTGTTGTTGTTGTTTGTTCTGTTTTGTTGTTTGTGGGTTTTTTTCCGTTTGGTTTTGTTGTTTGTTTTTTGTTTTTTTTTTGTGGGTACAAACACTTTATTCTTCATAGTTTCATCCAGGAATAATTACAATTAGTTTAAAATTAAGCATGTTGTTGGATTTGATCCAAGAAATAAAAGTTATCTATTAAAACACAGTGATGGCTGCACAGTCACTCTGTCACTCTTTCCAATGAATCTGTTTAAAGAACTATTCTTCAATAATTCTGATGTCTGTGATTATCTCAAAGATAGATTTACAAATTAGCTACAATTTCTGATATTCAGCAGAGTTGAAGCAAGGGTGAATGGAAAGAAACCATCAGTAATCCTGCAATACAGGCAAGACTACCTGAGCCTTGCATGATGATCAATATGTGTTTTGAATTCTGACCCTCTGAGCCAACTGCTGCAAGTCAAATCCAGCCAAATCTACTCCAGAATGGTGTGTACATGCGTCTGTTCAAATATGGAGCAGATGGTGCATTTTAATTTTATGTCTGGATGTTTAGGATGAGTAGGTGATAAAAAGTTCCCCCCTTGGTTCATTAAATCAGTAGCTGAAGCATTCATAGGTCTTTAATCCATAACATCTTCCAAACGAGCATTTCATTAGCCCAAATCCTCTGAGATGAGGAGCAAACATTCATAGTATTTCAACTTTTTCTTCATAGCTTCATTCAAACTTACCAAAGCCCCTATTATGACCCAGAGTACATATTAGTACTGTCAGTGTGGGGATATAGATACTGTCTAGCTTCTCATATGGCTCATCTGGAAAGAGTAACTGAGATGTTACCTTAGCAGTTCTGTATGCAGTTCAGTTTCTTGAGGGGAAAGCCAATGAAAAATCAGGACTGGCAAAGGAAAAATGATCCGTCTGATGAGTATCACTCATCTCAATAGTATAATATCAGACAAGTCCTGAGGCCATGTGAGAACAGATGAACCAAAAAAATGTGGGAGCTGGGAGTGATCACAGATTTATCATCTACCACTTACCATCTCACATGTTCATGACTACTACAGGCTAAGAACAAAGAGTAGATTCTTTATTAGATATCTAAGGTTGGGTATACATGGTGGGTATATGTGGCTCGTGGTGGACTGCCCCTTGCTAGCATCCAAGCACCCACCAGTTATTTGCTTACCTCCTCCCCTCAGGGAGAAAAGGAGAGAAGAAAAGAAAAGCAGGAAAAAGAAAGCTACTTTAAGGTAAAATCAGGGAGATAACTGACCAAGTACTGTCCCTGATGCAACAGACTTGGAGAAATTAGTGCATTACCAAGTAAAATAAATATTTAATTACCGATTCAGGTATTGGGAAACAAAAACAAAAGAAATGAATCAAACATTTCTACAATTAGGTAAAACACCTTTCCTTTTTTCCCAGGCTCAACATTACTTCCAGGTTCAACTTCATCCAACACACTTCTCTTCTGCATCTTATGGACAAGGGTTACATTTAATCCCTTCAGGGAGGCAACAGACAGTGATGACATGGTCAGGACATGGCAGTTTCTCTCTACCACTCTTTTTTTCCCATGCTCTGGCATAAGCCATTCACAGGCTGTAATTCCTTTGGGGGTGTACTTGTTCTGGTATGGGTTCAAGAATGGTCTGTAGACCCTTCAGGGATACATCTGCTCTGTCATGGACCTACCTGCATACTATTTTCCCTTCAGGGATGCACCTCCTATGATAAGGGTTAATCCGAACTCCCTTCATGGGGAGTGCCAGCTCTGCCTTAGAGCACCTCCTTCTCTGACCATGGCGCTTCCTCTGTTGTTCCTCACTCTTTTGTTCCCTCCTCTTTTACCTCTCCCACATTTTTCATCCTTTCTTTTCACAGAGTTGCCATCAACATGACTGATGTGCTCAGCTGTATCCTGCAGTGGGTTGCCTGCAGAAGTTGGCAAGAAAGTCCAGCATGGGACTTCCCCTGATCTCCTGCAAAACCACCCCTGCAACTCACCCATTACCAAAACCTTGTCAGACACCCCATACAGTTATCAGCTACCTTTGGTGAAGCTGTGAATACTCTGCTACTAAAGAGCAGATGGCAAGGCATTATTTGAGATGTCATGCTGAACCATTTAACAGGTTATCAAGTTTTCTGACTTGGGTGCTTCTGTTACTGAAACTGTTTGATTTTGCAGAGAATATATGATCAATTATTATCATATAGGGTAGAACCTGATTCTGAAGAAGTCTGTTTCATTTACCTTCAGAATAACAAATTAAAGGCATCCAAAAGAGAAAGGCTTGAGTAAGTAATTTTTCAAAAGGTTCTTAATTTTCCAGAAGTGATCATTCCAGAAGTGATCATGCCTATGCCATGTATTTTACATTAAAAAGCACAAACTGAAAAATGCATGTCAACACTGCACTCCTTAGACAGTCAGAGACAGCCAAACTGAGATGATGAAGCAGAATCATCGGGGCCAGGTGGTGCACATCTTCTCAGGAGCTGTTTTACTTATCTTTCTAGAGTAAATAAACCTGCACAGAGTTCCATGCTACAGCTGCTAGACTAACAGAAAATATCTTTGACTGAAAGGCAAGAACCAATAAACAAAGGAAGAATAAAACATGCAGCATTTCATTTACCTGAGGAGATTAAGATGTTCCCAAGATTAAGACCAAATTTTACACAGGCTCATAAAATTGCAGTTCTTAGACTGAACATGAAAGAAGGGAAAAAACTCACCCAACTTTCAAATGTAATTTTAGATCCTTGTATGAAAATCTGCCTTAAAAAGAGGGAAAAGGCCACAATATTCTTCTCTCATCCTTCCTTTTTATTTTTTTTCTATTTCACCAACACACAGTACAACCAAAGATCTGTTCCTGATTTGATGAGAAAGTTTTCCTGTGCCAATTACTTTTGCAAGTAAGTCCAGGAAGATCCTTTTTGACTTCAGCTTCTCTTAGCAATGACATTTGAACCACATGAACCTGAAAAGGCTAAGAACTCTGCCAGTAATATATGAAAAAAGCATGCAACGGAGAGTAAGGAAAATGCTTCCTTTCTAGTGAAAATCAAATGGCATGAAATAGCAGAATAAAAGTGGTTTTTTCTGCTGATTTGAGAAACATGAATACTGAATTTACATTTACAGAGGGCCAGTTAAATTTTTAGAATAGTTGGACCACAGGAGGAAGAATCTACTTTAATACAGTACAATTACAGTAGTAACTGCAGCTCCACTCAGTGCATTGCAATGGGTTCCTAATGCCAGCTCTCAATCTAGAGAGAACCAATACTGATTAAATAGGTGACTCACTGCTTAGAAAACTTATTACAGAAGGAAATTCTTAGATCATAATCAAACAAAAGCATGTAAGGAGAAAGCCCTGAGAGGTTGCTGTACAGATTGTTTCTGGCAATGTCTCAGGTAGTACATTACAGTAAGAAAAGAGTTGCTGATCAGAAGAGATGCTGAGGAGGAGGCAATGACCTTATCCCATGTGTTTCAGAAGGTTTTTCTACAGAACAATTATGGTCTGGATACAAGGAGTGAATGCCCATTAGAGTGGCAGCATGTTACATGGATTTCAGAAGCATACGGTTTATTTTCATCTAAAATAAATGCAGCTTGAGTTTCCAAGACCTATCCACAATGTAAACTAAAGCACAGCAAACTGGTAAGACTGGTAGATTAGCTTAAAAAAGGCACTCTGAGGTGGACTAAAATGGAGAGACTTACACTACAAAATATGCTGTAGCAGTTTGGCACAGAAACTTACATCACAGAATCTTATGTGATACATGCTCTTCTTTAAGTTTCAATGGGAAGTTAACATCTCATGAGGGTAAAAACCACTCCAAGACTGTAAAGAAAACCCTAGCATGGTGTCTGTAAAATAACATTCTTGAAATGTTTTTTGTCATTACTACTTCAAAGCATTAAGTCTAAATAATAGCAAATGAGGAAATTAAACTTATGATTCAAATACTGAGCTTTGTATTCCCCTGTTGCTTTCACATAACTATAAAATAGAAAGAATGCTCAGTGCTCTACAATTCATCTAAGCCATTTATTTGCGTATAATTTGGCTGTTAAATCTGTGACTTTCATTTGTATTAGCAGATGGGCCTGATCCTTGACTTACCCCGATATATACTGGCACTTTGACCCTTAAGTCCTGGATGGCTTATGCCTAGCTGATTAAAAATCTTGACCTTCTACTCTGCAGCACTGCTCTTTCTAAATCTGGACTGAAGGTACTAAGCAAAGACACACACTCTGGAGTTTGCATTATTAACATCTGCTTCTCAATTAAGATGCTCTGAAAAAAACAGTATCAAATGTCTGTATCCACTGCAGAGACTAGCTTAGTTTTTTGTTTTTTTTTTACTCCTATTCTTAGAACTTTCTAGTTCTAATGCTATGGCAGCTACATATGTAAGTAAATTTACAAATAGATTGCCCTATTAGTCCCATATTATATAATGTCATTGAAAATATAATCTAGAGTGTATATATTATCAGCACATTCCTATATCCCTTTAATAGTCTTTCTAAGCAACAAAATATTTTGCATACTGAGTGCAATGATGGTCAAAATGGAACTTAGTAAATCTCATCAAATTTAAGGGACCAGTATTTTAAGAGGACCTTTAGTAATATGAAATTCTGTCTTGTAGTGAAGTTGTTTGACATTTCAGTGTCACATCTAATACTCCTCATCCATATTATAACACACTGTACATTAGATTTTAGTGAGTGGAAAGATGTTTTTGTATGCATCTATTATCTACTGAAGTCATCATGATAAGAAAATCTGCTGTTACCCTGTCTTTGGATTTATGCTTCTTTTCTCTGCTTTTGATCAAATCTGTTATAATTTTTGTAAGATAAAATAGAAGGACATGCTGGAAGTATAGCTCATCTGAATGTAAATGAGCTTGCTTTAAAAATGCATCTCTCAGGGCTTATCTTTTTATTACTCTTGTAGAAAGCAGGACAGTTTGGTTAGAGGCAACAGCTAAACCAGAAATGACTTAACAATCCACAGCTAACATGGCTTTTTTAGAATATATTCTCTGCTCTAAGATCCAGTGACTAAGGGTGAATCATAAATTGTACAATGCAGTAAGCTTAGAATTTGGTTTTTATATTAAGTCTTGAAAAAATGTAAAAAAAATCTTTATCATCTATGACACACTACTGTCCTAGGTCAGAAAAAAGACTGTATTAAAGTATAAATGACATTGGACGTTTGGTTACTGGATTTTGTTTGTTTGGCTTGTTTTTAATAGTTTGAGTTCTGCCACAATATCTGTGATGCAGTATTAATAGCTAGGTTTCCTAAGAGTTATATAACTACTATTTACGTACTCTGAAAAAACGCAAAAAATGATTATATTATACACCAAAAAGCCGGGGGCACACACACTAAAGCCTTTCAAAGCACTAACCTTCAGTCTTGCCTTCCATCTTTGATGTTTTGAGCAGAAGACTGTGATAATGTCCTCTCCATAGTTGATCTTTCCCTGCGTAGGGCCATTTTTCACTACTATAATATTCACGTTCATGCGTGTATACCTAAGGTGGATTCTCACTTTGACTACTTATTTCTCAACCTACACCTAAGATACCCAAACCTAAAGGAACATATGGACTAAGCACTAGAAGTAGCTGACTCTAACATCTTTGAGGCCTACAATGAGATGGTAATAATTTCATTTACAATGCATTCTGCATCTGCTCTTACCTGTTAGTGGTGGATCTGATGCCTTTTCCTACTGCATATATGAGTGCTAAATAAAAATTTTATTACAAGAAGCAGTGATCTCGCAATTAGCTTCAAAAGAGTACATGGGCTTGCTTCTTTTCCAAGTCTGACCAATTTTTAATTTAAAATGGAAGAAAAATATCTACATTTCTTATATGTTGTTAGCATTATACCTTTTCTGGCATTTCAGTTTTTCTATTCTTATTCAAGGTGTTGGAAAATGGAAAGTACTGAAATGGGATTTCAAGGCAGAACCTAGATAAGGCATAAGGTGGAATGTGTCATCTGATAGTCCTTAACATGAGCAGACAATTTACTGAAGTTAAATTATTTAATTCAAGAAAAATACTCAGTTCATGTCTTTATCTTCCCTTGTTTCTCCAGGGTGAGCTCTACTAGCTACATAAGTATATACATTTAGCAAAGTTACTAGCTATTTGAATATATACATTAACCAAACTCTCATGCTTAGTACCCTCTACTGAAGTGTATTAAATTTTATTTTTTAAGACATTCCTAACAAAATACTTACTTTACTAAGGAAAAGTGTTTCCATTCACAATTTAGACTTCCATTATCCGTTGCTTTTCTACTTTATGGGTAAAATTGTAAAACTTGAATGGGGCACATTTATTTTGTTACTGCTAAATACAGATTTAGTTACACTGCCAGTTATATGAGTAAAATTAGAATCAAAATATTCTGTTAAGAAAAGCAACATACATTACTTCTCCCTGACCTTCAAGTATTAAGGTAACTCTTCATTTCTTACATTATTTGTCAATGGCTTTTTTTTTTTTTTCAAACTAATATTCACAATGAGCTCTTCCCATTATGTAGCCTCAGTTACCTGCTGGTTTTCTTTGTTTGCTTGTTTCCAGTCATAGGTAACAAATACAGATTGATAAAAAACATAAATTTTGGTTTTGATTTTTTTTTTCTTTTACTGGAGAACCCCCATGGACAATGCAGTTAACATCAACTTCCTTACTTCTCCCATACAAAAATTCACCAAAAGCTTCCCAAATTGTACTTTTTTTGGAAAAGTATCTTGGCCCATGAATCAAGAAATTTCATAGTTACATGTAGACCAGTAGCAATAGTTTCAACAAAGAGGGAAATTAAAAGAGACTAACAACCAATAGGTTAGCAAAAGGTGAGCATTAACATACCAATATAAGTGTCAAGTGTCCACAGCAGCTTTCAAGAGTGGTAATAGATTTTAGTATCACCTTAGGGACAGATTTTAATTGTGCACTAAAACAGTGCTGTTCAAGCCATTATATGACTGAAATATTACTCTATCTATTACAATTTGGATGTAAAACTTGACTCTGGGCTGAATTGTGGCACTTATGGGAATAGAGGAGGAAATTACTTTACATATTCAACAAAATTAAATGTATTTTGTATTCCTGACATCCACATTTGCCAACTTTAAACAAATTCTGCCCCAAGATTATTTGACAAAAACTGTGCACTACTATAGCCTATGCTAGTATCTCCCAGACAAGGAGAGAATAAGAAGAAAGCAGAATCATGTGTCCTAAGAAGTCAAGATCCATAAGATCAGCAAGACAGAGGAGAGAACAAATGAAGCAAGGAAAAAAACAGGGGAGCATGAGGCAGGCTGACATAAAACTCTCGACACAATCGAGTTATGACTGGCTACACCCCCATGAACCAAGATGCAGGGATAGTTACTCTATGAAGAAAATCCCACATTAAACAAACCTTAATCTCTCCTTGCCACTCCCAAGTAAAATCAGTACATCTAAACTTTTGAACAAATCAAAATATAAATCTCACAAGGCATAGTGGCTTAATCTGTCATAGAGTAACTACAGCCCTGATACACAGAGTTTCTTAATTAATATTTACTTTTTATCTTTCTATTTTAAAATCACAATGCAAGCATCATATTAATAAATGCAATGTTTCTGAAATCTATGAGCTAATATTCTCATCCCAATTAAAATAAGGCAAATAGATGGGTTTTAATATTCAGTGGCATTCTTTTTAAGGACTCTTATGCCTTCATAGACCACTTAGTTATAAATAATCCATGCATAGATCAAGTAGGACTTTTCCTTGTTCTGTGGGTTACAGACCTTATGCCTGTGCAAGTAACATAAAATATTCTTAAGCACAACAATGCAACAAAAGACATTTAAAGTTCTATGTTGAATTACTGAATATTTTTTATATTTAACTACTTCTCATTTATGATATAATTACAGCCTTTTCACTGAATCACAGAATTACTGAGTCCAGATCAAACTGGCTACCAGAAGCCATTTTAGAAAAGGTCATGTTCAACACCTACAAATAGTTAAATGTGATAAAGGGAGGATTATGACAGAAATATGAAGAGCTGCAATTTTCACACAAATAGCAGCTCAGAACTAAAACAATGGGAAATTATTTCCACACTTTTTGTGGTACAGATAGATAGACCACTTACCTCTTTTAAAAGGATGATTGTGTGCACTTAAGAGGATCATGGGAATGATGAGGGATAGCTGGGCCAATGAAATGAGATAGAACACTGCTTTGCTTCAGCCTTGCACCACGATTGATGTGTTTCTTCTGATCGGTGCAGAGAAGAGGAAAAGCTGAGGAATGAAACTGAGGTAGAGGGCGAACTACAGAAGAGATAGGCATAGTACCTTTATTGGTTAAGGTTAAAGTCACAACTACACTTTCTCTTATCTTGCAGAAATGCCATTTAAAACCTTATACTGTAAGCACAGATTCAGGTTACACTGAATTGTACAGTATCAGTAGAGATGTTCTGGGAGACTTTACAGAAACAACTGAAATTTGTGCCTTCCTCTACTTAAGAAAGATTCAGTTTGCCTAGGGAATTGCATTCAAGGATGGAATTAGAGTGAGGAAAGCTTTCTTAACCATTTTCCAAAATAAACTTAGACTGTGAAAGACTGGGAAGAAATTAATCTGCTTTATTCATATATACTCTCCTTTAAGACAAGTTAATTATTAATAAGAAGCATTTAGCATAAAAATACAAGCTTTGAGTGTTAAGTGTAGTACAGGGAAATGAAACTGATAGAATTGATAGAAGTAGATTGAAAGAGGCTAATTATAAAATGTCAAGGAGAGTATAACCATTTGACAGAAAGTACGTAAGATAAAGCACTTGGGGTTTAACAGATTATTAATAGTCTGCAAGACTTATTATCCATTCACCTTTGAGATCAGCTTTTTTTCCCTTTCAATTTAGTCTCCACTACAAAAATGCAGAACAGCAAATGCAACTGTTGGTTAATAATGAGGTCACAAGCTAATTGTGTTCTTCTTTGGGATTTTAGAGTAATAGCCCTAGGAAGATAATATCTTACAATAAACAGTACTTCAACCAGATGAAGCTATAAACTGTAAAACTATGACCAGATTCTCATCTTAATTTTTCATAAAGGGCGAGCATAAGCATTTGTTCTGTGGGCTTCAATACCACTAAAGGTATTAATGCTCTAAAAAAATCCCCTTTGGTGGGTGTAAGCAGATTCCTTTATTGTAATTATTTTTTTTGCCCAAGTAAAAATAGCACAGAAAATGTTTCACTATAGTAGTCGCTCATTTAGTTACATGGAGTACTGCTTTCCTCTGTGCACCAGGTTTGAAATTAGACCTGTGGGAAGAGTAACTTGAGACTTCTCTAACAGTTTTCAATGGAATTAATGTAAAAAAAATAGAAATTACATTGTAGTTTTATGAAAAAATATAATAATATAATAATAAAAAAATTTTAATATAAGTATTTTCTAAATCAAAAAGAAGCAAATATGGCTTTGAGTACTTGTTTTTTTAGAATAAAAGATGATTTCCTCCTCTCCTGCCTCCATGTTTTGCTTATTAGTCATGTTTAATATAAGCAGAAAGATGGAGAACTTGTAAGTGGCAGTAAATATTTAGAAAAGGAGAAAAGCAGAAAGAGATGCAAATTACAAACCAGGTCAATCTGCAGTACTCTGCTGATTCTGTGAGCCAAGACTTCTGATTTGCCTGGGAGTTCACTACATAAAGACTGTATAGTCAAGTTTAACATTTCATAAAATTAATAGTGTGTTTTTTCTAATTTTCAAGTCCAATGGTTATTTGTGAGCATGAACAGCAACTTGCTATTGGTTAGTAATCACACTCTGGGCTAAATATGGAATTCTAGTAAAGTATCAAGAACCCTGTATACAGTTGGATATAATATTCAAATCTACATATTTTTTAAAAAGAAATAGAAATAAATAAGAAAAGGGCTGTTCTTCTATTAAATCTTATGTTTTACATACAGAAAGAGTGGCACAGTACCATTGGAAATATCAAATTAGGAATACTTCTGAAATCACAGTCTCTTTTTCATATAAGATTGAAGCGTGGGGATGGCTGGTGTGTGTGAAGATGAAAAAAAAACTGGTACCACCATGGCCAAAGTACAGAGATGATGCAGAAGTTTCTTTGCTAACCCGATTCCAGGACAAAGACTGTATCCATAGGTTTGCTTCAGAGCTCAAGAAAGCCTCATCAGTAGGAATTTGTAGAGCCTATGATGTCTTCATGAATGTTCATGAGAAAGAAACTCTCAAGGTCAAGGCTGCCAGATGCAAATATGCTTATCACAACTTGCTCTGGAGCACTGCAGACCATGGTATGACTAATGGGACATCTGGCACTCTGTAGCAGTTCATTTACCAAGGTCTAAGCCTGAGATCATAGCAACAAAATGTGAAACAACTGGCTGAAGCTTAGAAACATATTTCTAAAAGAAGCAAGTCATTCTAAAAAGAAGTCAGAAATACTAGGGCCAAAAGCTTCCACAGGATTTTTTTCCCTTCAGTCTCAAATACATATGGAAGAGAAATGACCAAAGTGATAAATAGCAAGGTCTACTGAAAGAAATGGGGAGTAGGAAAGGTTCATAGAAAATCTAGGAAAATAAAATGAAACACATAAATACATGTATAAGATCTTTATCATGCTCTGTCATTTATTTGTTAATATTCTAATTGGAAAGAAGTTCATGAGTTTATTTTTATCTGGAGTCACTGACTCTTCACAAAAAACACTGCAATTCATAGTAATAGATTGTAGGACTGTAATAGCAATATAATAGTAATTTCAAGAAATGCTTGAAACATTTAGGCACCTCATGAAATAACTGACATGGACAATGTAGCAGAATGTCTGTCATTCTAGTCAATTTGCAAAGTGACTAAAAAAACATTACTCATTTCTTAAAATTACTTGCTTCAGAATATGACCTAGATAAATATATTTTGTCCTTTATTATGGTGCACCTCTTTGTATCTTACAGAACTTTCAATGTACTGTGAAATAGCTGGTATACAAAGTATTACCAAAAAAAGATCAAGACAAAGTTCTATGGATAAGGTTGCCATATTTTATTCTTACTGCACACTACTTGCCCAGTTGCTCACAATTTTGTCATCAGAGAGTCCTTGCTTCTGCAATCCCTTCCACAGGTATATGAATTATTAAATAATTTTTATTGTCACAAATTATTTCAGAATAATGTGCAACAGAAGTAATGCTGATTCCAGCTTGCAATACCCCAGCTCTATGCTGATTCATCACCATGTTACCTCACTTCCATGTTGTGGTTATTCTATTAATTTTAAAGCATCTGTTTCAAAAAATATGCAACAACACACTCATGAATCAGACCCACACATTGTAGTGTCATAACCTTGGAAAGATAAACCAAATAGTGAAATTAGAACTACAGATATTTTACTGGTCATGGACAGTGTAACAATAAAGAAAAGGCAAGGATGGTCAGAAAAGCAGCGTCTTCCTCAATAAGAGATTAAATAACTCTCTATTACCCCAGCAGCAACCTCAAGTTTATCGAGTCCCCTTTTTTTTCTAGAAGATGGAAAAACAGTCAGGGAAGACTACAAAACTCCTTATTTTTTACACTGTATATTTGTTGAAGATTCCATAGACTGAGGTTAACCTTTCTTCATGTGTATTCCTTGCCAGCTTGCTAACACTGAATATACCAGACACATCCCAAGCACTGTTTACTCTTAGCTTGGAAATATGTCAGAATATTTATTTTCTTGGATTCTATCAAACAGAAGAATTAATGAACTGTTACCCTACACTATTAAACTTTACTGATAAAAGGAAGCGAAGTATTATACAAAAAGTGTATACATTAGAAGAACTCACTTAGATAGTTGCCCAGTAAAGCTTTGGATGTGCAGGGATCCTAATTTTGGTGGTTTGGAATTTGAGGAAGGTGAGGGCAGGGTGAAGAGCAGTGAGTAGAGGAAAAGATCATGCAGGAATTGTTTAGTATTTGCCAAAGAATGTTATGGAAGGACTTACATGATAATCAAAAGCAGAAAGATAATATGTAAAACAGAGGAGCTCAGAGACCAGGCAGAAAGTTTAGGGAAGAAGGGACCTCTGTTTCCATGGAATAAGTGGGCTAAAAGGCAGTAAGGGAATTTCAATAGGGGAAAATTTTACCCACATGATGCCACACATCAATGAATTAATGACCAATAATGCAAAACTCTCTGAGGAGTTCTTAACTAATCAATGCGGATGTTACATAAAAGATGGAATATATTATTTTTTAAATTAAATATCAGATTAGTACGTATCTTCAAAGAGCTTTTCAAACATTAAGATTTGTTTTGAAAACGGGAAAGCAAGAAAGCTATTGTTCTGTACTCAAAATTTAGAGTAAGATAAAGTGGCAGCAACATGATGTACTCATTGAAGACTTTCTGTTTGTAGAGTCAGTTAAATTTAGTGACTTAGTGTTTAGTGGGAGGAAGGAGGAAGTTTCTGTGTTTGTGAATGACTAGAATTCTTTTCAAAACCACTACCATCCATGTTAATAAAATGTGCACATTTTTATTTTACTTAGAAACTCTGAAAATGCAATTTAGGCTCAGGTTTCATGAGTACCTTATCTCCGTGAGGTGTAGAATAGTATGTAGAAATACTGACCACCAGGGCTATCCATTGGAATATCCAGACATGCATTAGCTCTTATTACTAACTGGTGTTAAGTATCTTACTTTCAAATTCCATTCAGTTTCTACGTGAGTTCTGCCTGTGAAAAATTTTGCAGAATCACATTCTTACTTTTCACAATTTAACAAAATATAATAAAGTCCCACTTCTGAAAATAATTAGGTATGAATAATGTTATATACATGTAACTACATTATCTTAGTGCTTAAGACTTCTCCCACTGGAATTTAAAATTACTCTGTATGTATTTCTTAGAGACAAAATGAAAAGTCTAAATATGATTTTATGAACGTTTCCCATTGCAATGTGTATTTGTTCATTACCTACTTTAAGTTAACTTTTGCTATGCTTTTAAGGGTATAAAATGAAATAGCTGTCATCACAGTTTTCCTTCTTTGATATCATCTATGGAGGTTGCCAAACCCAAGTAACCACTACTGCAAGAAACTGATCCGCTGCCGAGATGTTGACTACAGGCTCTCCAGCTCCATCTTCTGGTACAAAAGTACCCAAGAAAAATAGTGTTACTGCAAAAGCCAATTTTACCGGGTCATAAATGTCTTGAATATATGAAAGTCATTCTAGTAAAAAAGGGCCTATAATTCATAATATATGAAAAGATCTGAATTGGTAGTTATTTTACTGAAAGGTAGCAATTTTCTCTGCCCAATTCCTACACACTTTCCCCATTTCTTATAATCTCCAATACATAATGTAATTAGTCTCAAAGATACTTCAGTCTACAGGGACTAGATAAAAAAATTTGGGGATTATGCTCAAGACTGAAACACTCTCAAAATCAGTCTTAAAATCGTCTGGGACTCCCTTATTCCAGCTGTCATACAACATTCACACAGTATTTGCACATGAATCATTCCTGCTCAAAGTTTAGCCACATAACTCACACTGCAATGAACACAAATCTCTGGAAGTCTTATTCTTGCTTCCTGTGGTAAACTATATTTGTAGGTGATGAATATCCTAAACTATCCCAGTGCTAAAAAAATTTAGTATTAATAAAAAAATTAAATCCAACACTGAGAAAGGGTAATCTTCCTGCCAAGTGTGGTTCAAAAACACCTTAAAGCAACATGTTTTTTATGTTGCCTTTGAGATTAGGAAGTATTTTAAACTGCTAGCGTTCGCACTCATGTTTGAAGATAGTGAGTTTAAAAAAACAAAACAAAACAAAAAACAAGCCACAAAGGAGGGGTATTTCCCTTGATGCACAAACAGTTCCATCATGTGTGACTTCTGACACAAAACTAGAAAAAAAAAAAGATTTCTCAGAACTTTAATATTTGAGTACATAAAAAGGCAATATTTTGGAAGTAAGCTTAGTAGTTTATGCTTTAAAATTACTAACATAATTTTATTTATTTGTGATGTTTTGAAATAATTCAAAATATGCACTGGCATGGCAATTTTCCGTTATTATTGCTACTGGTTAATCTCCTAGATTCTTTCTCAACTTACTCACCAGGGCAGCCAAAACTATTGACCACTTAGACCACTAAGATACTAATCCCAGTTTGGTATGCAAACAGTTTTACAAGTGCTCTGTTATAGTAATATGGGAGACAATCTCATTTCTCTATTATTCTTGCCTCTCTAATAATCTCCATCATAATTTTTAATTTTCTCTATCATCTTCCTTCCTTGGTAGTAAGATCACCCCAAACTTACTTGAGGACTTGTCTAGGTAAGGGACATATCTCAGTATTATCTTCTTTAAAGTTCAGCATTCGATCACTTATACTGCTTCAAGAAGACAGCAAAAATCATCTGAAAACAGTGAAATCTATTCTGGTGGTGGATGTCCAAGCTCTACGAACACAGGAAAAGAAAGTAGAAATTTAATGAGTAAGCAACAAGGCCAGTACAATTTCTCAGTTACCTTAGATGGACTTGGACTGTGGAAGATTCTAATAATGACATCAAGGTCCTGACTTAACTATAATCTAACAATTTATAATGTAATTAACAATAATCAGCTGTAACAGGATTTTCATGATGTTTGATATGTCCAATGGATTATCCTGATAACTGGCTAGCTAAAAATTCATCAGATTTTTAAGGTGTTCCAGGATAATCCAGAATTATTTAAACTGCTTCTGAAAAACCAACATCTTTTTCAGAAAAAATATAGGTAAGAAATTAATTTAATTTTCTTTCACTGAGTAGTGCAAGCATTGAAAGTTTAGGTGTGTGTTTAAGAATGGAAAAGTTCTGATTTTACCAATAAAAATTGGATTGCACCACCATCATCCCATTCCTTCTCCATGCTAAGCAATGTCATCTCTCTCAGCATTCACCAGTTCCTTAAGCATTTCAGTAGGCCTTAGAGGTACTGGTGAGAGCCTAACAATGTTTCTCTGGTACTAGGGAGCCCAGAACTGGACCCTGCACTCCCCTGTGGCCTCACACAACCACTTACCATCAACCTTCTTTATAGCAAGGGCATACTGCTGGGTCATGTTCAGCCTGGTGTCACCAAGGACCCCCAGGTCCTCTTATGCAGAGCTGTTTGTCAGACAGTCATGTTTGCCCACCTCCCAGTACATGTGTGTGCATGATGTTGTTACTTCCCAGGTGCAGGACTTCCTGAGGTTTTATCCCATGGGATATCTGCCTACTGGTTTTGGGGGGAGGTTTATTAGATATGAAGAAGACTGCTGATCTTACACAAACAAGGATGACAGTAATTGCTTTTAAGAGTGCTAAATTAAAATGAGCTGCATCATAACAAGGCAAGGTACAAATCAGAAATATTCCAAGAACAATGGAACACAGGAGACAACAACTACTACACAGCGAGGTAATGTAATTGAGCATTTGTTAAAAAACTGTATGCACATTTTTATTGTAAGATTTTACTCGTATACATCATCTATTATGTATTTGAGCATATTTTTGCAAAAGAAAACTCACAACAGAAATATAAAATCCCAACTTTTTCCCTAGATTTAAAGCACGACAATATTTCTGCAGTAAGAAATCAGAGACACACCAAATTAATTTCATCTTTCTCCCTTTTCTTTGATCAGGGAATCTGCCATATTCCCTACACTTCTGGTTCCATTCCGTTTGTGCAGTGATTTCCTCTTAACATTTTTTAATTTAAATTAGTCCCTGAAGAGATAGATATCTGACAGAAAAATTTACTGTGATGACAGTTTTTAGAGCCATTCTAATTTTTTCTCCCCTCCTCCAGTACCTACAAACATCTGATCTCTTCTACACTGCAAACCTCTTAAAATTAGAACCCTAATTAAGACTATTCAAATTATTAGATTTTGCCTGGTTGATGGCACCATTACAGCTTCTTGACTCATCATTCAGGCTATAAAGAAATAAAGCCTAGCAAAAGTGAAATGTACTCTCCATTTTAAAATAAGACTTAAAAGATTTGGAGCAGGACTCTTCCTAATGAAGAATCCCCAGAGGAAACGACTTACAGAGAATACATAATAGTTGGCAGTGTACCAACATGATTGCAGTTTCTTTTTTACAAATGCAAACTACCATTTTCACTACCTCATGTAATGTTGAGTACTGCAAGGGTACTTTCTCCTCCAACTCTTTATTTTTATGTATATCAGAACTTTATCTTCTTTACTGAGACCTGATGGAAATTTAAAATGCCTTATGAGAGCTGAGAGAGTATTCTTACAACATTATTTATACACTGTATCATTAGAGGTTTTGTTACTGTAATTTCACAGTTCTGAGCAATAATTATTTGATTTATGGGAAGTATAATTTCTATTTTATGGACAGGTAATTGAGTTTCATTATACACTCATTGATTTGCAGAAGAAATACATTAAAAGCTGGCTGCAAAAACATATGAATTCAGGATCTTCACAATCTCAATGCCTTTTAAACCTGCCACTCTAGGACCACTAAAGAAGTTTGGTTTAGCTGATGTCAGGGAAGATACAATTTGTTGTTTGTCAAAAGAACCTTCACATTCTAAAGTGACAATGAGGTTAATGTGATTTCATGAGCTACAAAGGCATAATTAAAGATTATTGTTTACTCTCATTTTAGGCTCCCTTATTATCTCAAGGTGTATTTAACTGGAAGAGCTAAAGTGAAGGATGAAATTCAGTGAAGCACTGCTGGTAAAATGAGTTATGAGTTATACATCAATTTTTTAACAGAGGTGGTTGAATTGCAGTTTGTGCCTGGTTGTGATTCAGTGCTGCAGCTGGGGTGCTGATGATCTAGCAGCTCAGGAAGAACAAGTTTCCAGATCAGAGCCTGTGATGTTTATTAACAAAACATTATTAACTAATAAAACCAGAAGACACACAAAAGAGCCACACTGAATCTATCCATAATGCAACTTAAGTGATATCCACCTAAACTCTGTAATTTTATATCTAGTTAGCTTTTTTTTTTTTTTCTTTACAATGACCACTGATGTTTCGGGATCACTGAACGACCGTACATACTCAAAACTCATGTTTCCCCCTCTCAGTAAACAGAACTTCACCAATGATGAATTTGCCTCTCCAGTCCCGATCTGTATTGCAACAGTGATTTCTGCCTTTGCAAAAGAGTATATGAAAAAGTCATCCTTCTGACAAGGTAGTAGTTTTCCACTCATTTTGTACAGGTGTAAATCACAAAGCAAACTATAAAGCTATAAAAGACTGAGCTCATGCTTTAAAATTCCTAGTTTTATGAGCTTCTCACTACAGGCTTTATTACTCAAAGAACTGAAAGTTAGAATTGTTAAGAATATGAATGAAAGAAAACCACTATATAACACCTCCCATAAGACAAAATTTTGATAACATTTAACAAACTCATTTATAGGGAAAGTAAGTGCAATATTCTCATTCAGTAAAGAATCTCATTGTTAAGTAACATGAATAAGTTAGGACTGTGTTGCAAGTGATTGAATTTTGTGAATCGCTAGAAATGCTTGCATTTTCACCAGCATTCTGACATAATTTTTTAATCAAAACCAAAAAACATTGATAGTTTGAAAAAAAAATCATGTGAAAAAATGAGATTCTATAGCATTATAATAATTTATAAATATGTCAACACAAAAGACATTACTTCTACTTTGTTAAATATTCTTTTTAGAAATTATATTACTACAACATATTATATGTTCCTGTGTTGTAGTACTGCATTGTAAATCTGTTCTGAAAAATTAGGGCATAGGTTCTTTCAATTTCTGTATTTGATTTGGTGGTTGGAAATCATAAACAAAGGTGTCAGGTTGGGGGGTTTTTCTGTGTGTGTACTGGTTTGGGTGTTTTGGTTGGTTGGGTTGGTTTTTTTTTCCTTTTTTTACTTCTAAGTGAAAGCAAAAATCATAGGAAGAATATTTTCATGAACTTGTAAAACATTCATAACCTGAATGAGAGATCCAAACAGGCATGCATACAATATTCAATCCCAAACACAAGTAACTCGTTAGTATAACTTCATATTCACATAAAAGAGTGTTTTTATGGAATATACTTCAAATGATGGCAGAATTCCATGAAATGTTAAACAATGCTTTACTCCCCAACAATCCTGCCCAAATACCATTTTTTTTTCTGCTCTCTCTGTAGTTACTGTAGGAATACAGATGCAAAAAATAAACACTCTGCTGTGAGGATCAGTGTCTTCTTGAAAGCTGCTTGTATCTCAATGCATAAATCTCCACAACTTAATAATAATTTCAGCAGCAAACACCTGTGATTGAACAACATATAACTCTTGTTAGGAGTGATGAATAGAGACAAATTTACCTGGCAGACTACTTTGCAATGTTCAGACAACTAAAATGGCTTTCAATAACTTAACAATAGCATTCAAAACAAACAATGTGTGCCAGTTCAAAAACAAACAAACAAAAAAAAGACAAAACAAAAAATATTTCTAGAGGATTGTTTTTAGGCACTTTGGGAAACATACTGACATTCTGCTTCCAAACAAAAAAGCTATTAGCGACTCCTAAGCAGTGATGGAGGGCAGAAAAGCAAATATGATGGATTACAATAATTTCTCCCATTGTCAAAAGTTCCTACAAGGAAAATTCCTTAACTAATTTCGTAAAAGTTCAGTTTGGTTTTTTTCCCCTTATGAGTCCATGTGATTACTGTGATAAACCAAGAGAGGACAAGGAAAGGGCTAGCTGAAAGGATTCAGGTGATAGCATGATGAAATAATTGATTTTCATCCAAAATAGACCATGCTGACTGTAAATTACCTGTAGCTGATACAGGGACTTACAACAGGGTCCTTCCTCTCCCCTGGAAACAAAGCATAAAAAAATAATAATGTAGTAAAACAATTATTAGCATAAATAAGTAAAGAATATTTGTACTGTAGGTTTTCAGGACCACTGCTGATCATCTAACACGGCTAATGCTAATCTTACCTCTATCCATTTTAACAGTAGCTCTTTAGACTTCAGTATTTATTCTTGTGACATCTGGAAGACCAGCAGGGAATGGCTTACACAAGGCAATATCCCTTATGCATTCTGGGTATGTCTGAATCACTGCATAAACAACTCATAATGAACCTGCACATTATGTAAGGGTTAATATAAAATGCCTGCTAGTAATTGTCTAGGGGTCATATTGACTTGATAGAAGCTAACACAGAATGCTGGTTTAATAGAAGCTAAGAAATTGTTTAGGTAGACATCACATTATAAGGGAAATATATGCACTGAACTGATAACTATAGCAACCTTGAGATAAGAAACAGAACATGTTGTTGGCTTGGTTGAAGACTAAAGAAATGAGCATGCCGGGAGAAGAAGAGGTGAAAAGTTTACCCAGAGAAAGACCTTTGCTTCATTTTTACTTCATCCCCACTACCCCCACGATCACCACCAGGAGACACTACGCAATCGCAGGAGGGAGGAGATTATGAAAATGACCTCTTGGGACTAATTTTAATACAAAGTGGGAGTAGGTGATGCATATGTATCAGCATATTGTGAAACCTAATGAATATGTAAAACTTCATTGTATATAAAAAAAGCCTCATTGCAAAACTGGTGTGCAAGTATTTCGGAGGAACTACCCCCTCATGCCCCCAGCGCTGAATGAACATACCCCTCTCTAGAACTTCCCAAGTTGTAGAGTCATTTTCTGCAAGTCACACATACACAGTAGCCAGTTTTCCAGGTTAATGTTCCTTCCCTGATTAACCTCCTGGACCTCCAAAGCAAGAGGACAAGTATTTTTTTTTCCATAAAATACACACAAAAAAGGCAGAAGACTCATAAAAGCAACAGTCTGTAGCCAAAAACAGAAAAGACAGTAGCTAGGTGCTTCACAGTATTCCACTTTAAAAAATTCCAGTTGAGCACCTGCTGAAAAGCAGAGGTTGTACTTCATCTATATTTCAAACCATAATAGCCTTTCTTCTGTTGCTATTCAAAGAACAAGAGGAATAATCTGGGTTTTTTTAGGTTTTAAATAGTTTCCAATTCCAGGCCTAAAAGAAAACAAAATGGAAAATATTACAAGTATTAGAAGTTAAAAACAGAACCATGAAAGAACACATCTTATACTCAGGTTGTCTATTGCATTTTCAGCAGAACAGTATCTTTGCAAACATATAAATACATATTTTTTCTCCTATGAGGAAAAGTATATCTTACAACCTGTAAGACAAGCCATAGAACAAAAACAAACATGATTCCTGTAAACAGAAAATGTTCTTTTAAAACTCAGTCTTTCGAGCATAAATATTTAATTGTCTTGAGCTTGTCTTAGAAGCTTAGAATTATTCAAATAGTGCCCAGAGTAAACAAAAAGCAACCTGAACTATTTCAGTAAGAAATACCTTATAAAAAATGAACAATACCAACACTCTCAGTGTGTCTTCACAGGGTGCTCCAGCCCTCCAATCATCTTCATGGCCTTCTGGACTCCATCAAATTTGAGTATTTGCTATTCTAAGTAATTTTCTTTATTATTTATTTCAAATTATGTCTCTTTTTGGCACATTTATAAAATATATATCTTCAGCAGTTTAAATCCCGTTTTATTTATAGCTCTCAGAAACATCACAAAGTTATTTTTCAGACAAATTTTATGGAATCAGAACAAATTTGCAAATTGTTTCAGTTGGGTTAAGGTATATAAAAGAAGTACACACACACACCAAGACTTTACACTCATACTGTCTTCCATCAGGAATGCTCATGTTTTTTCTGCCTAGGTTATTTTCATTCTAGCAGCAACAAAGCAGTTTAAATGGGGAATCATTTCATGCTGTTGCCCAGGCATCACTAATCATGGTAATCTTATCTGTTCACATTAACCCAAAGTTCCACAGACAATTAATTGACCCTTGTGTTTCAGTGGGTTGTGCAACGCAAATCTCAACCACATTACCATAATCTTCTGCATACTTTGTAGAATGCTTCAGTATTGATAATTACTCATAAATATTTCTCTTTTATTTCTCCAAGCACTCCTACAATGTCTAGGTAAAATCCAGAGGGAAACAGAAACAATAAAATGAATGCATTGTCTCAATAATCCAAAGTGTTATACAGAAAATATATATACAGAAAAATTCTCTTTATCACTTCAAGGTAGTACTCATGATATCGTAGGATCTGAATGAATGAAGACAATCTCATCTAGATTAACTACTGAAGGCAACTCTTAGAGCTTTTATCCCGACTAATGGCTCTCTTATCTCATCCTCTGGACTTCCAGCCTGTATCCCACTGTGAGGTACCCACCAGGATGTAGGAATGCTTTCTTACTGCAGTGTTTACACAGCTGAGGACAAAATACTCTCAACCAGAGCTACTCTGGGAGTTTCTTCTGACATTCTTTGTGCTTTGTGGCCTGTTAGGTGGCAGTTTCAAAAGGTATTAGAATTGACCAGAAGACAAATAATTAAACTTCTTGTAAATGTTGAAAATGTCTTGTAAATGTCTTGAAAAGTAATTTGACTTTCATAGGACTTAGATGATTAAAAATTCACTGTCTTCCATGTACCACTCATGAAGGGCCTTGTCTTTGTGCAAGACTATGTGAAATAAGAGAAAAGTGGATATAGAGAGAATTTCTCAGCAGGGGGACAACAGAGAAATTAGAGGGCAGAAGAGCATTCCAAAGGGAGCATGGATCTGTGGAATAAGGGCTGTAAGACACCTTCTACAGGATAAAAGGAAATAATTATTTAATATCCTTGGTGGTCTAGAGGCATTGTGATGAGTTAGCTGCACTATAGAGCATCCCAGTCATGGGGTGGGATGGGGAAATCTCCTTGAGGATCTCAGTGATCCTCAGGTATTGATTTATCACAGAAATAACATGAAGTTGACATCAGTTATACACAGCTGGAGAATACACATTTTATGATGGATACAGAGGCCCCGTGGCACATTCAAGACTGTAGACTGCTTATAAAGAGCTTGCAGCACAAAAATAACTCTCAAAATTAGCTGCCACTAATCCTGTGGGAAAAATCCCTCAATTCATTTTCTACTGCAAATTGAATCACAGAATTTATTTGTTTTGAACTTCTCATATTTAAAAACTGGACCTCTTTAATTTTAAAAGGACATAGATTACAGGGTAAAATCTGTTATTTAAAGTCATTATTTACAGATAATAAGCATATAAACTGAGATTAAATATTTTCACTTACAAACCTGAAGAATTACTCTCAGTAAGAGAGTAATTCTCATTTGCACTACACTGCAGTGACAACACTGTCATTCAGTAAAAGATAAATAGTTACAAAACTGTAATATAGACTAAGACTCACATTCACTAGCAACAGTAAATTTATAATGCAGTAGTTGTTAGAAGCCAAACAACCAATCCGTTGCATTGTAGTTTACAGGGGCTGGAATGCACTTCTGTAATGTACACTTAAAGACAGATGGGAAAAAGAGTATTACATTTTGACAACCAATTCCTGTGTTGCACTTTCACAGCCCAATAACATAATTAGCTCTGCCATCCTCAAGTGACTTTAAATTCATCATTAGTTGATAGTAAATAATCAGAATACTATTTAAAATGCAAAGTAGTTATCAAAATATTCCACATATCTTTAAATGTAAGAGATTATTGGAAGATAACAAGATAATGACTGAATAAGTCACTGTCCTGGTTTAGGCCAGGATAAAGGTGATTTTCTGGTTTGTACTTTCGCTTTCAACTAAGTCTCTTGTAAGTAGTTGCATTTGCTGAAATTAACAGCAAGTTTCTCAGACACTGTCTGCTTCTAGGACTGATAACACTCCATGTTTATAGTTACAGCCAGAGACTGGCATGCAGGGCCAAGGACACTGCTCAGATCTCAGGAACATTTTGCCTTCCAGAAGGAGCAACGAGATCCCACCTGAAACCCTCCTCTGGGGAGGACCGGACAAGATAGATGCCAGAATTGACCAAACAGAGTATTCCATCCCATACACGTCATACTCGGTATAAATTTGAGGGATCACAAGGGTCAAACACCTCTACTCCTTCCTGCCCTCCCTGCTCCCTTCGGCATCCTGAGAGGATTCCGTCCGTCCCTCTGCCTGTGGTCCTGATCCCTGCCAGCCTGAATCTGTGTGTTCCTGCCTCCAGCTCCTGACTGCTGCCGACCCCAGAAGTCCAGCCTGGACTTTCCCAGGGCTGCCCTGCAGCCTCGGTGGTGACGTGAGAGTTATTGGGGAACGTGGGATCACTTTTCCTGTATATTTGTATATATTTAGTAATTTTTTTCCTATTTATCATTACTGTTTCATTAAAGTTCTGTAGTTTAGTTTCCAACCCATAAGTCTCTCTCCCTTATTCTCTCTCTCTTTCCTTTATCAGAGGAGAGAGAGATTAAGAAATAGATATGTTACTCAGTTTAAATCTGTTTATCTGCCGGGCCAGGGTTAAACCGTGACAGTCACTTAATTTTTCCAACAGTGCAGCCACATGCTTTTTTGGCTGAAACATAATTAATTTTCATGCTGTATTATAAACACATTGCAATAGCAAAAATTTTAAACTAGTCTGAATACTTTGGTTTGTGAATTCTTGACTTACTGTCTACCCATAGTAATTTTTCCAATGTAGAAGAATTCACTATTTTACAGTATACAGTGAGTTTATGATGTTTTACTAAGTTTTAAGAACTCTTTCTCTAGCAGATTACAAACGTACAGACATACAGAAAAGCTCAGATACTTCAGAAAATCAGAAAGTTTGGTCCCCCTACACTGCATATAGTCCAAGATAAAGATGATAAAGTGCAAATTCTCTTGCAATTACCAAGCTAAAAGCAAGCAGTAATGGGGCAAGAAATAGAAACAGTGCAGCAGCATTTTTACCTATTCTTTCTATCCATGTTACGACTTAGCAGTCACATTACATTTTATGTCAAACTTGAGTATTAAACTGAATTTTTAGGTCCCAATTAATACAATTACATTAAAACCTCTTTTTTCTCTTGATCAAAAGGACACATTCACTTGCTTCTCTCTCACCAGGGACAGATACTTAATCCTTTTGTTAAAGATTTTCCTGTCAAATTATTACAGTACACTTTTTCCTTTAATACCATTATTTGTTCTTCCTAAAGACCCAATATCCAGGATCAATCAATTTTTTTTTTAATACTCTTTATTGCACAGCTCATGAGCAACTAGGAAGGATAGCATTGAAGTTTTTGTCACATTAACTTTAATCAGAATTTACATGGGAGCAATTACATCCTAACAATGTTCTTTAGTTTTCCAAATCTGATCCAACACACCAAGAGCCACTCTAATTATGTTCAGTCACCAAACTCAAAACATAACAATCAGAAAAAACTTGATCAGTAAATTGCAATCTATGAGTTTGCAAACAAGGAGAAATATGCAGCAGTACAAATGCAGAGTAACTGTGTAACTCCCAGGAAGACCTGTAAGAGCCCTTACATCTCAAGTAGATTTCTGTCTCCCTCAAGAAGTCTGTGAATGCAAAATGTTTTGCATTCTGCATGGAAAGACGTATCTTCATTTATGGGGAGGTCTGTTTATAGGAGTTGATTTCCAAATCATCTACAAAAGTGGGAGAACAAAAGGATTAACTGCTTTATAGCACTGCATTTTTCCTTTGGCTTAGGAAATGTTCTGAACTAATTCTGTTACATTTAAACAGCATGGCATGAGCACAACCAGTTCTGTAACGCTTAGTACCCAGGCTGAAGGACATGAAATTTTCACAATTGTACAAACAAAGCTTATATGTAGGTCTCTAGTACTGATGCACTAATTTCTTTAATTATCTCCTTAGCACAGCTGTAGCAGAGCTTTTCAGTTTACCTGTTTTTTTACTGCAGGGATTGCTTTAGGCTAGCTTCCATATCTAAGCAGACTCTATGGTGTTAAAGCCCCCACAAAAATTTGGCCCACTGAAAGATGTGAAATCTGAGATTAAACCAAAGAAATACATAATGCATTAAAAACACATAGAAGTAAAGGGAAAAAACAGGGGTCACGGGGATACAGCAATACATATAAGCCACCTGAGCATTAGGATGGCCTCTTTTAGATATAATACCAGAGAAGAATTACAGGAAAGGATTCAAAAGAAGGTAATAAATCAGTATGCAGACGTATAAAAAGAGCATGGTGGAAACAGCACAATTTTTTAAACATTTAATGAATGGATGATGAAGGCTGGTATCAGAGATCCACTGGAGACAGAATCAACATTTTCATGATAATTAAACTAAAGCTAAGCCACAGAAGTCCTCAGGAAGAGGAGAGCAGACAAGATTCTTCTAAAATATGATAATAAAGAGAGTCAGTTTAAGAGACCACAGAGGAGAACATGTGATTAAATATGATTATTAATGGGGAAGCAGACAGAGGCAATTTCCACACAGAGAATGTGATCTTGAGTTTATTTAGGAGTAACTTTTCATTCATATTGAAACTGGTCAATTAACATTAAAAATGCAAAAGGAAAGGCTACAGAATCTGCCTTTGGGATAATTCATTTTTAATTATTCTTTTTAAGTGGCCAAACAAAATAAAAACCAAACTATGGCATATCCGCTGCTCATGTTGCTGCATAAAGACAGGTACTTCTCTGAATCAGAAAAGCAGACAATATAAACACAAGCTCCTATATAAAAAATCCCACAGATTTCATAGAGGCTGACCCTGGAGTTTATGCTGGTGCAAAGCCACTGTTAACTCTAAAGGCAATGAGTTTGAGGATATTAAGATGTTCCTCTGCACAACCAAGCTAAGAGAACCACGTGATGATAAAACCTGAGACTTAAGAGTGCTTATATGTGATATGTGGTCCTTTCAAATATCTTCATTCTTACTTTCCACTACAATATCTTTAGAAATAAATGAAACCCCAACTTTTAATATTTCTATGTCCTCACATCAGTACTAGATTCCACATCACTATGAAATACTTGGTGCCTGGACTGTAGTGTCTCCTATTTATATAGAAGGGGCCTTTACATCACTAAATCCCTAAAAAGATTTACTACACCCACCTGTCAGTCGGCACAGATACCATTGCATGTACAGATTCACTTACCTTTGCAGCAGTAATATGGCTCTGCCTGCCCTTACCCTGCAGTACAACTATACTTCATTTTTATTTTCCAACAACGAAAAATTCATAAAGGAGTGTTGTAACTAAGATATCTTCAGCCAGAATGATACTCTTTTCCCTTTTCCATTCCCTATATTGTGTCTATAAGTTTATATATTAGAAACGAAAGAGAAAAACATTGTGTAGCAGAAAAACTAAGAGAATTATTCTTAATTTGTAATTTGAGTAATTTGTTTTATTGTTAACAACCACAGGTAAAAAAAAAAACAAAACAAAAAAATAAAAATAAAACAAAACAACCAAACCAAACAAAAAAATCAATCAAACAAAACAAACAAACAAACAAACTAACCAAAAACAAGTCTCCTTTTTCTAGGAACAATAGCTAAATTAAGATATGTAGAGCCAGAAAAAACTATTTCAGAATAAATTCTGGCTCAAGCTTACTTTTTCCTAATGTAATGACTAATATCCTATGTATTAAAAACCAGAAACCTTATTTTTTAATTTATTAAGTCTTTACAGGTGTTGTATTATTTTTAACTGAAATAGATTCTGTATGATGCAACATGTCATAAACCGCTAAGGTTAATAACTCCTGCTCTTAACTTCTTGTAGAAGACTGAGAATCTTGCATTGTAGCATTGTTCAACACCGGAGTCAGATTTTGATGTGAAAGCTGCAGATCAGAGGAAAGGAATTGGAAACAATCACTATTTTCTACAGATGTCTTTAAAAAAACCAAACCAAATCAAACCAAACCAAAGCAAATGAACCAACCAAACAAACAAACAAAAAACCAAAATCTAAAACAACTTATTCTGCCTTTAGAAATTCAAATTAAAGATACTTTGTATTTTTTTCCAGTATTTTGTAGTGGTCATTTAAATCTAGTTAATTTATTTAGTCCCAGTATATAAAAAAACAAACAGAATAATAACAATTTTTTAAAATAACAAAATAAAAATAAATACAAAAGTAGATCTGAATTTCAGATTTAATTCTTCTTCAAAAAAAACTTTTAGATTCCTTTTAATGCACTTGTTAAATGCAGTGAAGTTATCTGATTTTATGCAAATTTTACCTAGCTACACAAGATTTGTAAATAGCGGTACAAATAACTTCAAACTATCTTAGAACCCAAGCTCATAAGGTCATTGTATTTATCATATAGTCCCAAGAAAACACCCCGGTAGTGTCAGACTAACAAATTTGTTGTCTGAAACTTTTAAGAAAATTTTTAATAACTTTTTTTTTTTTTCATTTCTGCTTCTAGAACACCTCATTAATTTAATTTATGTTTAAATGGCAAAGTTATTTGTGGCTTACTCTTTCAACAGCTACTTTAAGACAAGTTTAGACTTTTGGATTTTATATTTACATATATATATATGTATATATATATATTACAAAACCCAATGTTTTTAATTTTTAAAAAAGGAAACCCAAATCTTTGAACTATCTAAACTTTATTGAACTATCTAAAGTAGTTCAATAAACTCATACATTCATTGGAGTAGTTTTAGCTTACTGAAAGAGAAAAAAAATTGCAGGTACATTGTCAGTGAATACTAGTTAAGAATTAAATTTATACCCATGTTTTCCTACAGTGTCATGAATCAGAAAAATTGTAGCTTGGAGGGTTGCTTGCTTCCTTCTGAAAAAACATGAAACAAAAGTACCAAAAATACCATTAGCAACAGAACTTCCATTACAAATCAAGTCAGTAAGAATCGGTGGGCCTAAATCTTGTTCACGTATCTGAACTCTAAGAGAAAATCAATCTGAAGACTATCCCAAAACTGTCTCCATAAGAAAATGTGGCCTTCCTCCATTATGCACCCTTTGTAGCTGTACATATTATCCAGAACAAATATATATTTTTTTCCTACCACAAATCTTTTGTCTACCAGCACAATGGGTAGATAGTCATGTAGAAAACTTTGCTAAGAGAAAAACTGTCTTCCCTTTTATTTCTTACCTGAGAACTATTCTAAACATTTTCCACACTATTAACATTTAAGCTTTGCTAGAGGAAGAATTATTATAGAACATAAAATGTCCTAGTTGTGCCTGTACTATTCCTTTCCCTCATCCTCTTTTTCTTCCCCTAAATCAACATTAGAAAAAATTGCTAATGTGAACAAAGGTTTTATCATGTAATATGGTGAAAACTTAAGCGTAGTTACAATTAAAACTAAATAAGAATAATTCATGTTCTAAAAGCAGTTTTTGTCTTTCCTGCTATTCTAAAAAACAAGTATAATTTTTCCCATATATGAGTTCAATTGCTATGTTCAAATTTTATTTCTACTGACCACAGATGTAGAAGTAACCAATGCATCAGTGTAAATAACTAGTTGTTTCTCTATAGACAGATAAAAAGTCACAATCATTAATATAACTTCCTAAAAGGTATTGGGAACTTTGAAGACTAACAAGTTTCCTACAATTCTGCACTGTTGTTAAATTCACTTAGAAGACAATATCCCACTGCAGAGCAGCATATGATAAAATGTTGACTATCTTCTAATGTTGGCTTCTTAAAAAAAAGTACTTTATGAAATGGAAAATTTTTTTGTTGTTTTGGCTATTTTTTGTGAGCATTCTCCAAGTGATCATCTTTCCTAGCACAAACATTTCATTTACACCGCAGTTTAAAAAAAGTTGTGCAAGTAAAGCAAAACAGGTCCATTTTTAGCGCTTGTAATGTGGCAAAGTTGTGACTAACAGCCCTGTTCAGTGAAGTAAAGTTTACTAAGTTTTTTAAACTAAATTTTTTAAACTTAGTAAATAACATTGTGATTCCAAATTTCATAGATTATCCAGGAAAAGCTCATGAATCTTTTTGCTAAATATAAAACTTGCAGAACTATGTTTTTTTAAAACAAACAAACAAACAAACAAACAGAAAAAGTGAAATTTTAAAGTACCATTTCTTAAGCTAAATGGTGCTATGGATAGAAAATAGTTAAGGAACACATCCAGATCAACAGTATGGTCTTCCATTTGAGCATAAGCAGATTGATTTAAGATTTCAAATAATGGTGATGTATTGTTCAGTTCTTCAAGTGGCTACTTATATCAGCTGCTAAAACACCACTCAGACAGTGCTTTCAAAGAAACCATCTTAAAGAAAAATTACTTATGTTTTGAATTCCACTTGATGAAACTGAATTTCAAAGGCAGAACATAATTCTATCACAGGTTCAAAGCTGTGATGAAATGTTTGGACTTTTGTGGCCATGAATAAGCAATCAATAAATCAGATAAAAAACCAATATAAATTTGTGTCCAAATGTTTAGAAAAGAATAAAAAAATACTTAAATGGAAACAGTAACTTGAGTCATACTTATTTTCAGGTAAATCACAAGAACTAGAGAGAGTAACTGAGAAAAAGATATTTGCTTACCTTTATCTTAAGTTATAGTAGAACTGAAATAATACTTAATTACCATTTAGGAATAATTTTCCTGTTCGAAGTCCCAAGAAAGATACTATCATCTCAAATGCAATGCTAGAAATTGAAGCACTTAAGATCCTTAGTTTTAAAATCTTTTCATCTGACTGGTGCAGTATTACAGTTCTTAAAAGTAATCAGCAGCTCCTAATTTTAGAAATCATTATTTCATTAAATATCTGCTACCATGATATATCAGATAACATCATAACATAAAAGATAAGACGAAAGTCTTGCAGTACTTTTGAGCCTTTCTGATCATATGCATGTATCTGGCACATGACCCATCACAGTCAAATCACACAGGTATTTAAGTTTTAAATACATACATGAGAGAAAAATAGTAACAGTAGTTGATATCTGAATTTGTACAGAAGAGGAGCAATCTCACCATACTATTTTCTGCATAGCAAAATTATTTTTAGAAAATAAATATTAGGCTACCTTAAGGAAAAAAAAAAGGCTAGCTCCCTCCCTCCCTCCCCCTACTTTCACAAAAACTCGACCATGATACTCACAACTGAATTTAAGAAATTAAAAAAAAAAAGGGAGGTCTAAAAATAGACGCATTATCAAAAACATATAATTAATTCTCACTTGATCCAACACTTAAAAATCTTATGTTCCAGAAAAGTCTGATGCAAATAACACAAAATTTAAGAATACAGGGCTAACATGAAATCAGTTGATAAACTTCCCTTTAAATGCAGACTCAGCAGGCTAATTTGTCACGGATATTTTTGTGGTGGTATAGTGCTTGGCATTAATATGTATCTGTAAAATTGCAGCAGAGCAAATAGCTGGAATGAGTGTCAAGAAAACTCAGTTATCTGCTGTTTTAATAACCACAAGTCTATACATATCATGCTGAGAAAACATCTAAACAGAGCAATGTCATTACCTTAAAATTTCAGGTTGGCTTGATGAGCTGTTTATTCCAATTAGCACAGAAGGAAATTGCTGGGTAACTACCACCTTCATATCGGAAGTGTCTCTAATGTTCAGCTTATGATGAGTCCTGAAAAACACTTTTTTGAGGATCACAGCATTTAAAACAATATTAAATTATATATGGCAACTAGAAATTTAATCTCTTCACTCATGCTGTAACCCATCAATACAAGCTTTCTAAGGAACTTTGATACATCTAACATAAAAATTAAAATACTTGATACTATCTCTGATCAGAGTATAAGTCAAATTTTTCTTTTACAAAATGTTGCCATTCCTTAAAATTGCCGTTGCTCTTATTGTTACGATTATTATTATTCCTTAAACAAGTGCAAATAGTCAGTTCATCCTTGTAGCTACTAGATTTCCAGTGTGCTATCCTTTACAGAACCCACTTCCAAGACATAGAATTGTACTTTAGTAAAAGTAACAATAAATTAAAATTCAAACTGTTTAGAAACAGAGGCTGATTTTAGGCTATAGAACTTAACCTTTGTAGAAATATAGTTATGTATTTGTCTATGTTGAATGTTATGTTTGATAAGGAGACTTATCAAAATGCTTTATGAATCTGTGTAGAGAATATGACTCCTATGCAAAAATATAAAAAGAAAAAATGTTCCAAATACAACTTCTAGATGCAGTATTATCTCTTCTCTGCTCCTCAGTTCTGTTTGATCATGATTTTTGGAATAGATTATGAAGTACTAGTGTAACTCCTGAAGACTGCACAAATTAATAGAAAAATACTACTGCTAAAAGTATCACACAGAAGCCAGGATGAAAGTATGTTGGTATGATTCAGATCCATGCTACTACTAGTCAGTAGGACAGCTGGGGCAGATGATAACCAGAAGTGCAGGGGGGATGAATGCCATGTTGCTCCTTGGAAGAAGAAGTACAGTTATGCTAAAATCTGTAAGATTAACATAAGTAAGATGATTTTAGTTCATATTGCCTGTGCTATCAAGCTGTAAGAGTTATTGTCTGTTTTGTATAAGTGGAAGCTGAAGGGTTTAGGAAATACTTCAGTGATATGCAGCTGACAGACTTGACTACAGTGTATGGCTGATACAGGATGGCTGAAGAAATATAGAATCATAGAATCATAGAATCGATTGGGTTGGAAGAGACCTCAGAGATCATCAGGTCCAACCCTTGACCACTACTGGTGCAGTTACTAGACTATGGCGCTGAGTGCATATATAGAGTTTAGAAGGTTTTCAAAAACTGGTTGTTAAACTACAAGGTAGTATGATTACGTTATGAATAATAATTAAGCTAACTTGTTGGTCATACTAACTAATACTAGAATATATTTTAAATATTTTTGACAATAAAACCCAAAGGTGTACATTCTCAAAAATATCATAAGTAAAATTTCTTCTATGAAAATTTTGGAAAAATGCTGGAAATCTACATTCCTGGACACACTGCAGTGAAGTGAAAGAGTAAAATACTGTAATAATGGTGCATTTTAGAAAATAGCACAAAACGTTCATTTCTGTTCCTTTTAAGACTTGTTTTTCTGAGGATTAATGACACTAGAGGTACATAATGTACACAACACATTAAATTATTTCAACGACAATACATTAATATCATTTTGTGTGTAAAAAGACAGACTTATTTTCACTTGTTACTAGACAAGAAACATAATGCTTGTTTTCAATTAAGTAATATAGTAGCACACTTTTTCATTTACTTTGTGCTACTGGTTCTTTCTTCCATTGAAATTTTGAAAAATACTCTCCAGATTTTTGAAAATATTCTCTACAATAAGGTTGTTTTGTGATAAGATGCAAAGTGTGAATGGATGAATGGTTTCATTCCACATACTTATAAGCTGATCCTTGATCAAATTAAAATATGAAAGGCAACATTCTTTGTAAAGGGAAGATGTAAATAACTAAACCATTAACACAGGAGAAATGTTCATAGAAAAATTAGAAGTGCCTGCTGAGAGAAGATACAGAGATCATAGATAGAAAAGTTCAGATCGGAATAGGGACCATTAATTCTCAACACCAAAATCCATTGAAATGTACAGTGTAAAGGTGAAATTAAGTCAAACTTTCTCAAAATGAAATAAAATCCTAATTTGATTTAATTTACATAATCATCTACAGTTATAATTTACAGTTTTGAAAATAGTATCCACAGTTATGATTCCTAAACTTTCAGCAGATTGATTATTTTCTTCTAATGACTTGCCACTATTTTTCCTAATCATTTTAGACAGAATTGCTACAGATTTACCAAATAATGGATTGGTTTTGGTTTTTTTTGTTTTCTTCACAGTATGTTTTATCTTACCTCAAAGAGATTGGTATCACATTTCAGTCAATATATGTAAAGTACACTTCATATTCCATTCAAATTATCTAACTATACCTAGTGTTGTTCTTAACTTTTAATAAACTTGTCTGTATAGAGGTCCTGGAATTTTTATGAAAGATGATGAACCTTACCTTGTTCTTCAAGTAGTACCAGTGCATTAGTTCCTAAAATGCAGGCACTGTCTGCAAATAAAAAAGGGAAGTCACCCTTTTTGTCACTCCAAAAAAGCCACCTCTCTAAGTAACCACAGAACAACACTGGACTCAAGGTGAAGTGAGTTCAAGAAGCTTTCACCAGCTGTGCAATTACCATTTCAAGCAGTGTCAGAATTCTCAGTTTACACAATTAGGAAGTACAATTGGTTAAAACTGAAGTTCTCCTTTGAAGAAGAAACATCCAAGAAGCATCTTCATGAATTAGGTCCTTTAGAAGAGTCTCAAGGATGGAGTTAACAAAACACTGTGTCAGTGTCAGTGCTTTTTGTTGATTCAAAACGAAAATCAAGAAGTTTATCTTTTGTATCTGTGGCCTTGGTCTTGCATGTAGGAGCCGGGGCACCTTATTCACCTGAAAGAAGCACTGACTAAACCAGCTATTTTAGTATGTTTACACTGCAAAATACATTAGAAAATTCACCATTTAATCAGAACAGCTTCACAACTGCAGCCAGTACCTGTGATTCACTTCCTCACATTAAACCTGAATACAAATGCTTATGCAAAATCAGGAGAACCAAAAGTAAGCAGTGTAGTTAGTTATATCATTAGAAAATAAATTTATACTTATCATGTATTTGAGTAGAAAAAAAAGAACAGAAGACAAATATGTAAAGGTTATAGGGAGAAACAAAACCCAGCATTTTCAGGATGTTTTATGTTAAACTTTAAAATAAAGCAATGAGGTTTACTTACGTCTAGAATATGGAAGGAAACATTTCAGTGTGGATAAAAAAAAATTCACATACACGACTACACTGGTGGAGAATTTTCTGGAGCCTGTAAGGCCCATAAGAACAAGGAAGTGTTTCACATCAAAGTTTTGATTTTAACCCATGGTAGAATGGACTAGAGTGGTTTTTGCTACTTCTTAATTTGCTTTTAACAATCAAGCAGAAAAATTTTAACCATGAATTTTGATAAAGCGGAATTAACCCATGTGAGAGTCTGACCTCACTGATTTGCATGTCTCAAAAGAGCAATTTTAAAATGAATAGCCCTGGCTAGGGTGGAGGACTTGGCTGGCCAGAGCTGAGCAGGGGGTGACACCTTATCACATCACCTCGGGATGTGATAAGACCTACTGGGTGGAGACTACTCCCCTTTTCTGAGCACCAGTCTTCAATGCTGGGTGGTCCTTCCAGACACAACTAAGCCACCTTGATTGTACTTGCGAAGTACCTGGCTAAGGTGGCTGGAACAGAGGAGGAATGGCACCTGAAAGAAGATAAGAACTGATGACTGGGTGGGGGATTACACCCTTCTGCTCCCCTCCATGCAGCCTGTCTTCTAACGAACCTGGCTGAATGACAGCTGCCACTTCGGAAGAAAGGGGACTCAGGGGTATATATAGCTGTCCATGCTGTGGCTGTTTTGTCATATCTTGACCCACTGCATCGGACCTTGTCCAGAATCAGCACGCCATCCTGAAGAAAGTCACTGGATAGCTGGATCCCTGGTGGTGACTCTCTTTCTCTCTCTCTCTCTCTCTCATTCTTCCCACTTTCTAACCCTTTTTCTCCACTTTTCTTTCTCATTCTTTCTTACCACGTTCTTACCACTTTTCTCTCTTATATCTTCTTTTCCTCTCTCCCTCTTTTGCCTGGCTCTATATTTTTGCCTGTGTCACTTGTCAAATAAAATCTGCTTGCACCCGACCTTTCTATGGTTGGACTTTGTTTTGTGGATCCAAAACAGAAATAAATTTTAATGTTACATCGGACTGTAACAACCTAAAAGACAGTACTCTACAGAAATATAGGCCTCTATTTAAAGTTTGCATTTAGAGGGTGAGAGTGACATTTAATCACATCCATAAAAGTTTATAGTTCCTAATTAATTAGATTCTCACTGAAAACTACTATGTTATAGACAGTACTCAACTACTGTTTCATATGTGCCCTCAAAACTTAAACACATTGGCTTACACTCCTAAGAGAGATCAGAAGAAATTAACATCAACAAGGAGTGTGATCCTTGCAGGAAAACAACAATAATATTACCACCTGAAGAAGTAATGAAATACTGAGTACCTGAAGAATCTGAAGATAACAAGCATTCCTTGTTATCTACTGCAGCTTTCATACTGAAAGTTTGAAATACAGATGGTAATTTGAAAATTTTTTAATCTTCTAGATGTAAAATTCTGTGCTTCCCTCTTTAGACTAACTACCTGAGGCACGCAACATACTAGGATGTTTATAGCATGCCCTTTTATTGTCCACAGTTTTTCTTGCCATCAAACATACTGGTTGCGTAAATACCTAAACTAAAGTTGTCGTTTTCCCACCATTTGTAAACTACTGCAAAGAGAAATAATTTTTTTCAGTGCTAATTGTTGAGACCATATGTTATGAGGAGTAGAATGGGTATTCAGTAAGATTTTACACTGAATACAAAGAGAATGCTTCTAGACAATAAACCCTGGATCCGAGCTCTGAAATCCTATTTTACACTCATTTCTCTGGCTTTGAGAAGACATTAAGACAGCCTGTAGCTTACTAACAATAAAATATCAACACTGACAATCCCGGTTTAAGCAGATGTTCTGCAGATGCAAAGGAAGATTTATAGTGTTTTCTGGACAAGCAGCCTTAAAATTACTCTCTTACAGATGTATAAGCATCAATACAAAACATAGCATTGCAAGCCTTGTATTTCTGTACAACAGATAATGAAAAACCATCTGTCCATTGTAATAATTTGCCAAGAAGCTATTCGAGCACACCATTTTACTTTTTGTATTTAAAACGTTCCACTAATAAACAATATTTTTAAACTGTTTTAATTATGTCTGCACATACTATACACAGACTTTATCATTCACCTCACCTCTCTTAAGTAGTAGATAATAAGTAGATTAGACCTTTCAAGTGCTTCATTTTTGGATTTAGAGAACAATCGAGCTTGAACTTGAAAAATAATGTTAACCTTTTGTTCTGCAGGAATTCCTCTATAAAAGCATTTATGAGCTTTTAGGCTTACTTAGGCAGAAAAATTAAAGTGTTATCTAAAGAAATACTTTTGAAACAAAGTAAATAGTCCCATAGACACTAGTCATCATATTGAATTTTCTGATGTTCAGAAAATTATGACTCTGAATTCATATCTGCATAACCAGACAAACAGGTAATGTTCAGGTTTTTGAGGGGGTTTATATGCATACTTCTATCAATTAACTCATTTTGGCCTCTTTTAACAGAAAAAGAAAAAAATTTAAAAACCAAACAGAATTCTGTGACAGCTTAACAGAATGTTTCCTTGGGCTTCTTATGATTAACATCTAGTGCTCTCAGTATCCACTTCTACTTTTAATTCTCTGTTCCAAGTGTTAAATGGGTATGAAGATAGATTGCACACATTACTAATTTAGTACAACAAATAATACAAAGAATAGGTTTGTAATTGAAACTCACACAGTAAAATATTTTAAATAAACATATTTTAGTATCAGTAGAACCACATGTAGATGATAAAAAATATGTAATACCATGGTACTTTACTCTGTATTATGCAAATGAACACATCAAAGGTCAAAGCCTGCCTCAGCCTCATAATAATGTAGTTGGCAGAGAATAATTAATTTATAACATGCGTTCTTATATTGTGCACCATAACACTAAAAGCCGTTTTATTTGGAAGTTTTCTTTTTTATGTTGCAGAGAGAAGGCATATCAAAGGTTTTCAGTCTCCTGTTCAGGTACAGAGGAGAAGGGAGGTGTTCTTTGATTTTTAATCCAATCGTAAGACTAACCTAAAGTTTACCATAAAAAATGCTGGGTGTTAATTGCTTAAAGTGCTTTTGAAGTTTGGTCTTTGAGAATGAAGCTTCCATGCCCAATAACTGCCTTATATTACTATAGGAAAATCATTGGAACAATTTCTACACACCAACCAGTACATCAAGGATTCAGTTATACTATGCTATTCCTTACACAGGGTAACAATGTAGGTCTATTACATACATTTACATGCATGTGAATTAGTGAAGACCCATGCTGTGGATTTGAAGTGTCATCCACTGCAGAGACGTTATGAAGCAGGCATTGTAAGAAGGCAGGATTCTAATCTGTGTCCAGTACACTAGTAAGAAGTAAAGAAACTGGTGCTCCTGTCACTGTAGACCAAAACGTCTCCATTTTCACAGTCCATTGGACTGTTTCCAAACAGTCCATTTTCGGACTGTTATTTTTTTTTTTACATTTCTTTTACTTTTGTTGCACTTAATTTTCATGTACAAATTTACCAAAGAGAATGGCAAATTAATGATAATAGCAGAAATTACACGCTATATATTGCCAACAAAAATAATATTACTGAAAATGTGCAAATCAGTAACATATTATATGATTAAATTATTGTCATCCCAAAATCAGTGATTTTTTTCCCTCCAGATTACATCAGAAGGCTTTCCATCCTAACAGTGAACAACACAGTATGATAGCTGGCAACAGCTGCTCAATACAGATCACTGTAGTTCTACTCTGAAAGCACTTACATACATGCTTAACTTTTCATATGTGCATCTATCCCATCTTGGCCTTATCAGCCATCAGCACGCTTGCAGCAAGTAAGGGGAGAGCCCTTCTGAAATCTTCGTTGCTGAAGCCAAGCCATGATGAGTTTTATTAATAATGTGAAGAAATCATCAGTGGCACAAATAATTGACACTGTATCCAGATTTCTTAATCCAACTTTCAATAACTTCCTAAAATGCTTCAATGCTTTCTTTAGGACCTCTTTCAACCTTGTCCTTCAAAAGTTCACAAATTACAAGTCTGTTCCTATGATGTTTCAATTGTGGACAGAGTTCTGCTATTTTCTTGTGTCTGTTCTCTCTTGAAAGAAGTTATCCCTACCTGACTGCTGTGTTGAACACTTATGAAACATTACTAGATGACTCCTACATTTCAGATGTATTCATGCCAGAAGCAATCTGAATTCATGCTGCTTGAAACAATGTAGCTTATTTTCAAATATTCTGTAAATGGATAAAAATGTTGTATTTTCAACATGAAATTATTTGTTCAGAGTAGTGTGTTAAAAATGGCCATGTTTGATTTCTGCATGGTAACTTGTCCAAACACCCTCTAGGTTGTTGATTTTGCTGCCATTAGTAGGTATAATTCTCCAAAACACTTATCTTGAAACAAACAGCAATTCAGCATTGCTTTTGGCTGCAGAGCCTGCAGACAAATATTTTCAGGTAGCCATGAAATTAACACACACAGGCTTCTTGTGGCTTCTTTTTGGCTTAACATTTAAATACTATTGGAAAATTGCTAATCAAATGCATGAGTGAGAGCTGTGACATTGTTTGCTGAAACTAAATAACGGTTATATATTATTAGTGGAGGGTACATTTCAAATAAACTAATAAAATATTTAAAGAGTTACACATCATTACTTTATTTACCATGGAAGAAGAACCTACAGTTTAAAATATTTAACACACAACACTTGTTTATAATTAAAATACTTCAGAAAATCAATTTAATGAAAATTATTTAAATGCAAATATTTGCAAGGAAATGTATTTTCCCATTTCCCATGTCATATTGTCATTTATAGCACCCTACTTTTCATGCATTTCATTTGTTTGTTAAGTTTTAATTATCTGATCATTCTTTTTCACATACATTGAGTTTTAATTACACATGTAGGGGAGGGTAGGGTAGGGTAGGGTAGTGTTGTGTGAAGAGTGTGCTTCTGACATCAGCCTCAAGAGACCAGGTTCTCTAAACAATAGGACATATGTTTGTTCTCCCTCAGATATGAGAAAGCATATTGTTAACCTTCAAATGCTTGAACCACATTTTCTTTTTGAGTTGGATATGACTTATGGGTGCTTGGGAATAAAGTAGAATCACAGGACAGACATTTGATGTGATAAAGAAGTAGCATTTACATGAGAAAGAGCTTTGTTTTAGGAAGGGTAACTGGCCCTACAGAAAATCTGTAATTCAGATGAAATTCTAACTCTCCAGTTACAGCTTCAGAGCCTTTAACTTATTTCTTCTTGTATTTTCTGGGAAGGTGTATGCTTCTGACTGTTTCATGGGATCATGAACAACATGATCTTCATATGATCCAGAAGTCTCTAAAGCTCCTTCCCTAATGCTCACATACAGTTGATATTGACTGGTTGGTTGGAAATTTAGGACACAGCAAGAAACTTTCTTTTCTCTCCTATACATGTAGAAAAAAAGCACTGACTGTGACTCACCCTTTTTCATCTTAACATATGCCAAATATCATGAAGTATTTCAAAAGAAATTAGAAATTCAGGAATGAGATGCAAACTGATTAAATCTTATATGAAGCTGAGAGCAGCCATAACTTCTCACACCTGTTCTTTGTCTCCCTTAGAACTGAATGCTGTCACTGGACCTTGCAGGAGCATTTGTACTAACATGAAGCCATAAAGAACTACTCTTTTGTGGTTTTTAATTGCCTCTTATGTGAGAACTTTGCACACAGGCAAGTACCTTTTCTGTTCCCAGAAGTCATCTGGCAATATAACCCGAAATGATCATCACGTCTTGATCAGCTGGCGCAGTAGCAATATCATTCAAGCTACAGTATATATCCTTCTCAGCTCTCTTTATGCACTCAAAATTAAACACTGGCAATTGCATGGGAAGGAGAAAATGATGCAGAGTAGTTAATGTTGACAGTAGTTTCTAGAAGGTCATTTGGAGATATTCATTAGTTGTTTGCTTTAACAGACAATCATTATTATTGGCAGCAGAAATTGGCAAAAGCACTTTTATTGTCAGAAAGCATTAAAAGAGTGTCATTTGTCAATATGTACTCTTCTAAAGAGCAGCAGCCTAGGAGAACTCCATCTTTAAAGTTAAATAGGAAAAACCAGCATGAATACCCTGATGTGGTTTTATCTTTCCTGGTTTGGGACTCTTCTATATGAGTGAATCATTAAACTAAGAAGATATGTGGCAATTGAAAAGAAACTAACTGCTAAAGTACTCAAGTAACCAAAAAAAAAGTCTCTTTAAGAAGTAATAGAACTGGTTGAATGCATGAGCAACTCAAGTATCAGTCTACATCAAGCAGTGTGACATAGATACTACCTATTTCTTATCCTGCTCCATGTGTCTCCCAAAATTGTCACTGAAAAAGGAGGACATGGATAAAAAAGGATGCCAGGGAAGAAAAGACATGCAACACCCCACAATATTTACCCAGCATGGTAAGCTAACCTTAGCTGGATGCCAGATGCCCACCAAGCTCCTTTGTCACTCCCCACCTCAGAAGGACACAATGAGGAGAAAATAAGATGGAAAAAAAAAATAAAATCTCTCATGGGTCAAGATAAAAGCAGTCTATTTAATAAACTGGTCACTTTGGGCCTGCTCTTCTTCTATCCCCTCCCAAGATCTTGCTGACTCCCAGCCTACTGGGTGAGGCAGGGTCAAATATTGGAGAGACAGCCTTGATACTATGGAGCACGGCTCAGATGTATCCACAATACTGGTGTGCCATCCGCACCCTTCTAGCTACAAATAAAATGTACAGCACTAAGGGCTGCTGTGGAGAAAATTAACATCACTGACCCAATACAGAGCAACAAGAATAGAAAAGTATCTTCTTTTATGCCTTCTCCATGTAGGCACATGCCCTCCATCTCAGACTCTTCCTGGCAGCTTGGAAAATTAGGAGACCAAAGGGACCTGGACAGGCTGAACCAATGGACCAAGGCCAATAAAATGAGGTTTAAAAAGACCAAGTGCCAGGTCCTGCGCTTTGATGACAACAACCCTATGCAATTCTATGGGCTTGGGGAGGAGTGGCTGGAAAGCTACCAGATAGAAAAGGACCTGGGGGTGCCAGTTGACACCCAGCTAACTATGAGCCAGCAGTGTGTCCAGGTGGCCAAGAAAGCCATCAGCATCCTAGCTGGTATCAGGAATACCATCAGAAGAAGGGAAGCAATCATGCCCCTGTACTCAGCGCTAGTGAGGCTGCACCTCAAGTATCATGTTCAGTTCTGGGCCCCTCACTACAAGACATTGAGCTGCTGCAGTGAGTTCAGGGAAGGGAAAACAAGCTGACAAAGGGTCTGGAGAACAGACCTCCTCCTCTCCTGTGAGGAGAGGCTGAGGGAACTTGGAATGTTTAGTTTGGAGGCTGAGGGGGAGACCTTACTTCTTTCTACAGCTACCTGAAAGGAACTTGTAGGGAGGAACTTGACCTGAAGTTGACCAAGTGGAGATTTAGACTAGATTTGAAGAAAAAATTCTTTACTGTGAGAATAGTCAGGCATTGGAATGAGCTGCCCAGGTAGGCAGTGAAATCACCATCCCTGGGAGTATTTAAACACCACGTCAGGACATGCTCTAATGGGTAATATAGATACTGATATATATATATATATATATATATATATATATTTTACTACGTGTGTGTGTGTGGGGGGGGGTGTTTACAGTTGGATGTGGTGATCTGAGAGGTTTTTTCCAACTGTGACAATTCTGTGATTGTGTGATTTTCTGATCTGTGCAAGATAGCATTGAAAAACTATGGGAAGATATGTGGCTTATGACGAGCTCAGAATGACACCTCTGCATTTCAGATGTGTACATGAACTTACTCAAAACTCCATTGACCAGTCCTGACTTCTATCTCCATTAAAAACTCCTCAACAACATACAAAGGCTTACACAGCTTAACTATTCACATTTCAAAACCCTCCTAGACTCTCAGCCTCAAATACCACTCGTGTCTCCCAGAGCCTTAACTCAAGACTCTGAAACTCTCACCAACTCTGCTCAAGGTTTTGCTAAATTCACTTCTGTGATCCTGCAAAATACATTCCTCACGTTCACTACTAGAAAGCCTTGAACTATCTCACTCAAAAATAATTACATACTGATAGTATATATAATATACTGATATTTAGAGAGGACCTCCAGTTCTGAAGTTTGTACAAAATTTGCAATATATTACAGTCACAAGGAAGTATTTTAAAATATAATCTGTGATAGTAAAGTTAGGTAATAAAACTACCAGTTGATCCTTTACCCAGAAATTACTTTGTATTTTGCCAAAACCATCAGATTTGTAGATCAATCACCAGATGTTTACTGCAGTAAAAAAGACAGTTTATGCTCTTGAAGTTGATTCTGGGCTGTAATACTCCTGCTTTATACAGATCATGCAAATATCAAGAAAATCAATCCTTAGGTTCTGTAGAGGCTCTCCATCAGCCCACTATCTTTTCTATGAGGGAGCAGAAAAATAGAACAAGCAGAGGGATTTTATCCTAAACATAAGGTTCTACCATGCTGCTATGAGTTTTTCCAGATCATCCACCAATCAGTTAGGCACATTCAGCATTACCTCTCTTTCTCAACAAAGATCACAAATACTTAGAAAGAATAGAAATCATTAACTTAATAGAAATCATTACTATCTAAAGAAAGTTATGTTATTCTGGTATTGGTGAGGGGAAAAAATAAATCAAGATTATTTATCTCATTTTTGTTCCAATACTCCAGCAAATGCTAAGGCATTCCAATAATGGAATAAATACACTTTTTTTGTTATGCTGTCAAGCTATATTAAAAGCGTTAGTAAGCCTTCCCCAACCTACATTCCAATAAATGTCAAGTTCCCAATTATTGGGTATTTAAATAGTTGTACTAAGAGTCTTTAATAATGAGAATATACCTTGCAGATATGTGTGCTGCTGTACCATTAAAGTAAGATAAATAACTTTGGGCAATTATTCACAATTATTATTAAACAGCTTTCACAAAAAACACAGAAACACCAATAATTTTTTGAAGACTTTGGAAGAGCCTGTTAAGAAGCAATTTAGCAACAGATATTTATTGCACACATAATTTTCATATTCCTTTTTTGGGTTAAGCAAGGTGACCTGACCACCTAGGAAAAGCCAGTTGATTCTACTAGCAGCAGGATGATGTGTCATGATCATCAAGCCCCTTTTATTTCCTACATACTGTCCCTTCTCCCTCTCTTCCTTTCAACAAGCCTCTAATTTCCCAGTCACAGAATATTTGAGTTGGAGCCACACCCAGGAACTTGGACTTTGCCTTCCTGAACTGAAATCAGGATAGTATCTAACCCTTATTCCATATAATTTGTCATGCTCAGGTTCTGCATTTTCCATGTGGAAATGGAAATTGGTGATAGCAGAAATGTTTATGCAAGCCTTAAGTCTTCAGTGTTGCAGACAGCTTTGAGTACTAATTTTGACCTTGATCACATATTTTTTTTCCTAATTTCAGAGTTTCTCTTTTCAGTCACTACAATAACAATGAAACTGAATTTTAAAAATAATTTACATAGTGAAAGAGGGCAACATCACTTCACTTCAAAGACTTACATATTCTTAAGGTACTTGTTCATATTGTTGCCCATTAGTGAAATGTAGGAGGAAGTGGTGGTTGCTGTGTTGCAAAAGCAATAGAACATGCCATCTGCAAAAACATTATCTGAAAATATTATCCATGGAAGAATGAATCTGATTAGCTAACAGCAGCAGATAGGTTTATTTGATTGCAAGCTTTATGACTGTTTGATAACATACAATGTTATTTGCTTCTCAAAATGAAGTCACAACACATAATGCATGTGCTGAACTTAGGGATCATATACCTAAAAATATATCTTTTACTTACTTAAAGTAAGTAAAAGATGCTAACCTTTGACAATTAGTTTCAGTTAGGCTTACAAGGAGATATAAGATATACTTGAATGACTTTTTTTCTTGTGTTTTCCTCATTGAAATAAAACAATTGCTACAATTAAAATATGCACCTGGTATTTCGTCAGCCTCTGGGCAAACTGAATAATTCAGTTTCTTTAATGTGTTCACAGACCACATTTTTTCAATATTTGGTTCAAGCATTGTTGACGATGAATCTATCACAAATATTAACAGAATGCCACAAGCACACTTGAACTGGAGTGAAGTTGTGAGTCACTGCATCCTGAAACTGATTCAGATGCTGTTATGAGTTACAAGCACCCAAACCTGAAGTAGCTACAGAAGTAGCTAATAATCTATAATAATGTAATCTATAATATGCTTAGTTTGGGAATCTAATGTATGAAAGGCTACTCTGAACAATTACTGGAAAAGAAAGAAGTAATCTTAGTTACATATACAGCTTTCATTACTATGGTAACTGAGTTACCTTTGACATCATTATACTCCAAAACTCTTGTTGGGCAGTAATGTATAACAGACAGTGTAAGGTGTCAAAAGATCAAATTATTGACATGAGGTTATACAAACAGGTTAAGGTAAAGCAGAGGGACTAGTATCCTAAGAAACCATGGGAACATTTCATTTTTTAAATACATTTGAAGTCTCAAATATTACTTCTGTCCTCTAGGGTTACTACTAGTTTATTCATTATTAGTTTATTCATTAATAAACTACTTAGTTTATTCATTATTTAATAAGTCTAGCACTTGAAAATTTTGCCATGCAGCACCCCTATACAGTATTACCCAACCAAATAATGTAGAGTTCCTAAGAACATGATAGTCCTTTAATTTAGGAATAAAATTTGTTATTACTATTTTAGTGTTACTATTTCTGAAGACTTATAATTACTTAAGAACTAGCAATTATTACTTCAATGTAATTTCAAAGAACTTACTGACAAGAAAGTGTTTGACACCAGAAAGAATCTGAAAAAAATATTAATGCACTATCATCTTTAAGAGGTATCTCTGACTTGTTTCTATTAAGGGAAAATCAGACATAATGCAGCTGAATAGACTGTGGTATATCAGGATTATCCAAGCACAAAATAAAGGTACTGAAAAACAATAAACCAGCAGTCAATTTAGTAGAAATGACAGGATAACCTTTTCTATGTCTGTAGTCTGAAGTTTTATTAAAGCACAGGTTCCCATATTATTTTCAGTGGAGATGTAGGTATTCAGACTGCATGTCATATGTTGTTCTGTTCACCAGGCTCTGTCCATCTGAGAAACTGCACTGACATACAATAAAAAAATATTTTTTTAAAAAATTAACTATATAGCATTTCCCTGTAAGCAATTTTCATTACTACAGAGAAGTCATAGGCCTGTGGGTGTCAAACGATGTCCTCAGCCAGACAAAAAAGTGCTCAAAGAACAATCTCTTAAAAAACATGTCCCGTGCTAAAGAAGTGTTGAGCATCACTACTTAGAGTTGTTCTGTTTGCCTCATATAAACACATCACTTCAGCCATACAGAAGTATCTATTCAGTTAACCTCTGCTTCTCTTCTGATCTAGCCTGTACTAATTGCTCATCTCCTAGCACAGGTATCATTCCTGTCACCTTCATTTAGTACCAGCCCAACTGAAATACAAATATATATATATATATGAAAAAATAAAATAAATAAGAAATAAAATATTTTTAAAAAATCTTTTCCTTGAACCTTTACAACCGTTGTAATTCTCTTATATTTTTCACTGTGTAATGATTTTCCCATTTTCCTCTTTTCATCATTTGTGAGCTAGGAAAACCACAAATATGCTGGTGAAGAAAACAATGTATTTAAAATGTTACTAATTCACAAGCTCCTTAGTGAAACCTACTCTGAGTAAGAGGCTAGAAAGTTATCAAATTGCTGTAGCAGAAGACATGAAAAAGGATAGGGAGGACATCTTTCTGGAATTTTGCCCCACTTCTGTGCCAAGGCACATGCAGTGCACTATGATTTTTTTTAATTCATTAAGATCTTGAAGGAACAGAATAAGACTGCAAATAAAGGCTTGAAAAGTTCAGGCTGGCTGATATTGGAATGACGAGCTACAATCTGAAGGAGTTTAACAAGATACTTTTTTTAGTCTGAACTGTGTTTACTGAGGAAAAAAAAACAACAAACCAGATTCCTCCCACAAATCAATCACAGTTTTGCCATGGAATGTCCCTGTCTGACACACTAATCTGTGGATTAATTAGAAGTTTGAAAGAGATATATGAATGCAAGCCTTCTGTCTAAATAAGGAACCCTTCCTAGCAGTTTTTCCTTTCTCTGTGGTTCCAGAAACCACCAGTTGAACTGCTAGCAAAAGATAATAAGCCCATAACAGCAGCTCCTTGAGCGTTATTTATTCTATTTGCAAATCTTTGAAACTTCTATTATGTCCAATTAGTTGTTCAGTTTGTTTTTACCTTCCAGCCTCAAGGTGGGAAGAAACTCTGTTAAGAACTTCATCAACAGTCTTTCTACTGAATATGCCACCCAGCTATCATGAAGGTTCCGCTACAGAAGTTACAAAACTTCACCTTAATAAAGCAGTTGCTTGCTAAATCACACACTGTTTTTCCCTGTACTTGGTACTGAGCTTAGATGTATGCACTCCATTGTACAGATATTGCAGATGAGTAGATTTAATAGTTAATGAGCGGAAAGCGGAGTTAATTTAAATTATTCCAATATTATATTCACATACTCTCTGAGGAAATGTAGAATAGTTCCAAAATGCTGCTTTTACAGTTCTTGTTTTAGTTGTTGAAATACCTAGTCATTTTAAAGTATCTATTTAAGCTTTTACAATTTTACATTTTACTTCATGGCTACATTCAAAATTAATTATTTTAGTGCCTAACTGAATATTTACCAGGAGTATGGAGTGTATGTTACCTTAAATAGCTTTAGAATATGAAAATACTTGGTGTCCATACAGGAGTTGCCTTTTGCTCCTAGCAGATAAAGAAATAAAGAGAACTGACCATAATATGTATTTAATTTCTTCACACTACAGGATAACATATTTAATATCCAAATGGTGAGGACAACTTGCAAGAGGGAATGAAGCTAATGTGCATTGAGACTGTATCAAAACAATTCCCTAGGCACCTCCAGGTGTTGGCAACATCAGGGAAATTTGGTGTGCTAACTCTAAGAGAAAATATATGGAGGGAGACACCATGGCCATCCTCTGTGGCAAGAGTAGGATTACAAGGTACTATGAGACCAACAAGCTTCATGTGTGATACCCTGAACCAACAACCTGTCAACTTTTCACAAAATAGTGTCCTTTAGGAGAACTTTATTCATTATAATACCAAAACACAACTCCATCCCCAAAAGCTACCTGCCTCTAAGGTGCAACAGCCCCTCATTAATGTGCACTCTGAGTTTTCTCTAGTCTATATCTTTAAATACGTAGCAGGAGAACTTTGCACCAAACCTGATAAAGGTATGTATGACTGGAGTTCACTCAAGCTCCACCTGTAAGGTAAAATAGTATAAAAATAGCATGAGAGAAGAAGGATGTTAGAGAAGATACCGTTGCAGGGACAACTCCATACCCCTGATCTCAGGACCAGTCAATGGGTTGAGCCTCTCTTCCCTGGCATCAGGACACCTTTGGGTAAGATTCAAACACTCATCTGTACCAAGAGTCTCCTCAAGAACAATGTAAACCTCTAGAATTACTTCTTTAATGTATTTGTGGCCAGGCTGTATTACTCATAAGCTAGGTATCTGCATGTGCATTGCAGAGAGTGAATTTATCACTGGCAATCCAAAGACCTTGTACACTGTAGGTCCAATAAATTACAGTACTCATTAATCTAGTCATGATTCATGAGAGTTTCCACTGAACATGACCAGACTTTCTAATTGTGACCATTGTAGTTCATGAGAAGCACAACTGGATCGATAGTGCAGCTTTAGTAGTGCATTCAGACCCCTTGTAGTTGAGCATATATACTGGGCATGACCAGACTATCAACACCAAATTACCTATCAGTCAGCATCTAAGCCCAGCCACCCCCAGCTCCTCAAATATCTGAGGGTCAGCTGGAACAAAAAGGTCTTTATTTTCTGCCAAACTACTTCACTCTTTTAAAGCAGCATATTAATATGTTCCTCAGGCCAGTATTATTTATCACTTGTACATTAGTGTAATTTCTCTTGAGACCGTAGCTCCCTGCAGTTCTGTCCCAGGCAATGAAGGCACATCCTGAAATTCAGAACCCTGTAAAGGCTACCAGTGAGTCCAACCCATAGAGAGCACTGGCCAAAGAGATGATCCTCCCAAAGTTTGCTGCAAGCCTGTCACAGGAGTGGCAGAGGGTAAAAAGGAGGGACAAACTGTTAGTGTAAAAAATCCTATCTAAACAATGAAAATTCTGTTGCATTAGAAGCTTACTGGATTGACAAAAACTCAAAACTTGGTAATGAATTCCTGCTCCCTTCAGGACTAGAATACTATAAAAGTAAGGCAGCATTTTGCCATTTCAATTCTGTGCTAAGTCCTGTCTTCTTGACACCTCATTTCATAGAATCATAGAATCATAGAATCATAGAATCATAGAATCATAGAATCATAGAATTGGCTGGGTTGGAAGGGACCTCTGAGATCATCAAGTCCAACCCTTGATCCACTACCGCTGTGGTTACTAGACTATGGCACTGAGTGCCACATCCAGTCTCTTTTTAAATGTCTCCAGGGATGGAGAATCCACTACATCCCTGGGCAGCCCATTCCAATGTCTGATCACCCTCTCTGTAAAGAAATTCTTTCTAATATCCAACCTAAACCTGCCCCGGAACAACTTAAGTACATGCCCTCTTGTCTTGCTGATATTTGCCTGGGAAAAGAGCCCAACCCCCCCCTGGCTCCAGCCTCCTTTCAGGGAGTTGTAGAGAGTGATGAGGTCTCCCCTGAGCCTCCTCTTCTCCAGGCTGAACACCCCCAGCTCCCTCAGCCTCTCCTCACAGGACTTGTGCTGGATCCCTTCACCAGCCTGGTTGCCCTCCTTTGGACCTGCTCCAGGACCTCAATCTTCTTCCTGAACTGAGGGGCCCAGAACTGGACGCAGTACTTGAAGTGTGGCCTCACCATGGCTGATAAGGTTAATGTTCCTTTCATTGTCCCTAAATAAATCCTGCTTATTTTAGATATTAAAGTTACCTGATATTTTACAGGAGAGTCAGAATTTGCTGGGTTATGAACTCAGCATTGTAGATATTTTAAACCCTATTTATCCTTCTTCTCGGTGAAATTACTTCTGCAACAATGGCTATTCTAGGTGTCTATTTTAGGATGGACTTATATTAAAATGATTGTGCAAAGTTGTCATAAAAATAGAAATGAAAGAAAATTCAATAGAACTACTGCACTCCTCAAACTCCCTTGTATGTGTTTCACAGCCTTTCAAATACCAGCATTTACATTCGTGTTGATTTTAAAATGAACGCACATGAGATGAAACAAGTGCTGACTTTTTTTGCTTTGCCGTGTTCATTACTGCTTTTCCTGCCTAAGTGAGCAGAGTGTCCCACAGAGTGTATTAAAAAGAGATGAAAGGTAGTGGAATAAGGTTTTCTTACATTGTAACGATTATGTAGCCACCCATAAGGCACTAGGTGTCAATAGTTCAGTGCATTATAAAAGAATGAAACCTGTGATTTAATTTTCTCTACAATGCACAATGGGAACAAAATTAGGTTTGGAACATTATTAAATAATTTACTGAAGCTACACTAACAAGCATGCTGCCTACCCCTTCACCCTCATCCTACGTATAGATGCAATGGACTACAGTGATCATAAAAACTTGTATGTCAAAGAATTTCAAGCAATGATGGTAATAAATTAAGCTGGAGTACGAGATTAAAATGTAGCCAGTCAGAAGTTTGGAAAGTCTTGGCAGAACATTAGTTCACATTCTTCTACTTGTTGATGCCTCCTGAAGACAGAATCTAAACCACCAGCAAAACCATTAGTGAGCAATAGGAAAGACAGGAATGCTATGTCAGCATATGCCAAAAGCAGTCACTGGTGCATTGAGATTCTAACACTAACCTTAGCTGGATAAACTCTGTCAGTAAGGTATTATGAGAAGTTACATTATTATGACTTTACATGAAAAATATTTCATGCAATATGTTTAACACTAGTAAAACGAGCATTTAAACAACCAAGGGCTTAAAAGTGCATGCCCTGTAGTTTATGAAATAAGGCAACGCACACTTTGCAAAATCAAAAAAAAACCCCAAAAAACCCCAAAAATAGTCATTAGTGGCAGGCTCAAATACACACTTAAAGCTCCAGACCCACATGAAATGAAACCTTTCGAACAGAACAGTAATCGTCATCTATTCAGTCATTTTTTAGTTGCCACACAGATAGAGTACAACATTGTAGGTTTGCACAGGCTGCAAACTAAGGAGATTTCACTACTAAAATTCTATTCAAATTATATTCTTATTTCAACTTACTTGAAAAGAGCTGACAAGGTAAGTTAAAAAATGTAAAAAATGTTGCGGTAAAACTGATTAAAATGCATTACATTATTTATAGTTCAAAGTTATTTTCACTTCAGGGAAGGTATTTATACATTTCATTGAGATTAACTATTTTTACCAAGTACTTTTAAAAAGTATGTCAGTCACAATTTTAATTCAATCCATTACATGTGTAAGTCTATTTTGGAGACATTTCTGAGGATTTATTTCACAATAGATGAACTTAATGTATATTTCAATATACAGGATGTGTGGTTGGAAATGACAGGATGGAAATTTCAATAGACAGGATGGGTGGTTGGAAATATATGAAGAGATGATCCCTGTATCAATCTCTTAACAGAAGAATTTAGTCATACAAGAGAGAGAAGTGAGCACTGGATAGTACTTAAGGCTTTTTTTCAATCCATCTTCTCCTTCAGCATACCTGAAAAGAATGATGAAGCAAATTATAACATTTATTTTATAAGCACACTACTTCTGGCCATTTAACACACAAAAATTTGCATGCTTTCCTAACATTTAGAGAACTTCACAGTGGAGCATTTATGTCAAGAAAGCAACCCCTGTATTGGCCTCCTAAATTTCAACAAAAGGCTAGTACAAAGCACATGAGACATTAGGCACTGCTCTGTTTATTTTCTGTTGGCTGGTGAGCTGCTATATCAAAACCTAGAAGCTTTGAAGAACTTCACAGAAATTCTATCTATATTTTGATGAAATGGTAATACAGACTGTTGCAAAAATTCCAGGTTTTCAGATCGTTCCAAGAAAGTGTGACATTCTGTTCTTATAGCCAGTATATCTTTTTCTTGTATCCAAATGTACATACAGCTATATTTTAGTTTCCTGTGCTGCAAGATCTGTATGTTGATACCATATTAAAAGGTTTAAGTATTTGTTCGGTAAGGTCCTACACAAAAGATATTTTTTTCCCCAAATGGAAATAAAAATTAAAAATCACCCTTCTCATGAGTAGCATGGAAGGTGCCTGATACTAAAAAAATAAAATAGCTAGTTTAGTATTTTTCAGGTAGTTTTTTAAAATGCCAACAGAAGAAATGCTTTTCCCTCCAGCTGCTCTGAAGCAAATTCATTTCATTCAGTAAACACTGCCCAACTGCCTTTGTGTCACCTGGAATGAATAGATACATCTTTTGCTTCATAACATTCATGCAAACAAATTAGCATGCATCTTACCTGCCTCAAGATTTCTGTGTACAGATCATGAAATAGTTGTTGACTTCCATGCTATTAGATATAAACCAGAAGTTGCTCCTGAGAGTTTCTGGTGTGTGTTCAATATTTTTGTATTTTGTACATAGTACACTGAAGAGGTTTAGGTGAGAAAGAAAAAGTGAGTGCTATGTGTGTTGCAGGCATTTTGCACAATATCCACAGCTAGTGCAAAAGGAAAGTAGGATCTACATGGTCTTTCTTATTTTGTTGTTTTGGGGCAAGCATTTTCTACCACTTGCCATCTCCTTGCTATACGTTTTCACTTTATGCAGCAGTTTTCATTTACATTTGAATGATGCCTCAAACACACTGAGAGCTCTTTGTCATGTTTTATCAGTGTTGTCCAGCTCATGTCCTGCTTCCATACCGACAAGCTTGTCAAAGGAATTCTTGTTGGATAGGGAATTAAGACTCACAAAATTTCATAGAATTTCTTCAGACTGTTGGTGTTCTGGATCACCACTGAGGGACACAGGCACATAAGGCAACTGCAAGTATATTCTTCTCCCAAGAGAAAGCTTGAGCTATTTATCAGGTAACAAGGAAAAAGCAGTATCTATTGATTATTTTTAATGCTATTACTCAGAAAATAGTCTAGCACACCCTGCTTCTTGGACATTCATTTTGCATATAATTCAAACAGAATGGTGAAAGTTAAAAGTTATTATTACTTTTTTTGGTAATAACACTTACTGGTCACAGACAGCTGGAGATTACTAGCTCTACCAATATACTCACTCTTCTTAGCAAGTAAGAATTAAATTTTTGTCCATCTGTGAGAAACTGAATTTCAGTAAATCACAGGAGACACCATTCTATTACTCACACTGTGATCCAGCTTTCAAACACAGACTCACATACTGGATTGCATGCATATTGATCCTCCATGTGCAAGCAATGCATCATGTACTGAAATGTGGAACAAACTGATGTAAGTGCTGCGAACGATCATTGCATGAAACTCCTATTTATTAGAAAGATGTCTTATTTTCACATAACATGGATTTTTTTGTTTTTCAAGACTAATTACAGGTTCATAGAATCATAGAATCATAGAATAGGCTGGGTTGGAAGGGACCTCAGAGATCATCGAGTCCAACCCTTGATCAATTACCATCACAGTCACTAGACCACGGCACTGAGTGCCATATCGAGTCTCTTTTTAAATATCCCCAGGGACGAAGAGTCCACCACCTCCCCAGGCAGTCCGTTCCAATGTCTGATCACCCTTTCTGTGAAAAAATTCTTTCTAATATCCAGTCTGAACTTACCCCGGCACAATTTAAGACCATGCCCTCTTGTCTTACTGAGAGTTGCCTGGGAAAAGAGACCAACCCCCGCCTGGCTCCATCCTCCTTTCAGGTAGTTGTAGAGGGCAAAAATATTCCTGTGAATATGAAAAACCTTTCTCCAATACTCTACTATAAACTGTTCAGAAACAAAAAGTTCCATCAAAATTCCTTTAAGAGATGACACCAATTGTGATTTTTTTTTTCTATTTGTTTCTGATCTTTAGCTTAATATCTTATTATTCCACATAAAAGTTATTGGCAATAGCAGAGTTACCTCTCGGTATCTCACAATCTTTTCGAATTGTGGATCTTGTCCTTAAAAGACACATTTTATTATGCATTCCAGGATAGAAAAAGGAAAACCTGCTGATTTCAGATGATCCTTAGTTTGAAAAAATAGTTTCACAGTGTTTCCGACATGGTCTGAGATTTGTATACCCTTTTTACAAGATCCTATTCTCCAGCTCAAACATTCTGAAAGTAACTTTTTTAAACAATGCCATATATTCTTTTTAATTTTCCAAACAGGACAAGGAATTTTAAAAATATGGAATACAAAGGTTTAAGTCTTAAAAAAAGTAATTTAGAATTCTCTAGTTCTGAATTTGAAAAGATTATTCTAATAGCAATGACTGAATACCCCTTCCTCTATTCTTCAAAATATTGGCCCTATTCAATAATCACTCAAAAAGAGGGGACATTAATAAGAATGTTTCTCCTTAGACCACAGTCGTGAGATATTGTTTAACTGAAGTTAGGATAGTTTAGCCTATACTACTGACTGCTGTATCATCTACGTGTGGTTTTCTCCTAAATCCACTCAAGTTTCTGCACAGTTTTACACAGATAATAGAGCTTACTCCTCTCATACCCATAGTAAACTCAGATAATTAGTTTACAACTGTAACAATTTCAGAAGCTCTAAAGTAAATACTGCTACATACACAAAGTTTCCTTAAATATTTTTAACTTTAAGGACGTGCAGTTACTACCTTTAAATGTCAGTTTTCTGTCTTTTCCAATAGAGATGCTTAAGTGCAAAGAAAAAAAGAATTAAATTCCAAAGTTCAGAAAATTAAGATAAGATTTCTGCCACCACACAACTATACTGATTTCAAATGCCTTTATCCTGGGAAGTAATTAATTTCTTTATTTAGGAGGAGTGTTCGGAAGTGAAATGTGAAAAATGAAATGAAATGAAGTGAAATACAGAGACCATTAAAAATGTTGTGTAATAGATACATCTATTTGAAGAAAGGAGCACTAGATTAAGAACTCTCACCCTATCCACACTTTATCTTATATGCACTGTTTTCCTCTGAATTTACTTCCAGAAGACTCCTTCACCTCTTTGTCTATATACTGTAATCAAAACTGTTTTGTTTCACTCCAAATAACTGTGTTATTGAGTGCAAAATTACACTTTTCACTGACGTAAAGATTTCAAAGCACTGTTGCTCACTGCTAAAACAGGCTTTCTGGATTACAGTGTGATTATATATACCAACCCTTGCACAGGGTCTGAACCTCCCCTTCTTTAAAAACCTCAAGGCTTAGGGATACTAGCCAAGAAGCAGTGAACAGTGGGATACATTCTCCTACATAACATGATGTAAATAAATGTAGTAGAGCTGACTAGATATTACAGAAGTGTAACAAAAAGATTTGGTACTTCAGATACACTTTCTCCTTGGCAATGCTCAAAATAAGGCCTTGAAAACCTACTTGGAGTGAAAGCTTAGTCTAGCTGACCTTCAGCTTCCCTCACAGCCTAAATTATTCTATGATTATAAATGACGTAATTAATATTATTGTTGGTAGAGGCTCTGTTCAGGAAGTTGGTAATCTTTAAGTAGATTGTAATGCTAAAAGAAATAATCTTATTGATAATTTGCTAAAAAAGTATTTTTTCTAAATCTAGGCTACAAGAAAAGACAGATTAGTGAAGGAGCATTCAGTGCCAGAACACAGTATAATCACCTTCAGAAAGAGGAGAAATACTGGTATTATTCCTCTTAAATTTGGTACCTCATACTAGAAATCCATTTACACTGGAAGTCACAGCAGTAGAACCAAAGTTAAAATTACTCTTGCTTCTTATAAGCAGCATATACCTTCCTCAAATACAAAATATTGGGAGGGAAATAAAGTTCCATCCTACTTACTGAGGTGGAACAGGGAGAAAAATCAGGGGTGTAAATATTTTTTTTTGCCAAAATAAGATTGCATAGATTTTCCCAACAAGATGCTCTAAGCAATCTTTTTTACTGAAACCAAAAGCTGAATTAGCAAAATCTCTTGTAGGAAGTAGTCTTTGCCATTATCATGGTGATAGTTTTCTGAATGTTGTTTACTATGAGCATGGAATAATTCAGATGCTCAGTATTGTTACATAAAGGTATACCTTGGAATAGAATCATGAAATCATCAAGTTTGGAAAGGCCCTTTAAGATCATGAAGTCAAACCATCAGTCCTACACTACTGTAACAACTCCATCATCTCCTGAAGCACCATATCTGCCCAGTTTTTGAACACCCAGGGACAGCAACTCCACCACCTTGCTGGGCAACCTGTTCCAATGCTTCATCGCTCTTTGAGTGAAGAATTTTTTTCCTGATACCCAATCTGAACCTCCTCTGGCGCAACTTGAATCCATTACCTCTTGTCCTATTGTTATTCACTAGGGAGAAGAGGCCAATATCCGCCTCACTACAATCTCCTTTCAAGTAGAAAGGACGCCCTGTCAACAAGGCTCTAACTGCTTGTGAAATTAATATTTTACCTAAAAACTGCAGGTTATTTGGTTTTACATAAAGCTACAAATACAAATTAACAAATTTATTTTTAAATGTTGATATATCTTGGGAAGGAAACATTAATGTGACAATAAGAAACAAAGGAGTAAACTACATATTAGTAAAAAATTAGCTCATCTGCAAACCTATATTTTTTCATTAAAAACAAACAAAAAACCACAATCAAACAAACAAACAAACAAACAAAAAAACAAAAAACCCCCACAACTTTCCTTTGTAAAACAGAAGTTACACATAGCCACTACTCCTCAGCAAACAAAACCAGGCTGACTACAAAAACAGAATGCTGGGATTTAATGAAGATGAAAACTTTTTGCTAAAGTAACTAATTGCAAAGTATTTGAGGAACTCAACCTTATCTGTTAATTATTCATGTTTCTGTTTTCATTTCCAACTACTCTGGTTCTGCTGAGGCTGGCACTCTACTAGGTTTATGCATCCTTTCAGTTCAACTCTACCAAATTAAACTGTCACTTTCTATTAAAAAAATCTATAGCAGGAGGTTTTTAATCTTCTGATTTATACTTTGTAATAGAAAGTCAAAGCTTAAATTAGGACAGTATCAGCTTATGAAATAAAGCCGAAGCGATGCAGTGGCAACTACCAGTGAAGAAAGACTTCCTGCTTGCACCAAAGTGCACAGCAGAGCAATTTCATTTCCTCGCATTTTAAAGGCTTTATTCTACAAAGTCTTCATTCAGTCTTACTCTTTTATAAACCATCATGACCCATAGATGCTGACAGAAAACATCTGAAGGAAGGGATCACTTGCCATCAAGTGTCTGAAGTGTACCTGACTTTATTGTCCTGCCATGCCTGCAGCCAGTCTGCCTGTTGGTGTATTAACCAGGCAGTGCATGTTTCAGGTGAATTACCATTCCCTCATAAGCTGCTCTTTTTTAATCTTTCATAAGGAATCAGGAGCTAAACCAGCGTTAGTAATGAAACAGCTTTGCAAAATATTATTCTCTTTCCTTCCTTGTGGATTTCTTAAAAAGAAAATAAGCTGTATTAGTAGTTCCACTTATTTTGCTTTAACATTATCTTTCAATTCCTTTTCCTCCTAAACATTTCCACTTTATCTTCTCCAATTCTACCACTTCTGTATTTTCCATTGCTATTTTCTAGTCCTTTTTTCCCACCTGTCTACCTCTACTCTTCTGATGGTTTTGTTTGTCTGGGAACTTTTGCCCAGTTTTTGGGTTAGGTTTTTTTGGTTTTTATTTCTTTTTTTCATTTCCTGGCAGCTATATTCATTATTTTCTGTATGGGCACAATCACTATTTACTTTCTACTCTCCAAAATAATTTTCTCCATGCTCTGTTAGCTGTATTTTAAAGGAATCTTTCTCTGCTAATAGTTTCAAACGCCAGTTGTGACAAGAGACTGTTGTTCTTTGCATTTTTTTGATCTTTGATGAAGACATTGTTTTTATCTTTGATGAAATCTAAAGCAATATCCTCTGAAGCTCTTCAGCATACATCTGCCGTCATCAGTTATGTATGATATTCTGCTTCTACCAGGAAAAGATACAATTATCTTAATTTTTTTTTTTAAGTTACAAAACTTTCATAAGTTACTTCACCTCATTTGAGCATCAGGAATACTATATCATAATTCAGAATCATGCAATGTCTGAATCATCTATTTATGCCCTGATGGAAAGTGCATGGGACAAGTAAAACCCAGAAGTCACTGAACATCCATTCTTTTAAAGAAGTGTAGTGTTCCTCCCCAGACAGAACTGCTGAATATATCAAGACAGTTTTTCTCCCTAGGGACTGAACTGTGTAGGTTCCTTGTGCTAAGAGCAGAGAAAAACTGAGGAAAGAATACGAATGCCTTGTCCTTTGCATGAACACACAGAGCCACTGTGACATGGAACAATTTTATGTATTTCTTCCTGTTGTATCATAAAAATATGATGCCAGTACCTGGAAAAACAGCAGCATGCAGGGGTATCCAGGCTACAGAGTTTGACAGAAGTGCTAAAACTACACTGGCAAGGTATTCTGCCTGGGCTAGTGTGGCCTGCTTTTCATGCCCTGATTCGTTCAGGAATAGCTTCTCAGTCTCTGTCACAACTTCATGATACCATTTGTATTCTCATAATCTCCCTGTACAAGCTTTCATTCAAACAGCTAATTCACTCCTGTAATCAAAATTACATGCTATTTGCTGGTGACTCACAGACCTACAACCAGCTCTGACACACTTTCTTAAATTCAATTCTGTATATCAGCATCTGTCCCTGACATCTCCCCTGGGATGTGTCAATCAACAGATATTTCAAGAGACTCGATGCTCACTGAATTACAATGGAAATTCCGTATCTTCCTGCAGTAACATTAAAGATGGCAAACTCAAACCATTTTGAACTTACCTTTTTTTCTGAAAATTGTAAACCACTAGGCTAATAATTATGCGGGCAAAATAAAAGAATGTATTAGACTTGGGAAAAACGTTCTTCTATAAATACTTGTAAATATTAAACTACCATGAAGCTGACTCTGAAAACATGCTCCGATATTGATCAAAATAACTCCTTTTTCCTGTTGAAGGAAAAGGCTTATTTCAATTCAAAAGGAAGAAGAAAATCCACAGAAGAAAAATATTGATATTACTATCTGTTATTCGTCCATCTGTCCATCTGTAAAATTCTGTTTAAAATCCCACAGTCTCTCACAGAAGTCATAATCATCCATTTCTTGCCCCCAATTTTGTCCTTAAGTCCCATTGCTTATTTACTACTATCAGCTGCTAATATAATATAATACAATACACCAGCTGACCATCTGCCTTACTGAAATCCAGATAAGACGATAGGGTGTGAATCATAATTTGTAAGACTACTTCAATTAAGTATTGATATAACTGGCCTAGCTTCATTTCCAGCTATATGTTCCATAAGATGGATCCTAATTTTTTAATCCTGTGTAAATATTTTATCAGCAATAATTTAAATACTTTATTAGTGTTGTTCATTTAAATACACAAATAAATAACTGGTTAAATGCCACCATATGTTAAGATGTATCACAGTCTTCTGCAGAGACACAGCACAAATTTTGCTAACAATTACACCTTCAAGGATACAACTTCAAACACCATGTAACAGATATTAATATCTACTGTGGATGTTTTTCCAACTGAAGTGTTAAAGGTGATATCAATCAAGTTATAAATTTTCATGGGATTAGGCATTTGCATAAATATTAATCCTTTCACTCTGTCTAGAACTGTGAACAACTTCATAATATGAGCCATTTTATATTTTACATTTTAGAACCGTAAACGGCCTAGGGGTGCATTTTTATAATGAAATGTGCACTGCGCCTGTTAATGTGATTTTTTTTTTTTTTTGCACAGCATTTTAAAAATATTAGCCACGTTTTTTGAGCTACTTATTAAAATCTGCTTTCAGTGAGAAAAAATGCTCAAAAGCATTAGTTGCAAATAGTAGATTTTAGGAAAGAAACTATACTTCAATTACTTTGTTAAAAATTGAATGATTGTGCTGCATGATAATTTACATTATGTAGTATGTTTAAATTTGTTTTTTACTATTTCACTAGATCCCTATGCAGTTGTGGTTTTATGTTTGTTGTTTTTTGTGGGTTTGGATTTTTTTTTTTTTTTAAGCAAATACCATTCAGAAACAATTATCACTTACCTAGATGTTTGAATCATGTAATTGCTCAGAAAACTTCCAACATTATCCAGAACTACATAAGGAACCCTGCCTTTTTGGTACTGTCATGTGAGCAAAACAACAAATGGTCAATTAACTACATCACTCCATTGTGCCTCAGAATGAAGGTAAATCTCTACTAACTGATGAAAGATGACTTCACAGTACAGATGCCATCACTACAAAAAGAACCTTACATCTTCTGCTCTCCAGTTTCCATCGCCTAATTTCTCATATATCTCTCAGTATGTGGCAAGTAATTGGGAAAAGGTGCACTAGTCCAAAAATAAATGCAACTTCAGAATATGTTTGATTACCATTCAGAGAAACAACTGACAATTAACTTGTTACAAAACCCATTGATCTTAAAAACAGTGTTTCTTACCACACTGAAATCCTACAAAAATCTAAAATTTGCCTTGGTACCAACTGAGCTGTCCATGTCTCTTCTGTACAACCTAATAACTAGTTTCAGCTTTACATTAGCTGAAGAAATGGCAATCATAATTTGAGATAAATATACTGATTGCTGTTGGCCTGTAAATCTGCTGGGAGACAAAGTTTCCTTGCTGCAGATAACAGTAAATACCAGCTGTTTTCAATTACATGTGTTTGTTCAAGGAAGGTGGGATTTTTCTCTTTCTTAAAGACCAGTCCTTTAGGACAAACAATAAAAAGAAAGTAACAACTGTGACAGTGAGCCAAAGAGGAGTACATTCAATTTAAGGACTAATACCTAAAAAAAGTCTTCTCTCACCCCACCCTCAAATCCTTCAGTGAGCTGACCTTGTTCAGCTGCCATGTGCCCATGCAGACAGCTGCTCTCTCACTCTCCCTCCTCCACTGGACAGGTGGAGAAAATGAGATGAAAAAATTCATGAGGCAATTTAAAGATAGGGAGATCATTTACAAGTTATCATCACCATCAAAAAAGACTTGAGGATAAATTTATTTAATGTAGTGTTAATTAAAAATAGAGATTGACAATGAGAAAAAAAAGACAAAAGCTAAAACGCCTTTCCAAACCCCCTCCCCTTCTTTCCTGGCCTGACTTCAAACCTTCATTCCCACCTCCTTTACATCCTCCCTGAAACTCCAAGTGGCTCAGAGGAAATGAGGAAAGGGGGTTGTGGTTAGTCTGTAAGCTGCCCCCTCTGCTTCTCCCTCCTCTTCACATTTTTCCCCTTCTCCGGCATGGGTCCTTCTCCACAGGCTGCAGTCCTTTGGGATAAACCAGGGATGGGTCCCTCCCTCCCTATCAGGAGAACCTGATACTCTATGGGCTGCAGCTCCTTCAGTATCCATCTGCTCTAGAATGTTTTTTTTCACAGGCTGAAGTGTGGATATCTGCTCCAGCACAGTCATCTCCTTGGGCCACAGGGAAATACGTGCCCCATGAGCAGGTGTTGAGCCCCATGTCTCTTCCATGAGCCTCAGAGCCCCTGGAGCACTTTCCTTCCCTCCTTTTTGGATAGCATCTCATGCAATTTTTCACAAACAAAACAGGAATCTTCCCACACACTCTATAGAGTAGGTAGAAATTTTATTGAATTTAGCCACAGTCAAAGACTAATCTTTCATTGGGAATGGGACAAAAATCTCCAGAACTGGTTACCTAACTGTCCAGCATAACTATTAAATGGATCATAAGTTTCTGTTGTCCTCTGGCCACAGAAGTAAGGGAAGAGTCTTGCACCCATACAATCACGTCTGATCATGGAGAGGATTTTACACACATTAAAGGTGTAGCCTGTTATTTCAACCCATTTCATTCATCTGTCTCACCCATGAAAGGGTATGTATTCTAATTATGTTGAAGTTTAGTTCTTCAAATCTGCCAGACCAAGACAATGTTGGAGTGACATCAGAAATAATGTAGTAATTCTTTTGATACATATTTCCTAAAAAAGACACTTCTGCAAAGTAACTCACCATTTAGATAACTGTCAAAAAATTCAGCAATCCAAACTAAATAAATAAACAAAAAATAAAGCTATGAAGCATCCAATTTCAGTCAATTACTTTAAGTATTATATTTCAAGAATTTTGAGATTTACGATGAAAGCTCTAGATGAATTAGAGAGAGAAAAACTATGACATGACAAAAATCTAATTGCTACGTTCCTATCTATCTTAGTATTTTTCCCATCAATTTCTTACCCATCTGTGTAATTAAATTACTAGTGATGCTGCAGGCTCAGGGCCCAACAACCCAGCTTGCAGGTGTCAATCACTTTTCATAGAGCTCCATTCATGGCCAAAAAAGCTTCAGATTGGACATTGACATAACCTTGATAGTTCTGGCAATAACAGCAGTTCCTTTACAGTCCTGCAGATTTTCTCTACTTAAAAATAACGAAGAATATGGTTGAAGAATATTTCTAGCCATCACAGAATTGTTTGGGCTACTCCAGTGCAAGCAATAGGACAGAACAAAAAAAAAAAGGTAGTATTGGTTTTTAGATGATGCTCCAATTATCTCATGCACTTGCCTGTGAAAGCATAGAATTAGATTTGATGACCTAAGAAATCCCTTCAATTTAATGTCTGTAATGAATGGTTATCAATCTGCTAAAATATCTTTCATGCTGACAGTGGGTATATTAGTAACAATGAGCTTCCTTACAAGAATTATGTTCTAAAGGCACACACAGAGTTCATCTCAGAACTTGTGGAAACTGACTACAGTTTAGAGGAAAAAATCTCAACTGGGAAAATTAAGACATCTTGAATCTACACCTTTGTGCTTACCACAGGATGTAGCAATCATAGAGCCATGCTATGTTAAAAACAAAGCAAACCAACCAAACAAACAAAAAACAACTAATACCTGCAGGGATAATTGGAGATGACTAGAATATGTTATAGTAATTTTCCGATATTACGTTATAGAAACTTTGCTGTTGTCTTTCTTTGTTACAGTAATTCAGGTTTCAAATTCAGAGAAGAAAGGGAATAGAGAATAACTAGTCTTTGAACACAAATGTAAAATTAAAATGGTCAAAAGTGCTATGATTTCTACTTGTCATCACGTTGTTTTTCCTTCCTCTGTAGAATCATTCTGTCCATGTAAATGTCATTCCATCCCCAGTATTACTTTTTGTTTGTGAAATTTTTTTAGTCCACTACATTTTGCACCCATCCACCTTCAGAATGTATACACTTAATTTCTTAATTTTCTTACATTTTAGGGGAATAACACCTACTATTTCTAGTAAAGTAATTAAAGACAAATTTCCTCACAATACCTCTGTAGTTCTAGATGGTGAAAAAAACATTAATACAACATGCAAGTATAGCTGACACAAATGTTAACAACTGAAGTGTTTTCAGTACCTTGTCTTCAATGGTTTTGCCAGTTCTTCACCCATTCCTAACACTGTGTCACCATGTTTTCTCATACAAGAAACACCAAAATGCACCAGACCTGCTGTTCATATCCCAGAAAGATTGTTTCACAAGTAACAGCATCTACATTCTGTGAAATATCTCTCATCTGTCAGTTTTAAATGGTTCAGGAGACTGGTAAAATAGAATGCTGTGTTGTAGTATACCTTGTCCAAATTTATCAGCAGTGTACACTGGCTGCATTCTTCACTTGAAAAAAATAGGCATAGTGATTGCATACGAATGGATTCACTGCTGCGAGCTTGCTCTGTATGAGAATTTCCATGTGTATTCATTAGAGGTTATAATTACACTCTGAATATTGGTCACACTGCCTCATCTTCCCCAGCATAAGAAGAAAACAACACACAGCACATTTGTGTGTTCCCTAAACAGAAGCACAAGACTTCCTAGGTTAAAGAAAATATAGCTATCTTTCATGCATCATGTACTCATTCTCCAACCCTCACATTCCTTTGCATTAAAAATAACAGAAATTGTAGTTACAATCTGCTTGAAATCACCAATAAGTTTTATTTTTCTGTTTCTTGTATGATGTGACAGAATTCTACATACAGATTTCACTTTTCTGTGGTACACAGGAAAGCTACTTTCTATGTTGACCATTTCCACACCACATTCTGCATTTCTTACTCTTCAGCCAGAAAATTCAACAATTTTGTTTGAAAATAAATAAGATCCCCTGAAAAAAAAAAAAAAAATCTGAAAAATAAAGTAATACAAAAAATAAAGTATATTTTAATGCGATTTAGCTCATTTTCCTTAAACATACTAATAAGATGTTATATCCCCTGAAGCATTTCTATATAAAAAGGACTTAATCTGAATTATTAACACATTTTTCCATGCAATATACACCTTAGTTAAAAATTCAGCAAACATTCAAAATCATCATGTGCCAATAATGTAGCCATGCTAGAAGTAAAGCACAACAAGGACTCAGATCCCTGTTCTATAAAACAGGTGAGAATTCCTCTTGAAATCTTTTAACTTATCAGAAGATTCACAGGGCTTACTGCGCTAGTAGTCCACAGTTCAAAAGTCATGTCTGCTATATTATTTCCCTTCTTTTGCACTTAAAGATGCTTATTAAGGAGCAAGACCCCATGACCTCAACCACAGGAAAATACAATTCTATGTATAGGTGAAAGGACACTATATTTTTAGCTTTTAATCTCAAAAAACCCTTATATTTAAGATTCCTATGTCACTAAAATTTTTATGACTCATAACATAAATATTTACACTATACTACAGCACCGGAGTGATCTAAACTCTCAACTCCTTTCACCCTCTGTATCAATTCTGAAAGCATCTGCTTGAAATGATGGTAACTCAGAGTGAAATTTTCATTCAAATTATTGATGAAACAACGAAAATATAGACCTAGTCTTTCCTACGTGACACCATTTTTAGAAAAAAATAAATATTCTTTGGTGCAAAAGCCTTCCCAACAAAGACCAAAAACCTGACCATATCTCCTCCACTAGATCACTCAAAATCTAAGAGTTTAATGTAAACTGAGCAGTGATCTATATGAAACAGAAATTAGCAAATGAGTAGGAAAGCAGGATTTGAAGTTTCTATTGCTATGCCATGATGCAGAACTGCTAAAATGCACTAACTCCTTCTGAGACAGAATTACAGAATCAGAGGGGCTGGAAAGGACCTCTCAGACAAAGTCCAACTCTTGATCCACTACTGCCATGGTAGTGTCACATCAGTCTTTTCTTAAAAACCTCCAGGGATGGAGAATCCACCACCTCCGTGGGCAGCCCATTCCAATGTCTGATCACCCTCTCTGTAAAGAATTTTTTCCTAATATCTAACCTAAACCTCCCCTGGCAGAGCTTAAACCCATGCCCTCTTGTCTTACTGATAGTTGCCTGGGAAAAAAGACCAACCCCCCCCTGGCTCCAACCTCCTTTCAGGGAGTTGTAGAGAGTGATGAGGTCTCCCCTGAGCCTCCTCTTCTCCAGGCTGAACACCCCCAGCTCCCTCAGCCTCTCCTCATAGGATTTCTTGCTGGAGTCCCTTCACCAGCCTGGTTGCCCTCCTTTGGACCTGCTCCAGCACCTCAATCTCCTTCCTGAACTGAGGGGCCCAGAACTGGACACAGGACTCGAGCTGTGGCCTCACCAGGGCTGAGTACAGGGGCAGAATCACTTCCCTGGACCTGCTGGCCACGCTGTTCCTGATCCAGGCCAGGATGCCATTGGCCTTCTTGGCCACCTGGGCACACTGCTGGCTCCTGTTCAGCTTCCTGTCAATCCAGACTCCCAGGTCCCTCTCTGCCTGGCTGCTCTCAGCCACTCTGTGCCCAGCCTGGAGCTCCCCATGGGGTTGTTGTGGCCAAAGTGCAGGACCCGGCACTTGGCCGTGTTGAACCTCATCCCATTGGAATCAGTCCAACTCTCCAACCTGTCCAGGTCCCTCTGCAGAGCCCTCCTGCCTTCCAGCTGATCTACACTCCCCTCCAACTTAGTGTCACCTGCAAATTTTCTAATGGTGGACTCAATCCCCTCATCTAAATCATCTGTGAAAATACTAAACAGAACTGGGCCCAACACTGATCCCTGGGGGACACCACAGGTGAGCAGCCTTTTCCTCATCTTTGGTAACTATGTTTCCCCCCCATGTCCAAAAAAGAATGGGGATTTTCCTTGCCCCTGCTTCTGCTGTTGATGTATCCATTGAAAGATTTTTTTCTTATCCTTAAGTGGCAAGATTGAGTTCAAATCGTGGTTTAGATCAACAATGCAGCGGGGTTGGATGTTGATGACCTTTAAAGTCCCTTCCAACCCTAACCCAAAACACACAAAAAATCAAAAATCAACAGATCAGTTTTCCAAAGGCAGTTCTTGACAAAAACCTACAAATCTATAAATTAAGAAGACTGGTGCTTTTCTTTGCTAAATTTTGTATCCATGCCCTAAGAGTGTCATGTGATACAGTATTACAGCAGATTGCAATTTGAAGATCACCCTCCTCTGCAGTTCTTTCTGGCAAAATTCTGTTTGACCTGGGGGTAGGGTGTTATTATCAGTGGTTAATCCAAATGCCCATGATTTTGCATCTCACATCAAAAGCTATCCTTAAGAGATCTGAAAACCAGGGAGTTCTGCTCTTAAATCACAGGTTTTGTTGTAGTAGAGAACCATATTTTGAAAGAATTCATCTGTCTTTTTTGTTTGCCTGGGTATTAAGGATAAATCCCACACTTCCAGTATTGAGCTTGTTTTTGGTGTGGATTAAGAAACTGTAATTCTCTCCTTGAATTTCTATTGCTAAAAGGTGATCAAAGCAAACTCAGAGGTCAGGACAACAGAAATCAGAATGAGTGAAATGTTCCTCATGTTTCATGACAAAAGCATCATGGTCATATTTCCCACCTGCTTCCTTGTTATATTCTTTGTGTTCTTACTTACTTTTCCTACCTTTCCTCCTTACCTCTTCTACCCCAGTATTACTTCCATTTCCTCTCTGCCCCTACTGATGCCTGTGGTTGCTATTTATTTCCCAGTTTTCTAGACCATATCATTCTATGAAGCACAGAGGGCTACAGAAACAGTGATTTTTATATATTTTGGAGACAAACTGTTCACTGAAAGAGCTGAAAAGCTTCCAATACATTTGCTGAGAGATAGATTTTGCAGGGGGATTTAAAAATGCAGAAATTGAAAATGATGCAAAACCCAAATTTTATACAATCATGCAATGGTGCTATTTCTGACAGTGACTGAGTAAATTACAGCTAGTTGGTTTTTAAGGAAAACAAAAAGCTGTGTTACTTATTTTAAGTTTCTGAGAACAAATATTTTTTTATTTATTTATCTACTGGCTCAAACCCAAGAAACTATCTTAAAGTAAAAGTAAAATTACATATTAAAGTCATTTAAAGATAAAGTTGATATATGTCTAAAATTAGTGCTCTACAAATCAAGATACACTTTCAACATTGGTATTAAACCAAGACTGACAGTACTTCAGCCATCTGCATGCGGAGCACCACACACAGATGTCACTCCCTTAAAAATAAAATTGCACACAAGCGCTGTAATTTGAGTTCCATGAATAACAAAAACCATACTGATTTTAGCAGTACACACAAGTAATTGTAGCTGTCATTTAAACCAAGATTAGCTAAACCAGGGGAGGGGTTAAAAAAAAAAACAAACTGTAACTCTGACCTGGGTTTAAATTTCAAAACAGTTCACATCTGTCTAGAATTCTCACACTTGATACAGAATTTGCAAATATCTTTTTGCAAAAAATTTAGAAGTCTTTGACTTTTGCAAACCAGCCCGAGACAAATGAGTGTTGTTTAAATCTCAGGTTTTTGATTCTAAACTGGTTTTAAGAGCTTACAACATATTCTACCTGGTGTGGAGGAAATCCACGTTAAGAGCCACACACTGTCCTGAAACTGGAACTAGAATTTTTTAATTAGACCTAAAGAATAATTGGGACTGCCAAAAATAACATGCTAATAAATCTGAATGTTGCGAAAGAGGTACAGTACAATATGATTTTGCCTTGCAGGTTAAAAAGAAAAAAATTCAACATTATCTATTAAAAGTAGAAATTACTACCAGGTATTTATTTTATTCCTATTAGGCATCAACTTAATATCAACAGGAGAACTCAAAATTCTCCGTAATTTAGCCACAGAAAAGTCAACAAATCACTAGGCATGTGTTCAAGATGAGCTGGGATTTAAGATATTGTTTTACTTATTTGTTAAGTGAGCTAAAATATTTTCAAGCCAAAACCACTCATGCTTTATTGTAATTATTCCCAGTCTCTACAATTATTGCACTATATTCATTATATATATTCATTCATATATATTTCATGCAGCACAATGAACAAACAAATTCATATATGATTAACAGTAGTAAGCACAAATACTTGAATTTTTATACAAATGCAGTGGGATAAATTCCAGAAACAATAAAATCTAGAAATAATTATGTTTGAATGCAAATATTTTTAAACCACACACATATATGAAAAACTCTGTAGTTTAACATCTGAAAAAGAGGATAGTCTTGAGCAAGGTGAGGCACAGACACTACACAAAACCAGGTTCCATTTGTTGGGCATTTTCTGTCCTGCAATTTTAGAATCGAGTGAAATTATATCAGCTGTTTAAGCTGTGTTTTACTCCTTATACTACTCAAATTCTTCTGCATTCAAGGATGCAAATATTATTTTTTAAAAAAAGAGAAAAGGCTGTTCATGTTGTTAAAGTAAGATTCTATAAAGCAAACAGCTATATTTTTAGTTTCATGAAAGCTAAATTAACAAATTTTATATTAATGGAATTAAATCCAACATAAAATTTTCCAGATGTCTTATTTCCTATTTTTTATATGATAATGACCAAAGTACAATTTAATGCTGAGTATAGCTATCTTGAACCAATCTTGTTTTCTCGTGAATAAGCTCCTGGTACTGAAGAGAACACCCAAATATTTTCTCATAAAGTGAATATATTTTTCCAGTTGAGCAAAATGTCTGGTCACACAAAACTCAATGGAGGATAATTGTCTAAAATGGTAAATTATTTATTCTGTTCTTGTTAGTTTGCTTCTAGAAAAGCTTTTGGCACTATGGGAACTGGTTAAAGATTCCTGGCTGGCAGTCCTGCAGACTAAAATTAAGAAGTGCAAACATATGAACATGGTTTTATCACGTCAAGGGACACCACTAGAAAAAAAAAAACGACAAAAAACACCCCCAAAAAAGTTTACTTCTTGGCTTCTTTACAAGTCTTTAAAGAGGCTAATTAGTACTAATTACAATAACTACTTTACAGCATACATTCAAATAGACACTGTTCTGACCTTGCTGGTATTAATCAGGATTGTCCCTGTATCAGCAAATATTACTAGCAAGCTCTCTGTTTTTTCTAGATATTATGTGGACACACACAAGAAGGTGACCTTTTCCTCAGAGTTATTATATACTTATATAGATATATATATACACACCAAAGAATACTTATAAAATCACATTTGATGAAAGAATATTTTTTATTGGTAATAGAAAAATGTAAAGATTGCAAGAGACAGACTGGTCGTCTGGCCTGTCAAAAATACCTCTCCAAGAATTAGTCCATGTGTCTAGATAGTAACTTCAGAGAAGGTCATATGAGAAAATACTTTCTCCTCAGATAGGAAGTAAGGTTCTGTATGACAGAGGAGAATAATGCTAAATGAATGATTCCTAAAATGGGATTAGGGAATGAACTTTAGTGATCTGCATGGAGATGATTTGTTGCACAGTACTGAGTCCCTCATTCTAAGGCAGCTCTTACTATTTTACTAACCTTCACATTCACACAAGCATTTAGATTTTGGCATGTTATCACAAAGAATCAAAACTTAATGCTCAGCTAAAAAAGCTTAGTTCATAAAACTGTAAGGATATGAATTCCTCCTCTTCTGTACACTGAAAATGAGGTGCCAAAGAAATGAATTTGTAAAATGTCCAGGAAGGCAACATGCCTCAGCTCATCAGCAGGAAAAACTGAAGACAGAGGAATAGCTGAGTACTTGTGCCTCTTGGTAATTTAATAATCTCAGTGATCCAGAACATGACTCTGCTGCCTGGACTAAGACGTTAGTTATTCCTGTATGGAAGCAAGGAATGGATTTTTTAAAAATACATGAGCATCTAAATCTCTTGTGTATTCTAGTGTTCTTATAGCACTTTGCTAGAAAACATGGACATGGGTTGATTTCCCCCTCTGCCTTCCCCAGCTAAGACCATGTATGCATGAGCATTGTAGTCCTGGGAGAGAAAAGATCAAATACTAGTTTCTGTTCTGCAAAATACTAACTCCTCTGGTAAAAGGGAATTCAGTGCTGTAGTTCTCCGTGGTGTATCTACAGGTTTTGCATCAAAGCCTCACTGTGCAAAAAATCATCCAGACCATCAGCAGCAGGAAGTCAAATTCTTTCCTTCCTGCAGAAAGTTCTTCAACACCTGTTTCAAGGTCTTCTTCCCCTCATTAGCCCCCTGAGCAGCAAGTTCCTTGTGCCCAGCTAAGCAAGAACCTCCCTTAACTTTCTGTGAGCTTAAAAGCTGCTAGTTTAAATCTCCTCATACTGAGGAAATCCTGAAAGAGACATCACAGTTCCAGTAGTAAAAGCAGTATGCAAAACAGACCGAATGGATTCTCTCTTCTGGCCATGTGTTTTTTTTTTAATGCAACTAATGTATGAATTAAATATTAAATATTATTACAGTTTAAGGCACTAGATAAGTTTTCTTTATAGTACCTGGAACTAACGGCCTTTAGTACAAGATGGCCAAACTGGTAAACCTACTAAGTGGCATTTCTGGACATGAATGTGAAATAACAACTTTCAATTCCTATAGTGAACTTACAAGCAAAAATACAAGTGTATAAGTAGTACTGAGGGCCTTTTCAACAAAAGTTAGGGACCTCAGTGCTGTCTAAATAAAAAGTGGATGCAGAAAACCCATCATAAAATGACCCCTGGAAACAGATAAAATAGAGACAGTCATTAGACATAACTACATTAAGAGGCAGCAAATATCACACAAAATAAGGAAAGCAATAGAATAACTAACAAAAGGGGAAAAGGAACCAAATTAATAACAACAAACAAGCACAAAACCACAACCCAAACAAATACAAAACCACCCCACCAAACCACAACTCAAACAAGTGAGCATCTCTTGAATCAGAAAAAGGAAGAGTTTACAATGAAACAAAACGAAAGATGAAAGCAACAAGATGGCAACAATGCAATTATTTACTGGAAAAAGCAGTGGTTATCCTGTCTTTGGTGGTAAAAGAGCTCAAGTCACCAGTAAGTTTCAGAGGCATACAAGCTGAACAGAAGGCTGGCTGCAGATGAGTCTTTGGCATAGAACATGGTTTACCAGAAAAGGTCCAAACCAACCTCTATTTGTCCTTCTGCTCACCTCAATTTTTTATTATTATATTTTAATTATATTTTATGTATTTTAAATTATAACAGTAAAATAATTTAATATATTATTATTGTTGTTGTCATTACTAGAGTATGTAAAAGAAGAGTGCACTCTCTCTTGGAAATAGTAAGCAGGAAAAAAAAAACAAGTAAAGAAGAAGAAATTCTTTTATGCTGTAACTTGCTAGAGCACATATATGTGTTTAGATCTATTCAGTATATTTGGTTTGTGTCCTGAGGGACATTCTTACAGGTGCAGAATGCTGGAAAGAAAGTTTGGAGACTGCTGGCTATTGATAATGAAAAATGAAATGGACATTTTTTTTCTTTAAATTTTGAAAAACACCTTTTAATTTTAATCCTCTTCCATGCTTGATGTTATGTAGTGTAAAATAATGTATACTCTCTCTTGGCTTTATGTACTCATGTCCAGCTGCGCTCTTTTAAATATTTGTTTTCTTACCATATGCAGCAAAGTTCTAATGATATGTCTAGTATAAGATTGCAACTATTAGTATTCATGTTAACTCCACACAGCATCATTCAAAATTAAGCACATTACTGTCAAACTGTTAAATATCATTCAGAGTTGTCTGACAAGTTTGACGGTCTTTACTCAGCAGTGGTTTACTAATACTGCTTTTACCTCATTAAAAAAACCCAAAAAGATAAGATATATTTTTTTTTCCACTTTGAGTAAAGTGAATAGTACAATCAAGAGAATATAAGTCACTTGATAGTGTTATAGATAAACTGTGAAATTCTAAGGTTGAATTAGCAAAAATAACAGCACATTTGTCAAACTCAGATTTTTAAATTACTATGTACACCACTGGCTCCAGAGTCTTTCTTGTTTAAACTGAAATCGGAAAGCCACATATTTTGCATATCTTTAACTTGAGTGCATTATAGTACCTTTGATTCAGATATTCAGAGACTTTAAGGAAGTTCACCATCATTTATGTTTACAGTTAACTGAAACTGAGTCTGTTCAGATCAGTAAGCACACTCATTCTGACTCTAGTACATTTTAAAAGTTGCCTTCTTTTTTTCCCAAGTAATCATCCACTGAATTCAAATTTCATATCAAATCATTCTCCTGCTTTCATGTAATTGCCATCTCTTAAAACAAAAAATTCTCTTTGCAGAGAAAGCAGACAATGCTTTCTTTCACTACTCTCTGTAAATGAAAAGATGTAAATGTATTTATAAGTGAAAAGAGGGAATCTTTGCCCCAACACATACTCCATTTTATGGACAATCTTCAAAGATTAATGATGGCTTGTGACTGGCTCTCGTTCATGTTAAAAGACTTTTCCTGTTACATCCTTTGGGATTTACATTATAAAGATGGAGAGCTCACAATAAACCCAAAGAACGGCTAAGAATGGTTTGTGGTTGCATAATCCATGTACTATTGGATCACACAGCAATATAAACACAATCAAGATTGGATGTAAGAAGAGGATTAAATTTCTCTGAAAACTGCCAGAACAGATGACATGGAGTTTATGCCAACTTCATGCCACTTTTATGACAACTGTGGGAGGACAAATGATATATGATCCAGATTAGAAAAAGGAAGGTTTGGAGAGATGCTGCCCTGAAGAATATTAACTCTGCTTGCAGAGATTTACTGCATCAAAAACACTGCAACATTTAAGATGGCACTACAGGGGGAGTTTATATTGAAGCAAAAATATACTTTATATGTATTTTTTATCTAATTCTCTGAGCTATAATGCCAGAGTTACTATACAACTTGTTCAAAGGCTGTATGCAGAATCCTCTTAACAGACTGCATGTATAAACTTCCAAGTCTATTTCCTTTCATTCAACAGCAGTGACTTCCTTGTCAGCAAGTATTACGGTGAAATCTAGCATATGGATGTTTATTCATCATAGACTCACAAAATAGTTCAGCTGTGAAGGGACATCTGAGAGACATTAAGTCTGATCCTAATCCTTGAAGCAATGCTACCTAGATGAGAAAGTTCATTGCCTGTCCAATCCAGCTCTGAACATAAACAAGGATTAAGGCTCCCGGGTTTCCTGAAAACTTCTGCCAGTGTTTGCCCTCACTCAGATGAAAAAAGTTCTGCCTTAAATTTAAACTCTACCATGTTACAACTTTGGGTCCACTGCCTCACAATGTAGTTCATAGCATCTTCATTTCTTTCTGTGCACAGGTGTTTTGGTTTGTGCATAGATGAAGTATTTATATCCCTATCATGCTTCTGTAATATGTAAGGATCTTATTCCAAAAGATGTTCTGGTCACTGCTACACAGCTTGCTTTAGTCCCCCTCTTTGTGATGGACTTATGTAGTTTGTTCTTCCTCACTTCTTCAGACATGTCTGCTAAAGCAGTTATTTCTGGAAATGTATCTTATTAACTATAGTGTATCTTATTAACTATAGTTTCTATCATTCATTATCTTCTTTGGGAATAATTCATATTTTAAAACTCTGTATATATTATAGCTTTGATCAACTGTTGCCGTGACTGAAATAGGAAAATTCAAATTGGAAGAATATGAACATACAAGTCAACATATCAACACCTAAGCCTTACACTCATACTGCAATGCTTTGTCAAGCAATGCAAGAAATTTATTTTGGTTTGCAAAGATGCAAGCATGGCATATCCTACACTGCTCATCCAATGGTTTTCTACTGAATGAGAAGTTGAATAAGCACTGTATGACCTTCTACTGCTTTCATATTTTCAGAATACTATTAAGTACTTACCTCTTTCCTAGTTACCTAGAAAAGCATAGACTACTCATCTCCCTCTACTACTGACCTAAATTCCTGATGCACAAACAAGCACAGAAATTGCAACATTGCTTTTTTAACACATTTTTTTAAAAACAACATATCTCAGAGAGTTCATCTATTCAATTTTGATACTTTTCCTGTTGTACTTTGCAAATAATCTGTAAAGACTCTAATCTGTGATCTGAAAGCTTAAATATTCCATTTAAAGAATTGGTATATATGGGGGGTGGAAGGTGGAGGAGTGGAAAAGATATTGAAGTTACACTGACCTGAATGTTCCATGAGACCAAGTTTTAATTGTGGAGACAACCTAATACAAGTTTAAAAGTACACTTTGTAATTATGTGCCTCCAGAAGATGTTTTAATATCTTTGTATAGTCAGAGTGTACTCTACTGTTCTCCTCCAGCTCTATAAAAATTACAATATAATAGGACATTATTTTGATTGATCTTGCCATCAATTGACTGTGGGTGTCTAAGCCTGCTTTGAAATATTCACTGGCACCACCTGAAAAAGCACCAGATGCAATATTTGCATAAGTAGGTCGATATACATGAGCTTTTTGCTTTCCTTTTTTGATGACTACGGATTCATAATATTAAATCATTTGGCTCACAGATGGAAAGAACAAAATCGTGACATTCTTCTAGATATCAGTGAGAAACTTACTAAGTATCCAATATCTTATCCAACACTGTTGGACATGCTCTGAGAGAGTCACAGAAAAACTGAGGCTGGAATGGACTTCATCTGATCACACACATCCTGTAAGTTTTTCTCTATTGCACCATTAGTACATCAGGGAACAGGATCTGACAGAAAACCCCACACTATAGCTGTCCCAGACACACTTCTCGTCTCTGGTCTGGCACACTATGGAAAAATTCAACTGAAGATGATCTAAGAAAAATAAATAATGAGTATAAAAAGCTATATGTCTGCTAAAAAACTTCCCGGATAACGCTTCAGTGAAGAACCTGTTTTTTCTTAAATCTGGTTTCTGACACAGCAGTGGATCCAGGTGTTCCCACTCCACCTATGAACAAAACACAGAAAATGCATACACTAGAAACTAACATCTTCTCCACACATGATCCACTGATAACTGTATAATGAGTACTGGCTTTCAGCTGCACTTAAGAGAAGTATGAGTTAGAATGTAATCAGCACAGAACATTCATCTCAGCAAACATTAAAAAAAAAAACAAACAGTAAAATTACTGTGAAAGACACAATTTATTGTAAGTGCAAATATCATTGTGTTGATACGGTATTTTGAATTGTAATAGACACTTCATCTAAACATGGATATACTCTAGTATTTAAAAAAACATCTCACTCAGTTAAGGTTTAAACACTTCCTCAAATCCCAAGAACTGTAAACTATCTAAAGATAGCTATACAAAAAGAAACAGGTGCTCCTGTTCAATAAATCTCAAATAGATACCAAACTTTTGAATTCTCTTAAAAAAGAAAAATATTTTTTGAATTTCAAAATTAAGGGATGAACATAAAACTTTCACTAATGAAGTATTAGAGGAGTACTACACAAAAAAAATAAAATGTCCAGTAACAGATATTAAAAACTAACTTTGCAATCATATATTTTAGAAAACTAATCATCAATTACCAATAAAACAAAAAAACATTATAGAGGGAACTGTGTGGGTCTGACCTCACTGATTTGCAATTGTCTCAAAGGAGCAATTTTAAAATTAATAGCCCTGGCTAGGGTGGAGGACCTGGCTGACCAGAACTAAGTACAGGGTGACACCTCGGGATGTGATAAGACCTACTGGGTGGAGACTGCTCCTCTTCCCTAAGCACCAGCCTGCAATGCTGGGTGGTCCCTCCAGGCACAACAGAGCCACCTTGATTGTACTTTCAAAGGACCTGGCTAAGGAGGCTGGAACAGAGTAAGGATGGCACCAGGAAGAAGATAAGAACTGATGACTGGGTGGAGACTACTCCCCTTTCCTGAGGGCCAACCTTCAATTCTGAGATGTCCCTGGAGGCATGATTATGTACCTGGCTAAGGTGGCTGGAACAGAGGTGGAATGGCACCTGGAAGAAGATAAGAATTGATGAGTGGGTGGAGGACTACACCCTTCTGCTCCCCTCCAGGCAGCCTGTCTTCTAATGAACCTGGCTGATTGACAGCTGCCCCTTCGGAACAAAAGGGACTCAGGGCTATATATGGCTGTCCATGCTTTGGTTTTGTCATCTCCTGACCCACCGCCATTTCCACATCAGACCCTGACCAGAATCAGTGCCATCCTGAAGAAACTCGCTGGACAGCTGTACCCCTGGTGGTGACTCTCTCTCTCTCTCTCTTTCTCTCTCTCTCTTTCATTCTTCCCACTGTCTTACCCTTTATTTCTCCAGTTTTCTCTCATTCTTTTTTACCACTTTCTTACCACTTTTTCTCTCTCTATCTTCTTTTCCTCTCTCCCTCTTTTGCTTGGCTCTATATTTTTGCCTGTGTCAATTGTCAAATAAAATCTGCTTGCACACAAACTTTCTACAGTTGGACTTTGTTTCACAGGTCCAAAACAAAAATAAATTTTAATGTTACCTCGGACCATAACAGGAACTAATTGTCTATGAAACTGAGTCTCAAAAAAAGAAAGAAATTCTGTACCCTAAGTCCTTTATTCAAAGAATTCATAGTGATGGGATGTGCAAGCCATAACTTTACACCGGATAGTTAAGAAACTGCAATTACAGGAGAACTTGATTTGCATTGAGCTCATTAAAAGCATAAGGATGAAAATTACTTTTCATTTTGTAGTAATTGCATTTTGTTGATGTCTGATTAGTCATGCTGGTCTTAAATGCTGACAATGCCATTAATAAGGTGGGAATCGATGAATTAGGTAATTTACAATACTTTTTAGTAAATAAATCTTTAGAGTAATTACCCCCTGTAATGTCATTTAAGACAATAAGCATGGCATAATATTGACATATCGCTGTATAAGTTAAATCAAATAAATATTACAATACCTTTATACTGTAGCAAAATAATCAGTCATTGAACATTCTATAGAAATAAGTAACATTGGATTGAAAAAAAAAAAGCGATAGAGGATTCTTCTGAGTCTTAACATAGAAATACAATAACGAGTGATGAGTGATTATCTCATTCTGAGCTATAGCTATCATTGGTTGAAAAGACAAATTTTGCTGATATATTAATGTCAATAATCCTAAAATTCAGGGAGCAATATGCTTTGATTTCTTCCTTGAATGTCACAGAATGGGTAAAGAGCCCTCTGGAGCAGGCAGGTGAAGAAAGAGTGTCATACCCTGAAAAACAAAAGCTTTCATAATTGTTCATGACATGAACATAAAATAAATTATTTTATTAGAATCAAATTATTAATGTGAACTTTTAGAATTCTAACAGGAACTTATTCCAAAATGTTACTTTAATCTTATGCACTAGAAGAGGAAATAGTGACCAGTGGAATACTTACTGTGTGCTGAAGTTACCACTGCAGTGACAAGGGATTCTAATTTCAATGGCTATTCAAAGCATAGGATTTCTAACTTTTAAAGAAATAGTGTCTTTCTTTGGGTGCATCAGAATTCCATTACAGTTCTTTAATATATCTTTTTCCAGTTAAATTGTTATGAAATCATAACTTCAATAAAAATATGTAAAGGCATTACATTGATTCCTTTATTGGTGATCAGAATATGTAATTATAAGAGAGCTGATGCTGTCATCTAAATCAATGTATAATTAACAGCAAGAAAGGAAATGTTTTAGATATCTGTAAGGACCTAATTAATCATATAAAAAACAATGTTCTTGGTCCATTTCTACCACAAACTCATACTTGCTGACTTCAAATAAGCTTTCGGTCTGTTTTGTGAGTCATGACCAAAGTGAATGAGACTACTTTTGATAAAGTTAAGACAGGTGAATGTAATCTATGGCTGTATGGTCTCCAGAGTAAAAAAAAAACCTCCAGTGATCAGTTGTTAAGAAGGGGTTATGTGGAATGAGCTTTTGTGTTCCAATCTCATTCAGCATTTGGGTATTTGTCAAACTTGGATTATTAATAGGCTTGGGATTTCATTCCAAATACAAACCAGAGAACTTTTGCCCCAGGCTTTGGCAGATCGAGATTTCTCAAATGGACTTTAAAGCAAGAGACTCATGCAATGTTAATCAGAACCAAACTGAACAAGAAGCCTGAAAATAAGCTTAGTTAAGATGCCACATCCCATGGCAAGAAAATTATTAATATTTGTCTACTCCTATGGAAAAACACTGTTCAAAACCACTCTTTCCTTGCTCAAGTAGGAAAGCACAAATGGAAATCAAAGCATATTAGCAACTATGAAATATTAATGCTCTGGATTTCTTCAGGAAACCTTTTCAACACTGCATCATTAATGATAAATAATTGTAGCAGAAACTGATGCAGGAGAAGCTACTTTTACTAGGACTTTATATTTTATCTATAAAATATTTTCTTGTAAAACCCACAGGACCCCAGCAGGATTTCATCATGTCTTCCAGTATTGAGATATTAGTATGAATGAACAGGAAAGTTGATAATCAGAACCAATAACTTATGAAAATCCTGGGAAGTACTACAATTTTTATATAAAATATCTTTTGTAATATGTTTTTAAAATATTCTCTCAGAGACTGTATCCAAAGACTACTACACACTGTCTTGGTATTTTTCGGTACCAAAACCTCATAATTACCACTGTCAATATTTTGCATACATGTTTGATTTAAGCTAAGGTCTAGATGGCTGGCATTACAACTACCCAAAATTGCTGAAATAGGTCCTCAAAGCCAAAGACGACCGGAAGGTAACACTTCAATTTAAACATGTCACACTCTTCCTTCAAGAGCTCTGAGTAGAAAGGATCTGTAAAAAACACATACGAGCTCATTTACCTGATCTGTGACACCCGGGGAATGTCAGGTTCTTTCAGTGACACAGCAATGTAAAGAACTCATGGAAAGCAATATATTTACAGCAGGAAAAGACTGTTTTACAGAGGAATGGAAACAGTTAGCAACAATTATGCCTGTTCTCAAAAACAAAAAACAAAAAACCCCAAACCCAAACAAAAAACCCCACCAACAAACAAAAAATTAACTCAACTTACACAGTTGTAAGCTGTTCACATGAGAGCCTCAAAACAACCAGCCTTCATCCACCCCAGGCACACAATCTGGAGCCACCTCTTGATACAAGGATGTATTATCAAGAGACCTTCCTCCTTTTAAAGACCTGAACACACCTAGAGCATGTGGAAACAAAGACTTGAGTTAATGATTGTTGTAAACCCTTCTCTCTTTTCAGATCATCATTCATAAGGATTATTTTTACTCATAGACTGATTACAAGACATCTCATTCTTGCTTTAGAATTTTTGCTTTCCACAGTGCCAAACTCGGGATCTCTCAAGGATTTCCCACTCAAATTATGGCAGCATTGCACACTAGTTTCCATTTTTACTGACTTTTGAATTTTTGATATTATTTTCTCTTTGTACCCCTGTACCTTTAATATATCTGCTATAATCCTAAATCAAATGAGGTTGTGATCGCTTCTGCTCATTTCCCTCCCTTATCTTTCCAACTTCAATTATGCTGGCTGTATTACTGAAACTCTAAAACCAGTCTACTATCTGTAGCTGATAAAGCTAGACTACTCTTCAATTTGATCTTTTTACATCCTCAAACTTTTTCATTTTACAGGGTATTTTAATGTCATCCCTATTTTTGCAGTTAATTTTTAATACAGTTTTGATAATCTTGCATGCATTTGTTTATGTGATCACAGGTATTATGAGATCCTCCCTATTTGATTTCTGATTGTCTGTTATGATTAATAATATATATGCTTAAGTTAAGAATAAGTTCCACTATGCCTGTGTGTTTATTGTTGACCTTGAACTAGATAGATAGATCAAATGATCTGTTCTTTAAATTCTCTTTTCTCAAAGCACAAGCCCATGGAAATTAAATCAAAATTTGTTACAACTTCTTGAAAATCAAAACTCTCATAAGCCCTCAGAGTTTAAGAAAACTTCCTGTTTTAAGGGTATAAATTCATGTGTAGGGCATCATGACACATTATGTAGGCTGCTGTGATATAATTTGGTGAACAAAGCTACAGAATTGCATTTGTCCATAAATTTTAGAGTACTTTTCTTCAAGTTTTAATACAATTTTATTATGTAAACACCAGACACCTAGAAAATCTAATCACAAATACATTAAGAACTTTGGAGGTGTATAAAATAACATTATGACCAGCAAAACATTGTTTCCATCACCCAAGTACACAGTGAGACGGTAAACACTTTTATTCTTTTCAGACACAAAAATAGGTATAGCACATATTCTATCAGCCTGTTTGATGATATCAAGAGAAGCAGAGAATCTTAGAAAATTTCATAGCCACGTGTAAGTGATGATGTTGTAATAAGGCATGTGCATTACTTCTTACAGCAGAAGATCATCATCTATATTTTATAAGTATAGTTTATATATTTCATTTTGCATATACTGCAGCCCACAAACCAAATAAAACCAGGTGTACACATAAAACTGACAACTAATAGACAACTAGTAGGCCATTTCCCACCTTTTTTTCTTTTATCTCATCCAAGTTGCGGTTTTGTCTCAAAGGACAAACATGACAACATACTGTGAGCTAATTTCTAAAACTTAACATTTTGACAATACACAGCAAAATAAACAACCTGACCCAAAGCACAATAAAATCAAAAGAAAGATTCTTGATAATTTTAACAAATTCCATCCAATTCTAATTTCAAACTTTTTTACCAGGACTGTGTCTACATCTAGTGATAATCACCCTTCATGTTTTGAAAGCGAACTTCTTAATTAATGGGACAAAAATTGTTTACACATTTCTTTAACTCTTAAATCCTTGAAATAAGAGTTTGTCTTAGATTTAGTGAAAGATGATGTAGCAAGACAAGTCATTTTCTATTTAGGTAGAGGCGATGTCCTGTAAATCAGACATTAAAATGAAATACATGCTTCTATTCAGTAGAAATTAAGTCTTCTGTGGCACTTCAGTAAAGTTACAGATACCTCAGAAAATGTGTATCCTAATTACAGCCTTGGCACTAGAGGTTTTGTTGGCATGTCAAGAAACAAGCTCAATAGCTTGAGCCATTTATGTCTGAGTTGAACAGCACTCAAGGGAAAATAATAGAGCAAACACCCCTACAAAAATAGGGAAATTAAGCAGGTATCATATTGCAGCATTTTTGCTCCAAACCATTCAATTGTTACTGACATTTTAGCATCTCGGATATGAGGAACGACTGCTATAGATTAATGTTAAATTTCAGCAGGAATACAAACTTGTTCAACAGAATCCAAATTGTTTCATCACAGACTAATAATGGACCCTTTCTGCGATATACCTACATGGATTTTTATAAAGCAACTGCATGCTTGTTTCACGTTGTTCTAAGAAAAAGAATAAATACATTGATTATATTGTTCACAGCTTCACAACACACAACTTAATCTACTGCTAGTTGTTTTTCTTACTCCAGTGCTACATTCACAAATATGATGCATTTAGTTCTAGAACAGAAGACTGAGTTTCCTTAGCTTGAAATTTCAGTCATTAGAACAGAATTGCATTTTCTTCCCTTGCTGTAAATGAGATGAAACAATGTCACCAGTTATAACAAGGGATGGGAAAATTAAAGGAACTGAAACCAAGGAAGAGAGAAACCTGAGGGAACCCAAGACAAACCCTGTCCTTTAGTTAAAAGCCTTTAAGATTAAAAAAACACAAAGAACAAAATGACAGAAGTGTCAGCTTTTGTACAAAATATGAGTATAAAATAAGAGTATGTCAGGAAAAGAAGGATATAGCCAGAGTATTTCAGACTAGAACAAATAAATTAAATGACAAATATAAACTTTGCAATGGTTTGAAAATTATATAAATAGGTTTACAATTTCAGACAGCAATGCTCAGGTACCCAGACTGAGGTAAAAGGAGAAAGGAACGTGATGCCTAGAGAGACAGAGCTGAATGGAGAACTTCCCATTCCTTTTTGCATAGTCAGTTTTTCTTTCTCTGTTCTCTGGCTTCTAATACATTAATCAGGTAAATGTCACAAGGACAACAGCATTAGAACAGCACAAGCAAAAACCCCTGTACATATCATATAAAAAAATACAATAACTGATAACTGAGCTCACCAAGATTTTTGGTCTTTTCCCTTTCTGTGTTATATCCACTTCTATGTGCCTGTTATTCCTAAATAGATTTGCTTTCCCCTCTAACACATTCAGAATACAAAACCTGCATCAAAGTGAACTGAAATGAATTCAAGGAGTGTATTATAAACTCATCAATATGAGTAACTAGTTCTACTAAAAATCACGGAAGCACAATAGACAACATTAAGTAAAACATAAATTTCTGGGTCCAAGCTGGAAGTGATGTACTTCCACTATTCAATGTGTTACTCTTTCTCAATAAGAAATTTCAGGAAAAAAACCTATTACACATAACACTTTTAATTAGTTCCCAAATATTCACATTATAACAAGTAAGTTATTTAGCAAAGAAACCACACATAGTTATTTTATCAAACTCTAACACAACATTGAGCCTAATGTAAAGATATACTCCAAATTTAATAATGATTGGCAGCAGCAAGAAACTACAATATCACAAGACTGTAAAAAAATAAAAGAATTGGGACACTTTTTTGTGTGAAAATTAGTGTCAGAATAAAGCAAAGAATACCTGAACTAATTTGCTTATTAATCCTAAAAGTAACTGTCCATTTTAGATCCTCAGTTCAAAGTAGGACTAAGACCATGCTAAATTTTATTCCAACTTTTTTTTTTTAAACTGTGAAAAAGCATTATTATTTAGGCATTCTAAAATTATTATACCTGTAGAAGAAAAATATCCAACAGCAGTAAGCAATTATGCAGACATATTTGTTTTATGGAAGTTAAAGGTTTATTATCCCTTAAGATAAATAAAATAACACCGCTGCATAGAGCTAGATAATTCCTTTAAAAGTTTGCATTTCACATTTAATCTAGTCCTATAATTTAACCGTGATAGTCTTGTGCATTACACTAGGGGTAGGTAAGTGTGTAACTATCTGAATGCTGTAATTTTTTTGCATGAGATAATTACTGTGGTACAAACTATCCCTACAATATAGACAACTTAGATGAACAAATTATTTTTTTTTACTCTTTCTATTTCCTGGGCATTATTATTTCTCAGCAGTTTACATCCACTAAACCAAATTTATTTTAGATATCAGCCTGAAGATTACTATCTACTGGTTGATAAATATGAAATAGACTTTAATGTTTAACTTGCTGTCTTCTCTTCTTTAACTTAGGAGAATGTAAAAATTCGCCCTTACTTGATGTGGCCAAAACAAACTCTAAGACACAGTATCAAGTCTGGTGTATGCGTAGATGCAGAGATTACCACTCTCTTACCTAAAGCTTCCATCTCAAAATTGTGCTAAATAGGCAACATACTTACATCAATTTCAACTAGAAATCTTTCTTCAGCTTCAATGAATATTAATACAGAACAGAATAGTAAATATGAAGCACATTTTCTACTCCTCATGGTTTACTTCAGACTTAAAACCCACTCATCACAGAAATCAGAATGACATCATGTAGTTCTGCTATAACACAGTAAACTTAGAAAATGAGAGAATTTCCATTATTGACTTATTGGTCTCAGTTTCTTCACTGGATCAGCTACAAAGGTCTGGTTTTGCTTTGATGTATTTGAATAATTTTAAACTGATTTACAGTGAGATGTGAATAGGTATACAAAACATCTAATCTTCATTATAAAAATCAGTAATCTTCCTAAATTACAGCTTTCTAACGGCATGTTTTCTTTCTGAGGTGCACAATGATGAAGCAAATCTTGCAAAGCATAGCAGGTTGACTCCATCATAGCCACGTATTACATCACACAGACAGTACAATGAAATCAAGTATTATATACAAAGAATCAGTGTTCACGCCCAGCAGTTAAACACCCATCTTGGACACCAAACTGGCATATTTTATAGAGGCTAAATAAATAACCAAGTAACTGCTGAACAAGCTGAGAACGAGCCTTTAACCTGATGATCTTGCTGTGATTCCAAACTATTGGCATGTTCATAGCCTGTCATTTCCAGCAGGCTCTATGTAGCTTGTAAATAAGTAAAAATATGGTTATAGAAAATATTTAGGAATATCGGAGGACATAAATTTAAGTACCTTGATTCTCTATCCATACCTTTAGATTTCCACATATATAGACACAACAACTTTATCTATAGGTTATAAAAATGCTCCTTGACCTGCAAGCGCAGCAAGACTAGGAGACAAAGAAATAACATCTACGTCTAATACCACTATTTTTACTACAGAATTCAGCAACACAAGTAATCCGTCTCCTTACAAGCATTTACCTGAAAATAGTGATGTTGGTATCTCCTGGATAAGTTTTACAAGAACACTATAAATTCACTTATGTATCCATATGTTATAATATAAAATTACAACAAGAATAAAGCAAAGAGATACAGGAGACTGTGCTTAATTAAGCACAGGGGCCAGGACTCAGAATTTCATGGGACAAACTTGATACTTTAAGTGCTTTTTTTGAAACTGTGTAAGGTCAGTGGCAGTTATAAACAGAGAGTTGTTGTCAATGGAGTTAAATCCAACTGGCAGCCAGTCACCAGTGGTGTTACCCAGGGCTCAGTTTTGAGGCCAGCCTTGTTCAATATATTTACCAATGACTGAATGCTTCCTCAGCAAATTTGCAGATGGCACCAAATTGGGTGGGAGTGTTGATCTGCTCAGGGGTAGGAAGATTCTGCAGAGGGATCTGGACAGCTTGAACCCATGAACTGAGGCCAACTGAATGAGGTTTAACAAGACCAAGTGCCAGGTTCTGCACATTAGTCACAACAGTCCCAGGCAACACTACAGGCTGGGGGAAGAATGGATGGAAAGCTGCCTGATGGAAAAAGACCTGGGGGTGCTGTTCAACACCAGGCTAAATATGAGCTCGCAGTGTGCCCACGTGGCCAAAAAGGCCAACAGCATCCTGGCTTGTATCAGGAATACCGTGAACAGCAGGAGAAGGGAAGAAATCATGCCCCTGTACTGAGCGCTGATGAGGCTACACTTTGAGTACTGTGCTCAGTTCTGGGCCCCTCACTACAAGAGAGACATTGAGCTTCTTGAGCAAGGTCAGAGAAGGGCAACCAAGCTGACGAAGGGCCTGGAGAACAAGTCCTGTGAGGAGAGGCTGAAAGAATTTGGGTTGATCAGTCTGGAGCAAGAGGAGTCTGAAAGGAGACCTTATTGGTCTCTACAACTACCTGAAAGAGGTTGTAGGGAGGAGAGTGTTGGCCTCTGCTCTCAAATGAACAATGATAGGACTAGAGGAAATGTCCTGAAGCTGCACCAGGGGAGGTTTAGAATAGATATTAGGAAGAATTTCTTTACAGAGAGAGTAGTCAGGCATTGGAACAGGCTGCCCAGGGAGGTAGTGGAGTCACCGTCTGTGAAAGTTTTTTAAAAATGTATGGATGAGGCACTTTCGTACATGCTTTTTTTTTTTTTTTATGGCATAAGGGAGAGTGTGTTGACTGTTGGATGCAGTGATTTAGAAATCTTTTCTAACCATGACAGTTCTATGATCTGAGGTTGTAAAAGATGGTTTGAACACTTAACACAGAAGGATTCTACCCAGTAGCCTGATGAGCTGTTTGAAAACATGCACGCTGATTTGCAAGTGCTTGCAACTCTCCTTTTCACACAGATTTACACTTCCACTTAAGCAAAAGAAATATTTCTAGCAAAGAATTGCACAATCTAGTTTGTCTAACTTTCAGGATTACCACTAATTAAATCCAGTTGTTAAAAAAAAAGCAGCAGAAGACAGAGGCATACAGAAAACTTGAAGTAAAATAATCTATCAGGATACAACTATCTCAGCAATGTTCACTCAAGTTTGTGCAAAAAGCTTAATCTGATAATAGCAAAATACAAGTATTGTCAAATATTGCCAGCTTCCTTATGTCTGTAACATCAATGTAATAACTATCAGCAGAGGTTTTTCAAGTTGATGTCATAGATACTGTTTACACATACATTTGTCAGTGTCAGAAACATTCCTTTGCTGAGTCAGTAATACTCTTTTATGAAAGATTACTATTTGATGTGTTCATAGCATTTATTTAGATAAATAGGAGGCTTGCTTATAGATACTTTCCAAATGTGGCATAAAAGTTACCGTTGTTTTTTTTTTTTAATTTTGAGGCTATAGGATTATTTCACATCACAAGAAAACCATCTGTTTGGTTTTTTGTTTGTTTGTTTTGTTTGTGTTTTTTGGTTTTTGTTTTCGAATAATTATTATTAAAAAAACATAGAAAGAGCTGTACTTTGGGTAACCCATACTTAATGACTTCGTCAAAGATAGGCACACCAGGGAACCTGAATCCACAGTTTCTACTTTCAAACAACTACCCTACTCTCCACTTCTAACAAAACTTTTCTTTATGCAGCAGACTAAAGATCATCAAATGAGGTATTTAGATCACATTATTGTGGGTTTTTTCCACAAAAGCAGACATGTACTGAACAAGCCATGTTTTGGGAATGTGTCAACGAACTTAACCTTGGCGTTACAATAACACCGGAGCTAGCTTTCTAGCCAAAAAAGATTATAGAGTAATGGCAAGACAAAACATTTTTAAACCAGGACAGCCCTTGGCATGGGCACGGACAATGACTCTTAAACAATTAGCTTATAAGTTAGAAGAAACTTTGGAGAGTGTTAACCAATCAGTTAATGCCATGTATGTAACATAGATAAGAGAAAAGTACCTATTCTGCACTAGTGAATTCAATAAACGAGATTTTGCTGGTTGATCATATTGGTCCATGTTTGGCAATTTCTCCGAGCCCTCTCATCAACACATTATGTGTAATCCTTGTTAGTAGAATGGAAATCACACAGGAGGTAGTCTTGTTAGCACATGTTTAGCTTATGCTACTACTTGTTAGTATAGTATCATCATGATGAGAGTAAAGGGCAATCACAAACTTTCCTCCGGCAGGCTGCCAGGAAGTAGTTTTTATTTTTAGGTAGTAATTGCCTTGGTGTTTGTATTTCCTTACAGACACTATTTATTGCCTCTTCAGCTAACTCTGGATTTCGCATCAGTCATTTAGCATCAGTTATTTTAGTCATGACATTATGTGGATATAGATTATCGGTCTTCAGCACCATAACTTCATGGAGGGGCTTTAGGACACAGTTTTAGGGAGAAATGACAGCCACATCACACTTGAGGGTCCACTTTAAAACTGAACACAAACACCCAAAACACATACACACTTTCCTAATCATAAAAACAACAGGGAGCAGTACTATCCCAGAAGTTTCCATTCCCCACTATCATTATTATTAAAGAAATTTCACAGAGCTTTCAGAAGAACTTCCGAACAGTTTTTCATACTTTACTAAAACTGAGGAGAAAAACCTTCAACACTGACTGCCTACCTGTAATTCAGGATTTATGCATGAGCATGAAAATAAGAGTACATGAACAACAGCATGTCAGCACAAGGAAGATTTAGGCAGATTAATCCAAAATCAACTATTTGAACAGTGTTAAACATGGTGGAAGACATAGTAAAATGCATTAAGCCACATTACATCCGAGTTCTTCGTCTTTCCATGTTACTGGCTAGCAATGACTCTGAGGAAACAAATGACTATTTTAACAAAAATGCAATCAATATTTGTGTTTTCTTTGTTCCTTCACAATATTTCTGCAGAACTGAACTTTAAAACCAGACATGCAACACCAACATTTTCTACACTAGCACCTTATGACACCTAACATTATGCATCACTCAGGACTTGACAGCTGGATGCCCTTGAAAACAGTCTGAAAACAGTGAGCATTTTCCAAATTTCCAAATGGCACAGCATGAGTATTTTTCTTTAAATTATGAAAATCATAAAAATAATGTAGTGCTACTTTGTGAGAATGATTCCCCTTTGTGCTACAGAAATAATAATCACTTATTAAAGGGGTAAGCAAAGCTTTTACCTTGTAGTGGTATGCGTTTCCTGTTCAAATATCACCTAATAAACAGCTAGAAAGTTTTCTATTTCTTATCTGTAGTATTTTAAGTAGCTATCTTCACAAAGGTGGCACATGGAGTTCAAATAACAACCTGAAAACTCGTTATTTTACCTCAAATGCTTTTGCAAAGCAAAGGGGCTGCTGGTTTTTTAATCAAATTTCATTTCCCAGCAATAATTTTAATAGCTACTTAAAACCTACCTCACTTCCCTAAGTGATGTTGGACTCAGATAAAAACAAAATAATGAACTTATTTCATTCTACGACAGATACATGCCGTAGCAAGAGGCATTTCTTTTACTAGCACCCTGCTGTTCAGTTTATTAAAGAGGGTGAAGTTCTCCGAAGAGATAAGGAAAACAATTATCCCTCGACACATGACAAAGAAGAACAAAGTTAACCCTTCCTCTGCCTGCTAGTTCTCAGTAAGGTCTGTCTTTCCCCCTGCCCCAGCTGCTGGTGCTAGGGGTAAAGCCCCTCCCAGAGCAGAGCTGGGGACACATTGGGGCTGAGGGGACCCCGGTGGCAGGGTGGGCAGGCAGAAGGGCGGGGAGGAGGGTGGGCATTTAAAGTGGATTAAATGCAGATTGCTGGCTAAGGGCCGAGCAGGACCACGGGTGAGACTGGCTGGCTGCCTCTAATGTCCCTGCTCACCCAGATGCACCAAAAAACACGGTACTTCCATCTCAAAGATGTCTCAGCTAAACCCTAACTGCAGCAAGATAGCATAGAGCTTGTGAATAATTATGACAGTTCAGTATTGACAACCAGTCATGTATTAAGTCTGCATGGCTAGAGTCTCTCTCCAAGGAATTTTGGTGAAAATATGCAGAGACAGAAAATGAAAACTTGGAACAGCTGTGCAAAGAGGTAGTACAGAGAAATGCTTTGAGCACCTTTGAGGGTTTTTTCTTAGAGGTAATTGTTGAAGCAGAATGGGGAAACAAGAGCATTGGTAATTTTAAAAAGACAACATTGCTTTGTATAATGCATGCACAGGTTTATTTTGAAGCTTTTTTTATAAAGCAAGTAGTGTTTATAAAATATGAAATTTTATTTACAAATACTGAAGAAACAAAGAAAAGCAGAAACTGACAGTTTGCTTTAAACCTGATTCAATGTCTCCAATACTGAATGCTAATTTATGTGGTGTTTGGTTTCCTAAGTAATTTAACAACACATTTTTAAATGTGCAGTCTGTTATCCATCTCCTGAAGGTTTAATGACTGGTTCATAGCCAGAGGGCTGGATGATTCCATAAACTTTCTTATACATGTTATACAAATGTTTTTACTTAAGCCATAGTTGTTCCCATTTTCAATCTGAACCAATAGCAGTCTGTGGATGCCTAATGGACCCAGTGAAATTTTCTTGCAGAATCTCACAGTATCTCATCTTTAATAAAAGACAAGGAATGTTTCCACTTGTCCCATTTTTATCTTACAGTTTGGCCAATCCATCTTCTTCATTTCAATCTGGCTGGTTTCATGAATTTAAATATCTGTTCCTGATTACTTCTTGAATCTCTATATTTCACCCATTCTGCATTTGTGATTTTTTCAGGTTCAGACACATTCAATTTTACTCTTTCAAGGAATATTTCCGTTTGTGATTTTCACCAACAGATGTAATTTTCTGACCTGAGCATTCCTCGGCACTTGTTTGGTTTCCCAGATATTAATAGAAGTAGCATTTCAGTAAATATAATTCTTATCCACTGCCAGTAGTGAGTTTTCATGTCACCTAAGGTAGCTATGATATTATTACATAGATTCTTTTACTCTAAGAAGTTGCTTGATTTCTAAATAAATTTAAAACACATCTTCATGCTGTCTCTTAACTTTTGCAGAGTTTCTGATCCATATTCAAAACAAAAAAACTGACACAACTGCTGTTAGGTTAGAGGATTTTTAAAAGGTGGAAATTATTCTATCTAGTCTAGTGTTGAACACAGAACTAGAAACTCTCACAAATAGTTTTAGATTTCAATCAGTATACTTCTAAACTGAAAATTACCTTTCAAAGGCAGCAGTGAAGTTGCTGTTCAGCTCTAAGAGATGGTTTATTTATAGCAATCACCCCTTTCTAGTCTTTCCTTTGATAGAATTGTCTCTGCAGCTACAGTATTCCTTCAAATTAGAATGCCTAAGAATGCTTTCATAAAGACATCTGAATAAATGAATAACTTTAAAGGCATATTTAAAGTTTAGGTTTTATTTGAAATTCTTGCTCTAAGTACTGCAGTTCTAAGCTGATAGATCATTGTATTTGTTAGCAGATATAAGTAAGTATTTAGTAACTGTAAAACTTTCATGATATGTAGTGTATCATTTTTCCTCCTTGATGTCACTAACATGGGAAACACAGATGGAAATATCATTGTACAAGCATGGAAAGCTTTTACCTAGTCTTTTAAAAAATGTACTCTTACTATGTGCTGATGTAACTGTGAAATGTGTTATCTTTGCATTCTTAATTAGCATAGAACAGATGGTAAGGGTTCTAGTTTAAAGCAACAAGCCTGTTTCAAAAAATCTGTGCTAATTTTTCACTGTTAAAGAAGTTTACTGTAGTCTGTGTGTGGGAAGAATATGAGATGTTTTTTTCTTGCTTGCTTGTTGCTAACGTATCATTCTAAATAAGTTCAGTATATTCTTGCTCGATTTGAACAGTTCCAAGAGAAGAAAGCAAGAAAATCATCAAGAGTATGATTTTACTCTAATTACAGGGGAAAGTTCTTTCACAGTAGAAAGTTCTCATGATATTTGTAATGCAGAATAACATGATAATCTTACTGAATATGAACACAAGTTAAAGAGATGTGTATTTCAGGTTTATTACACTGATTGTATCTATACTAATAAGTAATTTTTTTTCTTTTCACATTGCAAATAAAAGGAAAAGAATTTGTAAAATGCATAATGCAAATATTAGGTTCTTAGCTGCTATTCTTGAATCCCAAAGATTTTCTCAAATTCTGCATAACCTTCAGACCAGATCTATATTGACAACTGGCTTTAATATTCTCCTTTTCATCCATGAAAACACACACACACACAAAAAGCCAAGAAAAAGAAAACTTGGCCCAAATATGCATATTGCAAAATAAATATACCTCTGCTTATCATTTCTACAAAAAATATTCTCACTTTGTAATATTCTTTAAAGATTTTAAAGGAAATCTTAGCTAGATAATTTTTGTATGAACTCTTAGCCTGCAGCTGTTTTATGACTATACTACTGGCCATGCAGAATAAGGGTAGTACTGAGACTTCAATCTGCTGAATAAATTTTCTAGATACAAAGCCCTAAGGCTCAATTCCTACTGATTCCTCAATTTCTAACTGATCATTTCTGCTCCATGGAGGCTTTCCTTGCCTTTTTTCTCACATTTCTTTCACTAGTGACACACTCACTGTTCCCTTGACTGCTCAATGCCACTTTTATTGTCTTTTTAGTTTGCAGTGCATGTTTTGGTTTTATATAGATTAGTTAAAACATACTGAGACCTAATCAAATGTAAATTACAGCATCCACAATAATTTTTTTTTCATATTTAAGGACAATATTTTCTTTTGCTCACATAAAAATACAACTTACTAATTTTTACATACTTTTAATTTTTGTTGTGTGCATTTGGAGTCAAGTTGACTTCCTTAAATTACTTCTTTGTCAGTAGCTGAGTCGGTACCAACAACTACACACTTAACAGTAGATTTTTAAGAGGTGACTGCTGACTGGTGATTCATAGACGTTCAATTGGACCTTACAGCTAAAATTCTGCCAATTCTTCTGAGACCAGTTGTACTTCAACCAGATGCCTTATTGAAATGAGTGATGTACTTCTCTAGAGTGCATTTGGCCTCTTCAATTATCTTTATTTTGAAGAATCAAGAAATATTCAGGATTTATGTTCCTGCTGCTTTATTTTTTTTTTATTAAAGCATCCAGTGGGAGAATGTGAACTTCTATGTGAGATTGCTTTCATGGGAGAATACTACCACAGAGAGATGGGTTTTTCATTATAGTGGACTACATACTTACAAGAACAGCACTAACACATTGTATCTTGAAAATTAAGAGCCAGTCCACCTGTAAGCAAATTGTTTTTTAGCCAGATGTTATCCCAGACTGAGGCCAAGAGGAGACAACTTTTAGGTAGGTGAAGAATGTGAGGTGTAAAATTGTATAGTATTGAGAAACTTACAATTCATGGACTTGAGCTCAAAACTTCTATTTCAATGTATTATTATAGCTGTCTGATTAATCCAGTTCATTGGTGTGACATTGTTAGTTTTCATCCCACCAGTGACCAGGACATGGACGATCATTAAGACCTTCTCTTTAGTCATGCAGGCCAGACTTCTATGCTTGGCAGCTCACTATGGACCTCATTGCAAATTGTGTTCATGGATCAGGAAATCAGGTTTGGACAAGATAGGATAGGATCCAGGGTGTTCTGGCATTGTATCAAGGCAGCGTTATCCATGAATGGGAGCTGGAATTAGAAATTATCACTGCATGACTAGCCAAAATGCTGGAAGGCAGCAAGTCTTCAAGTATGAGTTTGGCATTGTGAAGCCAGTACACAGCTCATGAACAAAGCCTGAAAATATATTTCATATATATATTTCATATATATATTCATATATATGAGTAAAGCCTTATCCATGGTTAAGAAAAATTTCAAAGTTTCTATTTCTTCATTACATATGTGTATCATGGCTTTTCTAGAAGCGTCAGTTTAGGATTAAACAAGGGTTAGGGTTACAAGGAGTTAAGTACAACAAGGAGAGAGTAGTACTAATATCAGAAGTGTTTGTTCAATAATCATTCCGGGTCAAGATACTTAACAGAGATCTGCTTGATTAAGATAGCAAACAAAATTGTTGTCATTATGTGACATCAACCGTGGGACAGCATAACTAGTTTGTTTATGCCAAAAGGCATAAAGATGCAACTTCCTTTCCTAGATATACATTGTATAAAAGATTTTTTTTAGATCTCCAGTTGAAACACTGTAGTAGATTAACCCTACTATAGGCTACTGAGCACCCACCCAACTGCTCACATCCTAGGCAGGATTGGCAGAGAACTGGAAAAATAGTAAGTGAAGTGAGAAAGCTCATAGGTTAAAACAGAGGCAATTTAGTAAAGCAAAGATGCATGCACAAGCAGAGCAAAATAAGGAATTTATCCAGTACTTCCCATTACCAGGCATATGCTTATCCACTTCCTGGAAATCAGGGCCTCAGCACACATAACAGTCCCTTGGGAAGACAAAACACCCTATATAGGTCAGTTCAGGTCAGCTGCATGGACTGGGCAACCCCCAGCTTCTTGTGCAACCCCAGCCTACTCGTGGGGGAGGAAAGTGAGGAAGAGAAAACTTCGATACTGTGTAAGATGTTCAGTGAGAGCCAAAACACCGGTTTGGGTTAGAGCCACTCTTTTAGTCACAGATCCAAACCACAGCACTGTACAGGCTGCCGTGAAGAAAATAAACTTGCCAGCCCAACCCAATACAAGTACCTATAAACAACAAATTATATCAAAAAATGGAATTCCTATGCTATTTTGACCAAATATTCTTAACTCTGTGTCCCTATAGTTCTCCCTGCAGGTGATGTCACCAATCCTTTTAGAAAGGTTTCTTAGATTTGAGTCTACTTGCTCAGTGTCTTGTTGTTTGCTGGTAATCATCACTTCATCACAATACAATCAATAAGATAATTTTAAACATTTTCTAGTTCTTCTCATATTTAAAGAGAGCTTAGGTTTTAATTGGATTTTTAATTGTTCCAGTCTGCTGTCCAAGATATTTTTTCATTTATTTTCTGCAGAGTAATTAACACAGGCTTAGAATTGAAGGGTTAAAAACTGTTAAATTTACAGAGCTAATGAGTTCTGACTCATGTGCATTGTTTATAATTATCTGTGTCACCTGTTGGAAGTTGGTCTTGGGAGAAGTCTCCTGGCCTTTAGCGCAGACTGCCTTTTTTCCCTTAGTTAATGGAATTTATCCATGTCCATCTTCTCACAAATGTTCTTTGGTACTTTTTTGGTATAAATGCAATTATTCCCTACCATGGCTTTCAATTGGCCAACAAATATTATTTGTTGTTTAGTTAATTAGAGCTCTGAGATTTGCCCATTTCTGGACAAGAAGTAGATCATCTGGACATTGACTTCTTTCAAAAGGCTGATTACTTGAAATTCCATTTTGCATGGGTGATCCTGCCATTTTACAGAGAAGGAAAGTGTGAGATTAACAAATTTTAAAAGAGTATACCTGAAGTATTTTATATTTCAACAAATTATTACTGAGGAAGCATTTTGCTTTGAATTCAGGGGATGATGTGAAATTTAATATTCATTCAGAAGTACTCAGTACAATTTACAATGACAACCAAAAATAATGAATGATATATTTATATCATCCATTAATAGCTATCCATCCATTTAAAAGTTACATCCTAATGCGTTCTGGAAATCTTCAAATTAATTATGCAAAACCCTGAATGAATATAAAATTGAAATGCTTAGGAATTTAAATGATGCAATTAAAAGCTATTGCATGTAACTCAAAGATCTTTTCTTCTAATACTTTCTCATAAATCTTAATTTCAGTACCACCATTTAGAAACAGAATCAGCTCTTATATCTTGTCAAAATATTGGAAGTTTGAGCAAAGACTGTATTCTTTTTACTTTGCCTATAATATTTCCAGACATGAATTTGAAGTCTTTATTTGAACTGAAGCAATCTTTTTAAAGACAGATTATGATGTTCATCAAAATTAGGAGGACAGTGTCAATGGTATCAATCCTGATTCTTCAAAAAAAGGAGAAGTGGTCTAAAATTACTTTAGTGGTACTAAAAATAGTTACCTTAAAAATTCTAGCAAACTCGGGAGGACTAGGACTGGGAAATCAATACATAACTAAATAGGATCAATATTTGCTGGCCAGGCTGCTTGAAAAGTGTGTTTATACATACATATTTTTATTATTTTTATTATTTTTTATTTTTAGTAACATATCAATAGCTTGCTTATGACTTTCTATACCATAATATACCTTAGAGTACAGATTTACTCCCATGTCAATAGCTCTGTAGCACCCTGGTAGCATAAAAACATTTTCTTTTGAATTTATAAACTCCTCTAACCTTGCAGACTAGAGGTTGCACAGAAGACTCTTCTTCCTGAATTGCAGTGCTCTATTCCCATTCTTCCTTATAGGTAAGGTATAGCTCCAGTGAGCTGCTTAAAGTTCTTGTGGCAAAAAATCAGAATTTTCACATTGGCTACCTGTTACCTAAAGGAAGAATACTTGCAAGATCCAAGAAAACTTCAATTGGCTCATTTCTCTTTGCTTTGTTAATATAAATGTTCTTCTATTGGGTCAAGTATTTCGGTTAAGGACAAACTACTCTGTTTGGGTAGTTCTTTTGCTTAACTATTATAAAAACTGAGAAATACAGGACTCTGTGGGAATTTGTGCTAATCAAAAGGTCCATTATCTATATTTGTGTATCACTTTGAATAAGCAATTCAGAGTAAGAATCTTTTCCTGAAGGATTATAGATGTATATTCGTTAGGGTTTGGCAACTAATCTATATTCTTTTTTTTAAAGTGTGCATGATTCCAATCCATCAAAATTTATCGATCAGTAGAAATCTTCTGACAAAATCTGTATGTTGCTTAAGGGTTTACAGATAGAATGCTTCAGAGTCAAAACAGGTATCTCCTTTTACTTCTGCATATCTTGTCCCTTTGGGGTTACACTATACAAATGTCAACCACAAAATCCATAATATGGGTGAGGGCTATTTTCTCCACCGGAAAGGTTTTTACAGTACTTCTGCTGTGCTGCATCTCATTGATTCACTTTTTTGCTTTAATGGAAGTGAGATAGTTTTAAAATCTCTCACTAAGCTGAATAGTGTGGACTGTAAGGAAGCTCATGAAGTTAAGACCTGTTATCTTAATAAGTCACCCTTACTGTTGAACAAATCAACCTTGGAATCAAAGTTTCAAGACAAAACAACAAAAACAACAAAATAGGAAGTAACAATTAAGGTGAAGACAAATGGTCTGTAAAAAAAGGCTGAAATATGTTTGGTAGAAAAGTTTGAAAATACTTTGATGCAAACATTATCATTTAAACTCTGGGTAGAATTTTGCCCTTTTAGTGAGCGCAAAATTATTGAAATATAAATTTTGAAAACCAACCTGAATGTTGTTTAAAAAAAAAAAAGGGACATCCAAAAACCAGTCAAAATCTCTTAATACAAGCACTCCTAATTTGAAATTCTGAGTACTTGAATTTTAAATATAGTTTTGCATTAATAAAAAGTTTTTATATGCATGTGTATCCACACATTACATTATATTTGTTAGATAAAATTTAGCACTTGGTCATGGTTCTGAGAATAAGATTTTAGATAGCTGTTACTGAAGTTGTTACGTCATTTAGCCTCCATTTATTTTACTTTAGTGAAAAGAATCTGATTTTACTATAAATCTCCTTTCCTTTTGAAAAGCAGAGTCCCGAGTTCAGTGGCATATAAAGCTTAAAGAGCTATGTTCTTGCTTATTAAAATGGGAATGTTTTCTCTTTCCTTTTAATGAACAACATACTGGCTTACTGATACATTAGTGAAGAGGAAGCTCTTTTCGAATATATGGATGTTGACTAAATATTATAAAACAGCATTGGACTCCACAGAAAGGTAATCAGTAGCTTTCTTCTTCTTAACCCCTGATACCAAGACTTTTTGAGTGTTAGCCTTTGCATTAGTTTATTGATCTTTTGATGTAAGATCTAACTTGCTTTAGGGACACCGTAAATACAATATTGCAAAAATCCTGCAATATCAATATTCATTTATTTTTATTGATTAGTTGCCACTTCTAAATTCTGGATACTGAATTAATGTATGCTGAATAAATACTTCGATTAGTGAATTTAAAATTGGCTCTAACAACCTACATAAATTACAGAAATGCTTTCTACTGCACAACTAATTATTTCTTATTTACAATCTGCAAATATTTTCATAATTAGCAGATTAATTGGAATCTCACTGGAAGACAGAATTAAAAAAACAAGAACTGTTTATAAGTTTTCATTATTTACAATATCATACAAAAACATTCTTACCCCAGCTGAAGGTAAAATTTTAGATTATTTTGAGGTGTTGCTTTTTTGTGTGACTGCTTGGGCACACACAAACAGTACCCCTTTTTCTGTCTATGTCTGTTAATCATGCACATAGATACACTGTTAGATAAGTTGTACCACAAAGCAAGTGAATGCATTAATGAGAATTTGCTCTGGAACGTGGTCAAAGTGTCATGGGTGTTTCCTCTTTTGCACGTGTGTCTCTTCCCAGCAGTTGTTTATAGTCCATCTTTATGCAGCTGACATAGCCAATAAACCACTAGAACTCAGAAAAGGGAAGCCCATATGTTCAGAGTGAATTATCTGTATGCAGATAACATTAATTCACAGTTATTCTCTTGTCACTTAATTTTTTTTTCTGTTTTCTTCATTTAGTTATAGAATAAAAAAACTCTCAATCAAATTATACTTTTTTTTCCACTCCAGATAGAAAATTTCAGAAATTCCTATGTTGCAACTGTACCCTCTGCAAAAGATGTATTTTCCTTCTTCCCTGCCAACTGTTTTGACAAATGTCATGTGGGCCTTTTTTCCTAGAATTCTTCTCCAAACTTATCTGTTCAAGGTCTCTTAGTAAAAAGTTGTGTAAACTCAAAAATCATAATGCCAATTCAGAAAGAAGCAAGAGAAAGATAGGTGGAGATTCGCTAAAATACAAAAGACCTGATGGGAGGTAAACGTTGGCAGGCCTTCAGAAGTGGCCTAGGGCCTAAGCAGCAACACTGTGGGAGTCAGTAGGAATGTGTGTAAGAAGCAATTTAACACAAGCGAAAATAAGTTTTAAAAGTAAAGAACTCACAGGACTGTATGGTTGACTGCAAGTATAACTCATCACACAATGGTGTTATTAGAGCTGGGCTGAAAATATGACACCTAATAGCAACTTCACTGCAATTTTAAGTTCTCAAGGTTTTCATTCATTTCCCTTTGAGACAGAGCACTGGTATCTCTGGATGGCATCTTCATCCATTTCATTAATTGTAACAGTTCTTCTGAATCCTTTATACTTTTTTGACTAACCTGAAGCCGTTTGTCTTTTCAACATATTGCAGACAATCTAGAGAATCCAGAAGTTTGGATGGGTGTTAATTTATCAGATGTGTTGGGCTGTAGTTCTGCAGGGTATGTAATAAGTCATTATCATGAGAAAATTCTTTTACACAAAGGAATAAAGCTGTCACAACCATATGATTCTATTTAGATAGGACATCAAGGAATATGATTTGGTCTTTATATGCATGTATTTATAATATTATAGTCCATTTTAATCTCCACAGGAAAATAAAATCACGTTTAGAGAAAAAAAAAAAAAAAGAAAGGCTTAATAATTCCTTTCTTTAAATTTATTTTTTAATATACTATGGTTTTATATACTTATATTCGTATATACTTATAATTACAATATTTAACTATCTTGAATTTGATTTTGTATATTCTTAAGCAATTTAAATTTTATATACATGACAGTATAAACTACATATATTTCTCTCCCTGTGGAGGGGTAAACTTATGCCCAGTTTATTTATACATATCTAGGTCTTCCTGTTAATGATGAATACCAAATCTGATTTGAAATAAATGCTCCATTTATGCTCCATCTCCTGTAACCAGGATAAAGTGCAAATATATATGTATCTTTATGCCAGATCAGAGCAGTTGTCAAACTACTTAAATTTTTGTGGACAGGCAAGAAGGGTCCTCAAATGGTGGCTGTCCACTAACTAAACTTAGTGAACAGTAACTTAAAAATCTTCTTTTCTTCCTTTTTATACCTTTCCTCTTTGAAATTAACCTAGTAGATTGGGCTCTTTTAATGGCCAAGGCAGTCCCATTCAGTGAGATTCATGAGGAGCCTGTTAAACCTTTGCAGGAAGTGACAACAGAATTTGGTCTACAGATGATACCTAGCCTGTCCTCAGAGGACATCTCCTATAGGAGGCAAGTCTTGACACATTCATCATCATTATAATAGGTCTCTCCAAGTGACAATCATTGAATAGGTGGACAGAAGCACTGCAAATTTTCTCTTCCTACATATGATTTCATCATGTGTTTCTAACGCAAACCGAGGCTGCCAGCAGTTTAAAATCAGTGTGCTACAATGGACACACACCTACAAGCAGCTCTTTCACCACTGAAGAATGTATTGCTCAAGACAAGGCTCGGTTCACTCTTTCTAGGAAAATCATTGAATGTCAATTCTTACAAATAGTTTTTAAAATAAGGTAGTTCACAGTTTACCCTCCAGCTCTGAAATTTTTTATCATTCTCACAAAAAGTAGACATGGTCTTGAATATGAAAATAGGGTGAACGAATCTGCGTTTTAAGTCCAAGACTAATGTATTTATATCACTAATTGCTCAGCAGTCTGATTAATATATCAGTCTCCTTTTTTAAAGTATATCTACAAATAAGTTTCCATTTTATTGTTTTGTGTGTAACTTACCTGCCTTATTCTTAGATTCTTCCACTGACCTTTGGCAGTTCCTCAGTGCACAACACACAATGCCTTAAATTAAAGTATATATGGAACTAACTGACAAGCAACAATAAAATTTAATGATCTGATTTCTGTGAGGTAAGAATAAGGGGAAATTTTAAATGGGTAACTAGAGCTAACAAATAGGCCAAACTACATTCCTTTTCAAGCAGTTCTAGCTTATATGTACATGCATAAAATGGTGATTTATGTCTTTCTGTTTAGAAAAATGCTATTAACTGAAGGGAAAGCAGAATATATTCTGTTTATAAAATGTTCATGCTAAATTTTATTAAGACCCATATTCTGCACAGATGCATTATATACTTGTTAGGTGCTAATTTTCAAACATTAAATACAAGGCATTGCGCTCAATTCTTTATGAGCACACAGAGGAATTTGTGGAAATAGAGATCATGTGTTTCTGCATGCAACTTAATCACTTACCTAAGCAAGTTTTTCCAATAGACAATTACACTGAGTTTCAGAACTGCTAATAGAACCTTCTGAAGTGTGGTCCTAAATGTAACTATTTATCTGTGTGGTTTTTTGTCCCCTAGGGAAAAAGTAAAACTAACAATAAATATAAGCTTCCTAAACTTACTTTCAAACCCTCAGGGTAGTCCTAATAGAGGCTGCTCTGAGCTAACCGAAGGTGGTGTGTATTAAATTATATTTGATGGATCTGATATAACTGATATTGTAATACCTGACATATTACAGTGATGTAGAGTTGTCAGTTTCTGTCATCTAAGTATGAAACCGCTTAACACAGTAATTCTAAATAGAACAGGTTTCTAGAAAATTATTACAAAATTACAAAACAGCAAATAAAATAGCTGGCAGAGTCAACCTTTATCATTGTTGTGCTCTGTTAAGTTGTACAAAGGAGGTGCAGCAGTTATCACCTTCTAAGTTTTCTGCGTTTTGTCCTTCAGAAAACTTAAGATAGAAATGCATGCACAATTAGAAACTGGTGCAATGATTTCCAAGTGTTTCCTGAGAGTAGTTACACAGATAAGACAAAAAAAGATACCAGTATTAGACACCACTCTATGAAAATGTTACCATGGTTTTCTTTTCTATAGAAAAGTTAGAAATAGCACTTTCACAAGAAATTACCTCATGATGCACGTAGATTGAAATCTGTTGTATAAAATGTAGTGTCATATCTCTTCTAATCTCAAAAGTAGAATTAAGTAAAGAATTTATAGACAGGAATTAGCTGTAGTTTTCTGAGGCAACTGAATCCCAAAACAGAGAAGGAATATACTTCTTTTAAACAATGTTAATATTAATGCCTAAATGACATTGAATATCTGAAAATGTATGGCTGTAAGTAGAAAGAGTTGCTAAGGCTATGCCTGTGGTTCAGTGTATCTCAGATAATTCAGATTGTGGATGTGGATGATTCCTGATGCTTTCTGGAGGCATAACTGTGTGTGAGGAGAAAGGCGCCAATCTCTTTTCACTGGTGCCTAGTATTAAGACAAGGAACAATGGGTTTAAGCTAGAACATAGAAAGTTCCACCTCAGCATGAGGAGAAACTTTTTTAATGTGAGGGAGTCAGACCACTGGAACAGACTGCCCTGAGAGGTTGTGGAGTCTCCTTCTCTGGAGACTTTCAAAACCCTCCTGGATACTCTCCTGTGTGGCCTGCCCTGGGTAATCCTTCTTTGTCAAGGGGGTTGAACGTGGTGATCTCTAGAGGTCCCTTTGAGCCCCTAGCATTCTATAATTCTATGAATTCAAGGGTTTTGGCTTCAGGTTTGTGGTGTTTCTTTGAGCTGGGGATTGAGCAGGGAGAAAGGGGAGCTTATGGAAAACATTCTTTTTTCCCCACACATTAATTTGTTAGACTATTGCCTTGCTGTATGGAACACTTTCAACTTACCTATATATACAGCAGAGGCACAGGCCTGCAGTTAGTATTAAAGTTATGCCATATCTTGATTTGAACACAAAGACAGGTGATGACAAATAGAGAGACTGATACAGGAAAATGTCCTATATGAGAATTAATCTAATAAAATGGAAGAACAAAGGCCCATTTTGTAGACTGATGATACATGAATATCCAAGTTTAGGAGGGACCCATTAAGACCCAGACATATGTATTATGTTAACAAATAGAAACTGTAAGCTTTGTGAAAACTTTTGAAAATGTTATTATTGTGTAGTGTAGTGTAATGTGACTGATATGGCTGGGTTTGCAAAGCTCCCAGTGACAAATTAACTTGGGAAATGGGTGAAAGAAAAGGTAATTTCTTTTATAATATTGTCAAAGAGTCTCTTCTACAAGAATACGTAGTTTACAGGATTATCAAAAGCCAATATCAAATTCTCAATACAAAGAGGATTTGTATTACATTAGATATAGGTCAGGAGTTTGTGAGCTTTAAAATGTTATTATTAAATATAAGAAAAAGTGGTATTCTGTGTAGAAGAGCCAGTTCTACTTCAGGGCACTTACATTTTTAAATCCAGCTCCCAGCTGTAACTCAGGCACAGGATGGAACAACAGCGAGCTGTTCCTTCAGCAGCTTAGCAAAACAAACTTCAAAATGGACATAACTGGATACTGTACCTCAAATGCAAACTTGGACTGTTCTTCTTCTAGCAGTCTGCCTGTTCACCTGTTTGCCATAGAGTACAGGGTGCTCTAATTCTTTCCCAGGCACACGCTCCCCTTTCAGCCTCCTTTTATTCCTAAATCTTGGTCTGTTTTCATTGAGAAAACACCTGATTCTTTTCTAAATCTAATTTGACACTTACTATAAGAAAAAAAAATAATAATTAATGTCATCACTGATACAGGATGTACAGACATGAGATCTATTTTTGAAGGCTATCACTGTCCTATAGACTAAGTATTACATTATCTTGTGCCAGTAATCATATTTATGAGGTATTGATAAAGAAGCTGCTTACTTTGTGAAATATTTTTATATGTATGGATTCTATGAAAGGCTTTGTTTGTATTACTGTCAGTGAACCTACATACATTAATCACAACCTCAATCACACCAGCAGTCATTTGAAATTTTTGTTTTAATTCTTTAAATAAGGTCAGTTGTCTGTTGGTCTGCAAACAATACCATAGGCTTTGGTTTGTCTCAGGAGCTACTCCATTTCTTCCCTGATGCAACTGCATGTTGTGGTGTTCCTCCTCCCTCCTATCCTCTTTTCAATTTAGTGAGCCAGATAGCTGTTTTGCAAATAAACTTTGAATGATGGCTTTGTAAGCAGTTAAGTGAAAAGAGAAATTTGCTGTGCAAAGCTGCTTTGTTTATTGCTTGTGCTGACGGACTGAAAGTGAGGTTACAGTAAGCTCAGAGAGCTTGATGTAAATGAAATAATTTTCCTAAAAAATACAACTTCAGAAAGATGACACAATACAATGTCACACTTACTAATCTTGCATTCACACCTTGCAAATTTTAATAGTTGCCATTTAAATGGGATTATACGTACATGAAAGTATACATGGTTTCCAGATCCATGAAACTCAAGCATATCACTGCTTAAGTACCTTGTCTGATTCCTTTTGCCATAGATGTACTTATATCTGAGCAAAGTAGTGTCTTAGAAAGGTCAAGACTAAAGAGAAATGGCCAGATTTTCTGAGTATTTTTCATAATGACCACTTTAACAATACCGAAAAAAATTAACAGTTATCAGTGTCCTGGTTTGGGCCAGGAGAAAGGATAATTTCTGGTTTGTACTTTTGTTTTCAGCTAAGTCTCTTGTAAATAGTTGCACTTGCTGAAATTAACAGCAAATTTCTCAGACAGTGTCTGCTTCTAGGACTGATAACACTCGATGTTTATAGTTACTGCCAGAGACTGGTGTGCAGAGCCAAGGACACTGCTCAGCTCTCAGGAACATTTTACCCTCCAGAAGGAGTAAGGAGGTCCCACCTGAAACCCTCCTTTGGGGAGGACCGGACAAGATAGATGTCAGAATTGACCAAACAGAGTATTCCATCCCGTCATACTCAGTGTAAATTTGAGGGATCACAAGGGTCAAACCCCTTCCTGCCCTTCCTGCTTCCCTTCCTCACCTGTTCCCTGTTCTGTTGATTCCTCATCCTGTGAGGATTCCATCCGTTCCTCTGCCTGTGGTCCTGATCCGTGCCAGCCTGAATCTGTGTGTTCCTGCCTCCAGCTCCCAACTGCTGCTGACTCCAGGATTCCAGCCTGGGCTTTCCCAGGGCTGCCCTGCAGCCTCGGTGGTGACGTGAGAGTTATTGGGAGAAAGGGGGGAGGAACATGGCATCAATTTTCCTGTATATTTGTATATATTTAGTAATTTTTCCTATTTATCATTACTGTTTCATTAAAGCTGTGTAGTTTACTTTCCAACCCATAAGTCTCTCCCTTATTCTCTCTCCTTCCTTTATCAGGGAGGAAAGAGGGATTAGTAGAGAGCATCTGTTGTTTGGTTTAATTGCTGGGCACTGTTAAACTGTGACAATCAGCCATTTCTAAGCCAGGAATCAGACATAAAGGTTCTAAAATAGCTATCATCATATATTTATGCAGCTATATTTGCCTTGGGCTTCATAAAGGTTTCATTTTTTGGAATGACATTAATTTCTATTGAGAAATTTCAAATGACCTAAGATATACTGACAAGAAAACAGGTTTTGTTATTCTCTGATAATGTGTCATAGCAATGCAGGAAGGGTTTGCTGGGGTTTTTTGTTTGTTTATTTGTGTTGTATTTTAGTGCATGACATTATAAAATCTACAAAAGCTTCCATCTTTAGTAGACTGACTTTGGAAATTAAGGAAGGTAGATGAGCCTATATATTATAATCACAACAGCTTCAATCATAAACTCTTCTAAATGCAGTAGGAGCAAACAGGTAGGTATACTTGGAATCCTTTTCTTTTGTAACATAATAGCGATTTGTCACAATTGTAAATGACCTTATTCTTTCAAGTTGTTTTTGCACTTTTTGTACTACTTTTTTTTATGATGTAGTTAATTTACAAGAGTAAAAACATTCTACCTTTACATGTGCAGGAACCAATCAAAATAGTTAAAAGAGCAGTACTCATATTTATTTTCACTAGTTTTTCCTTGCTTATTGTTGTATTCATTCTTGGCTTCTCCTCATACTTACAGACATACCATCACCAAACATCCCACCACACATTTTCCTAGTCTTGTGAAGTCCTTGTGAGCAGGAATTTATCAATGAATTGAGCAGCAATCTGAAGGCTGTACCACGTCTACATAAGGAACTGGGGTTTAGTTTTCATCCCACCATTCTTGCTATCTCCTGGCTTACCACAGATTCTTGCCTTTCTTCTGACTGTCAAAGCTGTGGAAAGAACATAATTTCTAAGGAAGAATTTATACCTTCTGGGCAATAGGCACCATGCAGGCAATTGTGTCACTCACTGAGCTTAGTCATCAGCACAGCAGAGGTATTGATATACCGTGTCTGGGTGTCAGCTTGAACTATTGATAAGGGTATTAGCAATCAAAATATAACCAAATTTTAAGGTTTTGAGGATGTCAGAATCCAAATAATAAGCCTTTGATTTCAGAGCAAGATTATGTTTTACCAGAATTTTCATGCACAGGTTTATAAGATATGAGGCTTGTTTTGGAAATTGTTAGTTTTCCCTTTTATCCTTCAATTAAAAGTGTATGCAATTACTGATTGAAACAGAGCAATCAACATTAAGAACTGTCCTAATATTTTTGTTGGAGACAGAGAAAAACAGAAAAAAAATCAGGTAAATAAGCCAATATTTTTGTTAGCTACAATATTCATTAACATTTGTGTTAATATAAAGAAATAAACTGTTATAATTTTAGTGAACATTGCCTAAAAAGAGTAGCTGTTCTTCTTGGAAGTGTATCACGGGAAATTAAGTTCTAGTTACCTGTAATCTTTACATCACAAATGACCTAGCACGGGTCATAGATTCTGTAAATTTGACGTTGCCTAAAGTTGAAAGCAAAATAATCAGTCACTCTCTTAACCTGATGTAGCTTGGATAACCACAAAAAAAAGAATTGTGACAGGAGCTAAAGGAAAATATGGTTCATTTAATCTTTTAAAAATTGATAAACTCTTGCAGCCTTAAAGGAATGACCCTTTCAAAGCAAAATAATCAAATGCATCTCTTTTGTCAGTTTGGTGAGATTTATATAGGACGATGATGATTTTTTAGCAATACTGTCAGTCTACTTTTCAGATCAATGCCAATGAAATATTTTGTTTACAATTTACCCTCCATTTCCCCTAGAATTTGAGAGGTTTTAATACCAAAAGTAGTTACGTCCATCTGTATTGATCCAGTGGTAAATTAAATGGCAAACAAAAGCAATTGTATTATTTTGTCAAAATACTATCAATAGGGACCAAAATTCTTTACTGCAATAGGGTGTGTTGCACTGATATGAAAAGAAAGTTTCATTTCAAGAATGATCATTCTGAGAAGCAGAAAAAATGTTTTCATCTAGCTAGATTTATTTGATAAGAATACTATAAAGGTAATAAAACTGAAACTGTATATTAAATTTGTTTTCCCCAGACAAAAAAGACAAAAAAAAGTGTAAAATTTACCTAAAATGTACATGATAATTTTATTCCAACAATATATTTTCTTTTTTCTTTTTCTATCCCTAATTATTTGCTTTTTTTGTTTTTTTTGTTTTTATTGCTTTGTTTTGTTTTGTTTTGTTTTTTAAATTTCCTGTCAAAATCTCCATTGATCTCTGAAATGTTTGCTATAAATTACATATTGTGTATAAGTTATATATTCACAGTGGGATTGCTATGGTACAGGGACACAATGAATACTTGGATAAAGAGCTCTTGAGGAAAATAACTTATCTATTAAAATATATTAAATAATTTTTAAAATTTAAAGACATATTTCCTGTGTATAATAACTTAATATTTCAGCAATGTACCATATCATAGAATCATTTAGGTTGGAAAGGCCCAAGTCCAGCTCTAAACTTAACAGCTCTCTAACTCTCTAAGTCCAGCTCTCTAACTTAAGTCCACTAAACCATATCCCTCAGCACCACATCTTCACTCTTAAAAACCTCCAGGCATGATGACTCAGCTGCTTCCCCCTGGCAGCCTATTCCAGTATTTGATAACCCTTCCTGAGAAGAAAACCTCCCCTGATGAACCTGAGGCTATTTCCTCTTGCCCTACCACTTATTAGTTGAGAAAAGGCAAGTATAGCATGATTCAAAACAAGTATACAAGTTGTTCACAGTTTAGCATGCAGACAAGAACATGACTTAGAAACTTGCAACTCTACCAATCCTATTGCAGGAGGAAATGAAAATCTGTTTTTGCTGTTTCCACAGATCTTTTTGATGTGAATTACAAAGCCAACAGAAGAAACAAGACTACTGTTCCTAATTTTTATTTTGGTCTAGATCTGCTTGAAGTTGAAGATCATATTTTACCATTAAGTGAGACCAGGTAGAATTTAATTTTAAAACCTCCAAAACATGTAATGAAGCAGAACCTGCAGTTTCATTTGTGTTCATGTCAGTTTTATTGCTAGTGTTGGCACAGATGCTGACAGGAATACGAATATCACTGAGCAGGCAGGTTGTTCCCAAAATCTATAATTCTGGGCAATTTATTCCAAAAGTACTACATTCTAAACCACGCTCTTTCCTTTGAAACAGGAATGTTAAAAGTCTTCACACTTTTTTTTTTTTTTTTACTCCGTTTTTTTTTCTTCCTTTCTTTTTCTTTTTTTTCTTTCTTTTTTTTTCTTTTTTTTCCCCTTCTTTTTCCCTTTTTTTTCCCCTTCTTTTTCCCTTTTTTTTCCCCTTTTTTTTTTTTTTTTTTTTTTTTTTTTTTTTTTTTTTTTTTTTTTCCCCTCCAGCATCCCTGACTCTGTAGCAAGTGGGCATTGCCATAACCAGGAAACAGGTGGGCATTGTCATTGTTACTTTGAGAAACACCAGCATCCAGATAATTGGATAGGATATGTCATACTAATTCAGTTATAGAGCTCAAATTTCTGCTGTTAGGGCTTAATGCCCTTCAGAGTTTCAGCAAATGTTTTTAAAACTCTTATAACCTCAAAAGATTTTATTAATCTCACTGATGGAGGAGGGAGTTGCCTCTGCTTAGAGTTTCCATGGTCTCTGAACTCAGACACAAATTCTGTGTCATTATATTACAGAACATACCAGTGCTGTGCCAGTGCTGCTCATGTTACGGTGTTTTCTGTATCAGAACATGCCATAGTTTTAATTTATTTTAATTTTCTTCAATGAATCCTTTGTCACCAGTGAGAGAAGAGAGCAAAGGTTGTGACAGAATGCCACCTGAAAATAGCCAGCAGCCTTGTAATGTCATTCACTCATACATATGCTCCAGCTCTAAGCCTACAGAGGCCAACTAATTTGGCCATATTTTTAACTTGGTTGCCTCCTCTGACCAGCCATTAACTCCATGACAGATTATAGGAACTCTTTAGCAATATACATCAGCTGGGTTGAACAAATGAAAGGGTTCTTTTCAAGAGAATGCTGATGGAAAAATGATGACTGAAATACAGTGTCACTAGGGGAATATCTGGAGTAAATGTTCTGAGAATGGCTACAGTGAGAAAATCCCCTCAAATATTTTATGGATGAGCCTGTGTGACTGAGTTAAGGTTTTACTGTTGTACTTGGCTTTTGTATTCATCTTCCCATTTTCTCTAGACTGTAATTTCTCTGTGTTCATTACTGGCTTGTAAATGTTTACTGGATATCAGAGGAAAACTGAAAACCTGTTACAGAAACCAGCTTTGTCACTTTTCCTTTTGGTATAGTTTAGCTACCTCTGTAACAGGAATAAATTTAGTGTTGTTTCAGTGTCAGCAGAATATTTTTAAGACGATGCCTGCTACCAAAACTGGATTAAAGCTGACATTTTGATGTAGGTTATTCTAGCTGTGGAAGAGATTATTAAAAATACTTCTAATTATAAAAATTACTTAGGTCTCTTATACTATGAAAAAAAAACACAAAACATTTATGGACAGTTGAGCAGTGCACATTCAACAGGAGATTTCACAGAGGTCAGTCTCTTCACTGGAACACCAGTAAGCCAGTTAGATTATTTCTCTGGTTTACCAAGTTCTGATATGCTTAGCATTGAACTTGACTTAATGCCACAGTTATGGAAGTCATGTAGGATTGGTACTCTTATAACAACTCTGCTTGTTGGGGTTTTTTTCTTTATTTAATTAAATAGAGGGTTAGCGAAATTTAGTTTTCTATCTTTGCTGTGCAGACCAACAGAGAAAGTATAAAGCTGTCATTGATGTGCTATGAGCTCACGATTTTAATCTAGCTGGATAAATTGGACAACTACATATTTTACAACAGTGACAGTAGCTAGCCTACAGTAGTTTTTTGAAAAGTATAAATTAGCCATATGTCTAGGTGTTTCATTAGCAAACATCTTAATATGATCATTGATCTTACTGAATATGGCATTTCAGTTATAAAAACAATATTCCAAATTGTTCTATTATGCCTACATGGATGTTTTCATTTTCAGAACATATTAAGAGTTATTAAGCCTTCAAAAAATAAACCATATAAGGAGAAACTAAGTATTCTAAGAGCCAGATCCTGCTCTGCTGTAAATTAGTATGGCTTTGCTGACAGCAGCTTCTTGTTCATCACCATATGAAAATACATGCATAATGGCATGGAAATGGCCTTATCAACTTAGATCACACTAAGAGGCCCTGTCTTCTGCTTAGTATGGCAGTTACCAGTTGAGAAAAACATTTTTGTGTATTGAAAGGATGTAAAAGAGCTGCAGAGCACTCTGATAGTGCTCAGATATGTTCTGTGATTTGGAAACACTATGAGATACAATTCAGAGAAGCAGTGTATTTTTAATTTGCATGCATCACACTTCACCACTAGACAAAATGACTTAGATAACCTGCTGCTCTTATGCCAGTGATACTGGTACAGACATAGAAACACATATTGTATCCTTAAGTATAAGACTGAAATTACCAGCTTTAACATTTAAAATCAATAACATTTAACACTGAATGGGATGCTATTAAATCAAACGCACAAGTTCATAATATGAAATACTTATGTGCAGTTTTAATACATTTTATTAACCAATAATTAACATTTGAAGCTATGTAAACTGAAATAAGGAAAACTACTATAATTTTAAAGAGTAAAAGCAAATTACCTATTGAGGCGCAGGAAGCAAGAAGAAAATCCTTCATTATTAGCATTACATAAGTTACTGAGAGGTAGATAATGAACCTCCATCAAGGAAGTCATCATCTTTCTTTCTTTATGCCCTGTATAAACATTGACAGTAGATCATAGGATTTAGCAGGGACATTTATACCTTTTCAAGACAGTCCACAGACTCAAGCTGTGGACTCAGTAGCAAGTGTTGTAGCCAACACAGGATAATCCATCACCTGAGTAAGTGAGCAGCCTGTTGTTACTTCCTATTCAAATAGAACAAGGACTGGACAGACAAGAAATTACACTGTGTGGTTTCTACATGATGATACCTTTACTGGAACTATTGGTGAAATAATTAAGTATTGGTTTGTGCTATTTCCTGCTTATGTCTAGTGCTCTGCAGGTTACAGCTCTTTTCCCCTACTAACAGACTCTTCCAAGAGAACAATCAGTTGTCTAAAACACATTTGCAAATTCATTCTTTCCTCTATAACTCAAAAGAGGTAAAAGCATAGATTTGTATCTTAAAAATCATAGAGTATATAAGACTGGGAATGTTTGGGTAGACACATACTCAAACTTCATTAAAACTATCAGTGAATCAATACTTTAATTAAGTGTTGAAATTAACTCTTAATTTAGTGACAGTCATGGAAGACTAAGTTTGGTGTCCTAACGTATTCATCCATGGTAAATATTTATCAAATGTTGCAGACAAGATAGGTATTAATAAATTAATTCAGAGTGCTGAAATATTTGACCACCTTTGCTATGAAATATATATTTATTTTAATTTCTTAGTGTTCCACATAAAGAAAAATATGTGGTTGGCATTCAGTGCTCATTAACAATTAGTTTTCTGAGAAATCAATATTGATTCCAGACAAAGTGCTTGAATTTGTAGTAGAAAAATATCATTTATTGAAATCCCAATATGAAATCAGTTATTTGCAAAACAATATTTACCTCTTAATGGAATCTTTGTCTGTTTACACTTTCTACTATGATATATTTTTAGATTTGAATTTTCATGTGGATACCTTGTCTTTGATTCCTTTTTGCAGTTTATTCTCTAGCTAATGTGCTGAGTCATCAACTGAAGTGTATACATGATCAGTTTCTTTTGATTATTTTTCACGTAGTGGAATAAACATAGAATCATAGAATCATAGAATCGGTTGGGTGGGAAGGGATCTCTGAGATCATCAAGTCCAACCCTTGACCCACTACCGCTGTGGTTACCAGACCATGGCACTGAGTGACACATCCAGTCTCTTTTTAAATATCTCCAGGGATGGAGAATCCACTACTTCCCTGGGCAGCCCATTCCAATGTCTGATCACCCTCTCCGTGAAGAAATTCTTTCTAATATCCAACCTAAACTTCCCCCAGCACAACTTGAGACCATGCCCTCTTGTCTTGCTGATAGTTCCCTGGGAAAAGAGCCCAACCCCCCCCTGGCTCCAGCCTCCTTTCAGGGAGTTGTAGAGAGCGATGAGGTCTCCCCTGAGCCTCCTCTTCTCCAGGCTCCCTCAGCCTCTCCTCACAGGACTTGTGCTGGAGTCCCTTCACCAGCCTGGTTGCCCTCCTTTGGACCTGCTCCAGGACCTCAATCTCCTTCCTGAACTGAGGGGCCCAGAACTGGACACAGGACTCGAGCTGTGGCCTCACCAGGGCTGAGTACAGGGGCAGAATCCCTTCCCTGGACCTGCTGGCCACGCTGTTCCTGATCCAGGCCAGGATGCCATTGGCCTTCTTGGCCACCTGGGCACACTGCTGGCTCCTGTTCAGCTTCCTGTCAATCCAGACTCCCAGGTCCCTCTCTGCCTGGCTGCTCTCAGCCACTCTGTGCCCAGCCTGGAGCTCCCCATGGGGTTGTTGTGGCCAAAGTGCAGGACCCGGCACTTGGCCGTGTTGAACCTCATCCCATTGGAATCAGCCCAACTCTCCAGTCTGTCCAGGTCCCTCTGCAGAGCCCTCCTGCCTTCCATCTTAGTGTCACCTGCAGATTTGCTGATGATGGACTCAGTCCCCTCATTCAGATCATCAGTGAAGATATTAAACGTAACTGGGCCCAACACTGATCCCTGGGGGACACTGCTGGTGACCAGCTGCCAACTGGATCAGCACCGTTCAGCACCACTCTCTGGGCCCGGCCCTCCAGCCAGTTCCTAACCCAGCACAGAGTGCTCCTGTCCAAGCTGTGGGCTGACAGCTTTTTCAGGAGAATGCTGTGGGAGACGGTGTCAAAGGCTTTGCTGAAGTCCAGGTGGACTCCATCCACAGCCTTCCCCTCATCCACCAGGCGGGTCACCCGATCATAAAAGGAGATCAGGTTGGTCAGGCAGGACCTGCCCTTCCTGAACCCATGCTGGCTGGGTCTGATCCCTTGTCCATCCTGTAGGTGCTGTGTGATTGTACTGAGGATGATCTGCTCCACGACCTTGCCAGGCACTGAGGTCAGGCTGACAGGTCTGTAGTTTCCTGGGTCCTCCTTCCAGCCCTTTTTGTAGATTGGCATGACAGTAAGTAATATTCATCCAAAAAAAAGTCTTTCCAATTTTATAGTGCATATTTATAGTGTATATACAATATACTTTCAGTTACAAAAGGAGATACTAGTAGCTTGACACATTTTCAAATCATTTTAACACCAGGATTTAAAGAGAATGATTTCGTCAGGCATACATGCTTCCATGGCTTCTTAATCTGATACAGTGGAATATAGCCTAGAGTTCTCAACCCTTTTTTGAAAATGAAAATAATTTATAAAAATATTTTAAGATATCCTCCACATCAAATGTTGTCTTATGTATTTCATGATATGCAGCAACTTATCTGGGTAGTTACTTGAAAGCAAATAGTGAGTTTTGTATTAATATGTGAACAAGTGTTAACAGCAATTACAAATTATTCTCATTATGCAAACAAAAAAAATGGGTTTTTATAGAATTAAAATCACTGACAATATACCAGTACTGCATTTTGAAATATTCTTAATGCAGCTTGATTGCTGTCTTGGCTATTGCTCTTTCAACTGTAGTAACAAAAAGACATTTGAAGTATTTGTTATTTCCATGGTACGAGGCGCAGATAAGAAAGAAAAAAAATAAATGTTCCCTTTTGCTATGTATAGATATATGCTACCAAAAGGCCTATGGTGAATTTTAAAGAAAAAAAAAGAATTTTTTTGGGTTTCTGTCAGTGTCATATAATTAACATGAATACCTACTTTTATTTCTATAGATGTTATTCTGTTTTATACATACCTAAAAGAATTTAAGAATTCTGTTTTTTCATGTTGTTGCATGTCTGCAATTTGCCCTGTGGTTTATATCTGAAAGACCAGTATGAGCAGCTGAGAAGGTTATTATGCATGAACTGCAGTAAGCATTATGACAGATATTCTGACTTCATTGATCTTTGAAAGATTATATGCATACTTATCTTAGAAACTGCAGTGTCTCTTCAGAAATTACATCTTAGAATCATAGAACCACAGATTCATAGATGGTTTGGGTTGGAAGGGACCTCTAAAGGTCATCTAGTCCAACCTCCCTGCAGTAAGCAGGGACATCCTCAACTAGGTCAGGTTGCTCAGAGCCTTGCCAAGCCTCATCTTGAATATCTCCAGGGATGGGGCTTCAACAACCAGCCTGGTCAACCTGTTCTAGTTTTCCAATACCCTCATGGTAATGAGCTTGTTTCTAACACCCAATCTAAATCTACTCTAATGTAAAACCTCGTACTATCTCTACAGGCTCTTGCACACAGTACTTCCCTAGCCCTCTTGCAGGCTCCCTTCAAATACTGGAAGAGCTCCATTAGGCCTCCCAGAGCCTTCTCTTCTCCAGGCTGAACAACCAGCAGCTCCCTCAGCCTGTCTTCATCAGAGAGATATTCCAGACCTCTGACCATTTTCATGGTACTCCTCTGCACCTGCTCCATTAGGTCCATGTCTTTCCTGTATTTAGATCGTCAGAGCTGGACTTCCAAGTGAGGCCTTACCAGAGCAAAGTGGCAGAATCACCTCTCTGTGTCTGCTGGCCACCCTTCTTTTGCTGCAGCCCAGGGTGTGGCCTCCTGGGCTGCAAGCACAGTGTTGGCTCATGTCCAGCTGGCCAGGATGAACAACCCCAGCTCCCAGTGCCTGTCTTTGTAGGAGAGGTTCCAACCCCCTGATCATATTCATGGCCCTCGTCTGGACCTGCTTCATCAGGTCCATATCCTCCTGTACTGAGGGGTCCAGAGATGGACACAGTACTCAGGGTGAGGTCTTACCAGAGCAGGGCAAAGTGGCAGAATCACCTCTCTCTGTCTGCTGGCCATGCTTCTTTTGAAGCAGCCCAGACTTCATTATCTCAACTCCATTTGCAATTTATGTTAGGCAATTGCAAGCATGAATATTGTTTGAGACTGAGGGCACTAAATGTGTCCAGCAAGTATCTTTCAAAAAAGATTGCTAAAATGTAGTCATACAGAGGTTTCCCATGGCCTTGAAATTCACAGTGTTATTTACAGCGGCTTTCAGATCATCCTTCCCATTTGATTTCTCATTGAAAAAGAAGAAATAGAAGGCATTAAGGAAGAAATAAATTCAATCTTTGTATCTGTTTGGTTTAGGAGCACTGGGAAATATACCTTTTAAATTTATTTTTCCCTTTTTGCCCCCTTTATTTTAGCTTTGAATGGTTCTAACCTTTCTAGCCATCAGGTTAGCAATAAATATTCCTTTAGACTGTGGAGGCAATATTATGGGAATGTAACAGCAGTTGCCTCCATCTGTTGCCATTTCTTCTTTTTTTCATTTTAATTTCCTTTAGTATGTAATCGCTGTACTACGTTTTCATTCTAACCATACTCGTCCTTTATTCATAATAGGTTATTGGATAGGAAGATAGATAAAGCTTGTGATGGAGAGAAATATCTGTTTGTGCTTCCTATTTCAGCCCTGATAGCAACTTTTGCAAACTTAGATTTTTTTAACACAAACTACTTTGTATGCATCTAAACTTGACAGCAGCTGAGGAAAAAAAAAATAATCCAGTGTAGTAATAGTAAATGTTATAAAGAAAACTATATCAAGATAATATTTTAAAAATAACAAACTGATAAAGTTATTTTTATTAACTTCTGTAATGTTCTTTCTGTACGTGTAACTGGATCCTAAGCAGAAATAAGCAGTTCCTATGGTCTATCAGAAATACCCTGTGTGTAGTCTTAATATTTTTCTAAGGTTCACTGAAGAAAGCAAAGCCAGAAAAGATCACGGGGTATTGCTAAAGTGGTTAAGCTGCAAGTTTACCCTTTAATCTTGAAGTAGGCAAATGAATGCTTCTTATAATTTTCTGTTCTTTCATTAGACAATATTATATGATCAACACTCTTTCTTTGGAAATCTTTAAAGTAACAAGAAATGTATAAATAATTTTAAATCTGTTTTCTCATACCAATGAATTGTGGGAGTATGTGATGTGAACAGTGCTGACAGACTTGATGCATCAAATTTGAAATATCAGTGAGTTATTGGCATGGGAATTTGATGTAATGAGAAACTAATATAGATATTTTCAGAAGGGAAAACAACCAGTTTTCTAACAGGACAATCATGATCTTAAATTCTTAACTCACTTCTCTGAATACTGTGATCTACTCTAACGTTTTATCAGATGTGTATTTGTTACTTGCAAATGCTGACTAGTGTAAACTTAGATCCTAAAATGCACCAAATGGAAAGTAGTATTTTTAAATAATTTTACTGCTAGAAAGATGAAGGTAACTTTCATTCTTAACCTTTCTGCATCAAACAGGGTAGGGATAGCAGTGCTAAATAACTATACAGCTCTACAGTGTTTAGTCTTTGAGCTTTGCTTGCAATTAAAGTGCAACTTTGCTGGTATTCTCAGTAAAGTTGCCCAAAAATTATATTCATACAGATCTAAATAAATGCTATTAATTCTTTCATCCTCAATCAGAACTCTCAGCTTTCATAATACGCAGATGGATAGCACTGGGGAAAATGCAGATTAATGAGAGTTACAGCTGGAAATGTGAGTTTTGAAATAAAAGATTGTCAGCAGGTACACTGAACTTCAGAAATAATGTACACAGTGCTAGTAAGGTGGCAGCTGAGACTTCATGGAAACACGAGGATAAAGAAATAGTGGACAATATTATCTCTGTACACTTTCACAAACCAAATAAAAAAAAATATTCTGATATCGCAGTGTGAAATATTAAATGTAAAGCTGTATACAGTATTCTGACAAGTAAACAGAGGGGACAGTATTACCTGAAATGAATGCATCAGAAGGCTCATGTGCTGCCTCAGACCAGTAGAGTTTGAAGGGGTTAAGTTCTACAGACACACTCCTGTTCATTACTACATTACAAAATGCTAACCAAGAAACAACTTACAGCAAGTAAATTTTAAAAGGATTTAAATATAATAACATTAGAAGTACCTCTGTGCTCATAATTAGTAACAAAAATGCTGGAAGGAGAAATATTTGGGGTGTCAAATATCTTCTGTTCAACTGTTAAACTTAGTACTATTGCTTCACAGTATCTAAAAAGTGAAGTTTGGGAACTACAAGTTTTGCTTTAAATACTGATCGATTCCAGTGCAGCTACAGCTTCAGATGAATCAAGATTAAGTTTCAACCATTTTAATCAAATATCACCAGTTTTTTAAGGTTGATCACAAAGGGACAATTTGTCAGATTTCACAAATTACAGTGTAGGTTTCACTATGTCAGAGTTTTCTTACAATACATGAAGCCTGATGGTGGAGCATAATATGCATAATGCTATGTATGATCTAATGAATTCTCTCCATCTCCCTTACAAAAATATTCCCAAAGTGGGTTTGCTAATGCTTTTCTAAGCCAAGCTTTCAAGAGAACTGACTATTCATATTCTTTTATACAGCATCAAAACATACACTGTTATATTGCTATCTGAATAAAAAATAGTATTGGGGAAACATTTCTTGTCAATGAGAGATCAGATGAATCAGCTGGTGGGGAAATTCTGTGCTATTTATGTTTTTGATAAAGGTGGGAAGAAGATTTAGAAGAGTACGAAGAAGATTTAGAAGAGTACAGCCTTTGAAATGTTTTAATTTGAAGACCTGAGAGATTCTACCACTTTCCATTACCAGTTTCCATTATTTCCATTACATATATTTTGGCCATAAGCCAGAATGAAGTTCATGTGAAGAAAACTTGGCTGTATATGTGATTCAGTTAGATTTCTGATGTGCTTAGAGTCACAAAGAGTATGTTTCCTATCTGCTAGATAAGGATTTTCCTGTGCAAATAGAATGCTTAACAAATAGACAAGATGACATTATACGTTTGGTGCAGTTGAATCATAGAAATGTGTGGAGTAAAGACAGTTTAAAGCTAGGATACCTATCATAGATCTACTGGTGGAAAATTTTTAATTTTACAGTTGCATTAAATAAATGAGAGACATATATGAACAATCATACTATCCTGAGCAAGAGAGTCCTTAAGCATAATATTAATAAATATTCTCTACATAAGAACTGAAAGACTCATGAACATAAACAGACAATTCTCTAGGTACTTACTTCAGGAAACATTTAAACCAATGTGTAAGTGTTGCATAAGTCAAGGATGCACTTGACTTAACGAGTTCAGTTTCACATCTTTCTCTCATTCATACTCTAAAATCACGATTTCTCATCTAGTTTTGCCATCAAGATAACATTTACGTCTAAGTATTTTCTAGCTGTATAATCTACTCTTCATGAGGTGTTCCTGCTACTTTAATCAAATTTGGCTTCCTCAGGTATGCATTTTCAAAATCAGAAAGGTGAAGTTTCCTATTGTTTCTGTGCTGTGAAGGTGCTCACTGTCAGAGGCAAGGCACCAGCTGCAGCACACCTGGTGTCTATGACAGATAATTGTTCAAGCTCAGGGTTATTAATTTATTAGCTATTTTTGCCTTTCATTATCGTAGCACATGATAACCATATACTGCATCTCTGTGGTAGTCTCAAGAAGTTTGGAGAAGTTAGAGAAGAAAGATTAAGGTGAATAATAAAAATAATGCTACCCCTTCTCCTTTCTCCACAATACAGAGACTTGTTGTACCTGGACATATAAGTAGTAATGATAACTGGCAAGGATCTCTAGCTAGCAAAAGTCTAGTTTCCTTGCTTCCACTTAAGGTAGTCATGAGCTGAATCTAAGTGCTTCTCTTGGGAGAGGAAACTGTAGGCACTTGAGTAGTGTAGCTATTGCTGCAACAACTGTACTGTTAGTAAGAATAATCAAGAAACAATGTGATAGAAGTAAGAGTTTATAGATGCTTGATGCTAGCATTGGGAAGACTGAGAACCACTGTGAGGAAAAGCAACTCTATACTAATGGCTAAACAAATCAAAATGTGAGTGTATAGCATTACTGCACAGGGTCATGTTCAAAATCCATAAACACAAAAAATTGTAATAAGAAGTACATTCAGAATTAAATTGGTTGAAGCTCAGAAATTCGGACTGCAAGTACTTCTTGAATTAGTAAAAGTTTGGTGAAGTTAAGTTTTAATTTGCTACCCTGCATGAGAAAATTACCAGGATTTTTTCAGGATCTAGCATGTGCTGGCAGTAATAATTTTGCGGGATCAGGCCCTTGCTATATACTACATTACCAATGCTTTAATTGCAACCCATTAGGAGCCAAAGTGTTTTCTTATACTGTAGGTATATATATACTAGGAACCCAGGGAGCAGTAAACAAAGCTTTTATTCACCAGCTTGCAGATAAGGTTGACAAGGTCTGCTTGCTGACATTTTATCTGCATAATTACTGGAGGTCAGAGCAGCAACAGCATAAACTGATAATTATTAACATACAATATTGCATGGATAATTGGTTGTGTTACAGTTTGCCAAGGTAAATGTTGAAAGTACTAGAATGATAGTGAATATTCTCATGGATACATTTTTTCCCTGAAAAAGCCTGATTCAAAACCAGTTAAGAGTCACCTACTTCTGAAATTCAGGAGGTTTGGTATCAAGATCTGAAAAGTGCAGGGTGCCCAAGGTTTTCTTTCATTCTTTGGAGCAGGTGAAGAATACAGTAAGTAGTTTATCTCTGATACAGTCTTTGCTCTACAATTTCCATGGTTATTTAAACTACTCCTACACATTTTAACATCCATTACATCAATTTGCTTGTTAATTTAGAAATGAAGCATTGTCTTCTCTATAGAGATTGCCAGTTTCAGTACTGTATTTTTCCTGTATTTTCTCAAATACCACACTTACCTTCCTTGTTGGACCTAGACCACTGTCTCACACCTTAAAGGTAAACTAATGGATTGAAAATGGATATTTCCTGTTTTTTATTTTCCTGTACAGTCTTGGATTCTTAGGATCCTTGAGAATTTTTATGAACATTTTTGAAAGGCTATGTGTATTGGGTTTTTTCCACATGAAACAACTCATAAGAATGTAGTCTAAAGTTTGCTTGAGAGTACTTCCAGAGACATGTAGGATCTGGGCTCGTACAGGTTCATAGCATTATGAGCAACTGAATCCATCCTTGCTTTAGATAAATTTTAAAATGTTCATTCATTTTAAAATGTTCATTCCTGTTTCTAACTTATATCTTAATAGAAAATGTCCAGCTGTAACATCAACCGTTTGGAAGATAGTGATAGTATTAGCAAAGTGTGACCTGTAACAGAGGTTTCTTCTGCAAGAAAACTGCAAAGTAAAATTGTATCTATTATGGCTGTTAGTTACAAATTGTTGTCACTGTGCATGACATACTAGAAAACAGTGTATTCTTATCTTGGAACAACAAAATACAAATGAAAGCATAGAAAAAATGTTAAGTATCTTTATTTGTCCTCTACTGAAAAAGCTTACTTCTCTGATGACCTAAGCAGTTTTGCAGTTAAGAACTGATCGCTAATATTAGTAAATTTACGAAGATAGAGATTTGTCAGCTGGCATGTTCTGAAAAATGGAGTCATCTAATAGCATGCTGCAAATCCTGGAACCATCTCAGGATAAAGGTGTGACAGACAGTCTTCTAGTCTCTCTCTAAAGCTAAACATCTGATGGCAAACACTGTGAAATAGAGAACTTTCTGTATGTCAATCTGACAGATCTATATCTCTAACAGCAGCTGTTGAAGTGCCTTGAATAAATAAATACTTGCCAAAATGAATCCATATCTGGTCATGTGCCCTTTTGGATAGAGTTTTCATGTATTTGCTGTTTTAATAATGCAGGTTTTTACTTTATTTTTTCAAGGAATAGAACTTTCATAAAGCAGTTTAATTTTTTATCCTTCTTCTTTCCTGGAAAGAAATATTCTTAAAAAGACTCATTAAAAATCTATTGTGGTGTTGAGAGTGCACTTGCTAGACTTCTGTTTCCCCACTAATATGAAGTGGAAGAAGCAGAAGTATCATTATATTAATGGATAACAGAGAATAGAATCAACTACCACACAGCTTACAAAGCAAAATATAATGGCATAAAAGCCTATGATAAAGGGAATCTAGCTGCATAATGCTGTAATAAAGCTATGAGAAATTAAATCTAGATGCATATCACAATGACAAATAATCCTGAAATTAATTTCCTTATAAAAGCTCTGTTTTCCTTTGGTAAGACAAATAAAACATTGAAACCTACCCTGATGGTACAGTGATGATAATTCATGGGGGTATAATCAGAAGTGGATACCTTCTAAAGTATTAGATTTACATGAATCAGAACAATGCTTACACTGGAAATACTGGGATCTATAAATTTTCTCTGCAGATTCCACAGGTTAAATCTTGCTATAAAAAGGAAAAATGGTTTACTGACAAGCCAGTACTCTCCTCATGTCAGTTATTCTTTAAAACATTTTTATAACATCTAAAAGGTTAGAAAATTTTAGCATACCTACCTGTTTAATGATGTACAGTTAATTGTATGCATTAAAAAATTAGCATCACTACTATGACACGTGGTGTGAAAAATTTATTCTAAATTAGAGAAATTAATAAATCCATGCTGGATGAGGGCCCTGATATTTTTATCTTTTCAATCTTTTCTGTGAGAAAAAGGTAAGAGGAAGTTATGTGAAATGTATGTGAATCATCTGTCATCAACAATTAGGTCCTAAAGGTATAAATCTGTTACAAAGCTTTGTTTCTTTTTTGTCTTATTTATATGTCAGTATGTTTGAATGAAGAGTAAGAAGAGTCACCGAAATAAGTTAATCAGGAAATTTTAAAATCCTGTCTTAAAACAAGGAAGATTATTATCTGGATGATGGGAATGAGACCCAGGATGACTCCCTATATGGAAGACTAGGCATCCTAATGCAGTATTGTTTAATATTTGAGCAATGAGGGAAAGGATTGGTTTCACTTCATGTAAACCAAAAGTATTTTAAAGGATCCCATTGTTTAAAAAAAGTTGGTGCATTACCTACTTTGTTTTTTTTTTTTTCAAAGACAAAGGGAAAGTTATCATGCTGCATAACAGTAATTCTTGACATTCATCTGATTATTACAGTGGCAGTAGTTACTGCTTGAGCAATTTCTGGCCAATTTATCAATATCAGAGTCTTAGTACTTCGATTAAGACCAGAAGCATATGTCAAGTGGGACCTTGATTTTCTTCCTTGGCTGTAGTAGAAATTTGCCAAAATAGCTCAATATAAGTTGTTTTTTGGGACAAGCTGAAAATTAGTCATATCAAGGCAAAAAGCCAGAGACTGCATTGATGGGCAAAATGACAAAAATCAGAATTATAAAGGAAAGAAATAAATCTCTCAGATCAAAATCGTTTCTGGCATAAAAAATACCTATTGCCAAGGTGATCTAAATCCAACTCTCTCCTTTAACTACTAGTACCTCTGTTGCTAGTACAGTGTTGTGTCTACATCAGACAAACCAGCCTGTTTTAAAGACTTTATGGGAGCCTCCGCAAAGCCAGGCTGCTACTTGCCAAGGACTTGCCTGGACTTTGAATCAGGTGTTGGTGAGCAAGTACTTCCTCCTGCAACAGAGGTACTGCTCCCTGCTGCAATGGAAAAAATACAAGCAGTTGGAAAGACAATTGAGATTACATCATATATGAGAATATGTCAGCCATTTCAACCTTTACTTCAGAACATAAAGACATCTCATCCTTGGAGATACAGAATGCTTTCCTGTTATCTGGCATGAAGCAATCATTGCCAGTTTTAGAGCTGACATCCCATACATTGTTTGTAAAAGGATTTGTGTCCTTTTTCTGCTATACGGTAATACATGTCTGTGGTTTTTATCTTTCTTTTGAAAACAGTCTTAGTTCTCTAATAATTTATTTAAGATCTTCCCACAGGTTCCAATTAAGTCTGTTCTGCAATAGGCTGCATGGTACTCCATATGTTTATGAGATTCAGTAAACTTTTATTCCAGTCTTCTGTAGCCCACATGTGTTATCTATTTTTAACTTCTGTTTTAATTTAGACTGTCTCTTTTACAATATTCTTTTCTAGCAATGATACTGATCAGAGATTATTCTAAACACAAAGAAAGACTTCCTTGGCACAAGGAGAACACAAAAAACTTAAAACTGTAGAATGATTAAATGTCTGATACACCAAAATGGACATACTCTTTTCTCTTAATACCTTATTTCTTACATTAATACCTTATATTTTCACAGATTACATACAAGTATAATTTTTTTATGCCCCTGAGTATCTCTATACATCATCTTGGTGTCTATAGGAAAGCATTAAACAATGGTACTATTTAAGCCTTACGTAACTCTGCAAGCTACAATAATGAGACCTTGACTGAAGGTCAGTTGAATCTCTACAGCTGAAGAGACCTTGAACTGAGCTTTTCTGATTAGATCAGTTTCATCCTGACCTCTCTAGTAAATTGTTTTCCAAAGGGAAAATTTGAGTACTTTCTCAATGGAGAGGAAGAAATAAATATAATATTTCTGTAATTAAAAATGGCTGTACAAAAATTGGTTTATAAATGTAGATTATATAACAATGCAGATGCAATGGGTGTCACCAGAACATCTTTGATAAAAAATGAAGTTCTGTATTCTGCTTTCCCCAGCTTCCATCTTCCAAGGCATAATGGTTTGAGCTAGCACTTGAGTTTACAGTTTGAAAGTTAATGAAGAGTAATCTTTTCTGTTGCCAGTCATCCTTTGGTCTTCAAACTTGAGAGAGTAAGGGGACATTGTGGGAAGGCGATGATGATCTACTTACTTGCAAGTGTTACTTTGTAAAATGAAATCAGACACAGCTTTAGCCTATCAAAAAATCCCTTTACCAGGCATAGCACAGGCAAGATGAATATGTAGTACCTGCTAAACACAGGTATGTTCCTATGCCTTGTTTTATGCAAGCAACAATAACATCAAAATAGAATCCAATAAATCAAAGTATATATACTGAAAAAGAACACCCTGATTTCCAAAGACTAGATGTCTTCAGGGTCTATATCTTGTAAGTCAAAGAAACAAAGACAAGTTTGCATGCTGGTGAGGATTCTGATTTTGATTTCAACTAGCAAGTGCCATAAACCTATCTGAGACACAGTTTTTGTCTTGAGACATGCAGTTAATCCACTTCCTCACCTCTCTTCCCTCACTACAATCAGCACAGTGTTTCCCAATTAGACTTCTAGTTCAGTACTGTTTCTATAGCAATGAATTTGCATAAAAGAGAAGTAGTGGGAGATTTTCAAAGTGTCCATGTTAATTAGGTGTCCAGCTCTCATTGATTTTGAATAGGAGTTAGGACTTTAGGAACTCTGTATGTCTGAAAATTTCTCCTGTAATCTCTCTCTGTTCTACTTGTACAGCCCCTAGCATTCAAAGACTTAAAGTCCAAAGAAAAGAAGAAACAGTGAATGATGCCTACTATACATTACCCTTTGTGTTAGAACTACTGTTTACAATTGAAAGGTTTCAAAAAGGTAGCCTATATGCTGTTGACAGAAAGAAACTTCAGGTCTATTAATATTTTACACATTGACTCCTTACTTGCTACAATGCCTGCTTCTGTCTAACTTTGAACTTATGGTTTTAATAGGTCTGTGTCAATTAAATACATTTGCCCTCGAAGAACTGCAGCGCTGATGCTTAATTCTCAGACACAAACCATCTTCTGAAACACAAGATCGAGTCAGAATAACAAATTCAAATTATTTTATTGTTTTCTAAAGCTATGACTCAACTATAAGGCAAGGCAAGTTGGAAATTAGTTATTCCAAGTACTGTGCTTAAATGTGCAAGATTAACTGTCATATATTGAAAAATGGACATATGCGCCCTTTAAAAATCTGCTTTTCTGGTCAATAGTTAGCAACTATTACCCCAAGACTAAGTATTCTCTCAGTCAAAGCTGTGAAGTATAGCAAAGTGAATATTCAGTGGCATATGCTATGGATGGAGGAAAGGAGAGAAGGCAAGCAAGTGGATCTCGTTCTGCAGATACCACTAATAAGACATACAAACTTCTAATCCTTGCTATCTTAATAAGGACACAGCTTGCAAGGAAATACAAATTGTGAGTCTACATTTAATTCCATGCTACTGAAAATTACACAAGAGCATTTATCTTTTTGTACCAGTGAAGTTCCTCTAAAATTTAGAAGACAAGTAAGACTGCACTCTTAGTTAGGATCTAAAAACAAGGAGGAATTCTTATTAATGCCTGGTTGAATGCCTTACTGAACAAAACATATTCACAGAGTACACCATGTGCAATTAAATGAGAAAGGACCCTGTTCTCCAATCTGCTCACCCATAGATGATTGGAATAATTACTTCTTTAGAATGTAATGTTAAAAATGTCTCTTTAGACTTTGAATGCAACTAAAATGCTACATAGAAAATAAAGCCTTTCATTTACAACATTCTATTAAAGCAGCTGCTTGGAGCAACTTAGGAAAACTTAAGTTTTATGTCACACAGATAGCCTAAACTATATGTGATGGTATCTTCTCAAAGTTAGCTGTAGTTGTTTTGCTATCAATTTTAGTCAGAGCAAGGGAAAATAAAGCTAATAAAAACAGTCCGTGGTTTCTTCTGATCTTAGTCAGAACCTCAATTGTCTCCATTGATCTAAAAAATTACAACAGAATCACACAGAATCACAGATTCATCCAGGTTGGAAAGAACCTCTGAGATCATCTCCAACTCTTAATCCACTGCCACTGTGGTTCCCAGACCATGGCACTGGGTGCCACATCCATCTCTTTTAAAACATTCTGGGATAGAGTATCCACCACCTCCCTGGCAGGCCATTCTGATCACCTTCTCTGTAAATAATTTTTTCCTAATATCTAACCTAAACCTCCCCTGACATAGCTTAAATCCATGCCCTCTTGTCTTACTGGTAGCTACTTGGGAGCTACAACAAAACATCCAAGCAAACAACAGTAGCTCAATACCAGTTTTGGCCTCAGACGCCATAACTGGATTTTACTAGCCCTATCCCAGTTGTGAACTCAGTTATTACGTAAGTAACACAATAAAAAACATGAGCAGCTAATGAAAATAAAGAAGGCACAAAATGGGAGCAACAAATAGAATCCAACATCTAGTGGATAAAAATTGCCCTGTTTTACATAGGCACAAAATTGTGAAAGCACTCACTAGTGCTTTCAGTCTTCCCCTTCCTTCGATTTCCTAAAAAGAGAATGTGATGCAGAATCAGTTACAGATGATGGTCAGCTTTCTTGAACAACTTTGACTTCTACCCACATATTCTTCCAGAAACTGGTCACATGGCTTTCCTGAACACTCTGCTCCTCTTACATATCTCTCTTTTTTACTTTTTGCCATATGTTTAACAGAAGTCTTATCTAGTCAAAAGGAAATCAATTTTTGCAACACAGCCATAAATAGAATAAAAACTCTATGCTGCACAGAACAAACATTAATCAAGACTCTGATCACTTTTATGAGACTGTTCAGTGCACATGTTTATTCAGTGATGAAACTGCAAATAAGAATTATGGAATCTTCATACAGAAGGATCTTCTTACAAATAAGAAGAACTTCTATTCAAACTTTTGAAATACAACCTGCAAGTGATGGTTTAGCATTCAAGAAACTTTAAAAGAATTACTCTCATTCATCCAAGTCATAAGAACAAAGCTCAATTTGGGATATTAAAAGGGTACTTGTGGTGACTTTTTTCAGAATTTAAACAAGTTTCAACATTACTCAGAGATACATATATTTTAAAAAACAGTTACATGGATTGTGTAATAAATAACCTGTTACTAGGACATAATGAGTTCCTATGCAGAGTTTTTATAAAAAGAAGCTGTTTTCATACCTGATGTTTATTAAATCAGTGGCCAGGATGAGTATCTATTTCAAATAACTAATCCCATGACTTGTATCCAGTCGTAATGTCTTTTATTTAATCTCTAATCTAAACCAGTGAGGTTTTAAAGAAATTTTTGGTATAAACCAACATATTCTCTCTGATTGTTAATTGACAGTAGCTCTTGAGATTTTACATGTCTATTTCTCTTTTTCACCATGGTGATTGCCATGCTTTGCTATATCTTTTGAGCTTTCAACGACATGATAAATTAAAGACTTGCCTATGTTCTTAGGCATTTTTGTATTTGTAATTCACCGAAGTTATGACCATGAAGTAGTCATTGTTCCCATAATTTTCCAGCTACAATGACTGTTCTGAAATTAAGTGCACACATTTCCTGAGGCCTATACAAGAGATCGGAATAATTCTTTTGTCCTAAATTTTCTGAAAAAAATTGAAGGAAAGCTCAGTGTTCACTGACATTACAAGCCAAACAGTGCATGGCCTCCCAGGCCACAGTTCAGGGCAGGGAAGAAAAAATGGAGCCTTTTAAAGAAAAATTTTAGCACATTTTTTTACTTGTTTACATGAAAGCTTGTCCTCAAGCCTACAGAAAAGCATTTCATTACTTCCTTGTACCATTTTATATTTTTTAGAAAATATTGACTCTCAACATTCGGAAAAGTATAATTTCAACTTTTGGTTCTATGTCATTTAAGTTTCCTGAAGTAAGGAAATCGAGAGCATCATTGCAGTCATAGTAGATACATTGTGCAGACTTTGGCCAAGAATGCAACTGCATTGCCATGAGAAATATTGCAACTGCATTGCCATTTTTGAGAAATATGCAAAAGGCTTTCTAGCAAAATTATTCTTCATGACACTTGCATGGTGAAATCAAGCTTTCTATACTTGGAGGTTATTTAAACACAGATGAGCATTTAATAAATTGGCATATTCTTTAATCCCTTTATGGGATCAGCTGTAAAAGTGATGCAAAAGAGACATGGAAAGTGCAGCAAAAGAAAAAAAAAAAACAAACAAAATACAAATGGTTGAAAAAATATCTCTAAGCTTGTCACTAGAAGTGTAAATTGTCTGACTTCAGATTTTTAGGTTTTGTTGACTTGCGATGGATTCTCAATGAACCTGAAAAGTATAAGATTCTGTTTACTAATTTCTCTTCAACAAAAACATGTTTTATACCACAGCAAGTGGCACAGAACAAAAAAGGTATCACAAGTGAACACATTTCAGTTAAATGCAGGAGATGTGCTATTCTTTGCGAGGAGAAAATTCATATATGCAGAATTTAACAAACATAAGGAACTTGTGTTTCTTAAAACTAATATTTTTTTTTAATAACTAACTAATAATGAACTTAACGCTTAAAAAAAATAATCGCAAAAAAATATTATTCTGATGTTTTAACACTGACTCATCATTTATCTAGAACAAGAAACAGTTTAAAATGTAATAGCATTGAGTTTAATTCATTTGTTTCTTAAAAATTATATCTCAGAGTCGAGGATGGACAGAAGAAAGGTGGGAGGTGAAGATGGCATGGCGGTAACATCAATTCAATTTAATCTTAAAATCTAAAAAGCTTAGCTTTTCAAAATCAAATAAAATATAGAGGGGAAAATTAGGATAAGATTCACCAGTAATAAAAGTAAAGAGAAGGAATAAAGTAATTGCTCTTCACCAAAGTTTAAAGCAAAGCAATAACAGAGAATATACTGCAGCTTAGAAGATGATTTTCCATTGCAGTGATTCATTTCTAGCCTATAATAGGTTTTATTCCCCTGCTTTGCAGAAATGCATTCATTATACGCCCAATTTAGAGCAAAGTTAGCCGCAGAATTTACAAATATACAACAGAGTCACTGTTCAGCTCATCTTTGATGCTACATCAGCACAACAACCCAGACTTTATCACTGTAGGACAACAATAAAATCTGTACAATAGTTGGCTAATACTGCCTTATTAGCTGAAAGAATAGGTTAAAATGACAAGAGTTTATTGTATAATAGATTAGTGCAGATTCTAGTCCTCTTGGAGTCAGCAGTAAAACAGACTTGTTTTGAATGTGTTTAGTGTCAGATGCATTTGATTTTTGAATGCATGTCCTGTATAGTGATTAACATATTAATTAACAGTGGAAATCTTGTGTTTTGCTACATCATATGCTTTTAGTCCAAGCATGCCTAACTTGAATCAGCGTACTGATAGTAATAGTCAGTAAGATCATTCTGATCTAGTAATACTTTTACATGTTTGTTCTGTCATATATAAAGTGGCGGTTAGGGGTTACTCGTTACTGTTAGTAACATTAATTTTCAGAAGAGCAAAAATGGCAAAGCTTGCAAACTGTTTTTCCAAATATATAATCCTGAAGAAAGATCCCATCTATCTAATGTATGTATCTAACTTTCTCATTCTTAAAACCTAGGAATATACTGAATTTTCTATAGTAAATACTTCTACTGTCCTTATAGTCCATGGATGTGGTTTCGATATCCTATAAAAAGAGAAGCTTCAGCTTTAAAATTTCATCTCCCAAGGTAGGCATAGAGCAATTACTTCTAGCAGTTTTTCAAAGGTATCTCTGTTTTACTGTATGGATTGATTATGAAACCTGCACATTTATTTTCATTGCACTGTTTAGGAACCTTAAAAATTAGGTGAAAACTGTGTAGATTTGTAACCATATCTAAACCACCACAGTTAGTCATGTGAGTGTTATATGAGAAATCACTTCAAAGAAGTTGTTTAAAAAATATTGGAAATTAAACTTTTCTCTAAGGAAGGCTAACAGCTGTAAGTTGTATATATACAAATCTAAATATGAAGAAAGAAGTGTAGTATTTTACATATGAAAAACATGCTACTGTTTACTGGCCTGAAATTCTTCCTTACACCACTCTCTGTTACTAAGGATTGTATGTTGAAGCCACAATGAGAGGAAACAATCAATCAGTCTTGAAATGTCATTGTCAAAATTAAACAGATGTATTTTCACCTCTTGGGTACAAATGAAAATAAAACACTGCTGAAGTGAATGTCAGAATTGTCCTTGAGTTCAGTAGAGCTGAGATCTCATCTCAGCGCTTCTCATGTTACTGATTTTACATATTCATTTCCTACCCTGAAATGATATATTAAGAAATAAAAGATTTTAGTTATTCTGAGGCACAGACCAAGAGAGCTGGCCAGCTGGCATCTGAAAAATATTATGACTACTGGAGACTTGTTTTCAAAATATGAGTTGCTGAACTGGTATTTTCATCTCAGAAAACACAAAACAAAACAAAACAAGCAGTCAAAGGAAATAAACTCTTAAAGTTTTTTTCTTTCTGTACAGTAAAACAGATGGAAGTGGTATTCACCCCACTAATTTCTAAGCAGGAGGATACAATCCTATTTTGAAAAGTTTCCCAGTTGAAGTTTACAGCTTTATCAAGAACATATACTAACTTCTGGTATAATTTCTTGAGCAACTTACAGCTTTGTGCATTGTTTTCTCTCTGGGCAGCATTCCAAGTTTCAGAGGTCTGCTCTTCACTAATTTAGAGTGGATGGAGTTTGAAAGGGGCTTCAAAGTCATAGCAAATAAACACAGTCAAAGTATGCCTGTGGTCAAGTACCTCTTTGTGGAAAGGTACTAGCTCTTAGTTTGTTGCCTAGAAATACCTGCTGCTACATGACAAAGTCTTTTTGCAGCAGCTTGGCTGGACAGGGTCTGATGCAGAACTGCAGTGGGTCAAGAGACAACCAGACAGCCACAGCAGCTGTCAGTCAGCCAGGTTCATTAGAAGACAGGCTGCCTGGAGGGGAGCAGAAGGGTGTAATCCTCCACCCAGTCACCAATTCTTATCTTCTTCCAGGTGCCATGCCTCCTCTGTTCCAGCCACCTTAGCCAGGTTACATAATCGTGCCTCTAGGAGTGTCCCAGCATTGCAGGTTGGCCCTCAGGAAAGGGGAGTAGTCTCCACTCAGTCATCAGTTTTATCTTCTTCCTGGTGCCATCCTCACTCTGCTCCAGCCTCCTTAACCAGGTACTTTGCAAGTACAATGAAGGTGGCTCAGTTGTGCCTGGAGGGACCACCCAGTAGTTCTTATTGCTTCCGGAGTTGTCACCCCCTGGTCAGCTCTGGACAGGCAGGTCCTCCACCCTAGCCAGGACACTTTAAAATTGCTCCTTCGAGACACCTGCAAATCAATGAGGTCAGACTCTCACATGAGGCATGTAGAAATGCTGAAGATACTAAGTTAACTGTTAAAGCTATGAAAGTTAAAATGTGGTAGCAGAATGATACTAAGAAATAGAAAAATAGAGTAAATATTGGAAATAGTATCCTTATAGACATATATTTAGCTGTAGAATACTATTGCCAGGAAAGGTAAAACCTCTGCACTCAAGTCAACTAAAACACTTTAAATATGAAAAACTATAGCACCAAAACCAAAGTCATGCAGATCTAGGTGATCTAATACATACTACTGATTTTTATGCCTGTGAAAACTGTAGAATGGAAGAAAGTTGTACAGGGACTTGGTGAGCATTTGAGAGAACTTTCAAAAATTATGTTAAATTCTCTGGAACTGAGCTTGGTGAAACAGTTGGAGTAAGACTGAACTGAATAAGGAAGAATCTTTTCTCCACAAGTCATACTTTGCTGGCTAAAAATGTCATCTGAACAGGAAAGAATGACAGCACTAGAAAATTTCTGCTTTCTTCTGTCCCTGAAGTAACTTGTAGCATAAATACTCAGGATAGAGGAATGTACTGTAAGAAACACTGAGAGGGAAGACAATTATTATGGGAGAGATTTGCTTCAGAATCTATTTTAGTGAAATGAAAAGAGATAAACTTGTCTTGAAATGGAAGTAATTAAAACAGTTCTTCCGGGCTGACATGCTGCAGCTTGGCTGAGCACCCAGGCCACCAGTGGATTGATGTGCATCCCTGTTTGCCACTGGCTTTGATGCATTTCATGGAGTAGAAGGCCTTAACTCCTGTGGTTTTGTCACTATTGATCAGTGAGGCACTTAATTTCAGATCTTCATTATTTTATTTTTCCATCTCTAAGCCGGGAATTTGCAAAGGGCTGTAAACATAATTAATATGCAAAGCAACTGTGGAATATTGGTGGAATAGCCCACACCTTACATCGGACATGCCAAATATATTTTAAATCTTGTCAGTCCACTGGGATTTTCATATTTGTATTTTCTGAAGATGAGATCTGACAAACTGAAGTTTTTCCATTAAATGCAGTTTAAATAAGAAGATGGGCTTTGTACTCAGCTTCTGCAGTAGTCTCTGTGTTGTGGTTATATCAAATCCTACTGATGTTAATTTAGATGGCAAGGACTAATATAATACAAAATTAAAGTTGTTAGTAAAATCGATACAGATAGCATGTTGACCCTTCAAATTGAGTTATTTCTCCAATGAGTATTTAATTTGCATGTAAACAAGGGTTCTTGTTAGTTAATTAAATGTCACATGATTGTTCAACGTGCACTTATTGATACTTGTAATGTAGTTAAGTCAGACAAAATGGATACAGAAGCGTAATTTGAGAAGCATTTGTTGGGACTTGCTGCTAGTAGAATATCCCTGAAATTGCTTTTTGCTTCCTGGAAACGGGAAATGCATAAGTATTTACTTTTCTGGCTATGGTGCTACTATGGTACTATGACAGGAATGTTCTTTACAACTAAAATCTGAATCTGGACTGTGAGTTTTGTTATTGCACTTCCTGATTTCTAATCTAGATCTGCAACACAGAGAGGGGATCTAGTTTCTTATTTATTTTCCTAAAACAAAAGCAGCTGATATTGACAAAAGGCATTACTGTGTATATTGTCAATAGTACAGATGATTACTTCTCCTTAGGCTCACTTTATGGCTAGAAAAAATTGTATTGACAGCTGTATAGTTTATTTCAGTTTGGTTTGATTCCTAATGTTGGTATTCACTGATTTTTCCCTACATTGTATTCTTGAATTTGAATGGATAGCCAGTTTATTGTGTAGGAAGAGGAAGGATGTATGTAAATGACATAGGAGTGGAACTGGAAAGTTTTATGGCTTTCAATTCTGTCACAGCAATTTAACTTCTAATCAGAGACTTCGTTTCTTATCCTGGTGTCATCTGTCATCTTGAGAAGGGTAATGATTAAAGTGTGGTACAGAGCATGATACATACCTACATTCTTTAATCTAAAAATAGCCTCTTTTTAGCTTGTTGGCTTTCAAATAGTCTTTCATTTTTCTTTAACAACTTAATACTGGTTTCAATTTTCACTTTACAAATGATCCACAAACTACGTGTATAGAAATTCTACCAGGGAGCAAGATTTTAAAAAACATTTCATGATTTTTTTTTTTGGTAGATGGATGCTGCATTTCCTAAATGTTTTTGGTGTAAAATAGTTATTAACCAAAAACTTCGATATGTAACAAAAAACAGGAATGAATTCGTTTTATTAAGAAGAAACTATTTATAATGATATAAACTACACATATTTTGGCAAAATCCAATACTATTACTCACAGAGCTGAAACACTAAGTGTCTTGAAACTCAGCTGGAAGTGCTTGTCTTCATACTCTTTTACAGACTCGATGCATTAGGAAGTTACCATTCACCTTTCAGGGGGAAAAGTCATAATTTTTTCAGGAGCATACATTGTGTCCCCACTGAAATCCTTATGTATCTAGCATGGAGAAATCTTATAATTTTTCTGTTCAAGTACATACAGATGTATGTTTATTTCTAGGGTTTTTTTGTCTTTATTACCACTTTTATATTGATGGCCTTGTGGGATTATATTTTTCCATTTAGACAGAGAAAATACATTATATTTTTAATGAAAAAAATATTTCATCTGCAACTCTGCATCTTTAACTATCAAACATAGTTTAGGTGCGGTGGAGGATCAAAAGTGTCAAATGGGAAGAATAACAAACGCCACTTGTTGTAAGGGCCCCTAAAATAGGAAAAAACATAAACTGAGCTACATAAAACATGCATATGAACATAATACCCATAGAAAGGTCATTTTTTGATATTCATTCTTGAATGACATCCAGATGGGAGGAAAAAAGGCATCTAAATGAAGCCAGTCTTTTCTGTATCTTGAGTCAATGTGAAACATTATCGTTAGAATTCTTGTATATAGATATTGAAATAAATATTAAACCAATGAAGCTAAATGTAATCTTGGGATGGAGGTCTATCATGTTGGTCCAAAGATCACTATAAAGGGTGGTTAATTTACTTTTTGAATCAGAGTCAGTTGCTAAGAACAACTTTCGCCAGATGTCCCACGAGAAGAGAAGCAGCGCTTTCTTTCGTCTAAATGCTTCTCATGATTTTCCCTCTAAAGTCATTCCATGACAATTTACTGATAGATTCATTTGCCTTCTGATGTTTTCCAAGCTAATTGGACTATAGTGATCTGAGAGCTAGGGAACATAGCTGTAGCAGAGATCCAAAGAACTGGCAAATTCAACTGCCACAAAATACTTTTTTAAAACCTTTCTAGGAGGTTTCTCACCAGTGTTAACTTTGTGTCATTCATCTAAATGTATTATTTTTTAAACTCTTCTTTTTTGTCATTTCTTACTATATATTCTGGAAGGAAACATGAATATACAACATCATAAAAAGCCTGAATAAACACAAGCTGGTGATGATCCTTGAAAGGATATTATTTATTAATTTTTTCAATAATTAATTAATAGACATAGTGTTAAGTAATGTCTGAACACTAGCTTATGATAAGAAAATCTTTATCTCCTAGAGCTGTGAGGCAATGGCTTTCCATTAGTCATCATAACCTGAATAATGAGTGACATTCCTAATAAGATTCAAAGGACTTCGAAGTTATTCAATCAGCTGTCTGAATAATGAGATTTTACAAAAAAATTTAAATAGTGGGCATGCAACAAAAGTAATAAGGTGGATTATAACGTTCTTTATAAAGCCACCACAAATTGATAAATTGGAAGAAATTTATTAATGTTTTATAACTAATACAGAGTATTCCAGCGATTCTTTAACAAACACAATATATCGGGGCACTTAGTGCTTTTGAAGACTATGAATTTCTATGACAGAAATAACTTATAAGATTAAAACCCTTTGGTGGAAACAAGAGCAAGGGTTGCTATGAAACTGTGTGCCTAGCCTTCTGTTGTCGGGTTACTTGTGTAAAAATCCTGCAATATAAAGAAAAAGCATAGGAACCATAATTTCAATTTTTTAAAAACTATCTGATGTGTGCTCTCTTTTCTGATACTTTATGCCAAGTAATGCATCAAACACATTTTGAAAATTCAGATGAAGCTTTATAAATCAATCACTAGATTATGCTTATTAGTAGTAGCAAACTCAGGGTGCTCACTTACAATCATGCCAGCAGATAAAGGCTTTGCTGCTGGCAATCTGCCATTCAACTAGCTTTTTACCTTTCTGACAGAAAAAAGATGTTCTATGGAAAAAAAACACCAGAAATGTGTTCTATGGGAAAAAAACACCAGAAATTTGGTGGGGCTGAAGGTATAATTGCATCATCATTATGGTTTAGAAGCAAACGGATTGATTATGAATATTTCCCTCAATATCATCAGAAGTGTTTAAAAAATGTAAGAGATTAAAATCTGTCCACAGGTTTTCCCAAAGCAGATAAAAATAAGGAATAATGAGAAAATAAGTTAATTCGGTTTCAGTGTGAACACAACTTTAAATACAAACCATGAACTTTTTTTCTACTCCCAGTTTGGTAAGAACAACTCTACCAAAATTAATAAAGTAAATATCAATTGCTTCAATTGTAAGAAGCCTATACAAATAGCAACTGAGATTAAAAGATATTACTACAAAGAACAGCAGACTTACTGAGCTTCAGACACTTTTTGATGTTTATAAATGTCTAACAGTTTAAGTACTCTCCTCACAAAATACATTGCTGCTACTGATCAAGTGTATTTTAATTCAGAAGTACATGCACTGATACTATAAAGTACATCCAAACTGGATCAGGTCTTAAAATAATGGCCCTATCATAATCAATTGTTCTGATATTATAATTATAATATCAATCATGATGAACCCATTTAGCATAAATTTGTTTTTATAAAATGTTTACATAGATGCTTTAAATCAATTAGCTGTACCTTAACTTTGAAGGGAACCTGTAAGTGCGTAGTGTAAAGACTTAGAACAAAAGGCAGGCTATGAGAATCATTCTTGAGCATGAAGTTTGGTCTTTCAAAATAACAGCTCTGTTGGATAAATGCAATATTCACCAGATTCACTGATTCTGTATGAATAATGGAGACTGCTATGTTCAAGACAAACACATTTTGTGGATTTTCTTCATCTGTGGATCTTTTTAATTTCTGTAACGAAATACAGGTGATGGTAGTAATAATGCCACAGAAATATTTATTTGGAATTTTTTTATATGCAAGTATATGCCTTACAGCAAGTTTAAACATTAAAAGAAAAGCATATTTGATATAGCCCCCACTCCTATCTCCTAGACTTTTATGTCACTGCAAACCAAATACATGTGACATTTCAGGGTTATGTGACATTTCAATGTGACATTGACAGGGACTGTCAATTCATTTCCAGAACACGTTTTGTACCTGCGGGTTTTTTCACAGTAGAGGATAAAAACATTACTTATATTTTATAGTTTCAAGTTAAATAATTTGTTTTCCTCCTGGGGACATACCTCTGTATCATCTGTATACTACAGTGGTGGATCTCATGCATTTTGTAAAGCTCATTTTCCATGGCCATTTTTGGCACAGAATTTGCCAAATATAATAATAATATTCCTTCACATTTGAACCTTCTTTGAGTTCCTGAACTATTACTTAGTTTCTTTCACTTTCAAATTCAGAATCAAAAACTTATTGACACCTTTATACCTGAAACAGCCTGGAGTGTGAAAGGGCGTTTCTGCTTCTGATTTAATCTCAGATAATAAAATCTATATTCATGGACAGAGTCCAAGAGGAAGTAAAAGATTGTGCCTGAACTGTGGGAAATATGCCCAGAAGTTTCTTACAGCAATCTCTGTGCTCTTCAAAAGAGATATTTTCATCATTTTAGTTCACCATGGGAATGGAATGCTCTAAACAGTCTCAACTCCATTAATTTTACCATTTCAGATACAGAAGAACTGAGATGTGGAAATATATGATAGATAAGCCCTTTAATGGTAAATATTTGGGGATACTGTTACCCAGTTTCTGATACATGCAACTAAATAAAGGCTGCTTTCCAGCAGTCATCCTATCAGGAGTCTGGATTATGGTTTCTTTGGTTCTGTATTTTTTGAAATTGAGTTTTTCAAGAAATCCTGGTGATTCTGTTATATGAACTTTTAGTGCAGAGGTCAGTGACTCATTCTAAGTTGACAGATAAGGGTGGATACTTAAAATACAATAGCTTGATTGCCAGATGCAATTTGAAAATGGATAGTGATTCAAATTTGTGGCAAGTCCAATGACAAAACCAACTGCTGAGTTACATTTAGAAAGGGAAAGCACTATTATAGCTCAAGTTACAGTCAGTAAACATATTGCTAAAGTGTGAGAGCAGAATCAATAGTAAATGAAAGGGCGGCATGAATCCTGTATAATCATGAATGCTGTGTGTGAAGTCTCATGATTGTCTTACTGTTGTGAACTTTAGCTGTCCTGTAGAAACCTGCAGAAGCTGAGTCAGTGATTCAGGTTTTTTTTCAGCTGTATTTAACTCAGTACCTTATGACTGAACACTTCAGCTACTGTGCTACATATTTCCATACAAACAACTGCTTTGTGCTTCACTGATATAAAATAGATTATGCATTTTATCCTTTGCAGACACCGGATTATGTATTCTCCATACCTGGGCATTTCTGATATATTTTCTGACAATCAGTTTTTATCTTAGGTAAATAGTTCTCTGGAGACTTACACAGCTAGAGCCAACAGAAACTGAAAATAAAACCAATCATGACAAAAATAAAGTCTATTGATTACACAAAAACCCAATCAAATTAAGCATGTGGCCAGGCAAACTACTATTTGAGTCTGTCCATAAAAATGTCATGCTCTGTTTTGTCAAAAATAGGATTTACATCTCATCAAATTAGAAGATATAGAAAAGACAAACAGCTCAGGTTAGCCAGTCAATAAATCTCTCAAGTTCTTAATTAAAGGAGTCTCAGACTGAGAGATATATACAGTTAAAAATTAAGAAACAGAAGAATAGGGGGAAAAAACCAACCAAAAAACAAACTTGCTAAACAGACTGACTTTTCTGAAGAACATGTGGTAAAAAATATGGATGTGCTTCAAAACCAGTTAAAAGCAAGACATTCAACTTCTGCCAAGAGACAGGAGAGAGAATTTTGAGCACAGCTGAAACAGAGCACAACAGGAATTAATCCTGTCCATTCGTTACACAGTTGTGGCCAGAAATAACTGCACTGAAACCAGTGACTGCACAAGATGAACAGAGAACATTCAAAAAGTAATGACTGTTTAGACAAAACACCCAAGGCAGGGGTGTTGGAACTATAACTTCAGTTCTGCTCATCTTCACTGCAACCTAGATTTTTTCTCCATCCCCACGTGTGATTATATTCCTACTTCAGACCTCCCCTTCTGTGGAAACTCTTCTTATCTCTTCCAGCATCTCAGTTCTCTGCCTTTCTGTTCAGAAAACCTTTGTTTTTCATCTTATTAATGTGAGCTGCTACAATTCTTTAATTAATCGTGTAGTTTTCACCACTATCAGTCCTGAACCCATCTACAGACCCATCTACTTTCACACAAAAATGTGCAGAATGAATTGCTGCTGCTGTATAAAGAAGATATTGTAGTAATTTATCTTATCTTTCCAATTAAATATTCTGAACATTTTTTTCTTGGTGTACTTTCCCCCTTTCTTGTACACCTTCGTTTCCTATTACTGTAAGTCTGTTCAAACAGTTTCCTTTTAGAAGCAGGAAGTAAAGAATACAGTCTGTTAGAAATTCCTGTGAAGAATAAGTGCTAGACTGATGTTTTCAAATTAAACTAGCTATTCTGAAATTTTTTGAAGGTATACAAGTAATGTATTCTATAGATGAAATAATCTGTCACCATTTTTGAATGCCATTTTATTACAAAATGTATCACAATGAGTATGATTTGATACAACAATAAGCCTTTGATTATAAGAGAAACTGATACACAACATGGTTGCTTCAGATCTATTTTAAAATTCTGAGTGGCCAAACAATGCTTAGCAGAGAAATTCCTAGTCAGCTGTAGTTTTCATAAATACATCTGATTAAGATTCCTCTTTCAGTTCCCAGAGCAACTGAAACAATCAAGTCATAGCAATGGTATTCTTTGTCTTCCTGGCTTTTCAAGAGAATATTTACATTTTCTTGTAAAAACATTTTGTTTGGTTTAATGCATCAACAATAATATGGATAATTATTGTCCTAATGTGGACCGGATCCTATTCTATTGCTTCAATTATCTGTTCTGTAGTTTATGTCCAGAAGTCTTCTGCATTGTACAAATCATTCCATTCATGAATGTCTGTGGGAAAACATATAGTATTTTCAGAAGAATTCAAATGTAACTGTTATTTCAAATGACAGTGCATATTTTCCCAGAAAATGGATTCTTTTAGTATTTTGAAGTAAAATTTGAAGTTTATAAATACTGAAGTATATAAAAGTATATAAAAACTGAAGTCACTAACCTGCATCCAAAGTTTGATTTTTAAGATGCCATAAATAATAAAAAATTAAGAGTCATTTTAATTACCAAGGCATGGGTTTTTTCCAAGATGCTATCACATTTGAAACAATTTCATTACTTCTTTTTTCCTTCTGTTTCCTGAATTAAGAGCCTTTTCATTATAACATTCTTTTAGAAGAAGTATTTGATATCCCAAATCGCAAGAAACATGTGACAAAACTAAAATGTGTATTGTTGAGTTACACTAAAGGATTGAACTATTTCTTACTATGACATCAATATGAGATTTGTTTTAAAACATCAGAGATCCTCTTAGACTCCTGAAAAATGGTATTAAAATTTATTGTTAGAGATTGATGATTGTGATTGAAAATCACTTCATTAAATTACAGTGCAGAGAGATGAAGGACATCTTGCATCAATGAAAATGGTTGCAAATGTAATTAAAATATTAAATTATTGTTGGAATAAAGGTCATAATCATAAAATGTAATTGAAGGGAGTACATTAGCATGTACCCCAAGGTATCCTTTCTTTTTCAAAATATATATTACATATTTGACATTTAAAGAGGAAATAGATATCATTTTATCTGGATGGATGAACTGTGATGGTAAGAGTTGTTATACATAGTAAAATTTAAAAGCCCAATTTTTCAAAAAATCATTTGCTCCTTGGACAGGTGCAACATACTATTTTTATGTCTATGACTGAGATAATTTGCCTTTTTATTTATGAGATACTATGGACCTGCACAGAGAGGAGGACATTGTATCATACACTTAAGACTTTATGAAAAAAGTATAACTTATACCACTGATTTAAAGGAGCATACTTGTGAGAGTCTAGTTACATTTAAATTTAAATAGGTGTGTATACCATACCATACCATACCACACCACACCATACCATACCATACCATACCATACCATACCATACCATACCATACCATACCATACCATATATAACATTTATCATTGCATTTTCTCTCCCTTGCAGCAGATTAGGTAGGCAAACAGTGCACAGTAAGAGAAAGTAGAAGCTGCAAGAACATACCTCCATAAAATTGTTGAAAGTATAATGATGAAGCTGCTATAAAACTATTTTCACTGTATGTCCTACAGATTTCTTTCTCTAAACAGAAATTCTCTAAACAGAATTGAAAAACCTCCTTCTTAACAATTTCTCCTAAATATTCAGCATTATTCTCTGAAGTCAGATAAATCCTTTAAAAATATTCTACATCTCTCTGCATTTACTAAGATACCATTTTGAAAAGGGAGAGGGTGTTTGAAATATGTCAAAGTGGAAAATGAGGATGATTATACATAGAAAATGTATTGTTAAAGAACTAAATTTGAAACCAAGATTGAGGCATTGTCTATATTTCTGTTGCTCAGATAAGCAGAAGAATTTCCATTTTATAGATGTGGGGTTTTTTCCTTTTGATTCCCACCACCCTAAATTTGTTGATTATCACCATATCAAATAAGACAGGTATAGGTATTCTAAAAAAGATAAGACATGAAACTTCAAGAGAAAAAAATGTGTAATTTTTTTCTCATTTGTTGGCCAAGTACTGACAAAATCTGAATGTCATTTATTACTGAGAGGAGGTTGTCATTAACTACAGCAAAGAAAGTTACTTTTCTATTATAAGCCACTTGGTACTATACCTTTTTCTTACTGTTTTGTCGGAATCGATCAGTGTAAGAGCATGCTTGTGGAAATCAAAATGGTCTTGGAACTGCAGAAACAAAGTAACAAAACTGAGGGATGTTTACAGTTTGAAGATTAGTGAAGTAAGAATTCAAACTTCCTATGCTTGCTTTAGTGGGGAAAAATCCAGTTTAGGAAAAAAATGTAGCATGATGGTCTCTTAATCTGTTTATTTTTGATCCCTCCTGTGGGATTCCTATCTATAGTAGTCCTTATTCTACTAGAAAAATATGCAGTTTGCTATATTGAACTATTGGCATAATTCTCTTCTATTTGATGTTAGGTAAATGGATCACAGTACACAGCCAGTTACCAAATCCAGACAGTTCTTCTGACATTAGCCAATTTCTTGCAGTTGGAACTTCATCCTTAATCATCATCCTTAATGATGATGTTCACCTGGGCCCACGTCTCCAGTTCGTTCAGGTTCTTCTGGATGACATCCCACCTCTCTGGCTTATTGACAGCATCACTCAGCATGGCATCATCTGTGAACTTGCTGATGGTGCAGTCGATCCCACTGTCTGTATCAGTGATAAAAATATTAAATAGTACAGTTTCCAGTAAAGACCCCTGAAGGACACCACTTTTCACTGTTTTCCATCTGGACTTCAAGCCATTGACCATGCAGGTGGGATGCTACCAGTCAGCCAATTCCTTATTCGCTGAGCAGTCCACCCATCAAATTAATTTCTCTCCAACTTGATGAGTAGGATATTGTGGGGGACCATGTCAAAGACCTTGCAGAAGTCCAGTAACTGCAGGACTCACCTGTGTTTTCTTGTTCTTCTAATCTGGGTTTGGAGTAGGTACCAGAGAGTCTGATTACTCAAGCTTCAAACACAGGTGGAGCGATTATCACTTTTCAAGCATCAGTTTAATGTAATTTCAAGAGCATATTTTTCTTTTTACACATTTTTGTAATATCAAAGAAGAGTATATTCCTGCTGACAGATGGAATGGATGGTTTACTGAAACTAAATAAACTTATAAGAGTAAATCTATTTCCCTCCATGTTTTAAACATCATGCATTCTTATAGTTAAAGATTTAAAGGGGGATTAAAAGGAATTATTTTTTATATGTTTTTGTTGTTTGCTGGGGGAGAGAAGGAAAGAGAAAATCTAGTTGTTCTTGTGAAAGGTGAAAGTTATAAATATGTTTTATTTGCACTAGGAACAATGCATCTCTCTTTCAGGTTGGGTAGAGCAAAAATGTCAGGCAGCAGGACCTGTGATAACTGGGCTTCTTACACACCTGACAAAGGGTGAGTGTTGCTGTAGCTTTTCTTGTTCTGGATTGCAGTAAAAGTATCACATGATATTTAGATTCCAAGCATCTTCTGTAATGTTTAATTACCTCTGTAATGTTTAATTTGTATTATACATTAAGAATTGTAATATAATGACTTTGATTTTTGTTCTTCATTGAGCAACACAGCTTTCTGCTGTGATAACATAAACATCTGTTGTTTTTCTGGTGCTAATGTAGAAGGCAATATATGTACGCAGAAATGTACACTATGATATTTGCATATTAACTATTACCAACTGTCTTTATAACATAAGGGGTTTCTTGATGACATGAGGTGTGATAGCATATAACCACAAAAAATTTAGGCTGGCTCTCTGCAGGTCAGGTACTACAACATCATGGTCAAAGCAGAGTCAGCAAGATTAGATTGCTCAGTCTTTTCTGGTCTAGTGCTTAATGTCTTGGAGGATGAAAAGTTCCTAGCTTCGTTAGACAAGTTGCTACAGTGTTTTACTACCTCCCATGTGAAAAAAAATGGACATTTATTTTCAGAAATTGTATTTGTTATGAGGTGAACTAGGACAAAACCCGATAGTTCTAATGAAAGAAACTGAACTTACCAGTCTGTTTATTGTATCAGCCTTTAAAGTGACACAGCATGGGAAGTATTTCTTGATTAAATCCTGTGGACTTAATAATTATCAAACTTTCAGATATGCAGGAACTCTAATGAAACTGTAGCATGGCTGCTGGCAGACCCCCTCAATCCATACATCCCTGACCAATCAATTAATTCATACAGCTAAAGGAGAATTAGGCAGGCCTTCCAAAGTTCCATACTCCGTAAAGTAAAACAAAAAAAAAACCCAAACAAACAAACAAACAAAAAAGTAATTTCAGATACTGATTTCAAAGAATGGGGGATCTTATCGATACATAGAAATACCTGAAGGGAGGGTAGAAAGATGGAATCAGTCTTTTCAGTAGTGCCCAGTGCCAAGACCAAACGCATGAAACATGAGAGGTCCTCTCTCAACATCAGGAAACACTTTTTCACTGTGAGGCTGAATTCTTTTTTTTAGCTTATCCTGAATTTGAAAGCTTAAAGTTAACCCATCAGTTCATGAGGTTCATTGCATATGAAGGTAATCCTAGCAATGGAACATGGAGAGATGAATATAAATAGTAGAGGTGGTTCTCTGCCAACAGGGAAGTCTACATTACATGAAGTCATGAATCTATGACACTAAATTTCAGACATGGTAACCCGAACTTTATAAGGGTTCCTCATTTAGATTTCATCTTCTTACCTTGTCTGCAGTTTTCTAGAGTGTTATTACTACTGCTGCTACTACAAGTACCACAACAACAACAGCAACTGCTGCTGCTACTACTAGATAGCTGTTTATATATTCTAATTGAATTTCTGTTCTCTACTTTTCATAGTGTTTGGACTACTAAACACAAAGACAACAGAATGTTTACAAGTCATATGATATCAGATATCTTCTTACTGAATTGTTTCTAAACAGTTTTATCTTAGAAGACTGAATAGTACACTTCAGAATATCTGGGACAATACAGCTAAATATGACTAGATCCATGTTTTCAAGTAGATCCTTTGGTTTTAATCATTAGAAATATGAAAATGTAAAAATACCCTATTTACAATTCATTGCTGAGAATCCCATACTATAGCACTCTTCTGCTGTGATATGATTAGGAGTTAGCATATAAATTAAGCCTATATTTTTACATTAGAATCTTGTGACTTTTTTTTGAGGCAAATAAAAGCTTAATCATTCATAAATAAAAAAATCTTCAGAATTTAGAATTTCAACACAGAATTATGAGTAAATAACTAAGTTATATTTATATTTATATTTGTATTTGTATTTGTATTTATATTTATTCATTTTTCAGACTTTCAGTGAGTACTAGAAAACCCAGGCACATGCTATGAGTAGAAGAAGTTGTGACATTTTTTATGCCAAGTTATTTTTATATACAAGGCCATGGTTATTCAGCAGCGAGGAAAAAAAGATAAATGGAGCACTTACCATATTATGCAGCATTGAAAAAAATCAGTCTGAGTAACAGTAGCTTAATTCAAATTCCATAGAAGTACATTGATTTTAACAAAATAATTCACCTTTTTCCATTAATGCAATATTCATTTTCTCCTTTAGTTTTATAACTTAAAAATCCCACAGTTTGCTATCATAAAAGAGATCTTTCTAGCATAATGAAGAGACACTTTTAAATGTAATTAACAAGGCAAAATATTGTCTAGCAAAGCTACAAAAAGTAATCATTAACAAAGAATTTTTTTCCCATTAGCATTTTCTTTAGAAACTCTATTAAGATTTAAGCACCTTTGTAAAACTGATACATGCCTATTAATGCTATTAAAATCAAGGAGCTTCCTCATACGCATAGAATTTAATGTAATCAGCCAGGTTCTCATATAATAAGTAAAACTAGATGAGCATATTGTTACATGGTTCTAAAATAGAACTTGTAAAATACAGGGGGGCTTAGATGAAATTTTCCCAGAATTTGAAGATTTTGCTCTTGAAGAAACAGTTACTGCAGACAATGTGTGCATAACACATGTTGTCCGATAGCAAAGATACACTCTGAGACACAGTGCTTGCAATTTGTCCACTACATTCAGCCTCTGAGCTCCCACAGCCTTTGAATTACCAATTAAAAGTCATTCTTCCTAAAAAATCTTCTAAAACATGTATGACAGCAAATGTTACATACTTACAGCTAGCCTAATAAGCAAAATACTAAACTGTTTAAAATAAATATTTTTTTGTCTTGTACTGATTTTTGGTATTGATAGTCTCTTTTCTGATATTAATACTCTGTGACTGTTTAATTGATCAGCAGCTGAACCTGCCTGCCTGATACCTTCCTCTCTTTTGGTAGCCATTAGCTCTGCCTTTTATTGTGGAGCTGTAGTTTTTTTCAGATGTTCACTGGAGCTGACAGCCTCATAAACCTGAAGCAAAGGGCTTCTGAGACAAAACTGTATGTTACAGTCACACATTCTCATCACAGACATGTTTGATGTCATTCTCTAGTGGAGCTGGCATCTTCTGGGACACTAAAAAATACTTTTATTTTGCCTTATCCACATCTTTTTATTTCTGTAAATCCTTCATGCCTCTGACATCCACTTCTACTCAGTTATGTTGTTTTCAGTTTTCAGTTAAATAAAGTTAAATAATAAAGCAGGTGTCAACCCACTCTTCACTAGTGCCATAGTATAATTTTGCAGAGCCAAATACAGACTGGTGTGTCACTACACTGCTACCTTTGTTGGTACTTTTTTATTTTGACACTGTTTTCTACTGGCCTTTTGGGAAAGAAGATAGCAAACAAGAGGTCCCATGTGTAAACCTATATTTCATAGCAAAATTCTTCTTGAACAGTCGCCCACAAACAGACATTACTATGTGTAGTTTGATGTGCATAATCATCTGCTTAACTGTACTTTCTAAGACTATGTCAAAGGAATCAGGATAAGAGTTTAGAACAAGTACATATACATTCCCACTAGTTCTAAACAAATCTCTGTGTCAGGCAGTTCATTTTCCTGTGTTAGCAATGGGGATTATCTTTATGAATTTAGCCTTCATTTTTGGCATATGCAGTAGGTCTTGACAGCTTCCTCAATATCCTTGGCCACCTGAGCCCTTGCTGTAATTATTTCTAATTCTCCTCTTCATTTTTTTCCATTCTCAAATGACTTTTTTAAATCATTATAATGTTTTCAAGCCATTTTAGGAATCATTGTCCTTTAAGCACAATTCCCCCTTCCCTCCAGAAGAAGTGAGAGCTTACTAATTATTAAGTGTATAGGCTGGAAAATTGCTCTTCTGTCCTCTCTGTGCTAATAATCTAAATTGCTTTCTGCAGGTTATCATTCTGGAAGTAAAACTTCAGCAACCATTGTCTACCTTCTGGATAAGACCAGATAAGAATTGTAAATTAGACTTTCTTACTCTGACCTTAGCCTGGCATAGTGCTACCAAATGCTTTGGGAAGGCTGTCTACAATCCTTAAATCTCTTCCAGATTCAGATTCATTTTGTATATCATGTTTGTAATTAGAAAAAAAAAAGAAAAAATATGAAAACAACAAACCCCCCACTCTGTGAAGTGGTGTTTGTCTGGCACCATTTGGCAAGGGCAGCAGATGGAACCTTCATAGGGACAGACATCAGACATGAAGCCAAGCCCTGATCCTCAGTCTGAGTGTATTAAAATTCATTGGACTTAAACTTAAAATTCATGGTACTTAATCCAATAGTCTCCACCTTAGGCGGAACTGTTGTGTGCTGATTACTTCCCGAAGGTACCTAACAGTAACTTCATCTTGTACTTACTACCACAGTACTAGAAATCCAAGTAAGATTACATTCTTCCAGCTTTTTAAACTTAACATCTCATCTTCAAGGGATATTTTTTGCTAAGGTTTAATGAAAAAAATAGGGAAGCATGTCCTATAAATTTACCAGTCACAGAATCTTTACACCTTTTATCCAGAAATGTGCACATTCTAGTTGGGGTCTCAAACATCAGTTTATGTATTGATATCTTTAAAATTATAGTTTAAACTCTTTTAAACCTGCTAAGAGATTTTTTCATGTCATGTATTTATTTAAGATCAAATTGTGACTCATACAACCATTGGTACTCTCTGTGGCAGTATTCCAGATCAGACAGGATTCTGGCCTAAACCAAAACCGTAAAAAAAAGATTAAAAAACTGACCATGAAAGATTAACTTAAGTCATATTAAGACAGTGGAGGCAAAGACAGGTTTTTTTTTAAAGTGAAAAATGCCTAAGTGTTCTGTCTTGGAATAAAAGTGACAACTACCACAACTGGAGGCTGAAAAAACAACCAGGTCAAAGGTAGTATCTTCAAATAATCAGCTCAGAAAATTGCTAATTTGCATGAATCAAGATTCATTTCTCCCTCTGATGGGGAAAATAGTCTGTTGCCTTTGGATGAGTAAAGCTACAGTGCTTGTGCTGTTAATGGAATTGAATGTCTGCTCCAGCTTCTTCCAGTCTTCAGGGATCAAACAAGTAAAAGAACTATGGTGAAAGTCTGGCTTAGATATTAAACATTCTCTTACAAAATACAGCATGGAGCTCCTCTCTTATTTCCCTTCCTGGCTACACAAAGAACAGCATTGGTTTTTAAATTAATTATTTCATTCATTCTGTCTTTTCAAAATATTTCTGGGTTTATGTATAATTTATTGCAACTGAAATATGTGTGTCCTATTTTAATCTGCAAATATCTGCTGTTTAGACATACTTAGGTGTGCTGGGAGAGCACAGGCTACAGTCTTCTGCTGTATCCTGTGAGCTGGTTCCCCATGTACTAACTCCACAAAATGTTCCCAGGCCATACACATGCTCACTCTGTGAGGCAGCAGCAATGCTTGACTCACTTGCCAGTAAAGTAGTTATTTCCTTATGGTAGTACTATAACAATCATGAGCCCTCACATCCCATTTCTGTCTGTGTTATAACTATGCCAGGCTTAAACTGATACAGTATGACCAGGTCTACTCATGGCTCACCATATGCTGAATTTTAAAGCAGTAGGGTCTTCGTAAGAGATTTAATAAGTATAAAATGTTTGTAGGATGCAAGATTAAACTAATGTAAAAACAGAGCTCTCTGGTACAGGATAATACTGTTGGCAAAAAATGCCTTTAAAGTGCTGCTTCTTTCTTGAAATAAGTAATTTCAAGTATGAACGCATTTAAAATGAAATGCACAACGACTTACTGAAAAATAAATCAAACTTAAATCTTAGATCCTCATGCACTATGTACTTTCTTTTGAGAAATGAAACCTTCAGTGACGTATTTATACTTGCAGATGAAAATATATCATATTTGTCATAAAATCATTAATGAATACCAAACACCATGTGCTCTGACTGGATAAAACTTATCTGCTGTCATGTGTATCCATAAGAAAGATTTTCACAAGCTTTTAGAAATCAGTAACTTCAAAAGCATTTGGGAATGCTTTCTCCTTTCCTTTTCAAGTTCCGTTTTTTTACAGCTTTATATTTGTTAATAGTGAGCTGCACAGACCCAGAAGCTGATTAAAAACTAGTGTCAGATCCTTTAAGGATTTCTTAGCCAAGAATCAACAATGGAGAAAATAATTTGCTTCAGTATGCTAGTCTTTGAAATATCAATTTATCCCTTTCAATTTTGAAACAAAGAGAGGATTTTAATTTATCTGAAAGGTCCTGTCCTTTGAGCTTGTTTAGGTGAATTGACTTTGTGTAATTAACTTTTCCTTGCTTCTGAAAATAAGCAGGATCATTTATTTCAAAAAGCACTTTCTACATGAGAATTGCTTCATTTCTAGTTACAGGCTATATCTATGAAATAGTATTGCTATCTAAGTAAATATCAGATAAACTAAGATAAACATCACATAACCTATGACATTTTAAAGAGGTATATCTTAGAGACTTATTGATGAATAATTCACAGATCTTTTCATTTTAGAGATAACATGTTATCCAAGATCACTAAGATAGAAGGGGAAATAGTAAAGGATGATGTGGGTTTTTTTTAATCTTGAACTTTTTTAATCATATAGTTTCCTATATATTTAATATAAATGGATTTTACATTTCAGAGTAGTCCTATGAACTAAGCATTCATTTTCTCTTAGTTAATTCTTACATAAAGCTGTTTGACATAATATAGAAACAGGCACAGGAAAGAAAAAGAAAAAAAAACCAAAACAAACAAAAAAACCAAAACAAAAAAAAACCAAAAAAAAAAACCAAAACAAACAAACAAAAAAAAAAAAACCAAAACCAAAAAACAGAAAGACACAAGTGCTTTTACTGGAATAAATCAGCCCCATATATATCCTCTTCCTTTCCTTAAAATCTGAGAAGTTATCACCATTTCCAGTAGATTGCCAGAGTGCCCGGATGGTTAAAGTCAGCATAAGAAGAATAGGTAAGATAAAGATAATTTTGGTTTTCCCTCAGATACTAAATTTCCTTGCTTAAGTGTTCGTGTGTGTATGTGAGATTGACTGCTCCTTACTTATTAAAACTATGTCCATTAGGAAGGACCACTACCTAAGTAGAAATTATTGTTTAGCAAGGTATGAGTTAAGTTGCAAAGCAGTCTGGACATCTGGGTTTCTCCTCTCCAGAGCTAAAGCCGAGTGGAGCCATTTTCTCCTACAGCACAACTCGCTGGGCATTAGTCTATACATGCCAGAGAGGAAAGTGGTAGATGGTGGTCCTTGAAGCAATGTCATGTTAATTCTTGTACAAATACCACAGCACCTCACATTAAGCAATATTAACATGTAACAATCACATCTGGGTTTCTTCTGTAGACCTCTTCTGGTGCTGTTGCTCTGGATCCCCAGTGCAGGGTGTAGCAGCCCCGAGCACTTCAAAATTGCAAAGCTCTGGTGATAATTAAATTCAGTGCTGCACAAAGCTCTTCCTCCTATTAGATTTCTACATATTTAAAAAGAAAAAAAGGCCCCCACAGATGCCAGCCTCTAGCATGAAGTCTGAATCATTAATGAGAAGCAGTCGCTTCAGTTTCTTTTCACTGCAGCCTTAACTGTTGTACATCAGGCTAATGCATGCACAATGTTCTCTTTATTACTATCTAGGTCACAGAACTGATTTCCCTGGAAAACTGAATTATGATAGGTGAATTTGTTATACAAAATAATAATTCTGGATATACTGTTGGCTACAGAAGTAGAGCACAATTGCCATTATTTCTCAGTCCCTTCTTCTCTGGTGACACAACACACAATTACTCATTTGTATTCAGGGTGCACCTTTTCCTGCTGGAGTCTTGCTTATGGGAGAGCATGGTTAATTAAGAATATTATCTCATCTTCTGTCTTTGTTATCCTTTACCTAAAGATTCTAATAGCTACATATGATCTTATAAAACTCATTCCTCAGTCCATGTGGATGGACAGTGCTGGAAGCAGCCAAAGACATCAGACTTCTGAACATATATTTACAAACAAAACTACACTTTCCTCAGGGTTAAGGGAGGTTTCTCAAGATAACTGCTTGTCCAGATCACGCTTGCTTCTGAAGTCAGACGTTACAATATGTATCCAGCATAGTCTTCTTCCCACTATTACTCTTCCCTAGATTCATTAACACCTCTGTTGAAATGTGCACATCAACACTTCTTCCATCTGGATGTTCAGGCTTTGGAGCAAGGAAGCCCGTCTCTGCCTGTGCTTCCACACTCCTCTATCTCATCTGTGGTACCAGCAGCACATCTGTACATCTACTCCTTTCTTATAGATTTCCTCTTAGCTCTGTTAGCTCCTTAATTGCTGAACTGGGCACTACTATTCCATCAAAAATCTCTATTATGTTTATGCTTCTTAGAGAGGAGGTGCATGTAATAGCAATGAATGGTTTGCTTCACCTTCCAAAAGATTCTTATTTCTTACAGCAGCTTTTGCTCTCTACAGTATTTATCACCACCCTCGTGAATGTCTCTATATTATTTAATTTAAATTTTTCAACATTACAGAAAGTATTTGAAAGCAAACAAACTTAAAAGTAGGTGAAAAACAGTATTTTCCATATTCAGCATGATATGGACAAAAGGACTGGAACTTAATTTACACTGTCAAAGAATCTAAAGCTGCATATACACATTTCATTTCAATATTAGACTGCTTGAAACATCTTGATGCTAAAATAGAGATCTTAATGAAGCCTATTAGAAGACTTGACAGCTACTTCAAGGGAAATGCCTGAATTAGTGCTTTTCAAATTACATTAGGTTGCAATAGAAGGTTGCAAAAACAAACCTCCATATGAGCTTCTGCATTACAGCCATGCTCATACTTTATGTCCTTGCTCCCCAGGTTGAAGGAAATGCATTTCTGGTAACGAACATTTCTTTCATACTTCAAGTACTCAGAAATGTTTGAGAGACTTTGCTTAGGAAAATTCTCATTCAGAAGTATTGGAGGTTATTAACTTCTGAAGAACTTTTGTTTTCTGCTAGCATGATTTTTGACAGGATTGTTACTTCCTCACCATGAAAACCTTAAGGTCATATATATTTGCATTATCACTGGAAAACAAATCATAACATAAAGCAAGTAAAAGCCTTGATTGTTTTTTACAGCTTGCTGTTCAGACAAGCTTCATATTGCAGTAGTGTATCTCTCATCTTTAATTATATCTCATTAATTAGCAATACAACATTGAACCGAGACTATGCACATGATCACTTCACTGTCACCTGTTTGGGCTGATCTTTTGTAAGCTATGCCGTTGAACTCCATGTTCTCTGGGAAACAGCAAACAATGATACTCCAAGCCTGATCAAGGGAGATTTTCAGAAGTGTCAGTCTACTGTAGCTTATGCATCCACTGAAAACTGACACTAAATAATAACTGATTTTGTTCAAGAGTTGTATTAAAATTGTTCAGAGAAACTGAGAATTCAGATACAGGGTCTTCTAAAAATAAAAGGCAATTGTAATCTTGTTACTTTTATTTCATATATTAAATAGCAAATTGCTTCTGAAAAAAAAAAAAAAGCTTTTGACACTGATTGCCTAATGAATTAGTCAAAACCAATAGGAAAGGTGATTTTAAAGCATTTAAAGTATATTTTAAATTTCATGGTTATTAACCATTTTCAGCCTCTTTCTCAGATTGTTTAGAAAGTTTGATCTGTGATATGAGATCTTAAATACTGAACATATTGCATGCCAGTGAACATTTCAGAAAACACAGGCAAGCTCTTCTGGAGTCACAGTTTGTATAATAAAGATGTCATAAAGTGGTAAAAACTTCTCCTGTCATAAGACTGTGTCAAAGAGGGAATATAGAAGTGACTTTGATGAACACCTGTTATATTGTGGTCTGAAAGAAGGCACTGGGAAAAGAGAACAAAAAGCATGAATGTAAAAAAATAAAAGGTAGGAAGCTGACTGGAATAATGAAAAATGGTTACATGTTGCATCTAGTCACAGCTCTAAGCAATAAGGCTGTCTTGGTGGCTGAATGGTAGAGATTAGAAAGCTCTCTGTGTGAGCAGTCAAGCTGAAGTATCCAAGGTAGGATTCAATCAAGTATTTCAATGAGAGGGACAAATTCTGGTTCTAAGGAGGGATAGTGACTTCATGGTCTCTCTAATAGGCAGGTAGATACAAATCATATGGCAGAGCACAGTTCTCTCAGGGAAGTAAACATTATCCAATGCTTTCTATACCTAGCGTTGTTTATGTTTTGTTCTTTATAATAAAATAAAGAATGATAATAAAACTTTAAACTGCATTTTCTTTTCAGATAACCATGAGTTGGTCATGGATGCCTGGAATGTTATGTTACGGACCTTCACAAAGTCCACCTACAAGAACTTTCTTTGTGTAGGCTGTCTCAGGCAGATACTTGCTACTATCTGACACAAAGGTAAGCATTCTGGCAGGAAGCTTTTATCAGTGAGCTGACATTATGGTGCTAGAAGGATTCACTGATAAGAGAAACTAATAAAAACCAAAGGGTTAGCCATAGATTTAGAATGTTGAAAAAGAAACCACTTTCCACACTGAAATTTTCTGACCAAAAATTTGGTTTATCTGTATGCACAGAAAAATTTAGAAGAGAAAGAAACAAACAAACAAAAAAAAGTTTTTATATTTTACTGTTTAAGGAATTCCTTATAATGATGATACAGCTAGTTTTAATAAAAAACAGGCTTACTTGTATAGCTGTATACAACTGTAATCCTTATAACAAAGATTAGTACATGGGGAGAAGTTGAAATAATGATACCACTGCAGAGTCCATTTGCAAAAGCTCAAAATATAACATGAGATTGAATAAAGTAAAAGAAAAAATGGTAATACACGTGATCTCACAGGAGATTAGAAGAGCACATTGACCAAAGGTCTGGGTTACTATAAAAAAATTATTTTGAACAAGGGTGATTCTAACTCAGACCAAGTAGCTGTACATCCCAGTAGATATCTGCAATGGCAGGCAGAAGCAGTTATTTTAAAAGACTGTAAAAGTTGTATAAAAAAACCTTTTCCTGATAAAAGTCCTAGCTTCCAGAACCAAAACAAATGACCAGAAGTTATATTCAGATCAATTTGTATAAAAGCAACTGATGGAATTATTTTCAATTAATTTACTAAGTATTTTTTAGGTATCCATTTGTACTTCTGGCCTCTACAATATGCTTTAGGACTGAGTTCCTCAGTAGGAGTAACAGAGTAGACAGTTGACAATATAGTTGATAAAAAGCTAAAAAGTGGTCTCTGGTTTGTTTGCTATTCTATGCAGCACTGTCAAAGCTTTCTGTCAAATTCAATCAAGGTTTTTAAACTGAATCTGTCAATTCTCAAGTAATCTCTTGACTTTTAACTAAAAAAATACAATTCTGGAACACAGAAACAAAAATGAATGAAATTCCATTGAAAATTATTTATTTATGGCTTTGATAAATATATATTATTTGACAGCATTTCACAACTTATGTCACCTCCCTGTTATAATGATTGCCTGGTCAAATATTCTTCCCTGTATAGATCAATAGTGACTCCATCACTGTAATATTGATTAACTGTATTCTATGTTAATAATTCCACAACTGCATGACTAAGACAATACTGTTCAGGAATAAAATATAAGGATAATCTGAGATAATAACAGTGTCTTATGTGGAGACATCTAAGCAGCTCAGTCTATTTACTATACTAACGAGCAAGCTTAGTGGCCCATGTATTATTTGTAGAAGTGCTTGTTTGTGAAGGAGTGTTCTGATAAAGCAGCTTTAGTCTAGAAAAAAAAAAAGGAGTGAATAGAGGTGAAAAAGGTAAAATCATGTGATAAGTTTAATATAAAGCTGAAGAAAGGAGAGGAAAACAGCAGTTGGAAAAGTTAGGCAGTGATGTGAAAAAATGACCTTCATCTGATCTGTTCAGATTAAGATATTGGATGTTAGATATAACAGTAGCTTCACAATTTTAGTCTGTGATATGGATAAGGCCAGATTTTTCTGCCTGGAAGCCATGATTAGGATTTTCCCACAAGAAAATTTGGAAATTATCACTGTGCTGAGTAAATGACTGCATATGATCTAGCTTTCACTGGCTTAAGAATAATACAAGCATTTAAAAAATGATATATTCTTATAAGGCAAAGCTCTCAATGAAGGAGAAAAAAAAGATGAGCTTTTTTTCCCCTGTACAAACTACTAACATGTCAGAATTTAGCCTGAAGGTTATCTCTTTTTACAGAGCCTTAGGAATTTGAGATAAATTATAATAAATAGGTACAAGGAAAACATTTTGTGACAGTTCAGTAAGATTCTGACTACCTATGCTGCTGCTACGAGTCTGAGTTCAAATGAAATAACTAAATGTTAATTATTCCAAACATTAACCATTAAGAATATTCACATAATCTCACTTAGCTAAAAGTAAAATGTTAGCATTTCTTTTTATATTTCTGTACTCTGCTTTAATATATTAAGTATATTTTGAAATTTATAGCATTCAAAGAACAAAAAGATGTTGATTTAAAAAATCTTAGTCTTTGACATTATGCAAATGAGAAGGGCAACATAAATGTTACCCTATGCTTTCCATACCTAGAGGATTTTTTGTTTTATTATTTACAATAAAAAGAATATAAGATTTAAATTTTATATCTGAAGACCCTGTCTTGAGTTTTCACTGATACATGGGATGCTACAAGATTATGACTAACCTTCTAGCTAGCTGTTGCATTGACAGCTCTTAAGCAGACGACCTGAATGCCCATCGACCTGCAAATCGTCTTCTTACACCCTGAATAACCAAAACATGTAATTAGATTCTTTGTGGAGTGCAAAGTTAGTCCTCTACCTCAGCATTTTTATGTTGGCATGAGTGATGGTTTGGCAACTTATTTGACAGCATGTTCTGCATTCCTTTAATGTATTTTTCTCCTTCAGGTGATAAAAAGAAAATGTAATGCAATAGTAAGTAAAGAGAAGCTAGTCTTAGGAATTAGCAGTCTTAAGCAACATAAATATTTAAAGCATGGCTGCACTGTAGCACTGTATTGCAGTAACCTTCCAGAAATTTAGGACTGCCTAGTACAGCCTGCTGCTACACAATGTATGAGGTATAGGCTTCTTTTCATGCCGATCGGGTAAAATCCCATTGATCTTGAATAAAAAAAAGACACTGTAGGGTCTATCTTCCACTTTCATCTTCTCTGTCTATTATCAAATTTTTATCGTATAAGTCACCTTTGTCTTACCTGCTCCTTATCCCATAGCCCGTAGCTTGAAAGAGCACATTAACATGTTAAGAAGATATACAAATAGACTTTTCTTAGAAAAATTATTATAGTCTCTTGAGATCAAAAGGGATGATTATCATTTATCTGCTGTTAAGACACTCTTAAGTGGCCATGATTTTATTATCTTAGAGATTGACTTTAAGGTCAATATTTTGTGCAACTAATAATATTCTGCTGAAGTTTAACTGACCAAAAAAAGATGGAGGCTGCCCCATTAAGGTTTCACAATGTTTCAGCAGTTTCCTCTTGTCCTAGCTTCCCTGTGACAGAATCACAGGCCAGACATGAGGACAGGCTACATAAGTAGCCCTGAGTCAGATGGGAGCTTAAGCCCAAGGCAGCTGCCCCAAGCTGATTCCCAGGTGTATCCCAGAGCACCTGCTTCATGCTCATTATAAGAGGAGGAGATATGCTGAGGGTTGAGATGTCTGTTGCTCCCTTTGCTGCTACTGTGGACTAGGCTCAGTATGAGCTTATGTACTTTTTGTCGGTGTTTATACATCAGCCCCTAGCACTTCTCTCCTCTTCCTAAAGGGGAAGGCTAGGGAGGGATTACCATACTATGCTACTCTCTGATTTTATGTATGAAGTACATGCTGGTGTTTACAGTCACTAATATCCTTACATAATCTAAATTATCCCATTATGAAAGTATTTCTTTCTGTCCACAATACATGCTATCAGGCAGGCTAAGTTAAAAGACAAATGAGGGAACTCGCACATTGTCTCACTGAAGAAGTCTTGGCCAAAAAGGTTCAGCTTCTTGGTGGAACATGCAGCAGTTTTGGAAAATGGCTTCTTTACCTTGTCATCTTGTATGTACAAATACATATATATACATGTGTGTGTTCATATATATATGTACATGTGAATGTGGGTTTTTGTGTGTGTATAGTTATATATAGTAAAAGTATAGTAAAAAAGAGTTTTCCAGATTTGCTGCATGTTCAAGTAAAAAGCTGTCTTTTTGCTGAGACTAATTTGGTCTCAGCTTATTTAAAATAAATGCTTGTATAAATAGTAGTTTTCAAGTACTTGAGGTCAGCTGTTTCCATATGATATGTATATGTGCTAATGTCTGCTAATCACCACTTTCCTACAACAGCTAACACGCTTCCCCGTGTACCAGCCCCTCAGGCGTACAAAACACCATGGACACATAACAGCTGCTGTCCTGAGCATCTGAGTGCACTGGTAGCTCCTGCATCCGAGACAGTCCTTACCTCTACACAGGTAAGGAACTTTGTGCCCTCAGAAGGTTGTGTGCTTTTTCAAACTAGGTTCACTGGTCTAATGATTAATGTAATTCTACCTTAATCTCTCCTCACATTCTAGTGCAAATTTGGCACTGAAACAAAGACTAGTATTGCTAATTGTGGTTTGATCAGACTTGTTTGCAATGTCAAAATATACTTATGAACACATTTTCCCTCTGCTCATGGTTTTCACATCTTCAAAACAGCGATTTTTCTAATGAAGTTGTGTTTATTTTCCTCATGAACTTTGGAAAGTATGTTGTTTGTATGAGAAAAGGTAGGGATATTTACATTGCAAATAATTTTTGTTTTGTTTTCCTACTTTGTGGGGAAAAGAGATGGGATGAATGCCACCTAAAATCCCTTGAGGTCAAACTTAATTCATTAGAATATTTCTGTAGGACATAGATTCTGTTCTAAATAAATTACAATTTACTATGCATTGTTCATGTTTTTACTTAGTTTCACTAAAGCACTAATCTTTGTTATTACTTATGTTTAATCACACCATGACTCTTTCAGATATTAAGAACTAGTTACTAAAATTGGAAGCAAAAAATAATTTTTCAAGTTCTTTTACAAACCCAGACAATTAAACCAGATCGCTAATCCAAAAGCTACAGTAGCTATCAAATAGCATTTTAAAATATTTTGTTGAATCCTTTAAAAATATCTGCTTTCTGGAATTATTACATCAAGATGGATTTTTTGTCTGTATTCATACCTCCTGCTTTGACTTATTTTTCAGTTGGATGTCTAACCTGCTCAGTGTGTGCTAAGAAGGAAAGGATTGTTAGCCAATTAGCACTAATCAGCTGTGGAACCCTCATTTGCTCCAAGTATTGTCCAAGTATTTTCCTCACTTGTGATTTCAGTTTGGCTTGCCAACTCTCTGTTTGCTGGGTCTGTGGAACAAGAGAGCACTCCAGATGCACGAGTTGGTGCAGATGAACCAGAGGAACCATAGAAAGATAAACCAAACCATCTAACAGTCAAATTACAGAGAGACATGGTGGGAAGGGGAATTATTTCATGGGATTAATCCATGGCACCTTTGTCATGTGTTACCTGCATAGGAAAAAATAGTTTTATCACAAAAGGATGAAACCCCTGGGGTTTTGAATGAGCTGATTTCTCAAATTCTTTGATTCTGTAGAACATTTCTAGTGAAAAGAGAATTTTTTTTTTAAATTTTAATTGCAAAAGACCCTGAATACAAATGCTCAATTTGTAAATGCAGCTGAACTCTATCCACCGCTCAAGTTCTTAGTTACTTAATGGCAAGACTTGTTGCATATATCGAGTTTTCATTAAATTAAACTGAGAAACTAATAACCTAAAGCATTAAAGTATTCTAAGCAAGTCGTGTACTTGTTAATGGTCCATAAAGCCATCAAGGCCCCAGTGAGTAAGTTTTCACAGTGAGTACTCACACAATAGTGCACTAATTTACAGGACAGATGGATGACATTCAGATTTCCTATATTGCTCTGAAATTTTTTTCAAAAAACTTTTTGAATCATTAAAATTTAGGGGAAAAAAGAAAAATCTTAGTGAAAATAGAGTTAATACCAGGTCTGACTTCTTATTTATTTTTGTAAAGGCTGCTTTAAAAGGGGACTTGGTAAAATCAAGGGTGAAAACTTCTGATTTTGTAGTGTTTTATTTTCTAGAGACAACTGGATTTTCTTTGTTATAAAATGAATACAGTTAGCATGAAACTTTAATTTTCATTGTTTTCCTGTGCATATTATCCTGGAAAATTTTCCATCTATTTGAGTGTATTTAAGGTTTTCTTTCCAAAAATGCAATTTCTCTTTCACTTTCTCTGCAAAAACCATAGAACTAGCTTCACCCCCAATGCATTCTTGAATGTTTAATCAAAGGTATCAATAGACACCACTTCTGCTTCATTTTAAAAATAAACCACCAGCTTATGAACAGAAACTGACATTTTAAGTACTTTATGCTACAACACTCAGTAGTGTATGACTTTAGCAAGCAAAATGAGACATGACAGAAGCAAAGTAACTCTATTAAATGACAAAGCTTTTTCCATGTTCTTGTACTTCAAAATTAGTTCAAAAAGGCAGAGAATTGTATTTGCATTTTTTTTCCATAGTACTGGTTTGTACATTGCAGTTTGCTAAATAACAAATGTACATTCTGCAAAAAAAGAAAGTAATTTGGTACACACAATAGTTTATTCTGAATAACCAGGAGTCAAAGATTATGGTAGAAAGCATGAAATAAAATGTAGAAATAGTAAAAATATTATCTTCTTGAGGGAACAAAGTGTAGCTCTAGATAAGTTGCCTGGTATGGTGGGGTACTTGGTAAAAGGCAAGCTTTCAAGTTTTCTTATGTGTAATAGTACTCCAACTTTATGTAAATATGATCAGATTAGATTTAACATTTTATGCAACAATCTATGCTTTAGGAATTCTTGTTTGTTTTTGATAGCTGCTTTTTCTGTGACAGAGAAAATAGTATTATTTACTTAATAATATTCTTGTTAGACTAACTTTATTAAAAGTTGCTCCACAATAGAAGGTTTATAAATATATAATTCGAATTAAATCAATCAACTGTGTAGAACTTTATAAATAGAATTTTTTCCATTGGCAAATGAAGTTAATGAATCTTTTGTTCTGCTCTAAATAAGATTGTTTTCACTCTTGCTAGATATTGTTAAATTGGTGAGACATACCCAATAAATTGAAGTCCTAAAGGACTAATGTTATTCTGTTGGTCTTCTATGACTCAGAGTAAGAAAAAAACAGTGATAAATATATATAAAACTCAACAGCTTCACAGAAATACCAGTTGAATCCCTATCTCTCTCCACTCTTAATTTACATAGAAATTAGTGCTACTGTCAGTGTCTATTGCTCAGGTCTCCCCTCACAAAGTCTGCAATTTTGAATGGTCACTCCTTTTAAAATTTCTCTATTTGCTTTTCTTAGTTTACAGTGTGAGAAGCAGTGATCACCACCTCATCTTCTTCTTTCTTCCCATTCCAGCCTATTATGACTCTCTGCCTTACTTATTTTTTTAACTATAAAATTACTTCCTGCTTCTTTTCCAGACAGTGCTTTCTACAGGCATCTGTCTTCTTCTTTTACAGCTGCCTTGTAGGACAGATTTTACTTGTTCTACACCTATACATTTTTTCCTTTAAACCATTCTTTATAAGTAGCTGATAGATTTCAGTGTGCCAAAAATTCTTCATGAAGAACCAATGTAAATATGTCCAAACTTTTTTTATGGAAATGTGACACATCTTTCAAGACTCACTGAGAAAATAACTGATTTTAAGTAACAGTGAAATAAGGGTTTTTTTCACAGTGTTTATTTCGTACTTCTGTTTCCATTGCTCAAGCCATTGTTTGAGCTTGGGCTTGTTTGTTGTTCTACCAAGCTGGTGAACAGTGAGTCTCTGGGCCATTACAAGGAGGTGAGACTGACAGCTAGTGAGAAGACTCAACCCCCAAGTGTAGCAGTAACTTGCAGCAATGAACATTGTCTTTCTCTATGGTAATATCTGTTTAGCTTGATGAAAGAGAAGCTATATTTAATTGAACTAATTTGGATCTGGCAGACCTTCATCTAATATCCCTCCTTTAATTAACATGTGAATCAAAGGGAAAAAATAAATAAAATAAAAAGACAGGAAGTAGAAGCTATTTGCTACCAACTTCTGACACTCTTGAATAATTCTCTTCAGCTTTTTTATCATGTAGGAAATTCCCATTAACTAAGGTATTCAGGAAAAACAGTCATTTGAAAATTACAGCAACAGCCAGAAGAACACAAATATGAAAATGTAATCAGAAATATAGTCTCTAGAGCAGCTACTCTAGTCAAACCACAGCCTGTTCTACCCCCAACAAGAGGTGTAGGATATAGTTTCAGTTCTTCAGGGCAGTAATTAAAGAGTAGCCTTGAAAAAGACCTGGAACTACAGGGAGCTCTCAAGATATTGATTCTCCAGGTAGTAGCAATGCACATATTGATCCTAAATTTTTTTAAAATCTGCAAAATACACACATTTTTAATAGTTTTTTCTTTAATTTCACTCATCTACATCACACTCAACATTCATCAAGCAAGTTATTTTGGCAACATTGGCATCAGCCGTGAAATATTGATCTCTTAATCGCATATAAGCTTTTAAAAATATTCTTCCTGCCTGAAGCAACCCAGGGGCTTGTTAAATAGAGATTAGAAAAGGAAAGATAGTCTTGTACTTAAGAATTCATCCTTTCCCATAAAATTTCTGAGTTCTTTTCCTGGAACTGCTGCAGGTGTCATTTGTGGTCCTGGAAAAGTCAATATTCATCACTCACAAGAAGACTATTTCTATCTCATTTAGAACATCCTTTTAGATCTTAACCTTATTGAGGTATAACTTGTCAATCATTATACAGTGCTTAGAAGCATGAAATCTTCATATTACCTGGGGTGTCTAGGTGCTATTACAGAGCAAATAGTAATCATGACTGTAAAAATAACTGATGCGTAGCAGTTAGTCAGCTTCACCTAGATGTCAAGTATCTGCAGTGACAGCATTTTAAAAAACATATGATAGAAGATGATTTCTCATTCTTCTTCTTTTGCATGTAATTCCGTGTCTTGCAGATTAAACTTTCTCATGTACATTCTTAAAATTCATACCCAGGTAAATAATAAAAGAGAATAAATGGACATAGGCAGGCAGTACTTAGATATAAACTAAATAAAATTGCATCATTAGACATCACTATTATTTTGCAGGTGAGCTACTTAGCTGATATCAATTAAGGAGATGCAGTGGTTTGGACTGAATACTGCTACACATATATGACAAGAATTTACCTCATTAATTTCTTCTGAAAAACCAGATTAATTTTAAGGCCAAAACTGCTTTTTCTCACAACAATTGAAAACCTTCATTATTAGTTGCTAATTTCCATGCGTTTGTTGATCTGTCTCACTTGAATACATTATTATACTCACAGAAAAAAAACCCAAATTAAACTTAATTAGAGGTCCATCACCTCCAGCTCAAGTTAATTAAATGCCTAATGTAACCTTTTGGGAAATAGTAACCTGCCAGGGAAAAAATTATAAGGAGAGTAAAGTACACTAGATCCCACTAAGGAAAATAATGTCTGATCAACTTTTATTTTAACCCTCCTCATTTCACACAAAAAAGAAATAAATAGGATAGCATATCTACCCTCATATAATGTTTATATTAAATAAAAGTTTGTCAGTTTCCCTCTGTCTAGTAAGCAAAAAATGCATTAATTATTCTGCATGTCTTCATGTGCTTTCCTGCACGTGGGTGCCAAATAAAATTATTTGCTCTTACAAGGTCAGCTTTCCAACCAACTGAATTTGGGAAAAGTATGAAAAACAACTGGAGGTGTGACATAAGTAAATATCAAATTAGTAAAGATACCTAGGTGAACCTGGTAGAGTGCAAAAATTGTGTCAGGACCCCTGTCTTCTCCAGTTGCTCTAACCTGTTGTGTTACCTGGGAAAGCTATTGACTCACCTGGGTATTTCTTTTTTCCTTTTTAAATCAACCATGCTTTGAGAAAAGGCATATCTCTTCCTCTCTGAGTGAATACTTCTTAAAGTGCTAATGCCCTGATGCTAGATTGGTTGTTTCAGTGCTATCATCATCAAGTTTCAGATTAACATCATCCAAAGGACAAGGAAGACAGATCTGTGCAAATGAGTGTTCATTTCTATAATGATAAAATGCTCACATGCGATATTTACACTGCAGATATAATGTAATTATCTTCTCGTCTCAAAATGTGTTGTTTCAGACAATCTTTAGTTCTCAGTAATACATCAAATATTGGTATGTTGGAAATTAATAGATTGATAATTATTGTTAATCTAATTTGCAACTTTAGCCACAGTAAGCAATACTTGGAAATTAAAGGTATTCTCTCTGTCCATGATATTATCAGTCTTTTGAACAGATGACAAGCCCTGCTGATTAAGGTTGGTATGCTTTCATTTTGACTGGTAAGGATTTTATGGAACAGAAGGATTCCTTCTGTAACCATATAATTCAGTAAAGCCTCAATCCTAAAACGTGGCCAATATGTCTTTGTGAAGCCTCACTCACTTCAGTGATTTAGTGTGCTCAGATGGTCTAATGAAGATCAGTCTCAGGTCACATTCCTCATCATACAGGAAGTACAGAAATTTACCTATATTTCTGGAAGGAAGCCCTGCTCCCTGTGAGTGAGCCTGGCATGATATGAAGGAAAACAATCAATTTACCTATCAATATCTAGTGTAAATACACAGTAGACTGTGTTCACTAAATCTGATCTTTGCAAGCAAATATACGTTTTGTTATGCTAGAGTTTGGTAGGCTCTCTTGCTCTATCTTGTTTCGACCTCAAGTGGGATGACTTATTTGAGCAACCTCATGTTAGTTAGAGAGGAAAAAGTCAAGTATAAAATGTATCATATCACATATGTAAAAGTTTAAATAATCTTTTAAGATCAAAAAATACAAGTCACATAATTCATTATTGTTCTTCTCTAGCAGTGATAAAAGAACCCAGAGTCCTTAGAGCATTCTCTTCAAAGAGTTAGATGTAATGTATTGAGTGTCATTTTAACAGCAAAAGAAAGGTCAGAAGCTCAGATACTTTGCTGTCTGGCTCTCGAACAGAAACACACAGAGAGCCAAACCATGATCAGACAAAAGTACTTTTTGCAAGTAGGAGATTTTAACTGGAGGCTACAATATCATGTGCTTCAAGAACTTAATTTCAAACGAGATTTGGCTTTTACTTATGCATATTTGTGTCTCATTCTGTCCTAAAGGGCTAACGTACCAGCAGCTGTATCATATCATGTTTTCTTTCCACAGCCTTGTTTGGAACAATACTATTGATTACCAAAACAACATTGGAGGTCAGTATGAAATTACTTATTAAGACAGCCTCTGAACTGGTGGCTCACTGTATGCGACATTTTGCTTTTTGGAACTAGCAGTATAAATTTAGTCATCCCCATGCAATTCAGAATAATTTCATAAATTTCAGCAGATCTTAACCAGATTTATTCAGGTGTAACAGATCAGATAATGCTGACTTGTCTTAAGGGCAAATCAATGAAAGTCGACCAAACATATTTAATATATCAGCTACCATGTAGCTCCGTTTCTCTCTTTCTATGAGCAATGGAAAAACACTTTGGTTGTATTTTGTTTGGTTTTGTTGTTGTTTTTTTGGGGTTTTGGTTTGGTTTTGGTTTTGAGTGTTTTTTTTTGTTGTTTTGGGTTTGGTTTTTTTTGTCCTAGCTCAAGTTCTGTCTTGAAAAGCATAGAACAATTAGATCATGGGAAGGAATACAGCAGTGTTAAATAATAATAGTTGCCTTGTCCAAGCAGCCCAGAAGATGGCAGGAGGACTTGGTACCAGCCATGACTGCTCTAAGAAATCTACAAAGAAATAAATTTCTCCCATAGGAGGTCTAGTGAGGAAAGGTTTTACCAATGGAAGTAGCAAATTATTATGGCCAATTTTTTCGTATCACTAACAACCTTGTATAACAGCTACTCCCATCAGGAACTCACAGATGAAATGAATAAAAAAGAAGTATTCATTTTTCATTGAAATTGTTTCTTGGACTTTAAAGTCCTGAACAAAAAGCGCCCAACAAGAAACCTGGAATATTCCATATATGTTAATGAACATTATATCTTTGATGCAAGAACCTTTTAATTTAAGCCCTACTGTTTTCTCACACGTTATAAATAATATTCAATATTGAATACAAAAACCTCAAATTATATCAAACCAACAGTTTTGTATTGATGTGGACACATAGAAATTATGAATTGTCTCTTGGTTCAACATTTCTCTACTCTTAAAATATATCAAAGCCATTTCCAAATTAACAGAATTTTCCCCCCAAAATTATTTTCTCTGAGTACCCATCTTAATTTACATTATTTAAAATGTATCAGTAAACAAAAAGCCTGGTCTGCCAGCTTCTCCTTAAAATGTATCAAAAACCTGACTCCACCAGAAAAACCTCATCAGAGCTAAAGAAGATAAAATGCTAATAAGAATGTCTCCTGATAAGCTGCCAGACAGGAAATGCAAATTAGTATCTGATAACAAGAACTGAATAATTCCTCATTATCAAAAGGAAGTCCCCAAATCGCCAAGCAGCAAACCTCTGACAATAATTAATGAAAAAGACAGAACCCTTTTTACTATATAAAAACTCAGAGGGAAATGGAGAAAATAGTTCGATCACAACTACACCTACAACTTCAAAGTTCAGCTACAGCTACTGGACTCTATCAGAAGAAAAGCCAAGATCTTCGACCCCCGGGACCCCTTGTGACTGAAAGCTGAGCAGCAAGGAAGGGTGAAAAAAACCTGATTACTCTCTTTTCTTCTCTTAACGACCCTTTTTCAGAGTGACTCATTTGTATAAAAAAACTCTCCTCTTGAGAATTTGTCTCCTAGTACAAACCTCTCTTTTAAAGGTGGTGTAATTTTTTTTCCCCGAAATAAATCTCTGCAATTTGCTTAAATCATAAAGCCTGTTATTTTTGCAAATTCATGTGATCTATATGGGTAGTGGCTAATATATATCCTTGCAACAAAATATAAAATAATAGTTACAGACCGTAATAGATACTGTCCTGGTTTGGGCCACGATAAAGGTGATTTTCTGGTTTGTACTTTTGCTTTCAGGTAAGTTTCTTGTAAGTAGTTGCACTTGCTGAAATTAACAGCAAGTTTCTCAGACAGTGTCTGCTTCTAGGACTGATAACACTCGATGTTTATAGTTACTGCCAGAGACTGGCATGCAGGGCCAAGGACACTGCTCAGCTCTGAGGAACATTTTACCCTCCAGAAGGAGTAAAGAGGTCCCACCTAAAACCCTCCTCTGGGGAGGACCAGACAAGATAGATGCCAGAATTGACCAAAAAGAGTATTCCATGCCATACACGTCATACTCGGTCTAAATTTGAGGGATCACAAGGGTCAAGACCCCTTCCTGCCCTTCCTGCTTCCCTTCCTCACCTGTTCCCTGTTTTGATTTGGCATCCTGGGAGGATTCCATCCGTTCATTTGTCTGTGATCCTGATCCATTCCAGCCTGAATCTGTGTGTTCCTGCCCCCAGCTCCCGACTGCTGCCAACTCCAGGAATCCAGCCTGGACTTTCCCAGGGCTGCCCTGCAGCCTCAATGGTGATGTGAGAGTTATTGGGGAAAAGGGGGAAGGAACATGGTATCAATTTTCCTGTATACTTTTATATTTGTACATATTTAGTAATTTTTCCTATTTATTTCCTCTTTCATTAAAGTTGTGTATTTTAGTTTCCAACCCATAAGTCTCTCTCCCTTATTGTCTCTCCTTCCTTTATCAGGGAGGAGAGGGGGATTAATAGAGAACATCTGTCATTCGTTTTAATTGCCAGGCTAGTGTTAAACTGTGACAGGTACCATCCCTGTTCTGTGCAGGATAAGCTAGAATTCATGAAAATTACATTCAAACCAGTATGCTTTTGCCATTTTTGGTGCTCTTCCTTACCATTATTTATTCCTCCTGCAGAATTGTGAGGAGTTATAGGGTATTGTTTATTAAGATTTATGTTGAAGCCCTGTATAAAGGTTAAGTTGCATCTTGCCGGATACCGGATATCGGCTACCGGACACCGGATATCGGCTACCGGCTGCCAGATATCGGCTACCGGCTACCGGATACCACGTCTGCAAAACCAAAGATAATTGACAGATGTTCCAGAAACCGACAAACAACCCCATATAAGGACATATGAGTGAGGGGTCAACTATGGGACAAGGGAGGAAGACTTCTTACTTCTGCCTCGCGACCACCAGAAGGTAGAAAAAGACCCCTAAGCAACAACCCAGACATGCGCAGAGCACCTCCACTACTTCACGAGCATGCGCAGAATCGCTTCTGCTACGTCACGAACATGCGCAGAAGCACTTCCGTTACCTCACGAACTCGGCGGTAAAGAAGTATAAAGATGGAGCTGTTTGAATTGTACGATACGGCAGTTGGCGGAGCGCAGACTCCCCTGCCGCCCAGCGCTGTCTTTGCTCATATTCTACTTGCTATAATTAATAAAATTTTAATTGAACTATGATCCTTTGTGGTCTCAATTTATAACAATTTTGGTGCCGTGACTCGGATAAGGGACAGTGAGTTGCGACCCCCTGGGGAGGCGCCCCGCGTTTGTTCGCGGCCCCAGGTGTGATCAGTAGCTCACTCCAACCTTACCGACGAACCTAAAATTCTAGAATATTGAGCAAAGGAGGAACCGGTCAAATCCCATAAAAATTCTGTGCACGGAAGTCCGGACGAAGACGCAGGGACGCGTAAGTATATTGCGAACTAAAGGTCGCGGAGTACCGTTCGGGCGGGGTTGGGTTTCCTGGAATATAACGAATGAGAGGTTCGACATACTGAACCAAGCGAGTGTGGACCCTTAAGTACTGCGTTTCCCATCTCCCGCGAGGGATTGGGCCAGGAACAAGGGGAGCGAGTGAGTGTGTGACTGTGGATATTCCAGAAGATGGGAGCAAAGGGCAGCAGGCCTTTGGAACCCATGGGAAGGGTACCCTCTGTACCTAAGAATACCCCTCTGGCATATATCTTAGACAATTGGAAATATTTCCCCGGAGTAGAAGGGAAAAATAGGAATAAGATGATAGAATATTGTACTAAGGTATGGGGAGGGAAGAAAAATTCAAAGAATATCCTCTGGCCGATTTATGGGTCGGAAGAGGATTGGGTAAGACAACAGCTAAACTTTTGGGTTAATAGTAAGAAACCTCCTAACCAAGAGGAAAGCCAGTATGCAGAAATATGGCTAGAAAAACCCCAAGCAAAACTATATCCATTAAATAAGAATAAAAAAAACAACGAATGAGAGATGAAGAGACAGCAAAGGTGGAATAGGAGAGTCAGGGGCTCTATATCTTAGGGGACCGGAGTCATCATGAGCCCTTGATAAAGCTAAAAATAGGTCCCCATAAACAGGAGTTCACCTTTTTAGTAGACACTGGGGCTGAGAAATCGACCATTAGACAAATACCTGAGGGATGTAAAATTTCCCCTGAAAAAAAATACAAGTAATTGGAGCAAAAGGAGAATCCTTTAAGGTAAATAAAATTAAAAACGTAGTATTTGAAACTGAAAATAAATTTGGAATGGGTGAACTCCTGCTTGTCCCTGAAGCAGAATTTAATCTGCTAGGACGAGATTTAATTGTTGAATTACAACTAGAAGTTAAAGTGGAAAATAAAGAGCTAATAGTGTCTGCTTATCCTGTAACCGTGGATGATAAAAAATAAATTGACCCCAATGTCTGGCACTCTCCGGACACAATTAGTAGATTGGAAATCCCACCAATTAAAGTCCAAATTTCTGAACCCCATATACCTGTCAGGGTAAAACAATATCCAATACCCCTAGAAGGACAAAAAGGATTAAAACCAGAAATTGATCGATTGTTAGCACAAGGAATCCTAGAGCCTTGTATGTCACCCTTCAACACCCCCATCTTGCCTGTAAAGAAACCAAATGGGAAATATCGGCTCGTACATGATCTAAGAGAAATAAATAAAAGAACAGTCACCCGGTTCCCTGTTGTAGCAAATCCATACACCCTGCTAAGCAAGCTAGGACCCCATAAATCTTGGTATAGTGTGATTGATTTAAAAGATGCCTTTTGGGCCTGCCCACTGGCAGAAGAATGCCGCGATTATTTTGCTTTTACGTGGGAAGATCCAGAAACAGGTCGTAGACAGCAATTGAGATGGGCTAGACTCCCCCAAGGATTTACTGAATCCCCTAACCTGTTTGGACAAGCCCTGGAAGAACTCTTAAAAGAGTACCAGGTACAAATGGGAAACGAATTGTTACAGTATGTAGATGACCTGCTTGTAGCAGGGATTAATGAGGAGGATGTAAGAAAAGAAAGTATTCAACTCCTAAATTTTCTTGCACAAAAGGGACTACGAGTATCACAGGAAAAGTTACAATTTGTGGAGAAAAGAGTAAAATATCTAGGGCATTATTTGTTTAATGGCAAGAAGATATTAGATCCAGAGCGCATAAAAGGAATTCTGGAATTATCTATGCCTGTCACTAAGAGGCAAATTCGGCAGGCATTAGGACTATTTGGGTATTGTAGACAATGGATAGAGAATTACAGCTTTAAAGTTAAATTCTTATATGAACAATTGTCTAAAGACAAAATACCCAAGTGGACCCTCCAGGATCAAGAGCGGTTTGCCAGTCTCAAAAGAGAGTTAAGCCAAGCACCGGTTTTAAGTCTCCCAGATTTAAAAAGACCATTTCATTTATTCGTTAATATACATGAAGGAACGGCATTCGGAGTATTAACTCAGGAATGGGCCGGTCAAAAGAAACCGGTTGCATATCTTTCTAAGTTGTTAGACCCTGTAAGCAGAGGCTGGCCAAGTTGTTTACAAATCATTGTTGCTGCTGCATTATTACTTGAAGAAACAAACCGTATTACCTTTAGTGGAGAAGTTATTCTGTATGCGCCTCATGACATAAGGGGAGTGCTGCAGCAAAAAGCGGAAAAATGGCTTACAGATAGCCGGTTATTAAAATATGAAGGGATACTAATAGAATCTCCAAAATTAACTTTAAAAACAACTGGGGCAGTTAATCCTGCTGAATTTTTGTACTCAGGAGAAGGTGCTGATTTGTTCCATGATTGCTTTCAAACTATTGAACAACAAACCCGCATTAGACCTGATATAGAAGAAAAATCACAGCATGGGGAAGTACTATTTATAGATGGATCCTCTCGAATAGTGGAAGGAAAGCGACTTTCTGGATATGCTGTAATTAGGTTAGACAAAGGAGAATTTAAAACTGTGGAATCAGGTCCCTTGAGTGCTAGCTGGTCAGCTCAAGCCTGCGAACTCTATGCACTGTGGAAAGCCTTAGAGCTATTGAAAGGAAAGGATGGAACTATATATACAGACTCACGTTATGCATTCGGAGTAGTACACACTTTTGGGAAAATATGGGAAGCAAGAGGATTTGTAAACTCTCAGGGAAAAGAACTGATTCATCCAGAATTAATTCGGCAAGTCCTGGAGGCATTAAAGGCTCCAAATAAGATAGCAGTAGTACATATTAAGGGACACCAGCGGGGTACAAGTTATCAAGTAAGGGGAAATAATGCAGCTGATATAGAAGCAAAACGAGTAGCAGGTAACTATAGTACACTTCTGACTATCCAACAAATACAAGCTAACAAATGTTGGAGTTTTGAACCTACAGAAAAGGAAAAATTGAAACAGATGGGAGCTAAAGAACAAGATGGTAAATACCTGTTGCCAGATGGGAGGGAGGTCCTGCCCAAAGGTGTAGCACGTGAAATATTTTCTAAAATACACAGTAAAACACACTGGGGAACCCAGGCCTTAGTCGATCATTTTACTCATTTATTTGCATGTATAGGAGTATATAATCTAGCGAAAGCAGTTACAGCAGCCTGTGAGACTTGTCAAAAAGTTAATCGGAGCAACATGAGACAAAGGTCTTTTGGAGGGCGTTCCCCAGCATATAGACCCTTCTCACACATACAAGTGGATTTTACTGAACTCCCCAAAGTAGGGCGCTACAAATATTTATTAGTAATGGTAGACCACTTAACACATTATGTCGAAGCTTTTTCTACTTCCAAAGCAACTGCTAACCAAGTTACTAAAATTTTACTTGAACACATTATACCTCGATACGGAGTACCTGAGGTAATTGATTCAGACAGAGGAACACACTTTGTGTCAAAAATTGTTAAAGGTTTAGTAGAAAGTTTGGGTATTAAGTGGGAATACCATACACCATGGCATCCACAAAGTTCGGGAAAAGTTGAAAGAATGAATGGAGAAATCAAAAGTATTTTGACTAAATTAATGATAGAAACCAAGTTATCATGGATTAAGTGCCTACCTATGGCACTACTAATTTTAAGAACCAGACCCCGAACAGATTTAGGAATATCAGCATTTGAAATGGTGTATGGAATGCCCTACAGAATTGAAAATCCTCAAACAAATGTTTTAATTCGTGATTATGTGATTAATGAATATGTCTCACAGCTAGCAGAACATCGCAACAAGCTTTGGGAGCAAGGACTGATTGTGCAACGACCCCCGTTGGATTTAAAGATACACAATCTTAAACCGGGGGACTGGATATTGGTTAAAGTATGGAAGGAAGAAACCCTTAAGCCTAAGTGGGAAGGACCTTACCTTGTTCTACTTACTACAGAAACAGCCATCCGCACGGCAGAGCGCGGATGGACACATGCCAGCCGTGTTAAAGGACCAGTAAATCCTCCGCAGTGGAAAATTGTCAGTTCACCTGGGAATACTAAACTGGTGTTAAAACGATAAGTAATGATATATTTTACAGATCTATCTTTTAGTGTGCAGTGTGTATTAGGAATGTTGTTTGCCATAATTGTTTCCTTGATTGTATATTATTTGTGGAAAATAGTTAAATGTGGAAAAGGAGTGTGTATTTAAATTTAGGTCTGATCAGCTTCTTCCTGAAGTCTTCTGGGTTTGTTGGATACAGAAATTTCGCTATTCTATCACCTCCATTTCTACTACCTATACCTCCGAAGTGAGAATTAGGTATGAGAAATCTGGATGTGTTATCTATTTATGTTTTAAGTACAGGAAGTGCCCAGAAAGAGTGGTGGATACACTGTAAAAGGGAAATTCCTCCTCGAGGAGTTTGCAGCTCTTGCTATAAAAACGAGAGGTATCTAATTGATTGGACTTTAAAAACAATTTGGAAAAAAAATTTTTTTTTAATCTGGACTTCTGACATTAATCTTGTTTTACATTTGGAGCAAACCCTGAGTATTATTGCTATCACCCTCAGGAACAAACACTGTTGGTAATCGATATTGTGGCAGTCCAGTATATACACGGAGCAAAAGTCATAGGGTGTAACCGATCTAGAGTGAAAATTAAAGCTTGACCTGCTTACAAAAGGCATATTCCTGACAGGGACTCTTGCTGCCGAGAAGATGGTATACCCCGTGGCTGGCTGCAACCCAGTCGACGGGCGAGGCAGAGGAGGAAACCCCAACCAAGGAAAGAGCCAATTACTTGGGTCGTGTGAGCAGCCCTGGACGAGCTTCTGCTGGACTGGTAACAATATGAAATTAAGCTCCAAACAACATTCATTCGAAATACCTCTTTTTCTGTGCATTTTTTGCTCATTAATTTTACCAACAAAAGCAATTAATCCACATGAACCATACAGGTGGATATTAAGTAGACTTGAGGACCAGAAGATTTTAAGCCAATACACAGGGCCAGGAGAGCCAAATTTTCATGTGTACTTATGTGATTTAATACAAACAAACCCATGCTTGAATTATTATCCGTATTACATTTGTCCTGCATCGAATCCAGGAAAAACATATTGTAATTATCCAGGGCATTTTTATTGTGCATATTGGGGTTGCGAGACTGTTGCTTCAGATTGGAAAGTTACCACACCTGATAAATATATATCGTTTTTTTGGGGAAATGGGAAAAAATTGTAAACCTCCGACTCGGGACTTCTCGTGGGGAATAGTTAATTTGGGAAATTGTACAGGTAATGATTGTTCCTCGTCTGATCTATCACACCTCTGAGGAGATAATACGCCACTTTGAAGGAGACTTGAACAGACAGAAACGAGAGCCAATTACAGTGGTAACCCTAGCTACACTATTGATAGCAGGCGGAGTTGGAGCGGGCACAGGCATAGCCTCCCTAGTAAAAGGTCAGGAATTACAAAGTTTGCAGATGGCAATAGATGAAGATTTAATAAGGATAGAACAATCTATCCAAAATTTAGCTACTTCAATAAAATCTTTATCAGAAGTAGTGCTGCAGAATAGGAGGGGATTAGATCTATTGTTTTTAAAGGAAGGAGGGTTATGTGTAGCTCTCAACGAGGAGTGTTGTTCTTTTGCTGATCATACTGGAGTAGTTCAGGATGCTATGTCTGAACTCCGGAAAAGGTTGAATCAACGAAAGAAAGATCGTGAGAGTGGCAGATCATGGTATGAAAACTGGTTTAATGTTTCACCATGGTTAACCACTCTGTTATCTGTTTTAGCAGGGCCACTTATTATGCTAATTTTGGGACTTGTATTTGGACCTTGTATATTACAATATATTTTGCGCTTTATTAGGGAACGGTTTGACGCAGCTAAATTGCTTATTTTAACAACAGAATCTAGATATGAAAGTATACCTACTAACGAAGAAGATTATTGTGAATGTGATTTGCGATGCGAAACTTATGAATGCTTTTGTAATAAGGATGTATTACATTGTGAATGTTATAAAACATGTAGCAATTGTGGGAGAAAGTTTGATTGCAGTACCGAAAATGAAAGCAACATTTAATAAACAATAATAGGATAAAAAGAAAAAAGGGGGATTGTGAGGAGTTATAGGGTATTGTTTATTAAGATTTATGTTGAAGCCCTGTATAAAGGTTAAGTTGCATCTTGCCGGATACCGGATATCGGCTACCGGACACCGGATATCGGCTACCGGCTGCCAGATATCGGCTACCGGCTACCGGATACCACGTCTGCAAAACCAAAGATAATTGACAGATGTTCCAGAAACCGACAAACAACCCCATATAAGGACATATGAGTGAGGGGTCAACTATGGGACAAGGGAGGAAGACTTCTTACTTCTGCCTCGCGACCACCAGAAGGTAGAAAAAGACCCCTAAGCAACAACCCAGACATGCGCAGAGCACCTCCACTACTTCACGAGCATGCGCAGAATCGCTTCTGCTACGTCACGAACATGCGCAGAAGCACTTCCGTTACCTCACGAACTCGGCGGTAAAGAAGTATAAAGATGGAGCTGTTTGAATTGTACGATTCGGCAGTTGGCGGAGCGCAGACTCCCCTGCCGCCCAGCGCTGTCTTTGCTCATATTCTACTTGCTATAATTAATAAAATTTTAATTGAACTATGATCCTTTGTGGTCTCAATTTATAACAGAATGATTAGCTCATCAAGCTAGGCGGAGCAGGGGGCTTTCATCAAAATAATATTTTGTGTGTGTGTGACACGATTTTAATAGTCATATATTGATTTCAGAGTTAATTTAAAAGGAAAATCCAAATACACAATTCTGAAACAAAAATCCATGGACTTGAAGTTTTGTTTAAAACTTTATTCTTAATAATGTTCTTCCTATCTGTTTTGATTTGATCCTTATATGACTTTGATATAAACAATATTGTTACTACATGTGAGAACTCCAGTTAATGCTAACTGAAAGGCATTATCTACTTAGATGAAAATGTTTCCTGTTTGTGGATTGAACAAAACCATGAGTGCAGATGTGCTTTCTTGGACTGTCCCAGAGTGGTCATTTTCCTTACTTATACACTTGAAGTATCTTGTTTTACCTAAGCAGAGCAAAAGTAGCATAACATCAAAAATCAGAAAACAGATTGGGAATAGAATGCTAATATTTAATCCATCAGCATTTCATTTAAGCCTTATTTTCCTTATGGCATATTTTCAGGCAGGAAATTTATTACAAAGAGGGCATGGATTTTATTTCATTTCCTGCTATTATTTTTTTGTAAATGCTCTTCTCAATTCAGAGCCAGATGGAAATATCTCAAATGGCATTACAGATGTTTACATCTGAGCAAATGCTTAATACATGTGAATATTCCATTTGCAAATTGATGCTGAAATATCGATTATTTATTTATTTATTTTATTTGTGGAACTTCACTGGTTTTAGAAGCATTTTCATGCCAAACAACATGTATTGTATGCTATTCAATAAAAACAGGTATATGCTTAAATTTGTGAAGGCAGACACAAATTTCTTAATCACATTTCTTAATCACAGGAATTCAGATGGTTAATACCTTGATAATAAGAAAGAAAGACTGAATAACTGAATTTGTGATTCTGGGTCATAAACATAGGGAAGCCAGTATCTAGGAATGCTAAAAGAAAAAGAAAAAAAGTCAGTACCAAAACAAAGTAGTCAGAAGTGATGGATGTCAGGGAAGAAAAAGAAATATGTCACTAAAGGAAAATAGATATATGAAGGTTAAAAAGATAAAGGAGGGAGTAAAAATCAATGAAAATAAAATATACATAAAGTGAGTTATAGCAGGATAATTGTATTTTGTCAGATGGATACATCAATCTATAAAAAGAAATAAAAATGTAAAGCAGTGGAATAAAGACCCAGCAAAGCTGGGTTGAGAAAACACTGGAGCTTCCCTGGGGCAGCACAATGCCTGAGGCTTCCCTCAATTCCATTGTCATGTGCTCTGGAGTTCTAGTATCTTTCATTCAGATTAGGGGAATATGTTTTTTCACATTTTGTTAATCTTTGTAAAATTTCATAAAAGTTTAAGGTTAAGATGAACCTTGCCCATAAAAAACAAAATATGAGAAATCTGGAACCCAAGATTACAAATGTAGTGCACTGTTATATTCCTGTTGAGGAAAACCCAATATTGCCAATCTAGGAGGTTTTAAGGTTTGATGTTTAGTTGGGTACTCCTACATGTTTCTAACTTCCAGTCCATCAAACATAGTGCAAGGTGCAGTTATCACTGTAGCAGGCTCCTACTAAAATTAAAGATTCCAAGAAAACAAAGCTGATTCTGCACACAAGCAGAATGCCAGTGGATAAGACTTTGTTTCATAAATCCAGTAGAAATGAGACTTGGTAAGAGTAAAAGTAGGATTATGCAGAATTTTCTTATATGTAAAACTTAAATTTTGCTCCAAACAATTCTGAATCTATGATACTTACTGTGATGGCCTTGGCTGCTAACTTCCCTTATCATACTATTTCCCAGAAGTCTTGAAATACGAATTTTCCCATTCATGTCTTAATTTTACTTCTTGGTTGCTGTCAGAATAACTTCAACTTTGTATTACTAATAGAGTTATGGAATTTTCTAAAAGGGATTTTTTTTTTTTAATTATAAGTTCTTGCAAGCACCACTTACAACTAAATGCATTAAGTTCTAATTTTAATTTGCAAGTGCCTGTGTACCTACTATTAATCTTCTTTGGTGTATAGAAACATAGGTTCTTTAGCACATTTTTAATGCTTTTGGATTTGAGCAAACCAAACCAAATCCCCAGAGGCTGTCATTTCATGAGCCAGAGGAGATTAAGATGGGGGGAAGGTAAATTGAAGACAGGTTTGGTAAGAGGTTTGGTAAGCACAGTGAGAAATAATCCACGCTATCTTCTCTATCATCTTATGCATGCAGCTAAGCACAGTGAAAGGCATGTGCAAGAGAGTGTTTCGGAGACAGCATATGCTGCTAGAGGAAATGTGGTATGGCTGTTCAATTAGAAGTGGTTGCAGTTAGCTTACTTTTTAAAGCTATCTCTATTACTGGCAAAGTTTTGAAAATTATGAGAAAGACATGCAAGAAAATATTGAACTGTGCAGTAATATTGCACTTGTTAATAGCAATTGGGGAGGCAGCTAATCCCATTATTTATTTAAAAGCTAAAATAAAGATAAATGAAATAAACTCAGAGGAAGCTGATAAGTCAGGCCCAACTACTAATATTTCTTCATTAGTGAGGAAATGATCTGATATCTGACATCCTGACAAATTACAGTGTAAGAAAATGTAATCTTATTAACTTCCTGAAATGAGAAAACAATAGCAATTCACAAAGACATCAGCACTCAAGCCATTTCCAATTAATTACTGTGTTTTTGAGGTTGATTTGAGATGCAATTGGTTTAATGTAGAAGTGAAATTTGTAATAAACACATGATTTGGGAGACACTGACACAGTAGCAAATGGTTTTGTGAAAAGAACCTTTGAGATTTTATAATTTGAAACTTCGTTCCCTAAGCAAGCTTTAGGAAGAGGAAATATTCAGGTTCAAGGAAAACAAATGTGACTTAATAAGCAGGCTAGGAGGGAGTGGTGCTGCAGGATTGTTACACAGACTGGTTTTCTGAGTTTCTGGTAGCTAGTAGCAACAGACTCTCAGAATTTAGACATTCAAGACTTACCTAAATTAAGACTTCCTATGCAATTCTGCTGCTAATAAAAAAGTCTAGAAATTCAAATACATGCTGAATTTCTCTGAAGCAGCTAAATGGAGAGAAAACCTTGCAAAGAAAGAATGGCACTGTACTAATGGTCCATACCAGGTGGCTCTACTTGTAGATGAATGAATGGAACTAATTGTGATTTCTGACTACCTGATAGCTGCTGAAACCTTAAATTGGCAATTTCTACTTGCCAGTTCCCTAAATTGTTTTTTTTAGGGGCAATTTCTGCAAAGTACAGCAAAAAATACACCTCAAGATTTGGAAAAGATTTTTTTTTTTAGTGATGTGGCAAAAGTTTGCCTGGTTTCTTGGTGATCAAAATGAAGCCTCTAAGATCTGGGGCTCCTGAGTCTGCAGATTAGAAGCCTGAAAGATTATAAAAAGCTTGAAATAAAATAAAATAAAATAAAATATTGGTTGGGAGAGGAGATGTTTAAAACATTATTTTTTATTATAAGACGATAGAAAAATGGGTTTTAATCATTGGGCTTTAAAAATTATCCAAACCCATTTAAACTAATAATTTAATTCTAAGTGTAAGAATGGTGTGACACTGGTATAGATAGATGTGAAGCTACCAAGGTTTCACACTTTCAATGTTCAAACACCTGCCAGGAATGAGCTGTCCTGCTTTGGAGAAGAAGAAATGAACAACCTTTCCATCGTTATTTGCTACAAGTTCTATGAAAAAAAGCAGACACTGATGCTACCGGTCCTACAGACACTTTAATGGCTGCCTCCAGACCAAGAGCCTGCTTAGATGCATGTTCGTTTCCTAAAATGTAGTTTGCATGACAGCTTAGGTGGAGCAAATATTTTCTCCCTACTACAAATAATGTTTCTGGGCAGTTTCTTTTATAATAGCTATGTAGACATCAACCCTTTGATTGTTGCCATGTATGTATACCCGTTTGGTTCTCCTCACTGGTTAATGAAGTCAACCTGATAATCAGTTCATGCATATGGGATTTTAAGTATCAGCAGCTATTCCATGTTAGATCTCCACAAATATAAAATGTGGACTCGATTTCTTAGTTTAGACAAACATCTCACTGGTTTCAGTGGGAGTAACAGTAGAGCATACTGAGTCTCTACACCCCCATCCACTCCTTTTTTCAACTATTTCATGTTTCTTCAAAACTCTACTCTGTCCTTCCTGGTGTGAGCAGTAGAACTCATCCAGAAAATATGATCATAAGACCTTTTTCCACTGAAATTCCTTTTTATATGGGTACTTGCATTGGACATCATTTGGTCACCTATGAATTTCATTCATACTTTCTAAGGGAAAGAGGGGGAATAATAAGCACTTGCAAAGTTGCATACCACTTTAAAAGCTTTCTCAGATTTCCAGGGGAAATGTTCTTAGGAGTGAACCCAACAGGTACACAGCTGTGCATTTGCTGTATAAAGAATTTCTAAGCATCTAATATCAAATGTATAGTAGCTGTATTTTGCATGTTGACCATGATTATATAGCTTTTGGCTTTTGCTGTTTGAATTACATGACTACTGTGACATTTTTGGTCTGCTACTCAGTACATCATGTAACCTCTATTTCTGTGCCTAACTTAAGCCATTAAATGATTAATTACATTTGTTTCCTAAATCAAGTTGCTACCACATTTCCTATTTTTCACTGAAATAATTCAGGTCACTACAATAACGAGGAGTTAGTCTGAATGCTAAATATATGGACATATATATGGAATAACTAACTGTGTTAATACAAGTTAAGGAGTTCATTTTTTGAGGTAAAATATTGTAAGGTTTTTTTGGATGCAGTTGTTTTCTACAGACAACTAATTGGAAGTAGTACAAGTAGAATGCAAGAATCTCTGAAATGAGCTCTTGACCTGTGTGCTGTTTAGAAGCTTTCTACAGAACTCTAGGAAAACCACTGACTATTTTCACTTTTTTTTCTGTTTCTGGAATAGTGCCTCATGGTAATCATATTTTTTCTTGGTTATTATTGTTTTGTGTCCTTTAATATTAACGTTGATGTCTTTCTTGGAAACATTAAAAAGTGTGCAAGGTGCTTTTTCAGATTGCATCCCTAGCAAAATGATTTCTGAGGCAGAACATTGAGCAGCTCATAAACTGTCTATTGTTTGATATGTGCTTGTGCTCCATGACTTGATGTGGAGATTCCCTAAATAAGTGAATAGCTCAAATATAAGCAGAAGAAAATAGAAATTGTAGGTGAGATTTTTCATCCATGTCAGTTACTTTAATATAAATTGGCAAGGTAATAGAATTGTAATGATGTGTGTATTAATGGTGTAATGGAAAAAGAAAAATCTCCTTTCCTACAAGAGCAGAGATTAGCAGATACAGACACTGATATGTCTGCCTTTTGTTGATAATTTTACATCTGTTTTCAGGACCAGTTGTGTGTTTTCTTCCTAACAAACAGAAGTACTAATTTTTAATAAGAACATTTGTTGACTAAAACTGGAGTGTAGCACTTCATCCACATGCATGCTTGAATGCTGATCTCAGTGCCTGAGCCTGCTGCAGGATATTAAACCAGAATTTATAGAAAACATAAACTCTTCTTTAGCAACTTAATGTAATATGTTAATTTTCACATTCCCTGAGTTAATTTGCTTAAAGCAGCATTTTCTAAAATTGTGGACCGAGACTCTTTTGAGGTTGGAAAGTGTTAAACATCTGCAGCAGGCAATACTTCACTTGCCCTAAGGTTGAGAATGGAAAATTACTGGCTGGATGTGTTTATTCTGCTCAGGAAACTGCTAATTACCTCTTTATTGCCAACAGGAGTTCATTTCCTCCAGGGTAGGTGAACAACCATTTGTGAACAGTAATAATAAAGTTTCATTTTCTTGTGTAAATGAATTGCAGCAATTTCCACTTCAAGGTCCGACTTGAAAGTTCAAAAGGAATTGACCTGGCACTTTGGATAACTTCAGGCTTCAGTAATTTTGGTGGTTGCCACAGTACAGCCATTGTACTATTGTTTCATCATATGCATCCTATTCATTAAAGCAGACCTAAATCTAGGTATATATGGAACTCAGCTTTCACTTCTTTTGGGAACTAAGTGCTTCAAACTGTAGAACACTTGTTTACTTGTGACTTATTTATAGCTCATACTGATCTGACAATATTTTCCCACCAGAATAGTCAACCTTCATGCATTTCACAACTTGAAAGAATACTAAACATGATCTTGCAAAAGCTCTATCTGAAATGAGATTTCCTTTTTATAGTCTCCTTTTTCCATTTGCCATCATACAGAAGCATTACACTCAGACTGAGTGGCCAAAAGGGAACAAAGAATGTATAGATCCAAGAATTCACCACTGGCCAATTTTAAATCTTCATAATCTAATATCATCCATCGGCAGAATATTTTCACTTCAGTTACAATAAAATAAATACTCACAATTCCAAATTACTATTAAAAAGACTCATTAATAATAGTTTGAAAAGTACTACAAAATATAAAATAAAATAAAATAAAATAAAATAAAATAAAATAAAATAGCTGTGTAGGAAGGCTTGGGATATGGAATTTGGTCTTAGGTTTCCTTCTGCTGACACATGAATGAATCTGCTATAAAATACATATGTGAATCTGAGGGGGTTTTGACTAGGAGGTCAAAACATTGCCTTAATTACAACCTAAGTCTCGTAAATGTAAAATGAAAATATACTGTTATTTTACATAATGATATGTAGCAAAATCTGTGTTTGAACACTAGCTACAGATAAATACCTTAATTTTTCCCCAGATAACTAGTTTCAGCTCTGGTCTTGTACTCTCCCACATGATGTATTTATAAGCACATTCTCTGGGTACATAGTATTCATACTGTGAAAAGAGTTTAACTACTTTTTTAAAAAAAGAAAAAATATATATTTTTTAAACAACAGTAGAACTGAATGAAGAAAAAAGGGGATGTATGAAGTGCTGTGTGTTTTTTAATATTACCAGTAACCTCTCCATGCATCTGCTAAGGCATCTACTATTGAAAATTTGCTTCAGAAAAAATTAAAATAAGATTATAGCCTTATGTCCTCTGTATGTGAAACAAAGGATTGTGAATGTGTGCTGTTGAAGCAGCTTAAATTCTTTCTACTATTCCAAATCTTCTGAGTAGGAATTCAGTACATTTTGCACATATTGTTACCCTTTCAACAAAAACTAGGAAGAAAAATTCCCCACCAGCATTGAAAGGCTTACTCTAGGTTGAGTAAGTTAATATGAGTTGATATAGTTGAGGATAGTCATTCAGTTATAATTTAATTCAGTTATAATCTATTTTCCTTGTGAAGTGGTGTAACTTGCATAAAAATGGAGAACATATATTTGCAAGTCTTTGTATAAGGCCTTAAGAAGCTGTAGGCAGTAGGAGGTTAAAATCTGATTTGTATGCCAACAACAAAGACAACATATCTATACATAAGAGTTCTGTGTATATATCTTGCAATATCTATACATGAAATTTGGTGACTGAAAAATCCTTATGCTTGATCAGTTTAAGTGTAGTTATTAGATCGCCAGTGATCTGCTTCCATCCATAGGTATAAAGCTATTTCATAATGACCTGTGATTTCAGGTTTGTTAGGTATACATTTGAGCTCCCAAATGAAAATTACAGAATTTTTATGACTTTCACCTGATGGAGATTTCTGGGCTTCCCTTTCCAAGTTTGGAGTCATTTAAATCTATGACGTGTAAATCAGGGGTTTGTTTTAAGCAGTGTTTCAATGCTGGCATATCTTCAGGTTTCAGATTATCAGACATGACATACGAATAGTAGTCAAGCTTAATTTATAGGAATGTGTTAGGCCTATAAAAAAAAAAAATTAAAATCTAGGCATTTGAGAGAATTCTATTGCACCAGCATAAAGCCAGTGTACCAGACTAAATAGAAAATACTGTTCTTTTGAGGTATCGTCTATGAATACATAAGAAATAAAAACGTTATAGAAGAATACTCAAGAGCTTTTTTAAGTTGCAAATGTTTGCTCTGGCATCCTGATCTAATAGTTCGCTTTAACTGTGTCCTCTTTCTTATTAAAGTAGTTGTGCCAGTAGCTTGTGAGCTTCTGTGGAGCAGCAAATTTCTGATTACTAACATTTTTTTCTAATTTACTGCTGAAGTTCTTCTACCTTACTGTTGAATACCTAATTTATTATGCAATAATGTAAATTAGCATCACAGAAGTATTTAAATTTTATTGATGTCCCTTATGCATCCATATGGATTTTCTGCAGACAAAATTCATTCATTGGTCAAAATCACCACCGAATACTTTATTCATTGTTAAAGCCAGGCAGAAGCAGAATAGAAAAGGGGAGAAGGCTCAACATTTTTGCCATTAACTTGGGTCTTATTTCTAAAGGTTGAAAGTTTATTACTCCTTAATTCATTTTCAAACAGCACATTTCATTTTTTGAACACTGAAACATGACATTAAGAAAATATAAATACATATGTTCAAAAGCTGTTGGGAAAAGTGGGTTGTCAGCTATTGATATATTTTACTTATCTTTTATAACTCATGTTTTAAAACAAAAATAGCTATGCATGTTATTATACAAATGCATATTATATGCACACCAGATGGTGATTTGGAAATATATGCATGTAATACTTTGGTCATAACACACCTTGAATTCAAGAAGCATTTCAAAGAGCAGACTGAATTTTTTCCCTCCTGATAATTTTTTTTAAAAAAGTGTTTTCTGTTAAGATTAAGAGACTAGGATTGGAGCAATGCGTCGTGTAAACAATATGATGCCCTTGTTTCTTCTCTTTCAACCGCTATATACAAGCATTACTATTAGAAGCTTAAATGACTCGTTTAGAGTAGTTATGAAAAATCAAAGGTGACCTGCCTGAAATAACTCTAAGAATAGAAATACTTTTATATTCTTGACAGTAATAATGTCATTCTGTTACAATATCTGTCCTTTGAATTTAAACTTTACTCACCAAAATTTTAAAAAATGTATAATTTTATGTTTTATAAAGGAGGATTACAAATATATTATTTTTATGTGTGTATATATATATACACATAATATATGTATATGTATTACATATTTATAAAGCAACAACTGCTTATATTTCCTGACAAGATATTTGCAAAAGATGTAAAGGCAATACAATTGGAATGTCAGGTTAATCAAAAAAGTTGGATGTTCTTCAATAGAACTATCTTGAAACTCCCTACCCCTTCAATTTTTCTGTTTACATAGAAATTGTTAATAGATTTTTTTCCACAGAAATTTTAATTAGAAAAATTATATAAAATTTAAATAAAATTTTCTATTATATGTCCAGTTGTTATCTGAAGCTGTCTTCTTGTAGTACAATGAAAAAGACACCTTGCATTTAAACTTTTATAGCAAGGGAGACTACAGAACTACTTCGGAAAGAAATAGCAGAGGAAGGAACTGATCTGTGTTCTGTAATCAGCTGCCTCAAAAAACTTCTCTCTTCTGCTACAACAACATCTCTTAGACTGTTGGTTAGTTAATTTAGTGGTTATCCCAATTAAAAGAACTAATTAAGATTTATTATTGTTTATAAGATACCAAAATACTCTTGAGAGTAATTGAGATCTAAATCATCAAAATTAGAGTCTACTTTACAGTGGATAATCCTACAGCAGCAGTAACCTCACCTGCAGTATATAATTTAGTTCTATGGAAGCTGCAGATGTGAGAAGCCTTTCCTGTTCTCCAAGGCAATGTCTTATACAGCATATGGTATGAAGTGTAGTTTTGTGCCCACATATAGCAACTGTATTATGACATTTATATCTTGCATGAAACATATTTGTAATTAACTGACACAATCTTGATGATTACAACAAACCATATACTATTAGTTGTTTGGGTTTTTTTTCTTTCTACTGGTGATCTTTTCTCCATTGCATTCCAGCCCCTGCATTTAAACTCTTCAATAAATGGCAAAACAACTCTGTAAAGGTAAATGACACTTTTTTTTTTTCCTCGGAAGTATATCTACTGCCATCTGTTGACTTCTGAAGTATTTTCTAGTCTTAAATAAAATACAATCAGATTATTAGATTTTGTACATAAACCTGAACCTCTTAGTAGTACTTTAAGATATTGCCAATTAGCCACTTGGAACTGAGCCATATGTTTTTGTTTTGTAATAAAAAAGACATGTAGAAAAGTCTGGAATCTTTGAAAATTCACATCTACTTAGTATCGCATGGCACAAAATAGTTTGTTTGGCTACTGCGGAAAAATAAAATTAGTTTTAAAAGACTAAGTCTGCTGTTCACAGGGAGATTCTGAGTATTTAGATGTAAGCCTGTTCAGAAGACTAGTCCAGAGCATACCCTGGGAAACAGCCCTTGAAAACAAAGGAGTCCAGGAGGGATGGACATTCTTCAAAGAGCAAGTTTTGAAAGCTCAGGAACAGGCTGTCCCGGTGTGCCGAAAGGCGAGCCGGCGGGGAAGACGACCACTCTGGCTCAACAGAGAGACTTTGAAGGAAATTAGGAACAAGAAGAGGGCCTACCGGTTATGGAAAAAAGGGCTATCTACTCAAGAGGAATTCAGGAATACAGTTAAGTTATGTAGGAAAAAAATTAGAGACACAAAGGCACAACTTGAACTAAATCTCGCCACCTCTGTGAAGGATAACAAGAAGTCCTTCTACAGATACATCAGTGGCAAAAGGAGGGGCAAGGAAAACATTCATTCTTTAATGGACATGGACGGGAATGTAATTGTCAAAGATGAAGAAAAGGCTGAGGTATTTAACGCCTTCTTTGCCTCAGTTTTTAACAGTGAAACGGGCAATCCTGAGGACAGCTGGCTTCTGGAGCCTATAGGAGACAAGAATCTAAACACCACCCCTGCAATCCAGAAGGAAACTGTCAGTGATCTACTGGGCTGCTTGGATCCCCACAAGTCTATGGGACCGGATGAACTCCATCCAAGGGTGATGAGAGAGCTGGCAGAAGAGCTCGCCAAGCCTCTCTCTATCATCTACCAGAAGTCCTGGCTCACCGGGGACATCCCAAATGACTGGAAGTTGGCGAATGTCACGCCAATCCACAAGAAGGGCCGGAAGGAAGACCCGGGAAACTACAGGCCTGTCAGCCTGACCTCGGTGCCTGGCAGGGTTATGGAACAGATCGTCCTGGGAGCAATCACACAGCACCTGCAGGATGGACAGGGGATCAGACCCAGCCAGCACGGGTTTAGGAAGGGCAGGTCCTGTCTGACCAACCTGATCTCCTTTTATGATCAGGTGAGCCGCCTGGTGGATGAGGGGAAGGCTGTGGATGTGGTCTATCTGGACTTCAGTAAGGCTTTCGACACCGTCTCCCACAGCATCCTCCTGAGAAAGCTGGCTGCCCACAGCTTGGACAAGCCTACTCTGCACTGGGTTAAGAATTGGCTGGAGGGTCGGGCCCAGAGAGTGGTGCTGAATGGGGCTGCGTCCGGTTGGCGGCCGGTCACGAGCGGAGTCCCCCAGGGATCAGTGCTGGGCCCAGTCCTGTTCAATATCTTCATCGATGACTTGGATGAGGGGATTGAGTCTATCATCAGCAAGTTTGCTGATGACACCAAGCTGGGGAGAAGTGTTGATCAGCTGGAAGGCAGGAGGATTCTGCAGAGAGACCTAGACAGACTGGAGAGATGGGCTGACTCCAATGGGATGAGCTTCAACAAGGCCAAGTGCCGGGTCCTGCACTTTGGCCACAGCAACCCCATGCAGCGCTACAGACTGGGGACAGAGTGGTTGGAGAGCAGCCAGGCAGAAAGGGACCTGGGAGTCTGGATTGACAGGAAGCTGAACATGAGCCAGCAGTGTGCCCAGGCGGCCAAGAAGGCCAGTGGCATCCTGGCCTGTATCAGAAACAGTGTCACCAGCAGGTCCAAGGAGGTGATTCTGCCCCTGTACTCAGCCCTGGTGAGGCCACACCTCGAGTACTGTGTTCAGTTCTGGGCCCCTCAGTTCAAGAAGGATATTGAGGTCCTCGAACAGGTCCAGAGGAGGGCAACCAAGCTGGTGAAGGGACTCGAACACAGATCCTACGAAGAGAGGCTGAGGGAGCTGGGGCTGTTCAGCCTGGAGAAGAGGAGGCTCAGGGGAGACCTCATTGCACTCTACAACTACCTGAAAGGAGGATGGAGCCAGGCGGGGGTTGGTCTCTTTTCCCAGGCAACTCTCAGTAAGACAAGAGGGCATGGTCTTAAATTGTGCCGGGGTAAGTTCAGACTGGATATTAGAAAGAATTTTTTCACAGAAAGGGTGATCAGACATTGGAACGGGCTGCCTGGGGAGGTGGTGGACTCTTCGTCCCTGGATATATTTAAAAAGAGACTCGATATGGCACTCAGTGCCGTGGTCTAGTGACTGTGGTGGTAATTGATCAAGGGTTGGACTCGATGATCTCTGAGGTCCCTTCCAACCCAGCCTATTCTATGATTCTATGATTCTATGAAGATAGAATGGATAATAGTGTATGGCAGCTTGGGGTCAAAGTTCGCAGCTGGGTTTAGTTTGATTTTGGGGAGACTGATGGGTTTGTGCTTGATTGTGTAAATATAGAGGATTCACTTAGAAATTCAAATTAGAAGAAACTGGTTTTGGGAGTGTAGAACACTGTAACAAAGTGACTACGTGGCTATTCTGCATAAATCCTGTTTGTTTGTTGTGCTGCAAGCAGAACTTAAAGGTTTTTATGGACTCCTTCCAGTTTTCTTCCTCAGCACTGTATTTAGAAATCTATGAGTATTATTAAGAGAAACAGGCATTTTTTGGCATCATGCTAATGACAGCATACAAAAGTGGAAGTTATTGGCATGTATATAGAATTTTTTAAATGTCCTGAACATTGTAATGAGAAATGTAGTTAATTTCAATAAATGTAGCTTGTTCTAAAATTTTATTTGAGGAGAAACACCTCTGTACTTTTTCAAGGAAGGTAATCATGGCATGTTGCGCAGTATTTATAGGCATTAAGCTCTATTCTTTATTATTTTATTGTCAGCTGTATTATACTCATCTCTGATAAAGTTAATCCAACAGACTGATTCTTTTTCTTCCTAATCAGTTTGTAAGGAAACATATGTGCCTTGGTATGATGAAATACTACACTATAAGTGCATTTCTTGTGCTCTACAATGTGGTTTTTTGTTCTGATTTCTTCCATTTGAGCCTTCAGGAGAATTCTTTAATCCTTTCTCCTGATGCAGGAGCAGTTGGACAAAACCAAGACTATTGATGTCTAGGATAAGCATATGCTGGAATAGCAGTCCACACTGGATCATCTTTTTCCATTGGATAACACAGTTCATGTCTGTCTGCAGCTTAGGCCCTGCCCAAACTCATTCTCGTTTGTGACTTAAATCATGCTTTGAATGGAGCACTCACAACCTATTGGCATATACAGTGCAACAAGGACACCCATAACTTTAGAGCTCCATTCACACAGCAGACTATGTATTTTCTAGGTGTCAGTCTGATCTGTTGGACTTATTTTGATCCAATATTGTAATTTTGTTGTAATTTTAATTTTGTTTGTCATTGTCAATTGTTGTCATATTTTATGGAGAAGTAAATAGTGTGTTTAATGCAAATGCTCATTTGTTTATCTTTCAGGTACTTTGGCTTAAATTAATCCTTGCTTGTTAGAAGAATCACAAATGTCATATGTAGTCTTAGTGCACAACGTCTTCTGAGAAGTGATGCCTGCTTTCCTCAGGGAAAACTGATCTTAGTTGGCCTTAATGTTTCTGCCAGGAAATGACTGTTGTGAACCTTCTACCACAGGCTCTAGAGATATCCCACCAGCACAGGAGTTTGCAGTCACTGCCTCATTTTGCATCTTTGCCCAGGAAAAGGGCTTCAGGCCTTCTTAAGAATATTTGAATTAATTTTCTATGCTATGAGATTGAATTTTTTTTAAAAAAATGTTTCCTTCTTCTAGTTCTGTGGCTAGATCTTCCTTATTCACTAGCTGTAGACTAGAAAATGGGGACCTGATAATAAATGCTATCAATAAAAATTGTACTAATTAAGTTTCAGACATAATCCCCTATTATTAAGAGATCTTAGTGAGATACAAAATAATGGAGTAATAAAACCCATGAAAATTAGGATTTAGCAAGAAAATACCAACAGAGCTTAGAATGTAGTATTGTGATATATAATAAAAGTTTAATCATCTGCTATTGATAAATTTTAAGAAGCAGGAAGTTCTAAAAACAGCAGGAACAGAGTTTACACGTAGATTATTTGCAACAACTTTACATGTCCATTGTTTTTATTAAAGAGAAAGCAGAATCCCTGATTTAGAGGCCTTCTAAGAATATGAAATATTGAGGTGGTAAAATTGGTGCAAGCTTAATCTGACACCTACATGGCTAAAGTAATAAGTAGACTGTAGAAGACCCTTTTCTCTTTCATCATAGGAATCATGATTTAAAGGAACTCATAGCCATTAAATATAGAATACTAAGATTTCAGAACATATACTGTTATTTCATCAAAAATACTGGAACAAAGTAATATAATACTTCTTGAAAATTTATTTAGAATGTCAATTAACATCTCAGTACTAATTTAAATACCATGGTGTTGGATTTTTCTGCCCTACAGCCTACATAAGATATTACATGAAATTTCTTGGTTAATCTTTAATGCTGATAACAGAGGAATCAATTTCTAACAGCCAAAAGCAAACCTGTAGCAATGTGTTTGAGAGTGTTGTGGTGCACAAATGAGTGATTGCAAACCTAGCCTGTTCATCTAAGCTAGAGGCCGAGTGAAAGCTGATAGTTACGTTTACAAAATGGCATATTGTAATTTAAAATAATTTAAGGAATTGTAGCTGGCTTCAAAGTATGTTTATTAAGTGTAACTACACTATTGTCTTTTATTAGATTCTGATTAATATGTTGCAAAGAAATTTTTAATTCTTAATTCTGTATTGTATAGCTATTTATCAACATGAAGTGCAATAACTATAAACTTTGTGGTAGAGAAAAATGATAGGTGTTTATCTAGAAGCTAGACAAAGGTCTCAATTGATACAAAACTAAACTACACATATAAGAAGGCTCCTTCCCTCTTTCCTTTATCTTCTTCCTTTTCCTACCTTGCTTTTTCCTTTTTACTCTCCTTCTCTCTCTAACAAGACTTAGAGTGTTCCAGAAGAAGGGATAGCTTTTCAAAGAATAAGTTTCTCCTATTCGACTCAAATTTCACCTTAAAAGAAGCTGGTAGACAAGTGAGTTCTTTCTGTTTGGCATAAGCCTGAATTTATTTTAATATAAAGCAGCAGAAAGTTAATGGGCAGAACAGTTTACGAATCTCTGTGGTCATCAAAGAGATGCAGGCAGAAAACACATCTTTAATGAAATCTGTGTGAGGAGAAAACATGACTAATTGATATGAAGACTATTTCAGATAAATATTTTTTTTATCCTCAGGTTCTAAAATGACCTCCTGTAGTGTATCATTCTCCTTGGTTTTTTTAAGCCATATGGAATTATAGGCAGCTGTAGTTTTCCACTGATTCATACAAATACCAGGTGTGTAAAAGCTGTTTAGTGTTCTTGGTTGCAATGAAGTGCACTCCTAAAATACACCCTCGTAGAGAACCAGTGGCTAAAGAGTTCCTTCCTACTTATCTGTGTCAAGGAGCATCAAGAGTGGGCTGCTCAGAGCAGAAGCTGAGGGATGCAGTCCTTCAAAGGTTGCATCCCCAGGACCAGAGCAAGGCAAGTAACTGGGGTCAGCCACAGTCCAGTCCAGTGACAGCCAGGTAAGTTCATAGTGAAAGGGCACATTCAAAACATCAAGTTAGAGCTAAACTCAACAGGACAAGGTCGAGATCAGCCAAGTACCATGCTGGTCATGGTCATGCCTTGGACACAGTCCAGCCCAAGCTTAAATGCAGTTCTTGGGTCATTGAATGGGGAAACAAACATAGCTGTACAAGGTATATAAATAATGTGGTATATAGCTATACAACATCAAAGCAGACCTTGAACACAGGCAGCTACACCCCTAGAGCTGGGGGAGGAGGTCTCAGAGGAAAATTTGAGAGGCATGATATGGCGGGTCATGGCAATTAGATCCTGTTAATTCTTGCAGGACCTGGGTGATCTGTATTTATTGTTTCTCATAATATACTTCAGAAAAGTATTAAGGCAGAGTTAGCTTTGGTTCTCCATTGTTAAGCAGGATCAGAGGAGAGGACACCCTGAGGACGAGTTGAACAGGTATTACTAAGACTGCATTCCAAAGAAGAAGAATAACTTCATAAAGAACCAGGCTAGATTCGATTAGGTGAAAGAACCTTAGTTTCGGGTCCTGGAGTAAAGATTTATTTCACAGTGACCAAAGATTTGTAGGACTGTGTTATGTCAAAGCTGCTCACGAAAGAAATAGGCAAGTTCTTAACTAGCTGAGTTTGTCAGCTGGGATTCAACTGTGCAGAGCAAGAAAATACCCTTTTCAGAAGGGTACCCAGTTCAGAAGATCAAAAGAGGAGTCTGCTGCAAATTATACCCATATGTTGAAATATGTATCTGCCAGAGAATGTAGCCGTTTGGAGAGGTGAAATGACACAAAGGTGGAATAATTAGTCTGAATAGACAAATCAGCAAGTGTGGAGGGATGGCTATCTGACAGAGGTCTCGTAGACATGCTGAGCTGGCTGAGCAGGGCCTTGGGAGACATGGGACCCATCTAGTCTGAGCTGCAGAGGTGGCAAGGACACAGCGTCCTTGACTGTAGTTGTTATATAGTAACAGTTTGCTTGTGGTCAGCTAGGCATGGGCAGAAAGGGTGTAGGTGACCAAGAACGAGGAGATAGGGGAGGGGCTAACATTTAAGGTTATGTCCAATGAAATGTTTGGGAGCTCATTAGCAGCAGTGTAAGTATGATGTGAGACCGTCAATAAAGTTTGAAGCTTGCTGATTGCTCATAGTGAGTGTCCGAGTCTTCCCTCACCGTGACAACCAAGTGTGTCTCTTGGTGGCTAGAGGGGGGTCCTGTGAGTGTACAGAGCAAAGAACTGGAGAATGCAAGATGAAATCTTAAGAATTTATTGATATATTAAGTGTGAGTAAAATGGCAAGGCAAGCAGAACTAATAAGGGGAGAGAGGGGAACAGTGGCAAGAGAATAGCTAGTCCCCACAAGTGAGCAGAAACTGAGATTTGAGAGTATAATTCTAGAATGGAAAATAGCAGCTAGATAACCAGAAAATATTTGGACAAAATTCCTCACCAAAATGTCATTAAGAATTTAGACAGCCAAGGAAAAATAGAATTGTGTAGAACAATCTCTGCCTTGGCTTGTCAGGGTCCTGACTGCACTAACATGCCATTATCTCCCTGAGGATCCTCATTGGGGACCCCTATCCACACACCCTCTGCCCATGGGCTGGGAGGTCCACAACAGTTCAGGTCTGGGTAGCCACAGCTGTAGCCCTGTGACCTGCCCTGGCTCCTCCAGACCCGGATTTTGACCCAGGTGGACTCTGGACTTTGTCACTACCCAGATCTCCAGACCAGTCTCCTGCTGCTTTCAGTCAGACTCCTTGGGGAGTCCCAAGACATGACTGACTGCCTCGTCTTGCTTAGGATTGTTCCCTGATCAACAAAGGCAGTGCTCTGCCTCTGTTGCTTCTCCTCCCATCTACAGCAGCCACATCTTAGCTGACCGCAAAAGCAGAATAGTGGAGAGAAGTAAATGGTCTGTTGTGTAGGGCAGTTGTCAGCAGAGATCCTACTGCTGGGCTCTGTGTTGTCAAAATGTGAGTGAGTAAATGAAGTTACCTAGAAATAAAGTTATTCAAGGTCTCAAAGTCAAGAGTTCATTGACAAAAACTGCAGAATGACCTTATGACACTGAATGACGGGGAGAGGACATAGCAGATTAGATTCAGCATAGTTGTATGTCAAGTGATTCACAGGGGAAAAAAAAATTCTGTTAAATAATAGACTGAATAAACCATTACCACTTCAGAATGAGGTATTGCCATAAATGTCAGCTGTGTTCAGTAGTCAAAAGAAGCAAATGGAATGGTAAGAACTACTAGGGACAAAATAATGAAAAAAATTAGAAATTTTTGTCATTGTGCAAGCTGAGTGTGTGCCCAGATCCATCAGTGCAGTGTGCACACTGGTCTCCCTAAATGATTCAGAGTCAGCAAAAATTATCATAAGTGTAGAGCAGCTTTTCCTCAAGAAGCAAGGAAGAAACCCGAGACTTTTTCAGCCAGGAAAAGCAGCTGAGAGATAGTATGGTTGTAGGCAGAAGAGAAAACAGTCATTTCCCATCTCTTCCAAAACTCTTCCTGAATAAAAGCATGAAGGAAAAGTTCAAAGCAAGCAAAGGGAGGCTGTTGATTACACAACTTAGGACTGAGATGGGAACCTCTGTCAAGTTTTTGTATTACAAGCAAGCACATGATGAATACGAAACTGCCAGTAGTCAAAAGGAAAAAATCTGCCACAGATTATAAAATATGAAGTCTTCAAAAAGCTACAAAATTTCAAGAAGTCAATTTGAAGAAAGCATCACTGTGATCTAGCTCCAACCTTCAGCTCTTTCCCAGTGTCTGATTTTGGCTACTGCCAGAGACTCTAGCTAGCCTAGATGGACCCTTCCTAGGATAAATACTGTCTTTGTTCTTATGATCTCCGTTTGACAATATGACACATTTATCTTTCTTAATTTTGTAAAGTACAACTTCTAGGAGTTCTTTCAAAATAATGTATATCCAGCATCTTAAGTAGAATTTATTCTTCCTTGTTCAAAATTTGGGGTGAATGCATTCATCATGCATTTTCAGGTAAACATTTTTATCGACTGACTGCCTCAATTTAATTTAATAAGAAATCAAATACAATACTCTTTTGAAGTCTTGCAGTAGTTTGAAGAAGATCATTACTGGGAAACAAAGAGAACTGGCTTATGAAAATTACAAGAAACACAATTTACAGGCACTATGTATCTGGTAAAGACATACTCTTTCTTCCTCTCCATATCATTAATTACCCATCTCTAATGTTCAGTCATAGTTATCATACTAATTTAAGCATATTTTCTTGCTCTGGAAATAGCTAATAGCTATTACTTATGGCTTGTGGTTGTTACTTTAAAAGTAAACAGTTGTGTTTCTGGACAATCTGGAGTCCACAAACCGAGTTTTATTAGAACTTTGGCTTGGGAAAGATACTTTTTGAGGTTTTTTCATATTCGCTGAAAGCAATTTAACTAAGGAGGGAATTGTTCTACCTATGTCTGGATCGCAGTAATCTTTATTTTTGAGAGATGTTTTAAAAAAAGCCTATTATAAAGCCTACAAAAAAAAAAAAAGTCAAAACTCCCAAGTTATTTTTCTCTACCTCAGACATAAACCAGGAAGATTTTAATTGGTGTTTGTCTGCTGTTTTTTCAAGATGAGAAAGGGCAAAATAGAGTCTACTGAAAGCATGTAACAATGTTGCTATGGTAGGTTTGTGTAATTTACCACAGAGATGATCAGCAGAATAGACAGGGCAGGAAAGTATTTTAAACAAAGTAAAATAAGGCTAAATAAACTGCATGGCTATATTCTTCAAGTTTTAAATATATTGTTTTTATTTGTGTATAGCTCTTCTTTCTTTTATATACTGAATTGTAGCTTACTTCAACAGGACTGTGGCTGGAAAAGGGCACAGATGACTTGTACACTGATGAGGAACTGTAGGGAAAGGGTAGAAATTATGCTGTAACAACAAATCAGCATTCAATGAAGAAGAGTTAAAATGAGAGTCTGAATGTGGTGACAATTAATCCCCAACATAAAGTTTTAGTAATAAAACGTTATACACAAGTGCAAAGAGGAATAGTTAGTGTAGCTATATGAGTGGTTCACTGGTGTACCAGTGAGTGGTTATCGTACAAGACATTAAATCCATTCTTGCAGCGTAGAATAGGGAAGCTGCTTGGGACACACTGACTTCATCACTGTTATCTTTGTATAAGGGAGATCAGAAAGTACTGAGGGACTGAAGGTGCCAAAAAAATTGAAAACAACCTATTTATTAGCACCATGACAAATACTATTTCTCTGTTACAAAATCAGGTTTATATAGAGTGTATGCAGAATAAACTCCAGAATATTTAACTGCAGGACCTAATCTAGTTATAGGTTAGTCTAGTTCTAACTGATATGGGTCAGCTTGTGTTGATTGGTCTACCAAGCTCTCAGGTCTCTGTACAACATTCCCAATGCTTCTGTTTTGAAGAAAAACCACAAAAGCACAGTAATGTATTATAAAACTCATTGCTACAAATAAGGGGGAAAGGAGAAGAGAAGAAGAGATAGAATGGCAGAGGTGCCAATTTTTGTGCTTTCTTCTTCCTTTGGGCTTTCTGAAAATTTAACATTTTCTGAAGAGGGGAGCAAAGTACTTTACCACTTAAATGAATTTTCAAGATTATTTAAATATTTTAAGAAGTATCAGAGTTATGGTAAGCCTTTGATTTTTTCTAGTACATATTCAAAATAATCCTAATTCATAACCACAAATATTATATTAATAATTTCCATACTGGTTAGCCATTTGCTTTTATTTCTGAGTAATTTCTGAAGGAATGGTGCATTCAGTTGTTCTTTTAAAGGCAAATATAAACCAGCTTCCAATTTCTACTGGCACACAGTTAAATAGTCAAGCAATATTATGCAATATCGAGTGTGAGTGTGTGTGCATATAGTATGTAGCCTTGCTTTGTTAGGAGCACTTGGGTATTTTACAACCCTTGAACAACATACAGTACATTCAGCTTCAATTTTATTTCCCTTTAAATTTAGAAAGGAAAACTTATGTTCCCAAAAGTATATGACTCACTTTTCATATGAAGTATTGTATTTCTGTGATTTATGGAGATATTAACATGGAAACGATGATGTTAAACAATACTTGGAATAGCTCTAAAAGTGCAGAGGGAATCATGATTTCATGAGAAGAAAATTAGTTATGTAGGTAACATTGCTGTATAATTTCCCATAGGATCTCTACATAAGGCAAGATTTTATTATATTCTAAAACAAAGTTGCTTGCACTCACTTTAAAGTACTGCTGAATACAACAATATCATAAGACTGCTCACAGTACAAGCAAAGACATCTGTTAATGGTACCATGAATAGTTATGAACTGTGGTACTGAAATGGCTTTGCCAGCAACACATTGCCTCCTAATTTATTTTTATAGCAAATGGATGCTTCATTTTTTCATGGTTTGGTAGTTTGCATTCAAATGTTCCAATAACTTCCAAGGCAATAATTTCTACACTGCATGTTTTATTTGAGAACAAAAGATGCAATAACTAATGGTGTGTTGGTGAGTAGTGTTCTCTATCAGCAGTTTTGTATGAATCGTTATGTTATTTTTCTTTTCTTTTAAGATTAACTCGTGAAAAGGAATGTGCTACCTAAACGTATGCTTACGTTAGGAGGGACAAAGCCTGTGTAACTGCACTGGTTTTGGCATCCAGTATGCTACGGCTGAACTGGTCATTTTACATTTTCACTCATTCCTGGAAGCACCACCAAAACCGAGTGGTTTCAGCTGTCACAGAGCGGAGTTCAAAAGCCTCTAAAGGCTTCCACAGGAAGCAGTTGAGGAGAGAGACAGCAAAAATTCAGCTCTGTCTAGACTGTATTTTTCAAGTGATAGTTACTAATACATCTGATTCTAGAAACAGTTTGCTATGATGTCAGTATTAGTAGATAGTAGCTGCTTCTGTGGGTGCATTAGCTACCCGATGGTTTATTGTCATGTAATCAATTAAAACGGTATTCTGTGGCTGGGTAGGTGGAGGGACACTGTGACAGTCTTGGCACACGCAGCTTTGTCTGTGGTCAGAGAGCCAGACTTCACTGACTCCCGTGTTGTGGCTCATCATCTCTGTGCTTGGCATTACTGATAGCTAATTTAAATTAAATCCAGTTTCCTTTAATAGCACGCCAGTAACCACTGCAGTGCACATGGCTGCATACATGTAAGTGTTACCCTTCTATTCTGGGGGCAGAGGAAGCCTAACGACTATCAAAAAAATCCATCTTGTCATCATACTACGATGATGTGAGGTCTCTAGTGACTGGGTTTTGAGAAGACCTTAGAAAGAGAAAAAATAATTTGGAATCTCATGCCAAATGTTAATCAAAATGAAATTAATGATAATAAAACACAATGTTAATGTTATTTTAGAATATCTTGTTTAAGAATTTTATAGGTGCACTGGTTTGTTTTGGGGATTTTTTTTTTTTAATTGAGATTTCATTAAGTCTTTTCCAAGCACAGGTTCAAATATCCTCACGTCAGTTTCACAAAGTAGTTTCCTGAGATCCCCCTGATCTACAGATGCACCCAACTAGCCTTGGGGCTAAACACAAAATGGGTTAATACTGAGCTGTGTTACTACTGCCTCCAAAGAGATGCATAACTCTCTGTAATGAGCTTTTAAGCAGGGTAGTTTCATCAGACAGTCAAGTTGCCACTCTTGTGTGTGAGCCCAATGTATACTCACCAGCACCTTCCAAACCTTCAAGATGTATACACCACTCTGGTCACCCTCATATGGACTGTACTGAAAAATCACACTTAGAATTAGAATTTAATACTAATATTTGTTACAAATATTACATATTAGTTAAATATTAATTATTATTTATTTAGTTATGTTATATATCAACATATTATTAATATATAATTATGTTAGGTATGCTGTTTATCTTGGCTGCCAGAAAGCTTTTAGTTTTTACCCACCTTTTTTCCCTTGTATGATTTCATTATATTGTACATTTCCACAGAAGCCTTTATGTGAGACCCTCCTGTAGCAATGAAACCCTAGTGGTTGGAAAGAATCAGTTTCTTCCACTCTTGAATGGGGGAGAAAAAAAATAAAATAGGCATTCCTGAAAAATTTTTTCTCAAGCAAGATATGTTATTGTGAAACACTCAGCTTTTGAATTTCACTTAATTAAAGATATTTCAATTAGGTCACCAAAGACCTTTACCAGCAAAGTCCACTGCTGCTTCAGCTACAGAAACAGCTCCATTAGGTTTCTAAATAGCTTTCAGAAAGCTGCTGTCTTCTCAGCATTCATGTTCCATAAATCAAAATAACAATCACTTCAAGCCTCTGTCTAACCTAAGCAAAGTGTATTTTAAAATTCAGTTGTATAAGAGTCAGTTCCTGTAGCAGATCTACTTTGGGATGCCTCAAATCAATGCAAAGGCAGCTTGGCAGCTAAATAACTGTTTATTGTCTCAAACCATTTTTGCTACTCCTCTCCCTTTTGACTAGCATCACCTTTTCATATCCATCTTAAAATGCAGCATTTAGATCCTTTTTGCCAGAAAATAGCTCTGAAATATATAATGATGATGTATTCTAGTAACAGGGCTGGTATTACATGATTCTGATTATAGGTTGTGACACACTATCATTAACTGGGCTTATAATACGTATTTTTAAACCAGTAGTAGTAACAGAAAGCTGGGCCTGCAAAACTTCAATGTCCAAATAACATCCTCCTTGTATACCTCTGTTATGATCCGTTATGATATTATTTTTTATATTTTATATTTTATATTTTTGTTTTGCGAGGAAAGATCAACCACTTGCTCAGAACCTGACAAATGAATTACAAAACTAGTAGGCTTTAGGATTTAAACAAATTACAAAGATTTATTTTCTAAGAAGGGAGGCAATAGCGCTTTTAAAACTAGGAGAGAAAGAGGGAAAAAAAAAACAGTTTGCCAGAGAGAAAGCTGTTACAATTTTAGCTATAGTTGAGGTAATTAACAAAAGAAAAGAGAATCGTTAGTTGTGCTGTGTCACCCTTTCGCCGCTTCTGGCTTTTGCTTCATTCAGGTCTCTGCTGCTGCCGGGCCGTCCCGAGCTGGGGCTGTCCCAAGGGGGGGGCAGACAGGACGATCCATCTGTGCTGTCGCAGGGCTGGTTCTGGCAAGGCCGCTTGCTGTGAGGGAAGAGTCGCTGCTTTCTGTTTCTTCGTCCGGACTTTTATACTATTTTCAAAGTTGATTTGAACATTTTTTTTTTCTTTCTAAGGAACTTCTTGTCTCCAGGAATGTTTACCAGTTTTCCTCTGTTATGCTAATCCCATTGTCATTGTTTATCCCAGGAAACCAGACAGTTATCAAGTGGGATAGTGATATGCTAATTAAAGGTTTTAACATATCAACCAGACATACAGATAGTGTCTCAATAGGCATTTTCTTGTATTTTTACATACGTTCATATCATTTCACCCCGTGGCTATTGAGACAGTATTGTTATTTATATGTGTATATACATATATGTCCCATTTTTTGTTTGTTTGTTTGGTTTTTTGCGTGGCTATTTTGTGCGTGTGGTTCTCTTTTTTTTCTTCCCCGGAATCTGGGCCTTTTCGGCGAGGCAGACCCATCTCTGAGGTTTCCGTTATGGAGCAACCGGAGTCTGTTACCTGGCCTGGCCGCAGACTTTCCCACAAACGTCACGTCCCTTTCTTTTGCTTCGAAAGCCAGTAAATTTTTTTTTTTCTTTTCTTTTCCCTAGCTTCGAAAGCCAGTAAATTTGAAACGTGTTTGTGTGTGGGGGGGGGTAAACTGTTTTACCACACCTTTTGCCACTTTCATATATATTTCCCCATATTAAATCACCTCACCCCGTGGGTTTTGAGGCTAGGGGATGTTTTTTAAGGGTAAACATTTATATATATACACATATATATTTATATTTCGGGTGTTCTGTTTTGTTTTTTAGTAATGTAGCTAGATAGATATTACAAGCCTGTAAAGTCAAAAGGGTAGCAGTATATAAACAGTTACATAGAATCAGTTTCCTGTAAATAATGTATGAGCATGTGTACGTAATATTGACGTTTGCAATTACATTAGAAAGAGAAAATGTTCATTATACATGAGAATGAATAACAACAGCAATAGTAAGAAAATAAAATACAATTAAAGAAGAATTAATGATTATAAAATAGTATACAATGAAATAGTCACAGACGTATGCATCACATCTGATATATCTGCAACAGAAATGTATTACAGGTAAGAGCAATCCAGGAGCTATTATAAATAAAATCACGATGTTATAAATTACTTTGCCTAGGCTAAAAGAGGTAGTCAGCCTCTTCAGCCATCAGTAAAAAATTTCTTTCAGGGTCAGTCTCACTCAGAGTACCTAAGACCGAAACTGTTCCTCCGGGGCGTTTCATCTTGACGGCCTAGAAGTACTGAAGTTTGTTACATTAATTCAACCTCATTTTGGTCCCAGACACAAAACCTGCTTGCATAAAGGATGAAAGAGAAAACATTTGTTTACAGCACATAGGAGAAAAAATACCTTAAACCTTATTCCACATAGATTATTCAGTTTGTGCTTTTTTTTTTTTTTTTTTTTTTTTTTTTTTTTTTTTTTTTTTTTTTTTTGTAAAGCCATATCAAAATATCATAAAGAGTGTCCCATGTCCATCGGGGTATATTTTATAATTTATGAGGTAACTAGCATTCTCACGAAATTCTTTCTCTTTATAAAAGGAAGCAGTCTGGCTTGGACTAGCCTTAGAATTCATTTGTTTTAAAAGTTGTTACAAATTTAAATTTCTTTAGGAACTTGTCTGTAAATTCAAGTGCCAGGCTAAGAGAAGGCTCTGATCGTTCCTCAGGTATCCTGTCCGTGACGCCAATTTCTGTTATGATCCGTTATGATATTATTTTTTATATTTTATATTTTATATTTTTGTTTTGCGAGGAAAGATCAACCACTTGCTCAGAACCTGACAAATGAATTACAAAACTAGTAGGCTTTAGGATTTAAACAAATTACAAAGATTTATTTTCTAAGAAGGGAGGCAATAGCGCTTTTAAAACTAGGAGAGAAAGAGGAAAAAAAACAGTTTGCCAGAGAGAAAGCTGTTACAATTTTAGCTATAGTTGAGGTAATTAACAAAAGAAAAGAGAATCGTTAGTTGTGCTGTGTCACCCTTTCGCCGCTTCTGGCTTTTGCTTCATTCAGGTCTCTGCTGCTGCCGGGCCGTCCCGAGCTGGGGCTGTCCCAAGGGGGGGGCAGACAGGACGATCCATCTGTGCTGTCGCAGGGCTGGTTCTGGCAGGGCCGCTTGCTGTGAGGGAAGAGTCGCTGCTTTCTGTTTCTTCGTCCGGACTTTTATACTATTTTCAAAGTTGATTTGAACATTTTTTTTTTCTTTCTAAGGAACTTCTTGTCTCCAGGAATGTTTACCAGTTTTCCTCTGTTATGCTAATCCCATTGTCATTGTTTATCCCAGGAAACCAGACAGTTATCAAGTGGGATAGTGATATGCTAATTAAAGGTTTTAACATATCAACCAGACATACAGATAGTGTCTCAATAGGCATTTTCTTGTATTTTTACATACGTTCATATCAACCTCTGATGACAGATGCCTTTTCTTTGAGCTGAAGCAACACTGTCATGGAGGGCTGAAATAAAAATGCTATGAAGGTGTGTGATTTCAACCCCTCTTACTAGGGATGCTTTGCATGGTGCACCACTTCAGCCATCACTGTTAAACGGTGCTGACATTGATTTGTCACTTCTGAAATCTATAGCATGATAAACACAGAAGCTGTTGCACTGTGGGGGATATTGATCAGATCTAGTTAGTGCTGGGTGACTGTATGCCAGTGAAACCAATTGGACAGATTACTTTGCGCTTGCTGGCAAGTAAAGCTCAACTCAAAGTGTGATCAATCCACCAATCTGTAGTGACAGAATAATACATTGAAACAGATTGATCCTTGAGCTGCACTAAATCAGGTTAAATCCCTGTCCTGGGTGTGTTAGTTTTACAGAAATATAATTTACATATGACTTCTTAGGTTTCTGTTGAAATTCTTTAAACACTATATTTTTCATTAACATGTTCCTTGCAAGAACTGCTTTATATTTTTCATCCTGCAATCTGCTGAATGTTTCCCACATAAAGAAAATAATAACTTTATGAACAGCGAGTTGTAAGTTAATTGTAGATGTTCTTTATTAATTCCTTCTTGAATTTCACTCTTCAAGCTAGGTCCAAATTTATCCTTGATCTCTGGTGATGCCAGAGGTAGATGGGTTATGTCAATTCAAAAGAAATTGGTTTATCTGTCTATACGTCTACCACAGATTTGTTGTCTTCTAGGATATGCAGCTCAAGGGTGCGATGCTTCATCTATTTTCACACTTGCATTGGGGAAATACAAATCTCTTCCATGATGGTATAAACCAGCAGATAGAATCGTGGATTGCAGATTCAGTGAAGAAAGGCTAACCTTTCAGAAGGCAAAAGTGTAATGATCTCTTGTATATATCATAATGGGAATTGTTAATGTTGGTGACAGCTTTTTTCATAACTTCTCACAAATTACTCTGTGTATCCTGCTGCTCTTTAGCTGTTTTACTTCACAATATGCTTGAAAAATATGTCAATATTCTGTTTTCTTCTTGGGCTACCAGGACAAGGAATGGTAGATGTGTCATGTGTGCTGCAACCTTTTCATCAACCTGCTGGGATACACGATCTTCTGCTGGTGAGTCGCCTGTGCAGTGCTCTGCTGTGCATCCTCTTGCCCTTAGTCCCATTGGGCAACCTCTCTGCTGCATCCTAGAACACATATTTAGATATATATTTAGTCTGTACAGCCTATGATGTGAGGATTAATTTGTAAAAGAAAAAACTTGTACAAGAAAACAAAAAAAATAGAATTAACACTTGCAAAGTAGAACTTCTGAATTTTCCCTGTCATTTTCTGACTATGTAATGTATCTACTTAAAAAAAAATTCACATAATGCTTTGGATTTTGGCCTGTTTGGTTGTGGAACTGCCTTTACAGTGTTTGTCTATGATGGGAAAATTTATGTAAGTATGATGACAGTTGCATCTTGAGTTTTCAAAATTCTTTTTGAAGTAGTTTTCAGTATGTGACTGACATTTGTCAAAGTTTTTTTGTCTAGTAAAGTACATCATTTATCCTGTTGAGTTATTTGAGAAGTCTAGCATTTTCTCTGTATATGAGCAGATAAATCTACAAAGTAACTAACTAAATTGAAAAGTTACGCAAAGATATTTCATGGAAATATACTTTGACTTGTTTTATCTAGGTAATGTTTAAGTGAATTTATGGAAAGCACCACTTTTTAATCAAACATTGTCATGTGCTGTTAATCTCAAGCACAGTGTTTCAGGACACCACGAGGGCAGGCAACTGCCTGGGTCCAGGAGTATCAGGGGCTCTGCTGGGACAGAGACAAGTATCTGCTGGTATCAGGACAGGGCAGGGACTGGCAGCCAACACGCATCCTGCTGTCCCAGACAGGGAGCAAGGCAGCTGGGGACACTGGTTGCCACTGATTCCTTGTTGAAAGATCTGCAACTTTCTTCTCCTTGATGTTTTCAGCCTTGCATAGTGAAACTATTAATTCTGCGGTTGTAGAATTCCAGATGTTTAGTGTATCTGTGAGTATGCTTAAAAACATAAATATGCATAAAAATACATGTTCAGATGTAGAGATAGAGGTAATTCTTAAAAGTTTTTATTTCCTCAGCAAGTCATTTCTGTGTTCAGATCAATGTTACGTGTGATGCTCAACTTTGAGATCCTGTCATATATTTACTTATGTCCTCCTCTTATTTACTATTTAAATGGTTCATTTTGTGAGTCTCTCAAAATTACCACTATTAAATAACTCTAGATTATGTAGTCGCTAGCATAAAGGAGTAGTTGATTCCTATTTCTTTGTCTGGGACAAAACTTTCCTGCAAGACAATAGGTTTTCATAAGCGCTTCAGCTAATCTGTGATTCACAAATACAGCATAAATCAATCAAACTTGGATGAATCAAGCAGTATATACCCTGACATGCTTCTAAATCAGATCACTGAAGGTGGTCCATCTTAATTGTGTTATTCTTAACTGAGAGAGTTCAGAAAATGCATTTAATAATCTACAACTTAGAGAGAACTCAATACAAATTGTTTCGGAAGGGTAGGGCAGACCTCTAAGCCATTAAATTGAGAGACAGAATGAACAGATGGGGAAAGCACAATGTATTAAATCACTTGCACTAAATTACTATACATTCTTTAAACAGGTGTCTTTGTAATTCAGAGCACTGGGATTCCAGAGGGGTAAAATAGAGACTTTTTATATCCTCTGTGATCTTTGGAATTATATAAAACAAAATCAACCTGCTTCTACCTCTGAGTCCAGAAATGTTTGCTGGCTTTTAGAATCATCAGTCTCATCTTTTTCTCTTACTAGAGAGGACTTTTGCATGTCATTGTGGTTAAATTTTTTTGCAGTACTAATGCCTTTTGCAGTGACCTTGAAAATCTCGTATTAGTCCTGTTAGATTATAAGAGTGGTAACTGTAGTGAGTTCTGTAGGTTCAACATATTGCGTTGTCAAGATCTAACACCACCATGGACATGTTTAAAGGGGAGGAATTTGGTGCATGGCCTTGAGTGCCTTTCCCAAACCTGAGGTAGGGTCTAACACACCCTTGCTTGTGACTCAGAGTCCAGAGCTCAGCTGAGCTGCAATAGCTGATCACACATTAGAGTTCTTGTCCAGCACTAAAACAAACCTGGCAATTGCATTACTGTTTTTACTCTTTCTTCTGTAGGCCAAAACCACAGAATATTTAGATATTTCTCTTGGCCTTTAAGTAAGTGTCTAGTCTCATTACTATATGAGACTAGAAATGACAAATATCTGTGAATTACAGTAGGAATTTTACCTATTTACCAATTGTTCTCTGTGCCATAAATAGCCTAACATTTCTAGAATGGGGGCTTTTTACCATTTCCAAAAATTGCAGCCTATGAACACTTTATGTCTTGTTTTCTCCTATATGCTTTGTTGGTAAAATTGATACAGCACTTTTAAAGTAGATAATTTTTTAAGCATTGAGTAAATATACAGTTGTTCATGTCTTCTTGTATGTTTGTGAGGGTTTTTTTAGTATATGGCATGAATATTTTCTTGCTCAGAAACTATCAGAGAGCTGTTTCTTCTCCTCTACAGAATGTTTGATTCACTACTTGTGTGTTCCAAATTTCTCACAGTCTAAAGCAAAATGGAAATTGGAAGGGAACCAGACTGTCTGCTTTATTAACAGTGGGTTAATTCAGGTTAAAAGGAATCTGGAGAGATGGAGCAGCTCTGAGATCAGACCAGGTTGCCAGTCAGGTAACTAGATAATTTGGGTAGTCTCCCAGGGTGAAGCCTATTGCCCACCTGTCCTTGTAGGGGGAAAAGCCTCTACTCCTACCTGGTGTGAACCTCAGCTTGTGTTGCTGCCTCTTGTCTTTCTGCCATGCACTGCTGCCAGGAGTCTGGCACTGCCTTCTCACCCTGTTGCTCCTCTTCGTTTCCACCCTAGCTCCACTTCATTGATGTTTTCTGTATTGAGGGACAAGTAGAGTCAGACACAATTACAGATTTGGTTTAGTGAGTGCCAAGTAGAAGAGGGAGAGCCTTTTTCACTGTTGAATGGATGTGCTCCTCTAGGCACAGCCCAGGATGCTGTTCGCTTCTATGCTTTATAGATAATCTTGTTTTTTACTACTTTTTACTGTTTTAAAGACACTCTGTGAGTGAATAGAAGGATTTTTACTAAATATAAGCACTTCTATAATGATGATTGTAAACACTAACTTCAGAAAGAACTGGGACTCTGTAAATTTATATTCACTGACATTCCTTGATATTCCTGTGGTGGGAAAAGCAGTGGATTGACACTGTAACAAGTACAGTGCCAGAAAGAAACTCACACTGGGTCCTGGTTGAAAGCATGTACAGTAGGTGAAAATGCAATGGAGAGAAAGAGAGCACAATGAAGTATGTTGAGTTGGGAAGCTCTTAACTTCATCTAATTTTTCTGTATTTGGATCTTTGCATAGGCATTTATTTTTGCACTGATTAGTAGAAAGTTAGTTTCAATTCCCCGTTTCCTAGGCTGTAGTTAGTCTTGGACAGCATAAATAGAGAGTGTTTCTTCTTACCACTGTACCCTGAAAGAGTGGTGAATGAAAATCATCTCCACAACATTCAAGGAAACCTCAGAAAAGATTATATATGTGCCGCTGCTGTCTTCTGATGAAAATGTTTGAGTTATAAACTTCCCATCCACGCATGTGTTGATCACATGTAGTCTTGTTTCAGATTTAATCTAAATTATCTTTTTACTGTCAACCCTTTATTAGGATCTCTGTGTTGTTATGGTACTAACTTCTGCTTCTCTTTGTAGGCAATCTTGCTGATATTAGTGCTCTTGTTTATATATTCATGTAAATTCAAATATATGAATATGAACATTCCTATTTAAACACATATATATTTAACAAAAAAAACTTCTTGGAGGAAAACTATATTTCTACCATGCTGGAATTAATGCAATAGCTTTTCCTTTCTAATCCCAGAGCTATCACTTTGTTCTCTTAGGTTTTTTGGGGCTAGGTGGAGATGACAATAGCTCTATAGGATGCAGAAGACATCTAGGCTGCAGGAAATATATCGTCTTAGAGAGTATTAACCTTCATTAGTTTTTAACGAAGGATTTAATGCTTTAGTGATGACTGGAAGTGTTGACTTTAGTTGTAATAAATATATAAATAAATAAAATAAAAACCAAAACAAAAACCAAAAAACAAACAAAAAAACCCCACCACATAGAACATGCAGTACTGTTTTAAACCAGAAAAAATAAATAGGCAAAACATTTTTTTTCTTGAAATTATACACACCACTGGAAAAGCTCTTTCTTGTAGCATAGGGTTTTTTGTTATTAAAGTCTCTGTATTAATTAAACAAAATATAAACTAATTTCCATATATTATTGTTTATTGTTATTAGCAAGATATTTCAAAAGCAAATACACATTATTTAGAGAATTTAGTACAAAATCAAACTATAAAGGGTAGTTTTGCAGAAAATCTTGGGATAAGGTGCAAGTATTTTGTCTCCTAACTCTTCCAGCTGCCTTAACAGCTGAGGCTTTGATGAATACTCTGCTAGCACAGTGAAAGCCTTTTTGTTTGCTTCTGTTCGGTAAATAATTGATTACTGGCTTCTAATGTGGTTCTAAGAGCTGGAAGTGCCTTCCTTAACACCGCCGTGTCACTTCTAATGGAGCTGAAGTAGGACACTGGGTGAAACAGGCTGTGCTGGAATTTCCTGCTGCACCCTGTGCATTTCAATGAGTCCCCATCAGCTGCTCATTTGTTTCACTTTCTGACACTATTATTAACTACCTGTACCTGTGCTGGCAGCGTAGAAAGCTGTGCTGGGGTCTGATGATTTTTCTTGCATTATAAACAAAAGAATACTGTGTATCTTTCTTCATTGCTTTATGTTTCTTTTTTTTCTTTTTTTCTTTTTCTGTTTTTTTTTCCTTTTTTTTTTTTTTTTTTAACATTGACTCTTAACAACTGACAGTTTATGTGGCCAGCAGTTTCCTCCCACTTAAAATGCTTTTCAGACATTTCAAACAAAAAATAATTTCCATTCTGGGAGTTCAACTTTGCTTGTCACCATCAGGACACAAAATAACCATTTGATGCTTTTCCGTACAATCATCCTTGTTTCTCAGATGATTATCTACACCACCAGATGCACATCACCTATTATATCTCTCAAACATAATTGCATAGCACTTGCTTGTTCTTTACTGGAACCTAATGTTCATATAAATCACCAGGGTTTTTAACTGGAGTGTTCTCAGGTGTCTGGTTGAAGACTTGCATGCTACTTGCACCACGTCTTCAGGGCTGTGAATAAAAAAGTTGGGAGGGGAAATCCAGCAGCCCATAGACTTGTGTCTGTGTAAGCAGGTGTGCAATGGACGTGTGGCACAAGTAGATCCTTTGCTCTGCCACTGGAGAATACTCATCTATTTCAAACCAAAACACTTGGATCAAATTTAGCAGTAGGATTTAGACTTGCATTTAGGTTATGCAGTAATTTTTCTACCCCCCTAAAATCCATATGAAGTTTCTAGGATGTTTTTTTCCTTAGAATTTGAAAGTCAGAAAATTCTTCCTACAGATTGACCAGATTTGCATGTGTGTATGCATGTACAGGTGCAGAAAAAAGAAATTAATTACTTGGATGTATGGAAATAAGTCCTGCAAAGCCTTTTGAAACCTTTGAGATAATGAATCTCAAGTGCTTCAAGTGAGAATTGCACTCAATGTTTAGTGTAAATGTTAATGTGAAAACAAAGGGAAGAAAAGCCAAAGATGTGCCATGTTTTCTTTCAGGAACCCTTTTTGAACATCTAAGCAAATCTAAGTGGGAAATACCATAAAAGGTCAGAAAATACACAGATTTTCACTGATGGAGATAGTCCCGTTTGAATCAGGATCATTTAATTTGTTCTAGATTCTACAATATCTTTTTTGGCAGCTCACCTTAAAGTAAGAAAACCCTTTTATAATTCTGTCTTTTAATATAATGATAAATATTTGAATTGGTAACTTCACTTGGAAAGAATAGGGACTGAATATACTCAAATATATGCATGTCACTTCCTTTGGCAGCCCCCCAGTAGCCCTACTCCAGCTGTAACTCTGGGTTTTGTGTCTCTCCTTATCCTTAGTTATCTTCTTTTTCCCCACAGTAGCTTGACAGATTTTAGCACCTGGGGGCAGAACAGAGAAGGCATGGTCAGACCAGAATTATACCTGCTGTTTTTGCCTCTGGAGCTTTGCATCTGCTTTTGTATTAATTTTTGTTTAAACAGGAAAAAAAAGGAAGTATTAAATGCTTTATTTTTCAGCTAATTTAAGCTAGGATAAGAGAGAAATTGTTTTCAGCAAAATATAATATTCAATGATTGTTCTGATATTCATTCATTTTGAGATTTCAGGCATTTTAAGATTCAGGAAGTTTTTATCCAAATAATGTCAAGTAAAATATTTTATACTTTTAGAACTCTCTGCATATGCTATTATTAAAGGGTACTGCGTACCAGCTCTCCAGCTCTATGCATTGCATATTATTGAGCATTCCATACGTGAATAATAAATATGTCTTCTCTGACTTGTATTCTTTTTGTACATCTGAAAATAGACTGCCACTAGTTTTGTGTCTGGAGAAAGTTAGAATAAGAAAAGGACACTTGTCTGATGTCTTATGCAAAGTATGAAAAATTCACATCTTTTAAAGTGAGTCTTTGATCTACATGTTTCACTGATCTTACTAGAATTTCTATATGTAATACAATGCAATTGTCATCAGAAATAAAGACAGCGGTTTTCAACGTTTTCAAATGTCAGACTTTCAACTTAAATGTTCCAGATAAACATAGTCCATCTGAAATACCTGACCAACTGCTTTCTGAGGCACTCGTGTACTTTATAATCCATTTAAAGTCCAGAAGGCATCTTTATGTTTGCTGAGTCACAACTCTGGTCTAAATCAGGGCAAGAAACAATGTGAAACTAATTATTACTGATCCATGGTTGAACTTGATGGGAAACCGAACTTTTGTTCAGAGGATACCAAATACTGGAATTATAGTCTAGCAGGCTATTTTTTTTCACAGAATACTACTGAACTACATTTTAAATTTTCAGAGAATACATACTATTCTCTGAACATAGAAATAATATAAAATCAGAAAATTAAAATTATGAATAGACCCACTCAACTAAATCTGGATGCTATTTAGAAGCAAAAGACATGCACAAGTTTTTCTGAATAGTGTTGGTTAATATCTGAGTGTTAAGTGTTACAGAATCACAGGATAAAATATTTCATTCATGGGAGAAAATACACTTCTTTCTTGAATAATTCCTGTTATTTTTTTTCTTGAAGTGAAAACCTCTTTTCAAACCAAACCTCTTTTTCTTTCAAGAGGTTTGGTCTGATCTGGTTATTTTGGTGTGGACCTGGGGTATTGTGTTCATTTGTATTGTGCAAAAATGAGTCTAAAAATAGCCCAGTAATCAGTATGTACACTGTCAAAATAACAGGTGTTTTTAACCCATGCACAAATTACTTTTTTGTGTTTAGTATGAACTGGTGCTTTTTATTTTAGTTTCTAATTGATCCACTTACTTCTTTAGAGACTGCAGCAGTATACTTGTAGCTTAAAAGTGCATGTGCAAGTTATTAATGTCATTGCCTTGCTCACCACTTCTAATAAAATATTAAGTAAAAGATTTCTTCAATAGACTGTACAGCTAAACATGATTTAGATGAGGGCATTGAGTCCATCATCAGCAAATTTGCAGATGACACTAAGCTGGGGGGTGTGTGGATCAGCTGGAAGGCAGGAGGGCTCTGCAGAGGGACCTGGACAGACTGGAGAGTTGGGCTGATTCCAATGGGATGAGGTTCAACATGGCCAACTGCTGGGTCCTGCACTTTGGCCACAACAACCCCATGGGGAGCTCCAGGCTGGGCACAGAGTGGCTGAGAGCAGCCAGGCAGAGAGGGACCTGGGAGTCTGGATTGACAGGAAGCTGAACAGGAGCCAGCAGTGTGCCCAGGTGGCCAAGAAGGCCAATGGCATCCTGGCCTGGATCAGGAACAGCGTGGCCAGCAGGTCCAGGGAAGTGATTCTGCCCCTGTACTCAGCCCTGGTGAGGCCACAGCTCGAGTCCTGTGTCCAGTTCTGGGCCCCTCAGTTCAGGAAGGAGATTGAGGTCCTGGAGCAGGTCCAAAGGAGGGCAACCAGGCTGGTGAAGGGATCCAGCACAAGTCCTGTGAGGAGAGGCTGAGGGAGCTGGGGGTGTTCAGCCTGGAGAAGAGGAGGCTCAGGGGAGACCTCATCGCTCTCTACAACTCCCTGAAAGGAGGCTGGAGCCAGGGGGGGGGGGTTGGGCTCTTTTCCCAGGGAACTATCATCAAGACAAGAGGGCATGGTCTCAAGTTGTGCTGGGGGAAGTTTAGGTTGGATATTAGAAAGAATTTCTTCACAGAGAGGGTTATCAGACATTGGAATGGGCTGCCCAGGGAAGTAGTGGATTCTCCGTCCCTGGAGATATTAAAAAAGAGACTGGATGTGTCACTCAGTGCCATGGTCTGGTAACCACAGTGGTAGTGGGTCAAGGGTTGGACTTGATGATCTCTGAGGTCCCTTCCAACCCAGCCCATTCTATCATTCTATGATTCTATGAACAAATGAATCACTATTTTCGTAGTTCCCCTACAGAAGGATAAGCTAACTTGGAAAAACAGGCTGAAGGTCATGGAGCAGTGTCCTGTGTGCAGCAGCAGGAGGTAATTTCTGAAAGTAAAATTGTGACTGTGATCAGTATTTTGAACTTTTTATATGCTTCCAAAACCCATTATCTCTTCCAGTAGAACCATTTGCAAAACAGAAACTTTTTGCCAGTACGAAAACAGGAGAAAACTGTATTTTGAAGTCCTTCTGTTTCCCAATTCTGTATGTGAAATAACAATGCTTTCTATATAGGTATGTAATGTGCCTGTTAGACAATTTTTATTAAAGTTATTAAGCACAGAACATAAAGAATTATCCCCACTTCTTTACAGCTACTTAGGTTCCAAAAACATGTTTATTCTGTAGGTATACCATATATTTATCTTTCAGTTATTCAATATGAAGCAATTAGTATACAAAATTGCATAGCATTGTAAACCAAAACTACAGCAGTTCTGAGACTTTCAGACACAATTTTTAATCAGAACTAACTTGCCGAAGTTGTAATTTTACGAAGTTGTGAAATTATGAAAATGTAATTTTTGGTGTGCTAATGAGCACCTATCCACAGTACTGACACCTTCATAATGACTTCAAGTATCATGGGTATTCCTCCATTAAGGTAGAAATTTTGCACACAGCTCTTAACATTATTTGCACCATATGCATCAATACCAATATGTGGAGGTGGCAGATGTTACTGGAAAAATATCTGCCTTACAGTCATGCCACCTTCTTAACGTAAGAGCAGAAAAGAGAGAGTTTCTGAAAGCACAGGCTTTTTTTACAGTTTGGGCTGGAGGGAGAAGGGGGTACACTTGGGGTAAGGGATGTAAAAGGGTTGGTCCCACTCATCTTCACTGACCCCTCTGCAGCAAGGAGTAGCAAAACTTGATGAATTAGAAAGTGAATTGGGATTTTTTTCTTTTTCTCCAGGACCAAACTTTAAGATTCAGTACAGTACCATAAAGTCTACTGTAAAACACCACAGACAGTGATGAAAATTTGAATTGTGTGGCTGGAAACTAGATTTTTGTTCATGAGCAAGGACACTTTGGCAAATGCCAAAATAAAGCTTAAATTAAGTAATTTTTAGGCTTACTCAGACAATAGTACATACTACGTGTTTGTTATAGCAGCTCAGTCAGTGAACACAGGGGTCAGCTTTTATTTTTGTCTTAGACAACAGTCCTCATTGTTAGTCTAATTCTTATAATTTGTATTATACACAGAGTCAAGATCATTAATGACTTTAAACTTAAACAGCATTTAGTACTAATCTTGGTTGTTCTACTGAGCCTGTAAAATTCAGTGGTTTTGTGGGAGGAATCTAGCTGTGGCATAAGATAACCTTTCACAGATAAAGTTTCTTCTTTATCCCTGAAAGTACTAAGTCACTATCTAAGAGCTGAGAGACTGCTGTAGGTGCACCAGAAAATAAATTGTGTAACTCCCAGCTCCCCAGTAGTATTTCTGGATGCCTTTTATACCTCTTCCACTCAATTTCCCAATAAGCCCCGAAAATGCATATTTGGTGCAGCAATTTATCCTCAACGCGTTAGTGCAGAACTGTCTTAATTTGCCATTTAACACTTCACCACCCTCCAGCAGGGCCATCAGTTTCTTTCTGGCTATTCAAGCAACGGTGGAATTGTGCTTGCTCACTTCACAACTTGGTGCTGTCAAGGGGGTTATGGAAAGGTGAAAGTCGTTTCCATTACAAAGTTCTCACTAATGGAATGTGAAATTTGAAAACAGCTTGTTATTGTCTCAAGTGGTCACACTGGCAACAGCTATATGGGCTGAGTTTTCTCTGCATAGTTTGTATTTTAAAGAAATGAAACAAAAGAGTAAAAAGTTAATTTCTTGAGAGCAGATATTTAGAGATATTTAGGGGTATTTAAAGGGTTTTTTTCTGATTTCATATCCTGGCCACAGAAAGCTGAGCCTAGTGTTCAACAGTGGGAAGGTAACAACCAAATTATGACTCTTTCAGCTTTTAAGGTGATGATCACGCTCTGGGTGTTTTGTTTCAATCACTGCTTTCTTATCTGTCTGTAAGATACCAGGGCTTAAGTGTGATTCTAAGTAACACTGTCTTTTCAAAATAAATAAAAATTTTGGGGTTTCCCCAAAGGTAAATTATATAACTGATTCTCCATTAAGTTCAGCCAATCACCATGCATTGAATTTTTTGTTCTAGAGAAAATTTATAGTACTCGAGTTTTTTAAGTTTTACTGAGGGTAAATTTAATTTCTCATCTGACTTTCTTAGTATCTGCTTTTGTTTTCTAGTGGTAAAATCAAGTGTAGGAAACATCTTTGAGGTTCTAGTAAGCCATAGTTGTTCGGGTCTTGCTGATTGTTTTCTAGCTGATCTACAAATGGAGAGCCATTGGGCTGTTTTCCTCATCTTATCCCCACTGGTATGAACCTATAATTTGTTCTGAGTTCTTAGCTAGCCTTATGCCCTGGAACTAGGAGCAGTGTTCACTGTAGATCCTGGAAAACTTAAATGATAGCAAAGGAGCCTTGGCATAAGTGTTTGGGACCAATTTCTATCACATTCTTCATGTTATGTGACAGCTAAGCCTGTAACAGAAATAAATGGATAAAGCGGGAACTTGATCAAAGTTACAGGGATAGTTAGACTTAACACTAATGATACTTTAAGCTAATACTATGAAATTGCATTTACAGATCAAGAAACCATGTAAAGTCAACACAAGCTTTGCTGTTGAATTATGTGAGTGAGGCGCACACAGAAAATCCTGCAATTAGGGAATGATTGCAGCTTCTAGGGTTCCCTTCAAAGTCAAATCTGTGTCCTTGTCATTTTGGAGTCAGAAGAGGTCCATCTTGATCCTGTGGTTGACAGATACTTACCTAAACTGAGAAACCAAAAACATCAGTGCAGACAAAACAGAACCAATGTGAAGTCTACTGTTTTCTTAAACAAAGCTAAAATGTTTATGAGAGTGTGAACATGGTTGACAGTTTATTTAGTCCTAGAGAGCCATACAACCCAAGCACTTATTGTAATTTTGCCCAGAGACATTAATTAAAAGAGAAATGTGAGTTTTCACTGTGAGGAAGAAATAAATTGTATGTTGCTACCTAATAGCTAAGTGATCACATTCATTGAAGAGAAAACTTTTGCCATTAAAATATTATCAATAACCAATGTATTATGTAAATGTGAGAAGTCGCTTTATTACTTTTTGCACTGCAGATTTCTTCTTAATCTCATCTATGATGGGCAAAAGACTGTGAACAGATGGAAAGACTTCTGCCAGTTCTATTAGACTGTAAGGTTGGATTCAATCCAACTGCTATAAGATTTTTGCAAAGCACAGTGCTTTTCATTGAAATCAGACTTCAGCTAAAATACAGTTCTGAGAGAAATGTAAATCTCGCATTGTCTTCTCTGCTTGAAGAGTAGTGTTCCTGCATACAGCTGTTTAATTTCAAATTAATTTTAATTTTTGAAAACTAGATCATTTACTGCAAATAAGATGAGATGGGACTTACGTTTTGTGCAATGAAAATGCTTTTTAAAAATGAACATTACTTCTATATTACAATTTCGTCGCTTCAGTTTTGGGACACGTATAAACTTAGGGGCCAACGGTTTAATTTAAGTGACTAGAATACATGTTATTAACTGGTAAACTAATTCACTATCAGCTATTTATCACGGGAGAAAGTAGTTTTATTACTAATTGTTGATGTTCAGTGAGTTCTGAGATCTTCTGAAAATGCTTATCCTTCATATGCAACTTTGAATTGTACACTACTTTTTGCTGCAATGTTATAAAACACACTCATTTGACTGAAAATGGGTAAACTTTATCAGTTTTATTTTGATTACAAAAGCTAAACAGTCAGAAGTTATGGTATGTTTTCCATCAGTTGAGATACTTTGCAAGACATCAAGTTTGCAGGAGGCTAAGTTCTCAGGTATAGACAGGTATTGCAGGAATCTGCCATTCAGTAATTTTGCACACAAATCTTGTTGATCTAAGGGGACTGAGGTTGCTAGAAGTCCTTTCCTTGTAGAAAAATTCTTTCCCAGTTTGCTATTTTTTTCCTAGTTAGTCAGTAGTAATCTTTGAGTTGGGTTTTTCTCCCCATCTTTTTTTCTGTCTCATCACACTAAACTCTGTGATCTGTCTTTCATCCCTAAATCCCATGTTTCCTTCTAATTTGGCTCCACTTTGCCTTTGTTCCAGCTTCATTAGTTAACCTACTTTCTTCTCATCTACTACTTTATGAGAGTTCCTGGTTATTATAATTCATTATTCTGGCACTTCCATGAGAAATACTTATTTAAGCAAACTAATGTTTTTTAGACGATTTTGAAGAACTGTTTTTTTAAGCCAAATGCATCAGTACTTCAAGAGGCACTATGTAAATAAATACTAAAAGAAAGTTAGAACTTTAGTAGAGTTTTCTGATTATGGAGAAATCGCTTCCTTTGAAAGCTTCTACGAAGTGGTAATTGGCCTGTTTGAATTCTTTTTTAATCCTCTTCTTTATTTGTCTTCTTTATTTGTCTTGTTTTATTTTTTTGGTTGTTCCTTTCATTTACTTCCACTCTCTCCCTTACATTTAAACTATTCTTGTTGTCTGAAGTTAAACTTTGACGAGTTTTATTTACATTTTCCTTTCTCATGAAAGGATGTCAAATAAGTATTTTATCACTACTATTAAATAATGGGTCTTTTGTAGCCACATCTTGAAGCATATAGATGTGACTTACTAAAAAAGTCCTTCTCTCGTGAGGCTTTTGTGCTAATGTCAGCTTTTATTTACAATCCAACATAATTTACATTGTGTTAAAATAGCATTCTGCTTGTTATCTGCTTCCAGAACAAGACCACATTAATATTTTTATTTAAAACCTGGCACTCATTTCAGTTCATACTATATTATAATTTGAATAAAGGCAGCTGTGCATACCTATTATATCTTCTAATGTCTTCTGCATGTGACTCTTCCTTTTTTTTTTTTTTTTCTTTTTTTATTTTTCAAGATTTATTTTAACCTTTTATAGCTGCATAATCCCACAGCACTTGCTCCTTCATACCCTGGAGTTTCTAAGCGCCAGTCAGGTACATTCCCTACTGTTTTAAGTAGAGCTGGATGCTCAGCAGCCTCATTTAGATGCCAAAATATTTCCCTGTTGCAAAGACGAACCTTTCTTTGTACACTGTTACTCAACCATTCATAAAGGCTTTTTGCCTGTGGTATCATTGCCTCATGGGGAACCATTGCATATTGCTCTCACTCACATTCAAAATTATTTAAATTCTGCTTGAAATGTACATGAAAGGAAGTGTCCTGATTTCTAGTCCATTACCTCCTGGGACACTTCTCTCATGTCTGCATGCAGCTCTCGCACTGACTGGAGAGTTCGTTCACCTTTGCCTTTCATAGGAGGGAGTTGCCATTAAGTTTCTACTCTGTTTCTTTCCAAGTAGCTGTGGAGAGCCTCTAAAAATTACAAAGCTCAAACTGATGGGAGGTGAGGAGAGGCAGAGTGCTGATATTGTTCAGCTTTGTGAAGAGAAGGCTGGGGGCAAATTGCCAAAACATTCCCTATAGTACATCCTAAAAGACGCATGGTAATAGAACACTAGGCATTACCATGCCTGGTGGCATTACCAAAACACTGAAAAACTTTCCATACATTCCTGTTTCTTTTCTGCCAGATAAAAACATACAGCGATGTTTTTAATTCCATCACAGATAATGCAGAAATCTAAAAACTTCATACTCACAAATATTTCCAAAGATTCCTTCAACTCCCCTTCCTGTTGGGGAACAGAGAGCAGTGAGTAGTCACTGATTAATGCTCCCAAGAGCATCTCCCAGTTTGAACAGAATTAGCAAGGACATTATGCTGCCCCTCTACTGTTGGAACTCATCTGTAGATGAGATTTCTTTCCTTACATTATATTTCTAAAGTTAATAAACCTCTACAACCCTCTCCTCCCCTGTGCCTGGCATGGAAATCCTGGTCACTGTACTGCTTTCATTAGTTCTGCAGGAAAAGAAAGTGACATTTATGGGAGAATAACATATCGAAATATATTTGTTCTGCTGTTAAAAACACAGGTCTTTGTTGACACACAAAAGAGCAAAACATTTCTAAATTAGAAAGTTTTCATGATGGAGTTAAAAGCTATGCTTCAGGCTAGAAAGGTGGAAAAAACATTGGGCTAAAACGTCAAAGCTTTAGGTCTTTCTCTGAAAATCTGTGTCTGTTTTCAGGCAGATGGAGAGAGATATTTCTATAACTGTAATTTATGCAATTCTGAATCAGATAAAAACTTTGAAGTGTCCGCTACAAAGGGCTGCAATGTTAAAAACTCTAGTTTTTACTCTGGGTTCTTGCACATCAGACAAAAGTTTTGATTGTAATGGGATTTTCCTTCTTTAAGATATAAGAAAAAAATGCATTGTAAAGATTTATGTACAGTGTCACAGTATTCTTCAATATTGCTGGTTTTGTAATAATTTTTCTTTTATGAAAGCATTTTTCTTCCACTCTTCATCAAAGTTACCTCTCTGGCTCTAGAAGTAAGGTTTTTCCCACTGGTTTGTTTGTTATCCTTTTTTTTTTCTTTTAATGTCACTCACACTTTGAGATTAGTATTCGTTTGACTATTACCTAGCTTTATGATGGTGTCAAAATTATGAAGTATGTTATTGAAGACTGGCAGAAATGGAGAGGAAAAAGGAATTAGTTTATAGTGGTGAGAACTGTCCAAAATAAAACATTTTACTTCTTTTGTTTGTGAGAGTAATATTCTTATTTTATATAGTGATCCTCTTAGAAACACGAAAACATATTTGGTTGAGTACAATAGAGATTTTTCTGAAATGTAATCTTGGGATTAAAGTGAAAATACATTACCATCTCCTTTATACTTCCATGTTTTCTTTATCAGCATGAGGAGCACATAGTGGAGAGCAGTAGTTCAGCTGGACTTTCTCCTTGTGAGGCTGAAGTGAGGTCTTCAGGCCACTGATGAGACTGATGCTGCTGCCATGGGTGTTCCTCCCATAGGCAAGTGACAGACGTCCAGTAGTCTTTGAATAACTACAACCTATAATAATGCTGCTTTAAAATTATTGCAGATCTTCCTTTCCTTTCTTTCAATCCTGATGTTTCATGGTAGATTCAGAGAGACAGTGAATATAAAAAAGGTGTCCCTGAGTGACAAAGAAGATGTGGCAGCACCTTGTGAAAGGCATGTCCTCTATTTTTTTTCTAGGAAGGGAAGCACACGTGGTTCTTGTTCATCTAAAGTTATATTAGTCTGGATCTACAGAACCAAAAAGCAGATTCTTGATCCAAAGTCTTTTACTAACTCTAAACTGAGCTTTAACATAAGCCTCTGAAAGCAATTTTAATTGCAACTGCTCTTCATGATATATAAATCTCAACCTATAGTAGCAACCCATGTCACTACACTTTAAAAGTATGAATTCTACAGCAGAGGCCAATCAATTCTTGGTGTTATTTGTAAAGAGCCGTTTGTGTGTGTAGTTACTTGTAGGTGAAGAAAAAACTATCAGCTTTAAGTTACCTGTCATTGCTTTGAATATGAGAACTCAAAAAGAGATGCTATTTAGCACTATTTATTGTATACTTTTTCTTATGCTGAGCCCTTTCTACAAAAGTATTAATTACAGTATCCTTCAACTTCCATCACAGAATACTGTAAGCTATTCTATGTCATTTATTAGTTAATAACAAAGTGCATATATATGCCATGAAACATTAATGTATGAATCCATATTAAAATATACAACAAATTTAATCATAAGGAAATTTAGGAGTGTGTAATAGTTTCACAGTTCTAATTCTAAAGTTATAGTTTTTGAGGGGTTTTTTTGCTGATGTAGAATTTGATGGTCTCTGCTACAATATAAAAATGCTCAAAAGTTTATTTTGGAAAGCAATGTTCATTTGGAGAACAATGATGTCAAAATGATAAGTCAAAGTCTGAATATCAGTGTCAAACCTTGTTCACTCTTAAGAAAAACAGTCACATTATCATCTGAAGATTTTTTAAAAGATGTTTAAGTATTGTTTAAGAAGGCAAAGTATTAAAGGATACTGACCTGTGTATTCTCGGTATCATGGGAAATCTTAATTTGATTCACTTAATTGCTAGAAAATTTGTTTTTATGGCATCAGAATATATCCACTTGAAGCAGCTTCACACCTGCTGTCGTGTGGTATTTGCTGTTAGAGAACTGGAAAATTAACAGAAAAATCTTTAGTTGCACATTTTCAACAGTACTGGCTTACTTCAACTCTCAAATATGTTTCTAGTTGTGTTATCATTTAGATTTACATACTAGAAGAAATAATGCCTAGAAAAATTACTTTTTTTGAGCATTTAAAAAGTATTTATGTTATAAAATTTTATATCTTCATCTGTCACTGTATTTGATATACTGTAGGTCTTCTAAACAGAAGTGTCATCTCTCGTCTTTGCAATCTAGTTAATGAGGAATTGAGGCACAACTTGGTGACACACAAGATTTCAGGCTTCTAACTGCTTGAGAATTATACCTTTACTATGCAAATATATCTCCTAGGGAAGTCATAATTAAAGGCAAATTAAATAAATGTATGTGTCATTTAAAGCCAATGATATGTATAAAACTAAAATTATATGGTAATTAGTATGCTGTGTCTGTCTGTCAGGAATGATATTTCTTATTGAAATTATAAATTGATGAAAGAGTAGATTCTTCTGTATGAATGAGCTACCACTAGACTACTCTTCCTGCTACATCAATAACCCAGAAAAATCTCTGGCCATTTGCAAACAGATTTTGGGGGAGAGTGTGTGCGTGTTGTCACCTATTGCTACTCTTGAAAAGCACCCTGTTTATGGCTGTGCTAGAAGTGTCGTTACCTGAATCTCACAACAGATTTTCTACAAGGAGGCAATTTTCTAACTCTCACTTCCATCTTTGTCTTTCATTATCCCCACAAAACTTCCCTTTCACTTTCTTGTTATTTTTATCCCCTAGACAAAAGCATTTCTCCCCCTACATAGTAGGCAAAGGATTTCAACTCAGCCATTTATTTGTGGAAATTGGTATGCAATTCTGACTAACCTAAAAAGGTCCAATTGGATAATCAGAATGTAGCTTCAAAAAAAGAGCTTATCTTAACAGCCAGACTGTGTTCTCAATTATATACTCTGCATAAATATAAAGGTGGCCCAACACTGAAATTGTTTATTTAGCTTCTGTCTACATTCTCCTTTCAATTTTTTTGTATAGTATTTGCTGCTTTTAAAACCTTCTGTTGGGTAAGAATACTGTAAGTTGAGCTGTTTCCGTTTGTTACAGGATGAGATTAGCAGAGTGTGAAAGAAAAAAACCAGTTTCCAGAACAGGAGTTTTGGAAAAGTATTTCTAATCCCTTCAAACTGGTGATTACTGCTTTTTCTGTGCCTGGTAGGGAGGAGTTAGCGCTAGAGAGTGCAGGGAAGAGTAACTAAGAAATGGGCTTTGGGAAACAAGGAAGGCTTATATGAGACAAAATACTGCAAGGATTGTTTATGTTTCTAAGTGCTACTTTAAAAATGCCTATATATTTATTTCATATTTTTTTGCAATATGTAAACATGTATGTTTAAGACTTTTTCTCTATGTGTCAGATCGATGTGGTGACCGCTCATCATGGTAATCCCATTCTGGAATACAAGTGAATATGAGTGCCAACGCCATTTCACATTCCCAGCCTCAAAAATACAGTCATCCCAGTAGTGTCTTGCTGAATACTGCTTCAGCTCTGGTCAGTATAGAGCATGCAACTGCTCAGTTGTTTTCTGAATGAGGGGATGTATATTTTACCGGGGTGGTTTTTAAATACCTCTCACTACTTCATTCAATTATTAAACAATTACTGTTTTGCTTATTGTAAGGAACTGATTTAAACTAAGATTTTTTCAAACGGAAATTGTGATAAAAATTTATATTGTAGTTCATTGAAGAAATAATCTTTGTTCTGTGCCATACCCAGTGCAGTGTTAGTCTGGGCTCATAACACATGAATGTTTTGTAACAATTTATTTTAAAGCAATGAAGTCTTACTATAAACAAGGTCTACTCTGTACTGGGCATACTAACATTCATAATGTTCTTATACCTAGTGCCTTGTTTACATAACAAAATTGCACCCTTGTCTATAACTCCTCTCAGCAATGTTCCCTTGACTGCAGCACTGGTGTGGTACTGGTCCTTAGGTGTAGCTGGTGCCTTCTTGCGACAAAGAAAAATGCTTCTAAAATGAAAAAATATTAGAAGTAGATAAAGAAATTGCAGCTTCATTCTTCATAGCTTATCGGTGGCATTTGTGTAATTGTCATGCTTGGGCTGTGAATATAAAAGCCAGAATAAAGAAAATAAATTCTTTGAGACATTACTGGGTAGTAAAAGGAGGCAGAACTATGTGCTTCAGTACCTGCTCAATAACTCTGCTTCAGCCTGGCTGACAAAGATAGCTAAAACTGCATGATGTGCTTCATAAAGATCACAAACAGGTAAATATTTTAATTCTTCAACAAGAACAAAGACGTCAATAGAGATTATTCTGAACAGAATCATAGGAAATAAAATATCATCAGTTCATTACTTCAGAGAGAAAAAAGTAGTGGTGTGCCTTGACTAATAGTGAATTTAGTTTTAAATTCTTCAACTACTTCCTGAAAATAACTAATTCAATTAACTTGAGTTAAATTAGTTATATAATATTGTTATTCCACTAGTAACCAGACTTAAAATCTTACTATGTTATACCATTTTCTAAACATCTGACCTTTCACTTCTGTAATTCAGAACAACAGTCTGTGCACATTCTATTAGAAATTTCACCAATAATTCTTTGAGAAAAAAAGTAGAGGTTGAAGTCCAAGTGCATACAGATCTTTTAGCCTTGTCACATCTAGAAATAAAATCTAGATAATCTAAATAAAATCAGATGTCGTTGACAGTGACAAAGTGTAAACAGATGAAATTTGTAATGTTAATGAGTAGGCAAGAAAAAAACTACGAGTGCTACAAAATTTAATGTGCAAATTTACTATATCATATTTTCTCCCTAATAATGAAAGTATAGTCTTAAGAACATAGCTACAGACCTTCTAATTACTCGACATCATTGTTAGATATCCATTAGTATGGTGCTCTTGTAAAAAATACTATAATAAATAGTGAGGCATTAGAAAGTGATGAACGTCTAAAGTTATTGCAATTCAGTACTGTGACCATTGTGTGAAAGTCACTCGACCATTTCTAAGCATCAGAATCAGAACTTTTCTGCAAAAGCCAGAGCTGCTTTCAGCCCTCTACATGGATGCAGGGAGAAGAAATTATTGTTCTTTTATGTAGTAAATCTTTATTTGCCTTCCATGAGGCAACACAGTTATAAAGAACTTTAAATTTTTCTTCTGAAGGAGAATCGCTCTATTTGTTAGAAATTCAGTGTTTCAGACTGTTATTACAGAGAATTTTAGACAGTTTAGTGGGACTGAACTGCTGGTCAGAATGCATCCCTGACACCAGATGGGACTAAGTGTTCACAGCACTGTAATATAGAAAGACTTGGCCTTAGAGAAATGTGGAATCGGGAAAGGACAATTCATACCAAAGTTTATTTAGTTCCATTTGCCTTTCCAAATTACTGGAATTTAGATAGAGATTTGGGTTTCCAAATGTCAAACAAAAAGCAGAAAAATGTCATAAGCTTTTTCTCTCTCTCCCCCACTCTCTCTCCTTCTCTCCATTCTTCTGCTGACAAGAAAAGCTCCTTCATAAAAATTGCTATTAGGATTCCTGAAATTCTAGGTTTGTGTTTAAAGTCTAGGAAGTTTAGTCTTGCTCATGAGAGGATTAGCTGAAACCATTCCAATTTATTATGGATATGTTCTTGAAAAGATTTTATCCAGTCTAGTATTGTCTTGTCATTCAACAATTTTAGCAGAAGAAATGACCCTTGGGGTATTAAGAATTGTGTGCTATCCATATTTGCAGTATTTTTGAGAGAAATATTGGGCTGTTCCCTATAAATTCTAATGACTAAGATTTGAATAGTAAAAATATTTTGCTGTTTGTGATCCTTTGAAGTTGCCAGGTCAGAATATTTTAAGGGTCTAAAGAACCATATTACTCTTTGGTTAATATCTGCTTCTTATCAGGAGCAGTGTAATTTATTGTTGCATGGATGAGAGCAGGACAGACTAAACCAATAATCCCCCATTTCTACCTTTGTGTTTCCATAATTGTTCAGTGGAAATGCATGCAAATGATGCTCCTGGAAAGGAATTTTCTTTTAAAATTTAATTACTTTATCTTTTGTATAGAAACTCGGGGTTTTTTTCCCTCTTGTATATGGAACATTTAATTCACTGGTGTTTCTTATGCACGTTAAAAAGAAATATGCATTTATCTCCTTCACAAAACAGGGCTCTTTGTCTTTATTAGAAAGCTGTGTTTTGAGGAGGAAGAAGACCACATTTAAAAATAAAATTGCAAACTCTTAAGCCTGGTCTCAAGTCTTCCTGCTGCACCTTTGTGCTGTGGCAATCTCAGTGGATGCTTGTAAAATAGAGCTCAGATTCAAAACAATACTCTGGTATTATCCAGAAATATGATGATGATTTCTATTAATGAAGCATTTAGTCTTGTCTGGAAATAAAATATCCAAATCTGTCATTTTGCATCTCTGATGAAACCCACTTGCATATAAATGTTTTGGAGATGTATGTATATAATATGCTTACAATACAGACTATTTTTTCTAGAGTTATTGTACATCCCTTATATATCTGGAAGTAATTGTACATTACTGTCTCATTAACTTATTATATCACATTCTATCATCATAAAATTTAGACGTCTTCTCTCAAGCCACATTAATTTTATAAAGTAAAGTCATGAGAATAGTACAAATGAAGTAAAAACTACAGAAAGAATACAGTGCTCACACAATAGTCTGTCTACAGGGTTTACTTTATGTCATTATTGCATAGGTGAAGGCACAGAAAGACAAATTTTAATCCTATTTCATCAGTTTATTTCCATTGTGGATGGACCAAATCAGTATTACCTTGCACCAGACTTCAACCTGCCAGCACTAAGCTTGTAAAGAACAATTGCAGGCTGCATTTTGCCATGGTCTTTTCTGTCCTTGATGTACAGAAAAATAAATGTTTTACCCACAAGCAGGAATCCTGTTATTCCCTATTTCCACTTTCTCATGACCACTGAGATCTATAAAATGATGCAGCAATTTCGAACCTACCTTTTATGATACTGGTTGTAGAAAACTAATGAAGACAAAATGATGAATGGGTTGCAGTCTATATAGGGCTTAGAGCATTGGAACTGTTCCTATACTGCAGAACAGCCTCAAATACTTACAATGCATTATACTGAGTAGCATTGCATCAGTAGATCCTACTAATACTGCTAGGTATCTGGATCCAGACAGTGGTGACTAGAAGTCTTTGTAGGTATTTGCATCTCTTTTATCCAAGATATTTTAGTGCCATCACTAGATTATTTATTTTTTAATGTCTAAATAAAGACAGGCCAACAGGAGGTTGCTGGGCTTTGAATCACATGATAGGCATTTTTATCCAAGGATAAGGAAATTTCTCATACTTTAACAATTAATAAACAGAGGCATGTGTTTTGGTTTGTGCAAGAGCTCTTATTCAGCCAGATGCTCAGAACTGAACTGCCACCCATATATTTTTAAATTTTAATTTAAATTTTAATTGTAATTGGGTTTGGGTTTGGTTTTTTTTTAGCCAATAAATATGTCCTTCTCTTTGTGTGATAACTGACCTCTGTTTGGATTTTTGCTTAGCACTTCCATTGACTTTACTGTTTCTGAGTATAGGTTAATGTTTGAGAGGTATGACCAGAAAAGAAGAACCAAACCAAGCAGGGTATGTGTGGATAGTGGGAACTGAGAGTTCAGAATTACTTTCAAGTTATAATATTTTAAAAGCCCAGATCCTAACCAAAGTGTTAATTGAGCCAGACCCTTTTAAATAAGCATAAAGATTTTCTTTCCCACCTACTTGCCACTTACTGCATTTAATTATCACCTAGCCAGAAGGGAGAGACACAGTTACACCTAGCCAGAAGGGACTAGAGGGTGAAGTAGTCACTTTAATGAGCAAGAACAGAAGTAGGTCAGTGAAAAATATATGTATAATTGACTTGAGTATTTCTATGTATGTGTACATTTGATGAGTGGACTAAACGTGACATTGATTGTTGAAGATGAGATATGACACTTCAGTTAGTTGAGTTATATTTTGTTTCCTTTTCACCTTTTTCATTGTGTGTCTTTACTCTGTTCTCATGCTGATTTAAATCTTTAGTTTTCTCTCCTTATTTACTACTTTTTTATTATACTGTCATAGAAGAAATGCTGTTATACATGGATTTCAATGTATCAGGTATTTCTGTAACATATTACTGCTGTGTCTATTTGGTTTTATTAAAACAGTGTCTTGAAATATAAAGTATCTATAATATATCTTCATACTTCTATTTCATAAGCAAGTAGCTGTTTAGGTTAAAAGAAAAAAGAATTAACTTTCTTGGAGTCCTCAGTAGTGCTTTGTTCACACAACATAACTTATTACTGTTAGGAGGCATGTGTGGAAAAGCAGTGGAAAGACAGAAGGGAAAGAATATATGATTAGCATAGCAAAAAGGTTGTTAGTCTGTGTCTGAATATGTGCCTCAGAAGGAAGTTCTCCACTGATTTAAGAGAATCAGCTTAAGTAACACCATTTGCTTGTGTGTTTGAGTCCTTTTTCTCTTTCCCTACTGTCTCTTTATTCATGTTGTATTTTTCCCAACTGTCAGCTGGGTACTATATTACTATCTAACACACTTCATTACAGTGCAATAGTTATTCTTTCTCAAAAGTTATGTTAGCTGACTTCCTGGGGTGTGTTTTCCTTAAGTAGGACATAGAGAGATGAAGATTTCCTTTGCTTAAAGGGAGAACAAGTTATAACAAGAACCTCATTTTGTGGTTGATACTTGTGTGATGTGACATGATAATTTCTGACTTTGTTTTATTGTAAAGAAAATGGGAGAATAAAATAATGGATGGACCTGAAACTGTTAATCCAAATGCAGATAACTGTGCAATAAATTGCTAGTCTGCGAGACCTCCAGAATATCATCTCATTACTTCCCCCAACCCTGGCCACAGCACATTCTTCAAAAGAATACAAAATGCAAACCTTGGGAGAAGAAAACACAAGGCTTGACTACAGCATATCACAGGACCAGAACAGAAAAGATGAAGGGTATCAGTGTCCTATATCACAAATTAAAAAAACAAACAAATCAAAAAAATCAGCAGTGATGTGTCTGGAGTCAGAGACAAGAGGGGAACCAGAAAGGATATTTTCATACTGATCCCAGTGCTAGCATCAGATTTAGCAAGGAATGCAAATCCAGCATGGGAGAGATTTTAATACTGCCCTTAGGAGCGTCCAAATACCTCCCCTTTTTTCATGGGACTGAACATGTCTGATGCTTCAGAGTTACTGAGAAGAGAAGCCCAGGAGGCAAGCTGAGCATCAGAAGGCAATAAAAGACCTTTTTGTCTTGTAAGTCTGATATTATAACAAATCTGTGCAGAACAAACCACCTTTCCCGCTCTCAAAAGCAAATCCAGCCTTCCTCAGTGATACCAATAACATGGTTACCTAAAGGCATAAATCCTTTCTCTCTCATGTGCTAAATGCCTCCTGCGCAGTTGTAAAAATCTTCCATTTACATTGAGTCAAAATGTGATTTCCTTAGAAACCACAGGGACCTGAGGATTTTCTTCTTTGCAAATACAAAATATTTGTAGGCAGTTTTTCCATTGCAAGATCAAACATGAGAATTGAAAGTAAAGGAAAAACTGCATTTTGCTGCTATGCCTCTCTTGGTGGAAATTTTGAATACTTCTTTCCAGATCACTACGTCTACTTTTGTCCCTGTCAGTCTTCTCCACATTTGAATTACCAGTGCCGGCTTCTCAGGACTAGTATCGTTAATATAAGATTTCTTTTAGACCTAAAAGATCTGTGCAGCCTTTCACAAAGCACTGAAGTTTCATCTTAATTTTTCAGATAGAATTAATTTACAGTAGCTAAGCTGCCAGCATTAGTACAATTATGTACTATGTACAAATAATTATTTGAAAATATATAGTACAATTTTGGGGCAAAATAAATTTAATTTATGCCCAGGGGCCAGTGTTATTCAAATAAGTCTCTATTCCTGCAACAATGATGAAGAATCATCTTCACTCTGTGAATTGAACTTAACCAGACTGATGAAGGCCAGTGGGACAAGTATGAAAATGTAGTGCAGTATTCATTTAAACTCCAAATTCTCATGTGGTAAAGGCATAATGCTTTTCACTGGAATTATGATTTTCATTCTTTTCTCTAAAGCACTGGATAGATTACTGCACCTTTTCTGCTGTGATTTTAAAATCTTTAGGTCTGACTTTTCATTCTGACTTACAATTTGATTACTTTTTGCATAATTTCTTTAATGGCGTATTTTCCAGCACAAGTCCATTACTATGACTCCTGAGTGACAACAATTTAAATGGGATTACATTATAATCTGTGTTGTTCAATTCCAGTTCACTGGTTCCTATGAAAAGATGATGAATAAAAATATCCCATTGCAAGCTGATACTAACTTTGCTAATTCCCTAAAATTTGGTTTCCTTCCATGGAATACCTTTGCATTGAAATACTATTGATTTGTTCCCAGCAGTACGAAATCCAAGTAGTTTCTGATTTCTGAATTTGTGATTTCCTATTTACATTCTTTATAGTTATTCCCTGCAGGCCAAAAGAATAATTTCTCCTCCAGCATCAAAGGTAAACCCATACAAACTAAGAGAGAATAAAATGTTAGATTACTAGTAAATTCTAAATAAGATTTCTTGTAAATTCAATATGATGTTGTTTTAACTACACACAAAAAAATATACAAAGTGGTTGCTTTTTTCAGTAACTTTGTAGTGAAATAGGTCTGCTACAATAGGTTCTTTTTTTTTTTTTTTTTTTCCTTATAAAAATGGAAAGATTCCACACTACGGCAAAAACAGCCATCCAGAAAACTGGAAGATGTTCTAAAATCTCCATTTTTTTACTCCAACAAAAAAACAATAGTATTAGATTTTACTTCAGAGAAGCTGTGACCTTTCTGGGTTTTTGGACAGGTCATTTCAGTCCAAATGACTGTTTCCAGTCATTCGGCTCCCTGGTGAGTTAAAATATAAGGTCACAGGCCTTAGAAGTACCTCACTTTCTTATTTATCATTTTCCAAGTTACTAACCAATAAATAAGACTTTCCCAATTACATGTGTTGGAGTAAGAACTTCTTGGATGTTAATTACCAATGGGAGGTTGTTGCCCAGCTGTGACACTCTGACATCACCGATTTGAAATGGTCTCAAAAGAACAACTTTAAAGTGAATAGTCCTGGCTAGGGTGGAGGACCTGAACTGGCCAGAGCTGAGCAGGGGTGACACCCGCAAAGCGAAAAGAACTAAGAACTAATGGTTGGGTGGAGACTACTCCCCTTTTCTGAGGGCCTTCAATGCTGGGACGTCCCTCCAGGCACAATTACCCTGGCCAGGGTGGAGGAAGCCACCTTGATTGTACTGATGCTGATGTACCTGGGCAAGGGGTCTGGAACAAAGTGGGGAGTGGTGCCTTGAAAGAGATAAGAAGCCTCCCCCCCCTCCAGGGAACCTGTCTGCAATGGCTCTGATGCAAATGACCCTGGCTTCTGTGGCAGCTGACTGACAGCTGCCCCTTTGGAAAAAAAGGAACTCAGGGTTATAAATATGGCTGTCCATGCTGTGGCTGTTTCATCGTCTCTTGACCCACCGCCACCTCACATCAGACTCTGTCCAGGCTCAGCGCCATCTTGAAGAAACTCGCTGGACAGCTGGACCCCTGCAGCTTTTTCTCCACTTTTTTTTTTTTTCTCTCTCTCATATCTTCTTTTCCTCTCCCCCTCTTTTGCCTGCCTCTATATTTTTGCCTGTGTCAATTGTCAAATAAAGTCTGCTTGCACCCATCCCCTCTATGGTTGGACTTTGTTTCACAGATCCAAAACAAAAATAAATTTTAATGTTACGTTAGACCGTAACACTAACTTTACCTTATCGCATTTTTTGAAGGAGCAGACTTTTCTGGAGCAGGACACACTCTTTGGTTCAGGTCCCCCTGCGCAGTGCTGGAAACCAACTAGCCCTTAGTTGTATATTTTTTTCATATCCATTTTTTAGGGAGTGGGAGTGTCTGGGCTCTTAAGAGCAATTTAAATCCTCTAGTGAACAAAACCATAAGATGACTGATAAATCCTCAGGTGATGGCCTACCCTTGTTTTCTCACAGCTGATAAAATTATGTGGTATGAGATCATAAAATTTCATTTGGACTCTGTCTCTCAATTTGTTTCATTCAGTTTGAATTGAGAAAGTGCCCAAATGTCCTTTTCCATATTAAAAAAGGTAGTAAAAACCAAAAGTATTATCTCATAGTCAAGAAGCATTCATTGCCCACCTCCCGCAAAGGAAAAGTATTGAAACTAAGATGCATATAGGATAATAGTAAGAAAATTGTATCAAAGTTGACAGAAGCCACTTTCTTTTTAGGAGATTTTTAAGGTTCAAAAAAGCTTTTTTTCTACTATTTCTATGGAGGAAAACTTGAAGTGTTCCAAATGATGGATGTATACTGTTTTGAGAGCCTTATGACTGGCAAATTGTAATTCCCAGATATTTAACTTTGTACTGCTTTACTTTTGTACAAAGCAATATGCAACATGCAACTGAACCTGATACGACATCGTTGGCTGCAAATGCACGTCGAAAAAAACAGTAAATTAAGTAAAAAATGCAGTTTTATAATGTAATCCTTTAATGAAAAGGAACAGAGCTTATTTGTTGCTACTTGATGATCAGTGTGCTCTAGGATAATGGATTGTTTTATTGTAGATATTGTTCACAATCAGCATTGCTTAATCAACCTAAAATGAAAGGCATAAAGGTGTGGAAAACATCAAGTTAGAAATGGTATGATAAAACTTTGTAAGAATGTATTGGTCTATGGAGGAAAAAAAAAAAATAAAAAAAGAAAAATTTTCAGTGAAAAACCTTGTAGAAAAATTTTGACCATGTCAGGACACAAATGTTGTAGCTTGGAAAAATTACACACTGTGTATTATATAAAGTGTTCCTGTGAGGCTTTTTAAGGTGAATGACAAGAACTATGAAAAGATCACTCCCAAGGTCTTATTAAGTACCTGATTCCTGTCCTTTTGGACATACATCCTTTTGCTTTATTGAGACTTCTGAAGTGATCCAGCCTTATTTAAAAAAACACACAAAATAAAAAAAAAATAAAATAAAAAAAACCCAAAAAACAAACAAACAAAAAAAAACCAAACAGACCAACAAAACAAAACAAGCCAACCCCTTCCTTTCTCCTCAATAAATATATCATTGAGAGAAGAGCAGAAGTATTTCCCCTTTGGAAAAAATCAATCACATAAGGAAATAGAGGTAAGCATTAAAGAGTCCACAGAACAGCTCTGAATTTCTGCCAGCTCTGGGGAGAGCTCTGGGTTTCACCTTCATCAGGAGATGTGTCTTGTGTTTAACCTCCTTTCAGTATTCCAGAAAATGTTTTGAAAGTTACAAGGAATAATGCAGGAGCAGCAAGAAGAACTGTGTGAAGCATAGGGGGAATAACACTAGTCTTAATAGGAGAAAACAGGCATTTGTCAGCCACATAGAGTCCAGAGCATCATCCATTTGATCCAGGGGTATAATAAATCTTTGAAACTTATTTACTGAACATGATATAGGAAGAAACTTGCAAAAGCACTGGTAACCCTGGGACACTGAATTTCTACCTGAGTCAGTGGCAAGTCCTATTGGATTCCTAGGTTTCCTATTCACTTATTTTTAACAAACCCATATTCATATTAGTATAAATTAGCTGTAAGGGTTGTGGAGTCATGTTGTGATGTGCAAATCTGCCCCTTAAATCGTGGAATTAAAAAGAAGTGAGCTGACTTATATTTGTTGAATAGAAATTAGTGCTGCATGTGAGACTTTAATGATCTGTGTAGTCCTTTCTTGTCCTTTAAATATTTTTGACTCTTACAGGAATTGATGGATCAGCATCAATGTTCTTCTATGTCCTCAAATGTGCAATGTCCTTAAAATCAAGTGTATTTTGTTGGCACACTGTCATCTGCTACATAGTTCCCATATCACAGTGTGTAAATCTTCTTTAATCATAACATCTTGAGAATATTTGCAAATAAATTGATGAACTTCTTTTCAACTGCTTTAAAGTCTACAAGGATGGGTTTGAATGTACTCTTGAGCAGTAAAATCTCTGTTTATCATTACTATTATTATTTCCAAAGCTCTGGAAGATGAGGCAGTCAGCTATCCATCTGTTTGCCCAAATTCCATCATCTGAAGTTCAGGCAATCAGGATGGTGGTACACCCATATCTGATGTCCTGGAAATGCAGGCACTAGGAGCTGTGATCTCTGGAAAAGGCCAGCAAGGTGCCATTTGAATCTGCAGCTTCTAGCAGGTTTGTTGGAGCAATGTGAAAGGCATCCATTAAATTCTACTTAATTACATTTAAATAGGTGTTTCAAGAAAAATGAGATGGACAACTGATATACAAAGGGAAATAGCCAGAACTGTTAAAAATTATCTAAATGCTGCACAGTGCCTGCTGCTGAACTGTGACAGTTTGGTTTATCAGGAGAGTAAAAGACAGCGAAAGCCATTAAGCAATGTCTGTGAAACATACTGGTGAAATAATCATGACTTTTCTCAAGATCTATTGTATCTCTGAGATTTTAAACTATTTTCTAAATTAATTTAAACTCTAGGTTAATGTTAAGAGAAAGATTCTGGGAGGGGGGATGGAACACAATAAGATTGTTTTTCTGCTCTATTCCCAGCTAGCTTTGCATGCATTCTCAGATGAGCAGCCTTGATTATAAATTTTATGATTAAATGACTGGGCCTTACTGTGAAGGTTATTTTGTATTTTCCTGGTTGTTTGAACATGGCAGGGGCAAACAGCCTGCCTCCTGCAGTGTCACCGAAGGCTGGAGTACTATTTTAAATGCATAAGTCTAGAACCTGCAGTGCAGTTACACTGCACAGAGAACAGAAAAGCCTTGTGAGCCCTGATGTTCTGAATTAGAGCAGCACAGGGGCAGCTCTGACTTATTCTTAACTTTTGTAGAGAAGAATATACAAAACATGGCCAAATGTTATTGTAGTAATGCACAATTCTTTATCAGGATACATTTCTAGATGCTTGGAAGTATTCCACAGGAGGAAGCAGTGAAAAAAATCTATTTATTAAATGGCTTATTTATGGGGACATGCACAAGCCCAGATTCAGCACCCTTCTGTGCCTAGAGAAGTTGAATCCTACTTCTTTTCCTCACCTTTCATCATTATCAACCTAAAACGTACTTAGCCTGGACTCTGAGAAATTAATTATGAGATTTTCTTTTTTTTCGCCTTATGCTTCTCTACTTTTAACATCCACTAGTGCAATGCATTAAAGTCTGGCACCTTTAAGTGATATTGTTGATACCCCTGTAAAATATGTATAGCTGCCTATGACAAAGTATTGTATCTACTCCATCTGAAATGCTTTGGAGGATGGAACCACAACTGAGAGGAACATAATGTGGAAAAAGTAGGGAGTTAGAAAAGTATATATTATGATTGTGAGGAAACAAGTGGCTGAAATCTGATGAGACTTCCTTGTGAGTAACTAAGCATTAACGAAGTGCTCTTGAAAAGTGAAAGCATTGGAAATTCCTATAGCGCGGAAGGGGTGACTTTTCGACTTTTGTGCAATGCCAAGCTAGAAGGCTTGAGAACTGAAGAGTGTCGAGTTTTGTCCTCTGCCTCCCTTGTCTTGGAGCCACTGCGCTGAGAAAAGGAGATAGATCACTAAAGTGTCTGGTTGCTGAAAAAACTGTGGCACAAAACTTACTCCAGAAATCATGCCACAAAGGCTTGATGTAAAGACCTTGTTTGCGTTTCTGGAAGAGCTCTGATTTTCAGTTTGGAAAGAGAAAGGTTTTAAAGTGTATACTTGGCCAATGTGAAATCTGTTCGTGGCTTTTTTTTTTTTTTCATGCAATTTTATCATCTGTTACATTACATTCTTTTCCTCATCTTTTGGCTTCTTCTGCTGAAGGTCTCATGTGAGGCCAATCAGCTGGTAACGGGGCAGCACCCAGCACTGGCGAGAGGAATATAAAGGGCTGCGAGGAGCGCCAGAGACCCGGAGCCTGGCGAACAGAAGCAGGCAAACAGGAACTTGGCACCGCAGTTAGCAAGGCAGGTTTGCGCAGGCAGGGGAAGCAGGAGGGGCACAGCCACCTCCCGGTTCTCTTGAAGGAGCAATGGTTTCCAAAAAAGAAAAAACTGTTGCTGTTAAGACGAAGGGTGTGTCCACAGAGACGGAACCCCTTAAGAGGGACACCAAGAAGGACGTAGCTGTTCAGGTCTCTGGCCGCGTAGAGTGTTTGAGCCTGGTGTTAGCACCAGAGGACAGTGTGAGTGGGGTCTGTGTGCGATCCGAGCAAGTGAGTGACTTGCTGTGCCTGGTGGCAGAGCTCAAGGAGGAGGTAAAGTGACTAAGAAGTATTAGCGACAGTGAAAGGGAAATGGACTGGTGGAGTCACACCCTTTCGACCCCAAAAGAAGTCAAAGAGGAGACGGTGAAGGCGTTCCTGCCATCAGGCGGTTGGAACAAACCAGGAGAATGGAAACATGTCCCTCATCAGAGAGGTAAAAGAATCCCCTCCCAACCCCAACCATCCCCCCAGGTGCCCTTAGAGAACAGATATGAGGCCCTGGACTCAGAGAATCAGGCAGAGGACAGACAAGAGGAAGATCTGTCTGGAAGGTCTCCTGTTCATCCCCCGCATACCAGATGGGTTACAACTACATCTACAAAGAAAAAAAGAAGGGTAGTTGTAGTTGGTGACTCCCTTCTGAAGGGAACTGAGGCCCCTATGTGTCAACAAGACCCATCCCACAGGGAGGTCTGCTGCCTTCCTGGGGCCCAGGTGAGGGATATTAGTAGGAGACTCCCCCAGTTAATTCGGCCCTCTGATTACTATCCACTGTTGGTAGTCCAGGCTGGCAGTGATGACATTAATAGAATAAGTGCCAAGACAATTAAAAAGGACTTCAAGGCACTGGGTTGATTAGTTCATGAGTCAGGAGCACAGATGGTGTTTGCCTCAGTTCCTGCAGTAGCAGAGATGAATGAGGAGAGGAGTAGGAAAACCTATCTTATCAATAGGTGGCCAAGGGATTGGTGCCATCGGCAGAACTTTGGGTGTTTTGACCATGGGGCAAACTCCATACTACCTAGTGTCCTCAAATCAGATGGGCTTCATCTGTCTAGCAGAGGCAAAAGGACTCTAGCCCATAAGTTGGCAGGACTGATAAGGGGGGCTTTAAACTAGGTTTGAAAGGGGAAGGGGTTGAAACCAGTCTCTCCAGAAAGAAGCCCAAGGGTGGCCAGCCTAAGTTGAAAGACAAATCAGCAGCCCAGCTGAAATGCATGTACACCAATGCACGCAGCATGGGCAACAGACAAGAGGAGCTGGAAGCCATCGTGCAGCAGGAAAGCTATGATGTAGTTGCTATCACAGAAACGTGGTGGGATGACGCCCATGACTGGAGTGCTGCCATGGGTGGCTACAGTCTCTTCAGAAGGGACAGGCAGGGTAGGAGAGGTGGAGGGGTAGCTCTGTATGTTAGAGAGACTCTTGACTCTGTAGAAGTTGAAATTAGCAACAATAAGGTTGAGAGCCTGTGGATCAGAATCAGGGAGAAGGCTAACAAGGCTGATATCATGGTGGGAGTCTGTTACAGACCACTCAATCAAGATGATGAGGATGATGAATTATTCTACAAGCAGCTGGCGGATGTTTCAAAATCGCCAGCCCTTGTTCTCATGGGTGACTTTAACCTGCCAGACATCTGCTGGGAACTCCACACAGCAGAGAGGAGGTAATCTAGGAAATTCATAGAGTGTATAGAGGATAATTTCCTGCTCCAGATGGTAAACGAGCCTACCAGGGATGGAGCCCCGCTAGACCTCCTGTTCACAAACAGAGAGGGGCTGGTTGGAGATGTGGCGGTCGGTGGACGTCTGGGACACAGTGATCATGAAATAATAGAGTTTTCAATACTCAGGGATGCAAGGAGGGCTGTTAATAAAACCTCTACACTGGACTTCTGGAGGGCAGCTTTTGGCCTACTCAGAATACTAGTTCAGAGTGTACCCTGGGAAACAGCCCTTGAAAACAAAGGGGTCCAGGAGGGATGGATGTACTTCAAGAGCAACTTTTGAAAGCACAGGAGCAGGCTGTCCCAGTGTGCCAAAAGGCGAGCTGGTGGGGAAGACGACCGGTCTACCTGAACAGGGAGACTTTGAAAGAAATTCGGGTAAAGAAGAGAGCCTACAGATTATGGAAAAAAGAGCTAACTACTTAGGAAGAATTTAGGAAGATAGTTAGGTTGTGTAGAAAGAAAATTAGAGAGACAAAGGGACCACTTGAACTGAATCTCGCCACGTCTGTGAAGGATAACAAAAAGTCCTTCTACAGATACATCAGTAGCAAAAGGAGGGGCAAGGAGAACTTCCATTCTTTACTGTACATGGGCAGGAATATAGTTATCAAAGATGAAGAAAAGGCTGAGGTACTTAATACCTTTTTTGCCTCAGTTTTCAACAGTAAGACAGTTGTCCTGAGGACAGATGCTTCTGGGGCTTGTAGAGAGAAATAAGAAGCTGAATAGCCTCACTGTAATCCTTGACGGAACAGTTTGTGACCTGCTGAGCCACCTGGATCCTAACAAGTCTATAGGACCAGATGGGATCCACCCAAGGGTGATGAAGGAGCTGGCAGAAGAGCTCGCCAAGCCTCTCTCTATCATCTACCGACAGTCCTGACTCATTGGGGACATCCCAGAAGATTGGAAGATGGCGACTGTCACGCCAATCCACAAAAAGGGCCGGAAGGAGGACCCAGGAAACTACAGGTCTGTCAGCCTGACCTCAGTGCCTGGCAAGGTCATGGAGCAGATCACACAGCACCTACTCAGTGTAATCACACATCAGCTACAGGATGGACAAGGGATCAGACCCAGCCAGCATGGGTTCAGGAAGGGCAGGACCTGTCTGACCAACCTGATCTCCTTTTATGATCGGGTGACCCGCCTGGTGGATGAGGGGAAGGCTGTGGATGGACTCTACCTGGACTTCAGCAAGGCCTTTGACACCGTCTCCCACAGCATTCTCCTGAAAAAGCTGTCAGCCCACAGCTTGGACAGGAGCACTCTGTGCTGGGTTTGGAACTGGCTAGAGGGCCAGGCAACCAGAGAGTGGGGCTGCATCCAGTTGGCAGCTGGCCACCAGTGGTGTCCCACAGGGATCACTGTTGGGCCCAGTTACGTTTCTTTATTGATGATTTAGATGAGGGGATTGAGTCCATCATCAGCAAATTTGTAGATGACACTAAGCTGGGGGGTGTGTGGATCAGCTGGAAGGCAGGAGGGCTCTGCAGAGGGACCTGGACAGACTGGAGAGTTGGGCTGACTCCAATGGGATGAGGTTCAACATGGCCAACTGCTGGGTCCTGCACTTTGGCCACAACAACCCCATGGGGAGCTCCAGGCTGGGCACAGAGTGGCTGAGAGCAGCCAGGCAGAGAGGGACCTGGGAGTCTGGATTGACAGGAAGCTGAACAGGAGCCAGCAGTGTGCCCAGGTGGCCAAGAAGGCCAATGGCATCCTGGCCTGGATCAGGAACAGCGTGGCCAGCAGGTCCAGGGAAGTGATTCTGCCCCTGTACTCAGCCCTGGTGAGGCCACAGCTCGAGTCCTGTGTCCAGTTCTGGGCCCCTCAGTTCAGGAAGGAGATTGAGGTCCTGAGCAGGTCCAAAGGAGGGCAACCAGGCTGGTGAAGGGATCCAGCACAAGTCCTGTGAGGAGAGGCTGAGGGAGCTGGGGGTGTTCAGCCTGGAGAAGAGGAGGCTCAGGGGGACCTCATCGCTTTCTACAACTCCCTGAAAGGAGGCTGGAGCCAGGGGGGGGTTGGTCTTTTTTCACAGGCAGCTATCAGCAAGACAAGAGGGCATGGTCTCAAGTTGTGCCAGGGGAGGTTTAGGTTAGATATTAGAAAGAATTTCTTCACGGAGAGGGAGTTCAGACATTGGAATGGGCTGCCCTGGGAAGTAGTGGATTCTCCATCCCTGGAGATATTTAAAAAGAGACTGGATGTGTCACTCAGTGCCATGGTCTGGTAACCACAGTGGTAGTGGGTCAAGGGTTGGACTTGATAATCTCTGAGGTCTCTTCCAACCCATTGATTCTGTGATTCTATACTGTCCTAAAGTACTGAAAAACAGCAACTGTATGTCATCTCCTTGTGATACTAAATAAACCTAGTTTCTTCTGATATCTCACTTTCTCCATCTACTCCTCTTTCTACTACTTGTAGCCTTTCTTTAATCTTGTTACCATCTGAATTCATCTTATCAGCCTTTGAGAGATCACAGAGTACTCAGCTGTTGCTGTGGCAAAAATCAACCCTGGAAAACTCCAGTTGAAAGCTTTTGTTTCAAGCACTTGCAATGTATGATTAATTTGGAAAGCTCTCCTTGTACTTTTTCCTTGCTATTCAGATCTATGCAATTATTTAAGCACCAAAGTAAAAATAATAATCCATTTTGAAGAATCCAGTGTCAAATGTACAATCTCCAAGCATTTCTCTGTGGCTTATTAGTGGTTGATTTCTCTTCTGTTCCTGTATAAGCCACCTGGGATTCTTGTAACGGTGATGGGAAATCAACTGGGCATAGGAAGTGTTACAAGGGACACTTGGTTGTAAGTTTCTTAATTGATCTTCATTGCTACTCTACACAGCTTTAGGAGAGCAGGAAAAAAAAAAAAAAAAAACCAACTTATTTCCCTTGATTTACTTCATTTTTCAGAGCATTCACTTTACCCACTTCACATTAGCTGAAGCACTCCTAGTTCACATCTTAAATTGATGTTGGTTTTGTATTTCAGTTTAATATTTATGCATGAATGTTACTTATGTACCATTTTGAATGTTCTCTAGCCACAAAACTATACTGCTGTGTTCTAGCAAGGAATATGGAGTAACTTTGCAGATGTTAATGTTTAAGGTTTGTATTCTTTGAGTGTTATTTTAGTTCCTGCTTCTGATTAGAACTCTCAGCTTCTGCTTACATCCAAAATTCTTCTGCAAAAAAAAATTTAATACAGTACTGATTATTATTTTTAGTTTAAAAACAAAACAAAACAAAAAAGATGTAAGATACTGATCTTTTGCTATTGCTGCTGACAATATAGAAACAGCTGTGTTAATCTCCACAGTGTAACCAAATATATTGAAGGGAGAGAGACCAGCCAACAAAAAAATAGTTACCCTGAGGGCAAACAGCACTGGATTAAAATCTAGATAAAAGATGAAAAAAAAAACAAGCAAAAAAGACTTAGGGTTATTTATTTTATTTCCATCTATAAAATATATCCCCCAAATATTTGTTTTTAGCACAGCATAACAGATTTTTATCTTTCCTCAACATGAAGTAAAATACACAGGCTGAAAAGTAATATCTTGCTTTTGTCCTTGAAAACTTCCATGAGTACTGATAACAGCTGCTTGTTTACATTGAACATAAACATTACATTGAACATTATATTTTTTTCTTCCTCTGAGCACTGGATTTTTTTAAGTCTACATGCACTGAATTCTAGTTTTGACTCTATATCTTAATTTCTTTTTTTTTTTGCTGAGGATGGGGAGTACAAAGAGAATGTAAAAGAAGGAGTCACAGAAAATTAATAGCAAAAAGCCATTCCATTGAGAAAGCTATGTTAAAATTACACAATTTGCATAATTAAGTACTAAAAAGTCATGAACTATCAAATTCAACATTTCAGAATATTCTAATACTTTCTTCTTTATGTATCTGTTACTGTTAAGTCTTTAGCTACATAATTTTAAATATTAAAAATGCACAAATTTTAGTTAGAATTTTTGCTGCAGGAACATGAATAAACTTTGTAGATCAAAGTATTGTCAGAGCAGCAAAGGAAAAAAAAGGTATTTGAGTACAAAGCACCTTTTCTGTTTATTTAAAATATAAACTTATATATTTTAATCACAGATTCAGTCAGTTAACTGTACAAAACAGAACACTGTGGAAATATTCGCATTATGGATTTAATATGAGCTCATCTACTTGTTCTGCTCTAATGATGAGTTCTTTAGTGAAATCTTCCTGTGAATTTTAGATGTAGTGGTGTCTGTTTCTATCTTCATTTTGGGCTGCTCCCTCTTCATTGTCATTGGCTATAACTGAGAACCTCTTTAAAACCTGTTTTCAAACCAGCTATTTGGACCTTCTTGTTTGCTGATGCCCCAGCACTGTAGTCATGCCTACTATCAAAAAGCTTGAAATCCAGTTAAGAACATATTTCAAAGGTTTTTTTTGGTTTACAGTTGGAATAAAATTATATTTTTTGCCTCTTTTATGCAGGAAGTGTGGATGTATACCAGCCATGTCTGTTCATTGTGGTCCTTGATTTAGGACATCTGATTCTGAAAGCATTTTTTACAGTACTGCAGTGAGCTTGACCTAGCTTTGTTATACTGAAGAAGTGCAGAGCCTTTAGCCATTCTCATTTAATTTTCCCAAGATGTTCTGTATGATTTTAAAAATCTGCTTCTGTGTCTGGTTTCATTCTTACCAGAGCTGTTAATTTCTGAGCCTATCTAAACATATTTGCTGGATATTAACTCATACAGCAATCACTGAATGCACAGTCTTTGATGAGGAGGATACCCATTGTGACCAGAGTTGCTCTATTTTTCTGTTGGACTCCTAAAAATTTTGCATTTTTATTGTAAAGAGGAGCAGCGTAATGGGAGAAAAAAACCTGAATGTAAAGCTGTAGTGAAGCACAGCCCAGTGGTGGAAATACTTCTCTGAAACAGAGGTGATGTAGTCCTGAAGAGTAGGTCTCCTGATGCTGTGATGAGGCAAGAGGGCATAGCAGCTCCTCCACTAGAGGGGGAAAGTCTTGGACATCCAGCAAACACAGTTCCTGATGTAACTATCTCTGCTTTTAACTGATACAGTTTGGTTGCCAGCCAAGGAGTGTTCTATGTGTCAGGCTTTTCAGAATTACCTGACTTGTGCCATCCTCAACAAATAGTCCTAGAACAGGATCCCCCAGCAGGCTTTATATGAATTCAATGGTACACAACAAATGAGTGGAATTCACAAGCACATTGTCTATATTCTGTGTTAGACAAAATTCAAGTCATAGATTTTCAGTTTCATGTAACAAACCGGATCTTCATGTAGTCAGTGACCTGTAAGCAAAGTGTTGCTTCATCTCTAATGAATCTGGTCTTAGCTAAATTGACCGCAGACTTTAGTGACTGACGCTCACTGATGTGGACATTAGTACTTCAGTTGATTGCAGTAGCTAAATATCTAAAAGATAGTGCCACCAGAATCAGAGAGCTAGCATGTTAAAAGCTTGTCCTTTATCAGAAGATCTAGGATAGTATATTACTTTTCCCTGCAATTCTTGTTTCATTTGAAAAAGAAGCTGTTAAAAAAAGTAATGAAAGCACAGAAGGTGTTTTGTGAGCCCCTTAATCATAATAGCCAGAATTTTTTCTGAACTATTCTGCTGATATTTTTTTTTCAGCTATTGAACAATATATTTTTACAATAAAAGTATTGTGCACAGGAATTTGTCTGCAAACTTAACAATATACGAATATATAGCTCTTACTGCAGGCCAAATTACATTTCTAAGTTATTATGCGAGAGTCTTGTGTGTGTGCGTATAAAATGTTTGGTATTAACTGCTAGGCAACTTGCTTTCTTTTCTTGGCTGTAAAATCTCATAAGAGAAAAAAATATGCTACATTAATACTACAACAAAGGGAATCATATTTATGACTAGAGGAGAACACTGGCTAACTTCCTGGAGAGTAATATTTTACAGCTTATCTTAACAAGTGGATCTTTATTTATGACTAGGATCATAGAACACCAGGAAGGTCATCAATAAAGGATCCTGTAATGGCGTGGAAGAAAAATTCCTGATAAACAACACTTTGCAAACTTAGTTTTACTGGATGATGCCTTGTTCATTTTTGTAATGGATGGTGACATTGGCATGAATAAGATTTATTACGTTAGTCAGATGCAAGTACATGTGCTGAATGCACAAGTTCAACCATCAGTACCTGCACAACAAACCTAATTAAATGGTGTGTCATTGAAGATGATTTAAATGAAAAGATAATGAAGCAAATCGCATGAAAAGTGTTTAACAAAATTTATTCTGAAAGAACTGGAAAGGTTATTATAATTATAGAAGTAGTCCTCCGCATTAACAGTCTTTTTAAAACTGTCTCATTAAAATCCCAAGGTTAAAAAAAAGTAATGGAAATGCAAATTTTGGACTAGGGCAAAAGACAGAATTTCTTTGAGACTGATTTTTTTTAAGAAATGGACATGTATCATTTCTGCTGAATTTTGAGGGAAAGTTTCAGGAGTACATAGAAATCTATGACTTATGGCTGTTTCTGTGTGTGTCTGAACTGAATGAGCCCTTTGTTAATGAAAACAGTGCTACTGAGCCATCATTAAATCATTGAGGTCAGGAAAGTTTTTAATTACATATCTTACATAAAAAGAAAAACTAGTGAGGAAAATGGTTCATTACCTTATTAGATAGAAACAAAACAATATTCAGTGTTTTACTGGGTAAGGAAAGAACTATAAGGGTTTTCACTAGATAACTAATAGGGTATAGATTTCCCAAGTGCAAAGCCAGAGAAATAAAATTTTGGAATTGGGTTGTCTTGGTTAGTAACCTTGGTTGGTTTAGGTCACAGGAAGAGTAAAAAATACACTAATCAAGCCAATAGTTAGGCAAATACATATTGTTTTCTTATGAGTTCATAAAGAATATGTATGTATATTTGACATGTACTAATAGGCTCCATCTGTACTGCTGCATATGCAGCAATAGGAGTGAAGATCAGGAATGAGAAACCTCTCTATCCCTCTGTTCAAATTCTGTCTTGTTGCTTACAAAATGGCAAATGTCCCTTTTGCAACAAAATGCGCATAAGATAAAACTGGTGGAGCCTGGACTGCATCCTAGGAACGCAGATGAGCAGAGAAAAGAAAGAGAACAACTTTCCTCTACAAACTGAGGGAGTCTGTGTTCTGACTAAGTCAAAATTTGAATCTCCGGGCTTTAACAAAGGACAGACACACATCCCTGAGCACATGGCAGGTCTCCAAGCTAGTTCAGAAGCACTACAGAATGTGTCAATATTTATTCACAACCCCATAAAATTTTTCATTTTGAGAAGGCTTTCAGACAAGTCTATTGCTTCTCTAATTCTCCTCCAGTCTCCTAACTACTCCTCCTTTTAGACTAAAATAATCTGTACTCCTAGATGTGAGTATTTGGAAGCAGTACAGTTATGTTGCTACTAATCACCCACCTAAGGATCTGCAGAACAAGTGGGAGTATACCAAATCTCTCTGGAATTTCTCAGTGTTGCACTGAGCATTCACACACATCATCTAGCACAAACTTGCTGAAAAATTCCTCCAAATAACATGTTACCCATGGAAAAATATTTTGGGGATGAGATTCTTGCCAGACTACCTACCTACTCTCAGTTTTAGTACTGTTGTCTTTCTCCGCCTCTTTCTAGGCCTTTTTTCTGCAGGTAGGACAGCATTTTCTCTCCCCTATGAAGTTTTTTCAATAGAATTTAGAGCAACTGTGCTGCAGATAACAATATATAATAACTTGTACCACTCATTAGAAAACTGACATTTTTACTGAGGCACTTGTCAATACTTCATTCAGAGCAATCACAAGTTGTGAAAGAAAAGGCCATTAAAAAAAAATATTGAAAACGACTTCTGAGCAAAATCTTCCGTTTTTCATATTCCACCATGTTGTTTGCTCAGTGAAAGAGACATTTGGCAAGGAAGCAACTCTCACCAGGCTTTTTGTATTGCAGGTGCTTAATTGTTTAGGACAATCACTTGTCTGTGAAAGAAGATGCTAAATGGCACTGCAACTTCATTCAGTTTCTCCAAATGTGGAATAAAATTTATCATTAGGCCTAAAGGTAGCTAAAAGTGCTTTCTGCAAGAAATTTTAAATGATCTTCTGATTAATATCTCATAATTGAAGGTTACTGTATAATCCATTCCATTGTGCTGCAGGAGGAGAAAAGATTAACTGCCAATTACCTGTTTGTTGGAAGTATTAAACTCTAAATGACAGATATGGCACTGAGCCACGAATTTTGGAAGTGGAGCTTGAAGCTACCCCCACCTTTTCTGCTTGTGTTTTTGAGATATTTCTAGTTTCTTAGTCCATGATTGAAATAGATAATGGTGCCTTTTGGACTGGAGCTAGTTTCTAGATTTAACTACATTGTCCCCAGAAAAGTCCCTCGCTGCCTCTGCTTTACGAAACACATATACATGTTTAGGCCATCAGTCCAGTTCAAATTTATTTTTTATTTTGAGCCTATCTCAACTGCATTGATGATTCAGACACTGCTGTAATGCATTACTGCTGCTCTACAGTGACTTACAGTGCAGAGTACAGTCATACACTGGCTTCAGAGCATTATATGCAAGTTGCGTCACGAGGCGAAAGCAAAGTAACTTCAGTGATAATAACCTATATAGATACTTCAAACATTACCAAATAAGGTAGCAATTCACTAGCAACTGTAGTATGTACAGCAGGGATATGTAAATTGTACTAGCTATTGTTAGATACTTTCTGAAATACATGCTTTTAAAAACAGATTTTTATCATGTTTATGCTTTCAGTGCTTTCCAGGATGAAGTGAGACACTACGACTGTGTTTAATGAGATTACAATAGTGTGAAGTGTGACCCATTGGTTGGCAGAAGGCAGACACTTAAGAACAAATCCATCTAGGTAACTTAGTTTTTTTAAAAAAGTTTAATCTCCACAAAGATTCAAAGATTCACCCATCTTAAATTTAATCAAGAACTTGAACTTACTGTAAAAAACATAAAAGTTTAAGTTATAACAAAGGTACAGCTTTACATGTATTTTGTGAAAATAGGGGACTGGAAAACCTATATTCTTAACAATTTTGTCTTGAACTCTTTTTTTTTTTTTCCTATTTACTGAAGTACACAAACATCAAAATTTTAAGCAAAAAAGCTTTGTGTTTGTTGGCCTTGTGATCTGAAGAAAGTCAGGTTATTGTGGTACAGATTTCCTGTGCCATTGGGGCAATCCATTGGCAGTCTGAAGTGACCAGTGCAGCCTTCTGTGGTTAATACTCTCCATGTTGCGTTCAGTTGTCTTGTGTTTATGATGTTTTCCTGAAATGCAATCAGTCATGTGAAATACATTGCATCGTTTATTCTGTGGTGTAATCTCATATTCTGTAGCTTTTATCTCAGTCAATATGCTTTCAAATTAGAAATTATTTGGGGTACCAATCATAACTATGGCTTTTGGAAAAAGGAAATTGCATGCAAAACTGTTCAATTTGTACATATTGCCTGTGCCATCTCTTCTACAGATAAATCTTCCTGAAGTAACATACACTTATGAAAAAGAAATATTGTATTTCTTTGATATCACTTTTAGATTTATTGTTCAAAAACATTATTTGTAGTAAAGAAATATTGACAAGATCTTTTCTTATGCCTATGAAGAGCTGGACAAACTGTAAACACAAAGCTAAATGAATGGGTCTAACTGTATAAGGTGAATCTGTTGAATGCAGTTTTGCAGTCTGTGATTAAAAGGAAGATTAACTGAATCACAGGGGAATGTGAATAACTTTGTAAGCAAAGTGGCATGATTTCACCTGTCCAATGTGGCTGGCTCCCTAGCCAAAAGAATCTTTTCCTTGGTTGTCTCTTACAAACAAAATCTGGACACTTTCAAGAACACAAATGGCTGTAATAGTTTGTCCTTTCACAGGCTGGCTGGGAGCTGGCAAGTCCTGCATACCAAATGCCACAAACCACAGCTTGGGAGTCTTGCTTCAGGCCTGTCTCCAGAGGGAAGAAGGCCTTCTGCTGAGCTACAGATTACAGTTTTCCTCCCTTTATGATCTCTTATCTACATGCTGAGCAAGACTAATAGTCCTGGTAGGACTGAAAATGGAAAGGTCAAAACAGAATGGGGCATGGCTACAGGAAAGTGTAGTTCAGCCTGCAGAAAAATCTGCCTGATCCAGGGATAAATTGCCTAAATGTTTTTAGTACTGTTCCATTACTTCTTTTGTCTTCAAGTCTGTTCATGTTGGAAAGTGTTTTGTTTTGTTTTATCAGTGCCTAGGACAGTACGTTGGAAGTCTGTTAGAGCACATTCCAGTTTGTTCTTAATATATAGCAGATAACAAGAAAATAATGCATCCATGCAAAAAATTACTTTATGCCAACATTGCATTTGAGAGCATCTGGGAAACTTTGAAAGCTTCATTACAGACTGATAACGTCTATTACATGAAACACAAAGAATATTATATAGTAAATTACCTTGTCAGTCTTGCTGTCTCACTTTTCCTCATCTCTACTGCTTTTCCCTTTCTCTTATTTAAGCTGCCCTATACAACTTCACACTTACTCTTCAGAGGCTAAGTGAGTGCATCTGTCTTCTTCCCTTAGCTGTTAAGATTAATACTGTACCATCAATGTTGTCCATCTCCCCATCTGATCCAGCCATTTCAGAGAGAAAGGAGACTTGCATTGAGGTTTTTTTTTTCAATACTTTGAAAAGGTAATCAGTGTGATGTAGCACACTGAGAGAAGAGCTGTGTTAGTACCATGGTTACCACTCCCACTGTGTTCAGCAGAGATGGAAGTTCAGTCCAGTCTCGCAGAAATAGTAGTCTCTTTCCTCAAAGATAATTAGCTTATCTTGTAGCCAAAATGCTATTTAGAAAAGCCCCAGGATGCCTGTAGTTTTCTTCCTCTGTTATACAGCAGAATCCCAAGGAAGTAAAGAGCATCTCTGGCCTCTTAGATTAGTTTGTAGTCTATATTTTGTCTAGCTTCTTTTTGTATTGACTTTTACTAATCTTATAACTTCACTGGTTATTATTATAACATTTTTTGCCTCACTACATAGAAGCTTTATTCAAGGGTATTTTTTATCAAGGTTGTGGTTATCATTTATTTAGATAAAATTGCTTTACATCTAAGAATAATCTTCTTACATCTTTTGATACAACTTAGGTCATAAAACACACAATGGGAACAAGAAGGTGCCTCCTTAATAATGTCTAGTCATTATTAGTGTACCTTCCACAAGTCAAGATGCAATAAAGGCCAGAAATCACATTCCCAAACATACACCAAACAAACTGATCTAAAACCTCTAGGTGTTAGTCTGTATTGGTTGTTGGTTTTTTTTTCCATATGCTTGTATTTTATACAAATATTGTCATGCATACTTGACCTCTGAATCACAATTTCAGCGTACTGGAGCAGGCAGGTTTCCCACAGTGGGTTTTGAGAGTGTTTCACCTGCCCAAACAAAGCTTCCATGTGTTTGGGTTGTGGATTTGATTGAGTGGTTTGTGTGGTGTTTTTTTATTTGGTTGATTGGTTTAAATATGATCCAGTGCTGCTAGAAACTCACCATTCTATTTTTTATGTTTTAATTTTTCTTTGTGGGAATGTTAAGCAGATCAGGTGTAAGTGCTGCTGTGCTTGTTACTACTATAGTAAACTTAATTTTGGAGTTGTCCGTGAAATCTGAAAATATCAGGAAAGTTCATCTGAAAGGTGTTTAGCATAAATTTTAACTCTGACCATTTTCCTAATGTTTCCTAAGCAGCAACAGTTTAGGTCCTTTTGAATTACAGCCTATTATTTAAATATTTACTGTGTCATGATTTGTAGTTTGGTATTGCATTTATAAACACTAGTTTTAAAAAATATTACAGGAATCAAGTCTTCTAGCCCATTGCAAAAAGACTGAAAAATGCCTTCCAGCTCCCTTGAAATGCGTATATAAACCAGTATTTCCTCATGACAGTAAGGTAGCAGAGTATTTGACTTCCAGAATAGTGAAGAAAAAGTATGTCTTGTGTGTGAAAGTCAAGCAGAGTCATCTACTTTTTACTCCTACAGACAGATGATTGAGCAATATATTATCTGAAGGGAGTCACAATCAAATATATTCCTAGTCATTTATGATGTTGACATTAAAACATTGGTTCATCAGTAGATCAATGTGACCAAAACAAATCTTATAAGCAAAGAGGGATGGGTATTATTCAGATTCAGGCTTCCTTTTTTTGGGGAGTAGAGTCTGCACTAACACCATCGTGTGTGGTAATTTAAATTTGGATTCCCTTTGGAAAGTGAAGATGGCTGCTATGCAGTATTGCTGTTAACAACCTTATTTCATGGTATGTACGTTGCCAGGGCCTTTGAGTGGCTAGTATTTGTTAAAATGGGTAACGTGAATCTTTAATGTCTGTCTTCCATATTTATGTAATTATTGGTCAAGCGGTATGACTTTAGAGGACAGTTTAAAAATCCATTTTGCCACAAAAGTATTTATTTTAAAGCACTTTATTTCTTAAGAAAACTGAAAATTGTTGGTTCTGTCAAAGCAATTGACTGTCACAGGGGAAGTGGGTGGAAAGAACTTTTACCTAGACCAGCCTAAAATCTCAGTGTTTGTGGGATTCTTGAGACACAGAGGCTGAGAGCTTAAAAAAAGATTGAGATGGTACTATATTATACATAAGATACAGTGTTCGTCCTTCTGTTTTATTTTGGTCAAATAAAAGCCAAGTTTCTCTAAATTCCTGAGTGGAGCTGGAGGAGTTCTTAAATCAGCTAGTTTTCTTTTCTCAACACTGTACATTTTTGCTGAAGGTTATAAGGACTGGGCCAAATCTGTCAGTCGAGAGGTTTAGAAGGATAAGAGAACACGGATTTTTTTTTTTTTTCCTTAATATTTTAAATATGATAATTAGCTTTATACTTAAATTCTAAATGAATACATTGTTTCTGTGGCTGGAGGAAATAACAACCTCAATCTAGCAGCCAAATAGTATGTTATATTCTGGCATATTCTCAAAACAGTGAGCAGTGTGTACATTCCTACCATCTATAATTAGTAGCATCCCTGCTGCAGTCCGTGGCCACTGAAGTGTCTAACACAGTTCAGTTGCAGTTGTTGATCATTCTTCGTCTGGTACTGCATTGTGTCATCTGACTGTCAGAGCTTGTGAATTGTGACCTAAAATAATTTCTTAGGATGCTGCCCCATGTCTAAAATCCTAGCTCTTCTTCCTCCACTGAGCTGTGAGGTTGCTAATGATATTCCCATCAACAGCTTATCTAAAAAGCCCAAAAACCTGTGACATGTCAGCACTGAAACCAGTGCACAGAACAGAGCAAAGAATAGAAATATACTTGGCTGGTGTTTGCTTTCTGTAAGCAATATTATAGCAAGAGTCTTCAAGAGAAGTATGGGTAGGCTGTCCTTTTACAGGATGGATCAGCCAGCTGCTGTGTATAGTACTAACCTTGCAACATGATTAAATGTCACATCTCCTTCTTTCACCAGCTGTAACTAAAATAATATTTTGGTATCTGCTTAATGCTCACTTCCTCAAACACTGTCCTTGCTTAAATACATTCTCTCTAAATCATTCTTTCTCCTTCTTGAAACATCTGGTATTTTTTATGACCACTACACAAAAAATGAGCTCATAGCATATGCTCCTGCAGGAGTTGCTGTAGGTGAATGGAGTGACAGAGACAGCCAATTCGGCAGATGTCACCTTGTGGAAGTTTTGCAAAAGTTGGTCATCAGCCCCTCAGGCATGTTCTGAACTGTACAGCTGCTATTGATCTCTGGACCAGAGACCATCCTACGTTTGGTATCATTTTCATAGTCTTTGCTTGGGATTTTTTATGGGAGTTTGAGGTTTTGTTTTTGTTTTTAATCTGAACTAAAACTGATTGGATAGTGTCTGCAATGCTAAAGAGATTCAAGATTGTTTAGAGATGCTTTTTCAGTCATTTTAATTCTTCTTTTCTCTTTTAGAGAAGTGGCTGAATGAAGGAAGTAGAAATGTGGACAGGACTAACTTGTGAAAAATACTGGTGCTCTGAGCACCAGTTGGTTTCTCACAGTAACATAGGGAAAGGTTTGTGTCACCAGACATGAAGCTGATGGTGAAGCAGTAGTGCCTGAGCAGCTAGTTATTGACTTTTCTTCCAGAGCTTCTCAATGGTCCTGGTCTGTAAAGATGTCACATGGTGTAAAATGATGTTTTAACTCCTCCTGAAAGTTTTTCCATGTTAAATACTCAACTTTCAGGTTTACTTAGATATTTAACAGATTTTCAAGTTGCATTATTAAATATCTATAGGGTCATCTAGTTGCTTAGAGTACACAGAAGTCATTTTGCTTTCTGTCATAGATGAGTTAAACACTGTTGGAATTCATAGGTATTCTTCAAAAATTTTCTAAGAATTTCTTCACTGGTATGCGTTTAAAGACACACAGCCGTGATAGGAAAGGAAGTTTTTTAGAAAGATAGTTTTGTCAAAAAGAGATAATTGTGTCAGTCATCTCACCTCTTCAATTGAATACTCTTAATATTTGTTAACATTCTTTCCCTCTTAAATGTAATTGGAGTTTTACCTGTCAGTAAATCACCTGAAATCCTTTGTCTTTTGAGTGATTTTAGTTCAGACATGAGACTTTTTTTCCCTCGTTAATATATTGGATTATACACATTGCAAAGGGAATGTATTTGCTTCTATTTGTATGAAAGGGGTGTGTGTATATATATGTGTATATATGTATATATATATGATTATTATAGAAGTAGTGAAGAATGAATAATGATATGGAAAATACTGTAGTCTGGTGCCTTTGGAAATCTTAAGAGTCTTAATTTCTAAAGAGTTTTTTCTTTTTCCTGCAACTAATTCTCAGAAATAATCCAACTTGGTTTTTATAACTTAGAAAGTTATCTAACTCTTTGACAGTATAAACTGTGTTAAGGTTCAGTTTCCCCTGAAAAGGTTTACCTGTTACATTTCTTGTAAGAAATCAACTCATTAAATTTCAGATATTTAAGAGCTATATCGAACATGAGAACAGCATAAAAGAGATAAAAGCTATTGAATGTACTGATGTTTTCCCAGTGCACCATGAACATCTGTTTTGAGTCATGATGTGCTGATCAGCTGTGGAAATTCTGTGTTCAGTGGCTCTTGACAATTCTCATTTCTCCTATGTGAAGGAGTGATGGAGTGCCTGAAAATAAAGCTGTGCTTTAACATACAGATGGACAATGATTCAAAACCTTGGGGTAAAGAAAATTGTAATCTTTCCTGAAGTTAGACACATATGTCTAGTTTTAAATATTATGACTTTTACTTGTAGATCTGTATTTTTAACATCCATTCAATGAGAGGAAAATGCACCTTACTGTGGCTACCACTTAAATGTGCAGGAATAAATAAACTGAATGAATATTAAACTGAGTCCAACAGTAGAAAGTTCAAGTGCAAGGACAGTTTTTTCAATCTAGTGATTTCTCACAGTAATCACAAGTTGCATGCCCAGTAACATCTAGCTGACTTTAACTGAAGTTCAGCTACTTTCTTTGTGTTTATAGAACCATACATACTCTTTCTTTAAATATGGTACATTTGAGAGCAATCTGGTTAGCTTCAAAGGTTAGGCTGTGGATTTCTGATGTCTGGACCTCTGAGAAGTACATGCCATCTGGCTTGGAATACTGGTTGGCCATAGAGAAGCCACACTTCAATTAAAATATCATAAATCAAGAATGTTGTGGAAGGACCATTTGTTGTCCATAGTATATGAGTTCTTGATTTATGATGATGCATCTGTTATGTGTTAGGCTGTTGTCAAAAGTAGCTTCAAAAATACATGCATCTATATTAAAGTCTGCATACCAGTGTTTCCCAAGTATTGTATGCTGTAACTCAGGTAAAAAAAAATCTGCTGTGGATTTTTATGCCTTTTCTATACCTGAACAACAGATGTCAAGAAAGAACTGATCATCAGAGAGCAGGCTTCTAGCCTTCCTATGCATCATCTTGGCTGTTGGTAGGCAGAAATGGGTTGCTTTTGCATCTAGCATGTGTTTAAGTAGTGCCTGTATTAGACGTAAGAGACATCTGCGTTTTACTTCAACTTCACCCTATTACATGAAGGGAGTCACAATCAAATGTGTTACTAGGCATTTGTGATGTTGGCATTAAAACAATGGTTCATCAGTAGATCAATGTGACCAAAACAAATCTTAATCTGTTTTGGATATCACTCCAACCCTAAATCACAATGTGCTTCAATTCCTTAGTATATTTGTTGATAATAGTTCGTCTTCACATATAGTTTTATTTAGGAATATGTAACTCTTAATTCAAAAGGAATTAATATAAATACTGAAAAAAAATCTGATTAAATAGTTAATTTTGAATTAAATTTTAGAAGAAGTCAACATCAAACACATCTTTGAAATAAATGTTTTTATTTTTCATATTTTAGGAAGTTATTAATTGTCCATTATGATAATGTTTTTTGGTAAATACAGTATGTAGAATAGATGAAAAAGATAAAGATATAGTACTTTTGTATTCAGAGGAAAATGACCAGAAAATCATTGTACAAGTCAGTTACAGCATGAGTCTATCTTTCAAACACTGTTTTACTTGAAACTTACTAAGACAGTTATACTACATCAAAGAGAATATATTGCTTAAAAGATTAATTATATAGAGGACCTAGGTATTTTTCAGCACTCTCTCCAGTTATCTTTGCCTTCTCAATGAACAAGGTCTGTATTTTGAAGCTGTATTTTGTGCCAAATTTGTTTTCCAGAAAATCAAAATAAATGGTTGTAAAACAGTTGCAACATTGTCAAAGAGAAACACAACAGATGAAATTGTAGTTTTTAAATTATTGCATTATGCCATCACAGTAACAGGCCAAAATAGTGTTACCTGATTTCCTTCTGGCACAGCAAGTTTCTTTAGAAGTGATGGGGGGCACTGTGGCATCTTAAACACTGTGCCTTTGAATACTTTCTGCACTTGTTCTGGATGCTTTTCAACTGTTTAAATTCCCCAGGAAAGAGAGATTTGTAGCCAGTACATATGATACTGGCTACACATATAAAGGGAGCGGTAGTTGTCCTGTGTTCATCCCTGCAATTATGAAACAGTTAAGCCCAGAGCAATTTCAGTATCTTTAGTGGTCTCCAATGCTCTTTCAGAACTACTTTTTTTGCTGAAGTCTCCACTGACTAGATGGCTTATTTAAATTTTTGGCAGTATTTTCCCAAAGCGTCTTTAAATTTCTGTTCTGTCTGTTCAGCATTTTATCTATGAAATACCATTTACTGATTAATTCCATTAGGTGTGAGGTGAATACTATTTCCCAGCCTATCAAGGTTGAGTTTTGTTTTTTTTTCTATTTCCCCACGCACATGCACTGTCCCCAGTATAAAGGGCTCAATATCACTTCTTTTTTGAGTGTTTTCAGGGTCTGCCTGATGGCCTCCTAACCTTGATGTGTCCTCAGGCAGTCAGTGTACTTACTGAACCAAGATTCCTGTAAGGTGTCTCTCAGAACTCTGGCAATCCATGTTTCCAGGGTTTTGATTTTTCATGTAATACAAACCAGAAGTGTGACACCAGATTTCAATGCAGCTGCTGTGTCTCAAAGTTTCTCTGGGCTCTAAAGCTTATTTTATAAGATCCAGAAATCTGTATCTGAAGAATCTGTGCAAGTTCATTGAAAAAATAATTATTTGCATTCCTGTTGTCATTCTGATCACTAAAATGTGGCCAAGATATTTATATTGCTTATTGACTTTTTAAGATGGACCTTACTTTGTTGTCTAATCTCATATTATGGATTACCAGATTTTTTTAAAAAAAGAATCATATTTAATCAACTGGTCAATTTCCCTATGCTTTTTTCCCCATGATTTACAGGGATGTTCACTTTAAAGCTTACTGTTCACCGTCAGTTTTTGTGGGTTAATTTCTAAAATATAGAAACTATATGTACAGACACTTCTGAAGCTTGCTGGCATTTTCTATTATTTCAAGCAGTCCAGATGCAGCCATTAATTCCTGTGAGTCATCATCCCTTCATTTTCCAGTACAGCAAGTTAAATAAACACAGTCTTCTTGAAATCAGTAAGGTTATGTGAAACTTTAAGGTTATGCTTAAGGTTTTGCTGTTCAGCTATGATAGCATGTTCTTATAATTCCTTAAAATTCATCCCCCTGCCCCTTCCTCAACGTTCACACTTCTAAAACTGTGAGGAATGATTCCTAGTATCTTTTGACTGGTCTTCAAGAAAATGTTTCCTTTAACATTAAATGAGAAAGATTTGGTGGCATGCATAGGGTAAGTGGGTCACAAATAACACTTCATGCAGGCTTTTTATGGTTGAAGTATTCTGTCTTTATCTTTCTGACACCTGTAATGTGATAGGTACCTGCCACAAACACAGGTCAGGTTTTCAGATATGGGATTTTTTTTTTTTTTTTGTAAGAAATTTTGAAGTTTCTTTGCTTCATGTTAAATTTCCACATTGCAAATGTGAGCAAGGCACATTCTTCATTTAGCAATAGAAGAACATACATATTAAGACCGTGCCTAAAGTTCATGTCCTTATTTTTGATAAAGTGAGACTTCTGCAAAAGTAACTTGTATTTCCATGTGTTTTACCATTGTTCTGTATGTGGTAAAATCTTATAAATAATTTGTTTCTATCATGTGGATCATCTCTGATTTTTATTTCTGTGAGTTTTTTGACATACAGGAAAACTTGCTGTTTGTCAGAAAGAAAATATGCTGCTGTTGTAGGTGAATGAGAGGTTGTATGAGTAGCCTACCACTTTCATTAGAGCAGCAAACAAAATGTATTGCAGGATGGAGTTTCTCTAAAGATACCTGGTTTCTCCAGTTCTCTTTCATTTTGTGTTGCTTCATCTTTGTAATTTTGTCTTTGGCTTTCTGCAGGTATGGTCCATACTAGTTTTGTCTTTAATACAACTAGGGCTATATAAACATATAATTAACAGGAATTACAAAGTACAGAAAACTCAAGCAGTATTCCAAACAAAGCTAGAAGAGATCTAATGTTAATTCATATCTGCAGTTAAGTCAAATGAAATGTGGAAAATGCCTCTAGGCCCACCCCATGAAACCTATATAGTAATGGTAGAAATGTGGTGAGCAAGAAGCCTTGTGAAGAAACCTGTAGTAGCATATAGATTTTATGTTAGGAACTTCACTAACTGGCTCAGATGTTGTCAGGGAGCAGTAAGCTTGGTGTAGACTTGCATACATGCCAGCAGTCTACAGGCTTATTTTAACAGAGTCCCCAACAGTCCTATCTAAACCCACAATTACTCATCTTTCAGAATCATGAAGGATTCATTGCTGTGTGGCTCCTTGTCTTGCTAAGGGGGAGGCAGAAGAGACTAGAGGGTGGGGAGCAAGGGGAGAGAGAAAGATTTTGTACTGTATGTAATTATGTAGAGCAGAGGGTGTTATTGCCAGGACTACTCTGAATGAGTCTTAAAGAACCAAAAGAGAACTGCTATTTAAAGGAATATTATATTCTGACCCAAATCCTCTCTATGCTGCTGTTATCTTAGATACTTTGGCTTTGCTTGTTTTAATTATTTTTATTTCGTTTTTTGTTTTGATTTTTTTCTCCAGCTCATTGCAAATGTTGCAAAGTCTGAGTTAGTCTTGAAGGGAAAGGAAGGTTACAAAGGGGGAAAAAAATCCTGAAATTTAGGACTTAGGAAAGAATCCCTTATTTTTCTGCTGTGTTTAGCAGAGAAATGGGCAGTCTTTTTTAATTAATCAATGAAAATGACACCAAGGCACATATTTAAACTTTAGTTCCTAAATTATTTGTGGCTTTATTTCACTAACAACCTTAAGATGTTATAGGGGGAGAGAAGCTAGTGGTTGCTAAATTCTCCTCCTAGCTTTTTTTGTATTTGACAATTTCTGTGTAGGATCCTGTAAGTGCAAATCTGTATCTATAATGGTAAAAATGTTGAAATGTTGAAACTAAATCTTCACTAAAGCATACTGCATTTGGGAGAGGGGATTAAAACCTAAGTGCATTACCCTCTCCCTATTTCATAAAGAAAAAGTAGTATCTATCTTGCAAAAACAAATTGTTACTATGTAGCAGTCCACAAAAACAACAACAACAAAAAAACAACCAAAGAACAAAAAATCCACACTCTTCTTTCACAACACCTGATGAAGTGTATTCTTGAAGGTACAGCTTGTAGTCCAAAGAAAAGAATGTTCCATCCAAGAAGATGGAAGATAAAATGGATTACTTCTTTATCCTCCTCTAAATTTACAAGTTCTCTTTTATAGTTCATTTTGTGATGAAGTTTTCACATGTATGGTGTACTCAGAAGACAAAGTGGACCTTATGAGGTGGACCCAAGAAGTAAATAGATGATAGCTACATGTACCTATTCTAAATAGGCTTGCAACTTTGTTAGATGTATTCTAAGAGTTCAAGGCAGTTATAGAAACTAAAGAAAATAAAACTAAAGTTTGTGGACAGCTAGTGTGATAATTATGACCTTTTCATAATTCAATATATGAACAGTGGGAGTCCTGAAAAATGAGAAAAGTTTCAGTTAGCTACCTTTTCTTTATTTTGCTAGAATGTGGGCAGCCTTCATGAGGTTGAGTACAATGCACTGGGGGACTTGCATAAAGTTGTTAAAAAATCTGTAGAATGATCATATACAACAGCTCAGCACTATTGTGAATTAGCTCTGAACCTATCAAGCTTCCAACCTATAAACTATACTGGGATTATAATGCCCTACATCTTGGCAAAGAGCCTGCCCAAGACAATCCAAGTATCTTTGCATCTCTTGGAGATAATGAGAATTGACCCATATGGTATGTTCACAGTTTTTCTGTGAAATGGTCATCGACATCACACCAGTAAACCTGGACTCACAGGAGGGAAGACTAGGTAGTGATTGCTGTGAGTTTTTTCCAATCTTTTTCTAGTTCTGGACAGTCTTTCACACATTCTTTATTGAATTTCTGTAGTACAACATGTACAGTATTGTAATTCTCATCTTCAAGCATGTCTCGCAACATTACATCTACTTGTTGCACCAGATCTGAGTCCTAAAACCTATGTAGGAGGCTTTTGATGACTAAATTGGGAGTAAATTATGATTATTCAGTTTATTATCCCAATGGTTCCTATTTTATTTTTGTCAAGAGCTGTGTGAATTGTAGAGTGAGAATAAGTGTATTGGTTACCACTGGAATTGTATTTGCTTTTAATTTTCTTGATGTGTTCAGTGCTTGAGTTGCACTCAAGTTGCAGTAGCTGGTCATGCACTGTGAGATGAGGGTACTGCCCTCAGCAGTGCAATTTTGTAAGAACATACTGCTAGTTTCATTGCATATCAAATGCATTAATTTTTTTCACTATGTTTATGTAGTGACGTCTAGGGACTTTGCTCTATGGAGCAAAACATAATGACAAATGATATCTTGAAACTGTACTCTGGCTAATCCAAATCAGACATCAAATGCATTTACCAATGAGGATGAATACAAGTTGGAATCAAGCGGTTGTGAAAAACTCATGGGACTGATGGTTTAAATTCAGCTCATATTTAAGTAGCTGTGTGAAAGTTGGAAAGGTTATACATAGCAAGTGTAGTCTTAGGATATCATTGCATGTATAGTGTGCTTGGGAGCTTAATGGATTGTATCTGCCCATCTTATTTAATTACAAAAGGATGACAGTGCTGTTCTTAAATTTCTTTTCATACATTCTATCCAGCTGCTCAAGAGATAGAGATAAAAGAAACTCATACACTCAGTGAGTAAAGTTTTACAGCACATAATAGAACCTGGTTTCCTACATTGATCTACAGTTTTTACCTGTCATTACAGAGGCTGCCAGGAGAAAAGAAAACAAGGCGCTCTTTTCTTTCTGTTGTACAATAAATATATATGCAGCTGTGAGTGAATTAAGATGGAAGAAGAAAAACAATAAATTGTGGAGAAATAGAAATCCCTTCATTTGGGAGAAAATAGGGGCATATTGTGGATCACAGCTAATACACAGTAATAATGGCCATGGTATGTTTAACATTTTGGAACCTATTGCATTTCCCATTTGGATTAAATTAAATACATACATCATTCTAACAAATCTCTCCCAACAGATTGTGAACTTTGGAAGCAGGAGAGGGAATTAATGGCAATGTGTTTCATACTGGTGTTCCTCTGTCTAGTGATTCAGTTATTTTCTCATAAAGAATTTATGATTTCTACACAACAAATGTTGGTCAGGTTCTGAATAGACATTGTTGAAGGTGGAGTGAAAAATAACCTTCAAATACAATAAACTCAATAGCTATTATTTATCTTGTCAAGGAGGCAGGTCTTAAAAGCCATTTCAAAATAAGAGGAAATGGAACTAGGAAACAGTTGGATTGCAGCACCAAAATCATACAATCAAGCTGATCTCATATACTGAGTCTGAGATAACAAATCATGGTAGTTCATCATCAAGACTTGTGACTGAGGAAAACTAGTAAAAGATAGGTCATGTATCTGAATATAGGACAGTAGTAATAAAAAACCTTTCTGGTTTTTTTCAATATGAAATTAACTTGTACGAAATGACCTATTTGAACAGGTTGAAAAATGGGTTCACAGAAGTTCAGCCAGTTATGGAATATAAAGAGGATTTCTGTGCCAAGTAATACATGTTTGAAAAGACACTGGCTAAGTGACAATATATTCTCAGGTGATCACCATTTTTCTGTTTACAGTCATTTGTGAGACAAAAAAAAATGAAGCCTTTTCTAGTAATCACATGGACTTTTCTCCTTTTTTTTTTTTTTTCTTTCCCCAAGGAGGGCTTCAATTTCTGTTTCAGAAACCTGTATTTGCTGTTTCATATTATAATATTTAAACAGATTTGGGTTCACTGACACAGTGTTTTGGTGGAGACTGGGGGGGTACTTCTTTGGTTTCACATGCTAAAAATGTTCTACTAGAGTTTCATACAAAATAGTAGAGTACTGGCACTGGCTTCAAATCTGCCAAATCTGCATAAAACAGAGCCAAAATAAGTATACTATGGAAACCAATATTGAAATTAATCTACAATATCTGGCTTGTACAGATTCATGCATATAATTCCTAAGCTTTGAATGCACAATTGTAACTTTATGTTTTAAATGAACTGTGGGCATAGGATGGATACTTATTGAAAACATCCATACTGTCCTATTTAGAGAGGGGAAACAGGGAAAAATTATCTTTTTTGTATTTACAAAACAGATTTAGAAAGCAAGTACTACATTTAAATAATGTTAACAAGCTTTCTGTCATGTACTCCAGTAAAGTTAATCAGCTGTTGACATCTGCTGTGTAATGAATGTGGGCAAGTATCGCAGCTGGTCATTTTTTTATTTTTTTTTTTTAAGTTTTGACATGATGCCTTTTAATAAACATTAACAACAGTTTATAAAATGAGTTTAAACTTATAAACTGTGAGGAAAGTTAGCTTCGGAGTAGCAGTATTTTATATCTCTAGGGTAAGCACTGATTCCACGGCACAGTTGGTAAGGGCAAGACTTCAGGGATAAGGCTACATAATTTGGATTGTAACCTCTGCTGTTGCCCTGGGCAAAAAAACAACCGTTTCTCTTGCTATTAGGTCTGCCAGCAACTCAGGAACAGAGCCTAGTGCCACTTGGGGGTGCAAGTGTTAAGTTGGAGCAGTTGTCTGGACTTGGTGGAATTCAGGCCATAGCCCAAGAATGAAGAAAGAAAGATGGAGCAAGCACCTGTTGAACAGTAATTGAATAGGCTGAGGCAGGGCAGAAAACAATAACCATGTAATAAGAAAAGCACCAAAGGACAGTGTAGGGAAAATCCTCCCATGTCTGCATATTTTCCTCTCTTTAAACCTCTAGTTTCTTGAATACCAGACCTGTCCTCTTGCTTTAACAATACCAGATGTTCTACAGTTTAATGCAATTATGAGCAGGCAATGGAAATATTATCCTTACTGAAAAGCAAAGCAGCAAGCACCTTTGGGTGTTTTGGTGTTAATTAGTAGTGAAAAATTATAAGTGAGCAGAGTTTACATGCATTTTCACAAACATATATATATTTACTTATGCAGTTTTCCCTCCTAGGAATTATGTGAAATAATAATAGGCATAGCCTTCTACACTTATCAAAGATGGGGCTTAAAGTGTTCAAGCCTCTTGCAGAGCTGCAAAGGGGTGAAACTGTCTGCATTTATTACTTTTCTTTCTAGAATTGCCATAGGAGAATTTGTATGACCGCATCTCAGCAGAAGCACGCTGAGTTCTGGTCTTGGTCTTTATTGTTGGACTGGAAAATCTTGTCTTGTACATGCTTCATTAGGTATTAAGACTAAGCTTTTAATTTTTCAGACCTAGTGGCACTCACTGCCCACCTTTCTCTTACATATCACTTCATGCTGCAGCAATGGGTAAAAATTTCCATACTGCCAGTCCCTTAATAAAACATGGACATACATTTATGCTGTCAGATGTCAATCAAGGGTTGGACTTGATGATCTCAGAGGTCCGTTCTAACCCAGCCGATTCTATGATTCTATGATTCTAAATTAAAGTTCTCCAGCTGTTAGTTACCAGAACGAATTTTGTTCATGATAACTTGACCAGGCTTCTCTGGTTCCCTCAAGCTGTGTGCTGCTGAATTGCACTAAGACTTGCTTTACATCAGCATTGTAATACTTACTTTAGTGTAGTTTCTCCAACTTTTTCTTCAAGCACCAGATAGGTTCAAATTATCAGATGTAGTCTTTCAGACATGGTCCCAAGGAACAGATTTGTGTTTTCTCATATTTAAGCAGCAACCAGAAGAACAGACTATAGTGATGGATATAAAGGACTTGAATTTGTCACTCTCTTCCACAACCTATGAGCATTCTTTTAAAATGATGTTTGAAATAGGATTGTTATAATTTGGAGTTCATTGCACACCAGAGCAAAGCAATATTCTACTTATTGCTCCACCATGAGCAATGGCAAAGGTAAGATTCAGTCTTCTGCTTCACTCTGTGTCTGAAAGGTCTCTATATTGGTAGAATGTGCTGTGTGTTCTGAGTTCTGGCAGGTGAATTTTGCAAGAAGAGAGCTGTATTTGTTTTGCAAGACAGAGTGTGTTGCAAAGTACTGAAAAAAAAAACTTAAAATCCACTAAGAAAACTTTTAATAAAGTTGATTATGGATGGCAAGCTTACAAGTCTTCATAAACTATCACTTGCTATCATATACTCTTCCTCGCCTCAATAGCATACGGCTCACTTGTTGACAGCCCTGTGTTGTAATGTGTGCCCTGTATTTGATTTAAAAACATTTATATCCTGCTGACCCTCTTTACTGTTGAAGCTTTCTTGCTCAGCAGTCTTTCTACAATATGCAAGGGTGTAAAGACTGGATTACCATAAGAAAATTGGGGCGGGTGGGGAATTGTTCCTATCCTGTTCTGGGACAGTTATTTCCAGTGCCATTGGGATGATAACTCTCTAGTCTGATTTGGATAACTCACTAAGATGGGAACTGTGTTTACAATCCATGCCTATGTTTCTGGATGTAAGAGCTTTATGCACATGGGAATGCAGTATAACAATTTCTTCGCTAAGTGCTGTGTGTTTTGTTTTAAAAGGAAATAATAATTACTCTCAGTTTAAAAAACAATTGTTTTCAACACATCAGAAAAGTTAATTCTTCTTGACAATTTTGTCTCACTTGGCTGTGAATTTCTTTGCTGAAGTCAAATCGTTGAACCCATTTGTCCTTGCTGCTCCAGATCAACTTCTAGATCTCATCAATGCCACCAGCAAGGGTTTCTTGGAAAATGTCACTTCTCTGTGCAAAATATTTGCTTCTTATGTGAGCCCTTAGAGCAGGATAACCTAGTGGCTGAAGTATTGTATTCAGCGGCAGTGTGTGTTGGTGCATGTGTTCTGACTAAGCAGTGACCCTATTGGTAATATGCAAGTAATCCCATGATTCCTATAGAGTTACTGTGAACATCTCAAAATGCTTAAGGTAGTCTGCTAGAGGGAGATTATTGTTCTGTTAATTGTGGTATTGAAATGTTTCGGTATGCAACTATAAAATGCAGTTTGCTAGCTCAATGAAAAGAGTAAGAAAAAAATAATTTTACAAGCAATTAAGTGCTCCATCCAAGATCAGTGACACTAGTGATAGCACACAAAATAAGACATGTAAAGTAAACCGTTATCCAAAAACTGAAGAAAGAAGGAGAGACTGAGCTGGTGAGCTTTAATTGTAGTTGAAGCTAATTTCTTCTAATTCTTGAATCTACTTCTTTCATTAAAGAATCTTCCCTTTAAGTATTAGGCATTTCTAAAGTTTCCTACTGATATTTTATCATTAATTCTATGTAAATGAGGTTTAAATTTATAGCCTGTTGTGCAGGTTTCAAATATGCTAATTATACTCAAGAGATGCACTATCTACACCTATAGTGGTTTTGTCCAGTCTGTCCATGTGTAAACCAAAGTTTCAGGACATGTGGTTTGGGATCACTTCTTGCTTGCTTAATTTGAGTCACTGAGCCAGGAAAAAAAAAAAAAAAAACCAAATGGAAAATGCAGGAGACTGACTTGGTTTTGAAGACGCTGTTTTGTAATTTGTTAAATTCAGGTTCTATTACAGACATTGCGATAATTTTTCAATGTAATTGTAGCAAGTTGTTTGTTATTTGTCTTTTCCTCAGTTTCAGAGGAAGAAGATGTGATGTCAAATTTCTTTTATGATCTAGTGGAAGAAATGGGGCCATGCAAGGACTTGTGGAGATGTGTTTTCAGTAAACAAAGTTGAAATTTTGTATGCTGAATAAAGTAAGAAATAATCACAACTAGTTTTTGGACAATGTTCACGAATCTTTTCTTAGTCACTGGATTAAGTTTCAAAAAAACAGGAAAAAAATGGGTTTAATTTTTTTTTTTTTTTAAGAATGAAAATGTCTTTCAGGGAAACAGGAAAAAAAAACAGATCACTAGAAGTATTGGATCACGAGAAGTGGCTCACCAAGGCTAAAAGGGAAGGTGTTGCAACAGAGCAGGTAGGTCTCAATCATCTCTCCTCTGACAAGTGACACACTTTTTCAAAGTTCAGCTCAGGGTGTCAGTTCTGTGTGAAGCTTCACTAGATGGATTCAACAGCAATATAACAACCAGCAGAAGTGACAGTTACTGCTATGCCAGAGACACGTGTTGAATAATGTCCTTGGTAGAAAGAAATTTGTGAGGAGAGGGTGGCACTGGGACACTAAAGTCATTCTTCTTGTCAGAAGTAAATTCTCCATTGTCTTCTGTGTCCTTCCCAGTGTTTTGCAGTTCTTGTTCTTGCCATCAAAAAATGGAATTTGTTGTGATATGAAATGTGAGAAATAAGAAGATAGTATGAACGAAATTTCTCTGCTGTTGAAATCTAAGGGACAATCATAAAATAGCAAACTGAGAGTAATTTGGATCAGAAGTAAATCAAACAAAAAAAGCAAAACTTTGAGACTCAAATTCAAATTTTTTACAGCAGTTATTGCTGATCTTGCTGTGTCATTTGGCTTGTTTGTCTTGCTAAAATTAAGGAATTAAAGAGTAGTAAAAAGTAGTAAAAGTAGTAGTAGTTAAAAAAAAAAACTAGTAAAAAGAAGAGGCAGAAGTCCGTGAGTATGTTGTGTTGTTGTGGGCTTTTTTGCTCGGTTTTTTGAGAGAGGATTAAAGGGGGTGCTTTTGCCCAGAATGAGCTTGTTTGATAGATAGCATAGGTAAACTTGTCTTTTTTTACGGCATTGAGGTTGTATTGATGGTTTATGCAAATAAATTACTTTTTATCAAATTTATGTATAATTTCAAAACTTGATAGGGACAGATAGCATTTATGGTTTTGTACTGGTATATTTTACTTCAGAACAAACAGAATACATAATATACTTATTTTACTTTTTGTATTTGTATACAGATGTCAGTTAATTAATTTGCCATTTATTAGAAAAAGAATATTGGGAGAGGATGCTGTTTCAATGTCCCAGACTGTAGAGTTTATGGAAACTAATTTAAACTGATGTTATTTCAGTAAATGCCACCAGGATACTAAAATAAACAGAAGAGCAATAAAAAATTATATTCTGTTTATTTCAGTAAAATGACATCAAAGTTCTCCTGAAGTAGAAAAGAACATTGGTCAGTGAGAATTTTCTATCTTAAAATTGTTCTTTGTAGCCACAATAATAGAGTGGGTGTTAAGATCCGTTTGATATTATTTTTTATATTTTATATTTTTGTTTTGCGAGGAAAGGTCAACCACTTGCTCAGAACCTGTCACCTGAATTACAAAACTAGCAGGCTTTATGATTTAAGCAAATTACAAAGATTTATTTTTAAGGAAGGGAGACGATAACGCTGACTTTTAAAACGACAAGGAAAAGGGAAAAAAAACTGTTTACCAGAGAGAAACTATTACAATTTTAGCTGCTGTTTCAGGGGCACGCTATAGTTAAGGTAGTTAGCAAAAGAAAAGAGAATCGTTAGGCTGTGTCACCCTTTCGCGGCTTCTGGCTTCTGCTTCATTCAGGTCTCTGCTGCTGCCGGGCCGTCCCTGGCTGGGGCTGGGGCTGCTGTCCCGGGAGGGGGGACACGGCCTGATCCATCTGCGCTGTTCTGAGAGGAGTCACAGAGCTGGTTCTGGCAGGGCCGCTTGCTGTGAGAGAAGAGTCGCTCTCGTTCGTTTCTTCCGTCAGGACTTTTTATACCATTTTCAAAGTTGATTCGAACATTTTTTTTCTTTCTAAGGAATTTCTTGTCTTCATTAATGTTTATCAGTTTTTCCTGTTCTGCTAATCCCATTGTCTTTGTTTATTCCAGGAAACCAGACAGTTATCAAGTATGGTAAAGACATGTTAATTAAGTGTTTTAACATATCATCCAGACATGCAGATAGTGGCTCAATAGACATTTTCTTGCATTTTACATACGTTCATATCAGTGGGCATGAAACTAGTTTTTGGGCATGAAACTAGTTTGAGGAGATACGTGAGTTATGGGACAGTGATATATAGCGTACATACTTAGCAGCATGATACAGCAGGGGCCTGGCTTAAAGACAGGGCAAACTCTGTCTTACGGTACATCCTGCTAAATATACATCTTGTATATTCATTTATGTGTTTTATAGAAACATATTTCTTCCGAAATAGTCCTTCTTTTTCTTAAAGTACAAGTCTGCCCAAATTCTACTTAATATGTCTGTAGTGCAATTGGCCCTTTAAGAATCTTGAAGTAAATTGCAGTGTGTTTCTCTGGAACACAAGCAGATTCTTTGGAGACTGCTATTAGCAGTTGATAGAGACTAACATCTCTCCCTTTCTCTCTTTCACAATCTCTTGTTTAAATATTTGTCATTTTATTTGTTGTTAAGGTCTCATCAGAGCAGCTAGCTCTATGGAGCTAAGCTCCTAGCTGAACACCTCATGATTCTCCATGAAAGAACATGGTAGTAGCTTTCTCTGTATGCGTAAAGCCAAGAGAAGAAAGTTTTTACTACTTTTTCCACTTAACGACACTTGGTAGAACCAAGACAGTTTGTTTCCTTGTTGCAAAAGTTGCAATAGTAGTTCCTGTAGTTGCAGAAGTGTTAATAGTGGATTATGTATCATATCATATATTATATTTCTGCATATAAGTTGAAGAAAATATGTCTTTAACAGCTATGGAATTTTGACAAACATGAACACATAGAAGGCAGTACAGAGACAATAGTTGAAAGGTCATGTTCTCTTTCTTAAGCAGTTGCTCCTTCAAGTACGGAGCTTAGATTACACTAATTTCTAAAGATATTCCTTCCATTAAAGAATGGATGGAGCATAGTAAGGATGATTTGCACTCACATATCATATTTCTACCCAAGATGAATCTTGAGAGATGTAGAGAGGTTTTTTTTCCCCTTCCATTTTTCAGTATAGTGTCTTAGAGACAAATTTCACATTCCATTCCAGACAGATTGAATATGTAATGGCAGAGTCAGTATTCAAACCAAAGAAAATTCTCAGTCAACAGAAAATTCTCTAATGCATTGGTAGGACATGTAATACAATACTAACCAAGGTAGCAGTATGGAAGCAAAATATACATTGCTGTATGACAAATAGGAATATTCCCGTAATCTTTTACTATTATTATTACATTAAAGCATCTGCACTTTTGGGAAACTTACCAGTACACTTTCAGGCACCAACAAGCATGTGGAGGACAACTTTTCATGCCTTAAAAAGTCATAAGGTAACCACAAAGATGGGAAGTATGTATGTTAGAATGAAGTGTAGCTCCAGCAACTCTTGCAACTACTAGAAGTTCAATGACTGATTCAAGAAGCTAGAAAGCTCTGTCTGTGGTCCATGTGTGCAATTAAAGACACTAGAAGCAAATTAAGTTTCTGAGAAAGGTTTCAGGTGTTAAATATTAGCCAGATGGCACTTACTCTGTGTCTGTAGTAGGCTTAGTCATCTCCTTTCTGTGGATCCTTTGCATGTGAGATTGCTGATGCTTTCTGCTGTTTTTCAAAGTGTATGTCCTTATAGTTAATGGATACAAATATGCCCATGAATAACAGAGAATGTCATATAATTAAAAAGTTTGATAACTGAAGACTGTCTGACTGACTGTTTTCCATCAGACTTCATACCTTTGCTGAATTTTTTTTGTTTGTTTATTTATTATTTTATTTTGTTCTGTTGTTTTTTGTTTTTTCAAACTAGTTTTTAATAGAGTCTCTTTTCCACGGTAGTGTGGTGTTTTCCTCAGGGGAATTCTGGATTGGTTGGGTTTTGGGTTTTTTTGTTTGGTTGGTTGGTTTGGGTTTTTTGTTCTTGTTTCAAATAAAAGAAAAAAAAAAGCTGGAAAACTGGATCCAGATCCATTGCTTTGGGTCTTTAACATTCAGAGGGTGACTTTTGTGGCTGGACTTTGTCTTTCTTTCTTTCATCACTGCCACTTCAGTTGCAATGTGCAGAACCTTCTCTGATTTGCTGTGAGAAAGGGGGGGGCAATGGTAGATTCTACATTAACTCTCATGAGGAATCATGCTGGAGTTAAAAAATTGTTTTGCTATTAATTTACTACAGCCCCAAAGTTATCTTTTTCTTATTGTGTTGCACTAAGAAGCTTTATATGGGAAGATATGGTTAAAATTGGTATTGCAAAAACTAACAGAAAACCATGGCTGCCAAGTTCCTTAGAAGCAGAGCAAATTTTGTCTTTGAAAACTGTGACACTAACTTGAATTGTATCTGCAGAGATCATTTTTTTATTTTGTCTGTGTGTGCTGAGAACAGGGGAAAAGGCTATATAGGTGGAACGAAAACTTCCCCGAGTTACTCTGGCTAACCAGAATTCAAATCCTCTTCTTTTTGTATCACAATTTCTGATTATGATTTCAAAATTTCTAGATTTTGGAACTCTCCTGGCATTGAGGGTAATTTGGATCAGAAGTAAATCCAACAAAAAAGACTTTCTGTGGTGTGTTGAATTTTACCATGCAAATGGTGTGCTGTTGGTAGGTGCTAGTATACTGTGGAAAGTAAGGGTAACTGACAAAGATCTATGGCATGAGGTGAGTCCTCACTGCTGATCTTGAATGTTCTTAACCAAAGCAAAGACAGCAAAATATGTATCTGATGTCTAAGCTGCTAAGCATTTTTACTTTTTGGGGGCCATGTGATACCAGATTCTAACACTTACAAGTAATTATTCTAGCAGAGCACAGAAGACATTTTGAAAAGTTATTCACTCATTATTGCTACTATCATTTCTTTACTTAATTTTCTGTGTTTTTGTAAAGAGCAACAGAGGAATTAATTTTGGCAAAGATGCTTGAGAGAGGTATCTGCCAGTTTTCAGCCCTGAGGTGCAAATTCTACCCTTTAAGCAATGAATGGGTTCTATCATTTTGTCTTTATAATTCTCCTAAACTCTGTTTCAGGTAAACAGGCTCCTAATCATACGGTATTATATTATTTTGGAACAACATGATTGTTGTGCAACATACAACTGTTGATCCTGAGGGAATGAAGTGAACAGACCTATAATTCAGAGCTATCACATTTGGACAAGTAAAAAGAAGATACGTTCTACATTTTAGTGCTATTAAGTGTCTAAAATTGTCAGTTTTTTCTAGAAAATGCCCAAGAGTCCTAAGTTTTGTTTTTCTCTTTGATGAAAGAAAGTGTTAATGACACAATATTGGAATATTGATGGATGTTATTTAAGAAATCAGAGCAGCAGGAGGGTCTCTGAGCATGTCAAATTGCATCAATCTTCATATTCCTAAATGCAGGCTTGTTACTTACTGGATAGCTTATGTCTTTATATAGTTAATAACATAGCAGACTGTCTTTCCTGCTTTTGCATTGAGTCAGCCTTCATAAGCCTCATACTGAACTTGTATGAGTTTCAGTTGTTCGGTTAATGGAGATTTGAACATTTTTGGCCTTAGGAACTGCCTGGCTTGTATAACAAAATTGCTAAGCCATCTGGGATTTTCATGAGGTACCTGGTCCTGATATATAGAATCTTTAAAGCCTATCATTGCTCATGTTGTCAAAGGTGATTTTGTCCTATTGAGTGTAACAGAAAGAGGAAATTTGTTCATTTCTCGTGGCTGTTTTGTAGCTATGGTATTAAATGGTTTAGTTCTTCATAATCTGTTAAGTAGAAAAGGGATGATGCAAAGTAATTCTGTGTAGTATTTTGGTTTGTATTTAACAAAATTGCAAGGAAAATAGAAAGAATCCAATGAGTGCAAGAGAATTTTGGAACTACTTTTATTCTCTGTCAAGGTTGTTTTTCTCAGAGCATACACACACTAATTATTAAAAAGAATGACATCAGAGTCTTGTGATGAGAGCTGTTCAGTGGAAATCTGTAGAAAATAATTCAAATTCAAGCCAGTATGATATGAGGTTCATTTTACTGCTGGCAAAAAGTAAAGCATGTGTAGCTACTTGCTATTCTAGCATAACACCAAAGTAGGGTCAAGTAGTCAGATGGTACTCATGAGAGCACCAAACAGCGATGCATCTGTTCCAAAAGCAGATGGTGAGGTGACCCAAAGGAAATAATCAGAACAGCGGAGGCCATTTTTACAGCCAGCCACCTAATCTTATATCTCTAATTTAAAAGCAAACAGAAGATGCTTGTAAGATTTGCTGTAGGAAAGAAATGTATTCTCTGCATATACATATATATATGTACTGCACAGTGTAAATATTGCAACAGGAAAATGTGTACTAGTAGTATAATGCTATTAACTTAAGTATACTATATAGACACACTTATATAAGAGTAGAGCTAGGTAATAATGATCTAGCAAAGGAATTTGTACCCATAATATTTTAAATTAAGAATACTCAGTATCAGTCCATAAAACTGATGGAAGTTGTACATTGGCAGGGAAGTTTTTTGAGCACATTTGTTGAAGACAGCTTTTTCCAATGCTGAACATTACTTTGGAATTGTAACCTAAACAAATGCATTTTCCCGACCATATAAAAAATGAAACTTAGACTAAGTCATTAGGCAAGCATCTGGTATCTGAGAGACTAGAATTCTCATACAAGCTACTGGTGACTCATTGCAGTGCCTGTTACGGACTCTAGAGCAGCACGGTTGCTCAGCGTGCATTAGAGGCCCACCTGTATTCTGCAGTTGCAGAATACATAGCTGTTACAGGTTTTGATGCATGATTTTACATCTTCTCACTCAAAGGAGAGAAGTCTGTGCTATTTACTAGTTGTCTGAGTCACTTAAATAATCACTAAACTAGTGGTCATGACATTAGCAGCCAGGTCCTACATACATGTTAATGTGCTGTGGGCAAAGGTATCTACTCGCTGTTCTCTTTTTATGCTGCTTTTTAGGATGTCAATAAAACTTGGGTAGAGTAAAAAATGTGTTGCTTTTGAGATTTGTGCAGAGATTCTCTAGTATTTTATGCTGGTTTCTTACTAATTTTGAACATAATCTTTGCTACATCTTGTTTTAATTGGTAGTGTTAGGTAATTTCAGATTTTCTTGGTTATTTACAGTGTAAGAGTTTTTGGAATGGTATTGATTAATCTTTCTGCTCAAGATTGCATGTTATGGCCTAAATTCCTACTCAGTGCTTGCAGAACATTTGAAAGGACATTGTCTGTTTTCATAGATCATAGCTTGGACGTTTTTAAAAAAGCAAATGAAGGCTTTATGTTGGCTTCTACTTGCAGATTCCAGCTGTACCTGTCCTCTTGTTCTCCAGTATCACAGAATCACAAAATGGCTGGGTTTGGAAGGGACCTTCAAAAATCACCTAGATCCAACCATGGTCAGAGACACCTACCACTAGATCAGGTTTATCAAAGCCGCATCCAACCTGGCGTTGAACATTTCCAGGGATGGGGCTTCCACTCTGTCACAGTTTAACACTGGCTTGGCAATTAAACCGAGTAACAGATTTATATATTAATCTCTCTCTCCTCACTGATAAAAAAAAGAGAGAGAATAAGGAAGAGAGACTTATGGGTTGGAAACTAAACTAGACAACTTCAATGAAACAGTAAGGATAAATAGGAAAAATTACTAAATATATACAAATATACAGGAAAATTGGTACCACGTTCCTCCCCCCTTTCCCCAGTAACTCTCACGTCACCACCGAGGCTGCAGGGCAGCCCTGGGAAAGTCCAGGCTGGAATCCTGGAGTCAGCAGCAGTTGGAAGCTGGAGGCAGGAACACACAGATTCAGGCTGGCAGGGATCAGGACCACAGGCAGAGGAATTGAAGCAGGAAGGGCAGGAAGGGCAGGAAGAAGGGTTTGACCCTTGTGATCCCTCAAATTTATACCGAGTGTGACATGTATGGGATGGAATACTCTATTTGGTCAGTTCTGGCATCTATCTTGTCTGGTCCTTCCCAAAGGAGGGTTTCAGGTGGGACCTCCTTGCTCCTTCTGGAAGGTAGAATGTTCCTCAGAGCTGAGCAGTGTCCTTGGCTCTGCAGACCAGTCACTGGCAGTAACTATAAACATTGAGTGTTATCAGTCCTAGAAGCAGACACTGTCTTAGAAACTTGCTGTTAGTTTCAGCAAGTGCAACTACTTACAAGAGACTTAGCTGAAAGCAAAAGTACAAACCAGAAAATCACCTTTATCCTGGCCCAAACCAGGAAACTGAGCCTAATGCTCATGTGCCATTTCAAATATTTAACTAGGGTATTAATATCCCTTTCTAAAATCTAATTAACGTAACTGAAGTTAAATGCTATAGAAGTATCATGAATATATAGAATATACAATCCTTTAATGATAAATTAATGAGTAGCTGCTGATGCTAATTGGAGTTACATGTTCATGGAGATGACTTGGTTTTTCCCCAATCTGTCTTTATCTTCTAAATTCTTTTAAGAAGCTTCTGAATGAGATGACCACTGGTCCACATCCTATTTCAGAATACTGACAGAAACAATATTCAGTCCATTGATTAGCTACTCAGGAAGCATGTTTCAAATCATTACTGTCAAAACATTTAAAATGCCCAGTTTGGCTTTGAAAGCTTGAAAATGTGAATGGCTTTTGTAAATTCAAACCAGCATGAGTATCAGTGTTGATTTGTACCCTGCAACATTTAAACAACCACAGGCAAAGGCTGAATCAATTATTTCATGCTTAGCAGCCATTCAATCTTGGCATTCTTAGTTATGAAGTTACATCAGTATTTTATAAAACCTGTGGTATGCTAAACTTCTGGAAAAATCCAGCTTTCCTACTTCTGCAAAATTTAATTAACAGTCTCATATAAATACCTTTCCCTCCCACCCTTGCCCATGCTTTATCACTCATCTTTATGAGAGAGCTACTTCTTATCATATTATAATAGTAAAATTTGGCCACAGAAGTTGCTGGTGCAACTTCGTTAGCTCATCCAAAGTCATCAAGATTGTATGAATTTGACTGCTATAGTTGTTCCTCTGGAGAGAAGAATATTCTGAGGAAGCTATTTGGTTCAAAGTTATGTCTCTAATTCTTGTGAAATACTTTATAAAGAAGAGATATCCTTGATCCTTATATTTAGCGGTATCTTGATGTGACAAGTGAAATGATATGACATTTCTTGATATGACAGTGAAAATCTGTCAACCAAGAGTCAGACAACCACTACAGGTTGGTATGAGCTGTAGTGTGTCTTTATATTCTTGAGAATGAACATTTTATTAATATTGTTTTTCTATGCCTTAAATGCAGAGACTGAACACCAATCCTAATTCTCTTCAATTTTTTTGATTCCAGGATAAGATGAAGCATTTTAATGTGTAGTGTTTTCTGTACTTGTTTGTCTGTCCTTGTGAATTTTTTTTTTTAATTGTCAAAACAGACTATTAGTATTAATCTAATTTAATCAAATTTAAATTAACGCAGACAACTTTGCATATGAAGGAATTGTTATGCAAAGCACAATATCTATGTAAGTTAGTAAAATACAGAAGTTAGTGTCAAGAATTTTAGAAAAAAGGAATTACATCAAGTGGAATTTAACTTGACTGACTAAGAATTTTCTTTTGAAGAAATATCTGATTTTTCAAAAGCAGTATTTTTTCTGCTAAGACTTCTCAGCACTTTATTTTTCTTAGTTTCTGTACTACCCAAATTTCATCAATTAGCTTGTGTTTCCTGCAATTCTCTACATTTTTCATGTTTTTAATTCTTTTCTCGTTGTAGCTCTCATCAATATAGACTTTAGTGAACAAGATAATGCAGTATTACTGCTAATCCAGTCTTTAATTTGTCTGTATTAGAGACAGAAGGGCTCTTGAGCTATTCTGTTTAGTGCTACTCCTGTATTTTCTGTAGTTATTCCCTCATTTCAATAGACTTAATTCTTTGCCTTTTTTCATCAGTGCCACTAAAATTCTTAACTGAGTGTAAAACAATTATCTATATAGGGCACTTGGGTGTAACATTATGGACTAGCCAGGCAAATAATAGTAAAATTATTGGATAGTAAACTTTGTTGGTTGTTAAATTATTTGTCAATCAATATATCAACAACCACAAAATAAATAAATAAAAAACTAATAAAGAGTCACAAAACTTCTGTAATTTTTTTTTATATATCTGAAAATATTCTCAGTCCTTCAGATTGTAAATGGATAATATCCTGATCATTTTAGTCAAGAAGTTTCCCCTATAATTTTAGAATAATTGCCATAATTTTCAGTATGTGTTCTAACTTATAAAAAAAACATTGTTTGAAACAAATGTGTAAAAATTGCATAAGTGGAGAATGATTTACAGTCAGTTTTTCTGATGTCCAACTTAAAAGCTGAATGGATAAAAAATAGCAAGTATGACAAAGATCTGGAGAAGGAAGTTACAGATGATCATTTCGGAAAAATCTTTCCTGCTTATTTAATAAATAGCTTAATTATTAGCAATCTTCTGGGTGCTCTCTTTTCTCATTTAACATGGAAAACAGTAATTCAAATACTTAAAGGAAAGAGAATGTCTTAATTAATGAGCTAGAAGTGAGGAGAAAAAGGTAATGACATTCACATACAGGTATTTCATAGCAGTGCCTTTAATTGGAATGAAGAAGCTGGAAGTGAATCATCTCAACTTTCTCGATTTAATATTACACTGTAAAAGCATAGTCTTTATAATTTTTCAAAATCCATCCTGTCCATTGTTTTTAAAACTAATACATTTGGTAATATTTCAGCTTCACTGAAATTGATATTTTTTACCATTTGAATCCATATAAATAAATTAGCTTATTGCAAATTATGTCTCTGATTTCTGTATCTCTTTTCTCCCTATAGTTTAAAGTAAGCACAAGTGCTTAATTGTGAAGGTATTTTGGTAACTGTTGGTTCTAGTTGCCAGGCAAATCTGGTGTTCTTGGACAAGCCAAGGGAGAGTTACTGTTACTGTTTGAAGTTACTGTTACTGTTTTGAAAAATGTAGGCAGTGTATATAAAATTTACCAGTAGGGAAGAATATATTGGGACATAACCTGCCTGTGTTGGTACTCTAACATAAAACTTTTTATGTTAGCTGATCCATAGTTTGTCCCCTCTAAACTGTTAAAAAAACTAACAACAGTTAAAACTTGCTGTGCCTGCAAGAAAGATTCCTATGCACGTGCTTCCTAAATGCAGTGGAGCAAGCATGGATCCAGCTGTTCAGGTTGTACACTAAATTTTCATAACCAAACCTTCTGTACAATGTTAATCAGACTATCAGGACCTGTTGAAGTTGAGAAATTTTGCTTTTGAGTCTGTCTAAAAATTATTACTTTTTTTTTTTTTTATAAATAAGGCTGTACTCCTAGCTACTATGAACCACTGGTAAGGTCTACTTCACTAATTCCAAATTTAATAGATGCTGATACTTCAGTTGTTTTTGTTGCTGTTGTTGTTTGGTGTGTTGTATATGTGTTTTGGGGGGTTTTGTTGGCTTTTTTGTTGGTTTTGTGTGGTGTATTCACTTCTTAGTATTTTCTTTATGTTTTTTACCCCCTTCAGCTTCCTATCCTACTTAACTTGAAAGAAAACTTTCAAAAAAAACAAGGCTTATTTTTCAGTTCATCTCTGCAGAATTTAAGGATTTCTGTTGATGTTTATGAAAACTGTTCTGCTTCAGATACATTAAACATATGGAACCAAGTAAGTTTTATTAGGTATGTTCCATGGGCTCTGGAGAATCTAATAATGAATCACAAAAACATTTCTAGGTTTTTTAACTGAGAGAAACCAGAACTGACTTTTAGTTTCCTTAAACTTTAGACATCTGCAGATTTCTAGTAACATGTAATTGCCTACATTAAAGGCAGAAATCATGAACTTGTTGTTTAGTGGAAAGAACCAGATTCTCCTAGGATACAACTCCTATAACTTATTTTATTTCTCTAAATATAGGAAATAGAAGCATGAAGAATCTTCTAAGAAAAAGGACTGCAGTTTATGTCAGCAAGGCTCTCTTTCCCAGCCCTGTCAGAGCTCTATTTACAATTTACAATATTTACAATTATTTATAGTAGTATTTATAGTATTCCTTTTAAAAGTATTAAACACTAATTAAGTAAAACGATACCTTCTGAGATGTTCAGGAAGAATTTAATCAACTTAAACTTTATCTTACTTTTGTGTAACAAAATTTTAAGCATAGTTGTAACACTGAGGAGAGGAAGCAAAGGAGACAGATTGAGGCAAACAAAGGGAAGAGGGAATAATGCCATCCAGTGTCTGGAGATTGTCTGGGAAGGCCTTTGGACTGTTGTTTTTGAGAGCACTACTTTTGAGAAGGATTAGTAAATTATGTTTGTATTCCAGTAGTGTAGTGGGCTCTTAAGGTTGAAGATGAGTTTCTCACGTGAATTAGCTTTTGGTGTCTGCATATTTCAAAGTAGTCTGGTAAAAAGTCATCTGTCCAGGAAAAACAATTAAAAATGCAACATATGACTCATAGGGCTTTTTATTATAAAGAGAGAAAAACCCACACCAAAGCCAGAAACCTTGTAGAGTTTTTGGAAGGGTATTGTTTGGCTGGGGTCACTGCAGTCCTCCCTTGCCTTTTGCCCTCATAAATGGTTGCTGGCCTTTAGTTACCACAACTAAATACTATTATCTATTTTATTTATATTGTATTTGATGGATCTGATACATTGTTCACCTTACAAATTACTGATATTTAAAGTCTCTTGGTTTTTTTAATAAAGCTGAGTTTGAGTTTATGGACTAGATAATAAGGGCATGGATCACAACAGTTCTGTAGAATCACAAGTCTGTCACATTAAAAAGAAAAAGATAGGACTGGATTTTAATGAATGGTAATTACAGTGAGTGAAACAGGAAGCTATATGTGTATTATTAGAGTGTACAGTTTAAAACAGAAGTGGGACAGCTCCTCAGGCATGGATGAATTAAATACAAAGAGATTCCTTATGAACTGCATACCAGTGCTTTAATGCGGCTGATAACGAGATCAAAGCTACAGTGGAATGATGTTTGGCATACTGTGCAGCCTGTGAACAATGAATGTGCTGAAAAAAGATGCAGTGCTCTATGCTATTTGACTGTAGCTCAAACATAGATTCATATCAGTGAAATTTGTCCAGGCTTGGGATAGCACTACTTACTCTTTTACTTCGGATCCTACTTGGATTCATATTTCCCTTAGTTCGCTTGTGGTATATAAATAACTTTGTTTGTAATTGCAGTAAACAAAAGGGAAAAGTGAGACATGATAGTTCTTCCAAAATGTAAAAAAACCTGAAAACCAGGGTAGTGTAGCAAAGATCCATTTATGGTAAAATCAAAGATGTGAAAGTTGAATGAACTGAGAGCTCCTTTAGATCAGAGCTGTTCAGGACCCATCATCAGGGTTGCATCAAAGAACATAAGCACTGGCATAAATTTGTACAGTTGCATTCTGGTGTTTCATAGTTTGCTGAATGCTAATTGCATACTTAGCACAACCAAACAGTATCAACCCCTTGTAACCATTCTTCCATTTGAATCAGTCACAGCAGGAACAGCTATTGTCAAGGTGTGTTCTTTAACTTTCGGGACTAAGCATGGAGCAAGTCACTTGGTTATAATGGGAAGCTTTGCTCACAGCTCTAGTGCCTGTAACACAGCTGATGGTCCAGTATCAGTATTTCAACTGTGCCACCAGGTGAGGCAAAGGACACTGGTATTGTTTCCTGAGCAGCAGTGACTAGTGGAATGAGGAACTGTCCTTCTAGTCAGAACTGCAAAAAATAAGTAGGGGTCTGAGATAGTAAAATAAATGTGGTAAATTCCCCTGCAACATAAGTTCTGAAATAATGCCATTCTTAAGACACTTTCTAACAGCTCCTTAATTTCAATCCTCTCTTTTTTTTAAATTTAACTTTTTTTTTTTCATTTTATTTTCATTGTAAGTCTGGAAGTATTCACTAAGGAGGTGGGAAGAGGAGTAGACAAGAAACTGGGCAGGATTCTAGTAAATGTCATCAGAATTTTGACACAGTCAATGTGTTTCTCCAGAGTGTTTAGAGTCTTTCAAATTGACATTTGCTCTCCTAAAGCTGTTTTGTCAGAAGAATTTTGACTGACTCCAGTATCTGCAGGATAAAACCAACGTTTCCTTCAAGAGGATTTATTCTGTTTATATGTATAGCCTGAAGGCCTTGAAAGCAAGCTGCTATAGAGAACACTGAAATAATTAAATATTTTTTTCATTTTCATTCTTCAAGGAAGAGGAAGGCATACAATGACTTTCTGATGGAAAATCTGCAAGAATATACTGTTTCACTTACCAGAATTATTCCTACTTGATAATACATCAGTGGAGAGATTGTACTAGTGGAGAGATTACCCATTTTTTGCAATCTCCATCCACTTTGCAGAGATAAATTCTCTTTGCTGTATTCTTTCCCCTTTCAAAGACATGGATATTACAAGTGAGGGAATTCCTTGCATAAGAATATTGCCATATTTTCAATTTATATGTAAAAGTTCATGATGTAGGCCATTATAACTGAATAAATAAAAATCCATATAACAGTAGAGAAAGTCTACAGTGAGCACACTTATAACGATAACCTTACCAAATGTCGTGTTTCAAGAGAATAATAGTTTGGGCAGAGGGGAGCATAAATAATGCATGCAAGTATAGTAAAGAGCTGGCAAATGGTACTTCTCAACAAATGGAGGCTTTTAGTGGATAAAAAGCTCTGAATGAGTAAACCCCAAGGAAATCAGTTCCCAAATGGTTATATAATCCTCCAAGGCCAACTTCAGTACTCTTTTGTCTCTACTTGTACTGACAGCTGGTAGTTCCAACTTCCTGGCAATTTATATTTCCACTGCATATTTACAGAGAGGTTTCTTGTCATAGTATTGACCATACTTTAATAAGGAAGTGGTGGATAATAGCAAAATCTCTGTGGTCCTGGCAGATGTTTTCTCAGTATGGGAGCTTTTGGCAACAGGAACCAGCCTTGTGGCTTATGCACAACAAAGTGAAACTAAACATTTTTTCAACAAAAATAAAGCATTAGCTAAATGAAAGAAGTGAGTCAATGATTTATATTCAGTTCTTGACTTAGAACCAGATTGTCATGGTAATTTTTTTTTTACATCAACACATGCAAAAAATAGAAAGCTAAACCAAATGTAAAGTTAAATGCTGAGAAGATTATGGTGATTTCACTTTCTTCTTATAAAGATGATTGCAAAAGAGAAATTATGGAAAAAGAAAACTGCTTTTAGTTGTATTTTTTGTCAGTCTTTAGCAAATTTTTAAGTGATTTATTTATGGTATGATAAAAAGGCCTAGATAAATCAATCAAAATGCACAAGCCCTGCTGCCAAACAGATGTTGTCTGCAATCATCTTTGTTTATGAAAACCTGTGTTGTAAAATTAGTTCTGTACTGTTAATTCCTTCTGTATGGCAGCTATTTGGCCAAAAAGTATAGCACTTTAAATGGCTTTGCACAGTGACTGTTGCCTTAATAATCTTTAATTTATCATATGTGCATATTAACATTTAATATTCCTATACTGTTCAAGCTATCCATTCAGCTTTTGGGAGGTACTATGAAACAGTAGTCCTTTATGAAGTCAGCTCAGCAGAAATCTATCTATTCACTGTAACCAAGGTGCACTGTATTAGGTCTTTACATTTGCTTCCCTTATGCATATTATAGAATGGTTTGGGTTAGCAGGGCCCTTAAGGCTCATCTATTTTGCAACACTCCTGTGTGAGCAGGGACACCCTTCCACTAGATAAGGTTGCTTCAAGCCCCATTAAGTCTGGTCTTGAACATTTCTAGGGCATCCACAACTTTGCCAAGCAGCCTCACCACCCTCACACCAAAGAATTTCTTCCTAATATCTAATCTAAATCTCCCCTCTTCCAGTTTGAAACCAATGTCCCTTGTCCTATTGCTACATGCCAGTATGAGAAGTCAGCCCCGCCCACAACTTTTTGGTATCCTTTGTATTGTGTATGCAATGTTCAGAGTGAACCAGTGAAAGTCTGCACAATGACTGCATTATCAGGTAATTTAGGTTTTTTCCAACTCAGTATGAATCTCAGTCCAGTACTGTACCAGGTGAAAATTCATCCCTCACTTGATAAACAGATTTGAACATGATAGAGCGTTATGAGGTGTTTGAGTCTAGAACCTTATGAGGTGTTTGAGTCTAGAACCTTCTTCATTAAAGCTGTAAATCTATGACAGTTTCTGTGTCTTGCGTCTTATAGGTTTTGGTTCCCCTGCTTCAAGTTCATCCCATGTTCAATAAGTAGTTGTGATTTTATTTGTAGCACACACTCTGAGGTTTGTTTTGCAGTGTGCTTGGCAAGGCAGTTCTGCCTGATGACTTGACTTTGAAACTTCAGCAGTTCATGAGGAAATGAACCCAGTTATGGCATAGCCAATCAGGAGCATTATAGCTAAATGCCATAAAAAGAAGTAGGAATAAAGTTTTATTTGAACATTAGCACTGAATTCTCAGCCTAGCATCCTGCTTCTGAGGTTTAACAGCTTAGCTCAAAAGCTGTTTAGTCTGAAAAATGTTTTGTTATTAAGGAGAGTAGTATTTTCCTGTAGTTGCGTATGATCTTAATGATTCAAAAGAATAAAAAATTAAGTAAGAAAGACAGACCTAGAAAGTTGATGAACTGAGCTAAGGCTAGAAGTAATGACCATGAGGAATTTGCCAAAACAAGGTGAGACTGCAGTACAGAGCAAGACATCATCCCATCCTGTGAAAGGTTAAGCATGGAACTGCTAGGTTTGGTACAGAAGATCATTTTGCTCATATTCCCACCTACAGCAATATATGTTTAGCTGTAGGTTTCATGATATTAGCAATTATATGTGCATAAACACACCCTCCCAATAATTGATTTTCTGGTTGATATGAAATTTAATAAACTGTGCTTTCTGAACATTATTTTACAGAATTTTTAATATCTTATCATGTCATCCTGTTTTCCTGGGACATCATATTACAGGCCTGTCACATAAAGCAGCTTTATTCTCCATTCCCTAAACAACTATCATTAAATACAGTCTGTCTGTGCATCAGAAGGAAATCAGAAAGAAGCAGACAAGGAATTTTTAATAGCTTATTTTACTTTAAGAGAGATACTAATGTTGATTTGAATTTTTTAGGCTGTTCTGTTTTATGGCTTGCATTTTCGTTACATATGATTAACTTAAGGGGAGGCTAAGACAAATGAAAGATGCTGTTTTGAGGGAGATAAAGGATAATAGATGACAAGAACTAAATAATTCAGTCGACCAAGCTAATGTGCTTGGAAGTCATTAGTCACCTGTGTGATGCTCATGATGCTTCATCATGTACAAATGAGCAATGCAATCCTGATATCTATAAATATTTCTTTCAAATAAAAGCACTGTTCACTGATTTGATTTCAAATTACATTTAATTTAATTAGTTTGATAGGCATGACATATTTGGGAAATCTACAGTGAGTCTCCAAAACTTTCATAATTAAAGCACAAATACTAATTTAAAAAAAAATAATTTGAAAGTTCATTTATGATGTGACCATTTCTGTATTGAGTGTGTAGAATTAGCAATTTGCTAATGTCAGAACTAACATCAAAAATTAAATGGGAGAAGTAACTCAAACAAAATCATATAATTAGGAATTAATTTCAGATTACTCTAAATTCTACAGTTAATGTTTCTCATGGAAAAAGTCCCTACATAGAATTTATATCACAAATACACGATTTCTGATGTTACCTAACTTCTCATAGCCTGTGAAAGTTGAAAAGTATATAGGGGTCCCCTACCTCCTTGAGAGCACTTTTGGCAAACATCTCCAGTGTTTCTAAGATTTAAATATTTTTTTTTGGTGGTGGTCTTTTTTCTAAAGTATATGGCTGGATTAGAGAGAGCAGGCTCACAGTTTAGGCTAACTGGGCCATATTTATAGAAACTAAGTTGACATCTTCCCAGTGCTTGAATTTGCGTAAACACTTCTCCATCTCCAAACAATCTCCAATTGTTGCTTTAATTGCGTTATTTTTAGAATACCACTGATGATGTTTTACAGTTTTATTTACTCTGAGCTCAAGAACAAACAGCAATAAAAAGTCATTAAGCAAATAATGCTGTTTTCAAAGTTCTGGAGCCTGGCAAATGGCATAAGGTTTCCTTTCAAATCTGGACTAACCTGGGCTATGAAGGAACCTTTCTAATGAAAGGGGCAGCTTTTGAATGTAGTCCCTAAAGAATAATTATAATTTTCTGGAACCTTATTTGCACGCCAAGTGGCATAGGTGGAATACCAATATGTGCCTTGGGAGCCAGATGAGGGGACAGTAACATATATTATTGTAGCTTCTGCAATAATATTTAACTGTATCAAGGGATACATTAGGAAGGCTACTCTGGCTTATCTGAGCATTTTATATAATATTTAATGCTATAATATATTCATTTGTTACATACTGAGGGTAGAATTTCATTATGGACATGGAAGGAAATAGCTGCAGTTTACTTTTTACAGAAAGTTTCAGTACGGTAAACATCAAGTGATTTGGATGAGCTGGATCTGTGCTTTGTGGGTCTCCAACTTTTCATGTAATTTGGTCTTGGTTTCTGACTTTGTGGAGGAGATTTATTTAGGGATGGATTCAACATTTTGGCTAGTGAAATCTCAATTTAATCCAAATAAAGATTTCTGAAGTTTTCTGGAAATGTGGTACTTCAATACACCTTTATTAGTAGCCAGTTGTGAAGAATTTATGTTCACCCTGCTTTGAGCAGGGGCATTGGGCCAGAAGACCAGCTGCATAGCTGTTGAGCTTGAATATTTGTATGATTCTGTCTATCTGTGTGCTGCCTGTGCATATCTCACTGTTGCTGAATTAATAAATTAATTAAAAAGACATGGCCATGTTCTTAACCTTCAGTTTGGACACCCTTTCTAGAAATGGATGTGTGGGTAAGGAGGTGAATATTGACCTAGTGTTGTTTACAGGCACTGATGTAATCTACCCTTCCCATAGGTTAGGTATTGACTTATGTGGAAAGGAGCCGGTAAAGCAATGTGCTTTAGCCTAAATCTGTTCCAGAAAAGTCTGTCTGTGTCTTAATACAGAGTTTTATGTAGATATTTTTGGAGATCTGTAGTCTTCTCTCCTGCTTGCAGAATAGGAAGCTTTGATACCAGTCCATGTTGCTCCAGGCTTTAGCCAGATGGGGCTTGAAAGCTTCCAGGTGTGGAGGCTGCAGAGCAAAAAGCAGCTCCTTATGTCCACTGTAATGAACTACTTCTGTTTCAGCTTTAACATGTTGCTTCTCATCCTACTTCCACATACCACTGTGAGTCTGGCTATGTTGTTTCCCTCTGAAAAATTCTGTTCAGTAGGTGAAAACAAAATTATGTTTTAATTGCTTCTTCAGAAAAACTTATGAAATAAAGTTTAATGAAATTCAGTTTTCTACCTTTCTCACTGCCTCCCACCCCATTCACTAGTAGATGTTCTCAGCAGGCATTGTACAATGTCTTAAGTTCCATCAGAGGACATTTCTGATTGCTTTCTCAACAACAACAAAGAAAGGAATTGTAAGAATTTTCGTGGCAACCAGCTGAAAAATCAAAGAAGTATAGGAGATTAAAGAAGTCTACATAATAAGAATTCTGAATCAGTACAACATCATGCTGTTAATAACATTTAATCCAAAAGTTGTGTGACATGTGCCTCATGATAAATAAAGAGAATTTTGTGGCTCTCATTCTTAGCTGTCCCCCAGGATAAAAGTTCAAAAAATAGTATGACTCCACAAGAGAATATTATTTTTAAGGAAGAGATTTTGTTGTCCATTCCTGTACTTGAGGAAAAAAACAATTACCCATGCTCAACAAAAGTTTCCAGGTTTGGATTTTGCTCATAGCTGAGGATTTGCCATTTCCTACTTTCCTAGGCTCATATAATCTTGTTTTAATCTCAGTTGGTTTTAAAAGATTAAAAGCACTTGTGAGTTTGATTTTACAGTATACAAATTATATTATATCTGTGGCCTGAAATTTACAAGAGTTATAGCAGTGACAGAACAACAGGAATTTCCCGGACTAATGCTTGCAGTATACTATGAGATTTGTTCAGATGAACTGCACATTATATTTGAGCATATATTTTATTTGTCTTGATGTATTTTTATTAGAAAAACTCTAAAAAACAGTAGTATACTTAAATTGTGGGATGGATGCATTTTTTAAAATACCATAGGTTTTATTTCATTTAATTTAAGAACTTTCATGACATGCTTCTATATTTTACTCCTTTTGACATTAGTGGCTGATCTTTATTGGGATTTTACTTATTTTTTTAGCTGCTTCTGAAAAATTCATTATATGTTCTATATTCCATAAATTTAACAGATATAACAGTAACAGCAACCATGTTTTTCTATAGACACTTAAATAATTTTCTGTCAAAAACATTAATAGACGGGCATTTTCAATAACTCTGTATCAACACTGAAAACCAAAGTGGGGAATGGATGACACTTCCAATATAGTCAGAGTTTTAACTTCCTCAAACTGCATTCTAAGGCTTTCCTAGGTTCATTGAAAAAGCACTGACATTTCAATTGGAAATCTCCCTAGAAAATTTTTCCACACTGTCAAAATATTTTTCTTTGATATGACACTACATGTTCCTTGTCTTATTTTTGCTATTACTGCACACAGAACACTAAATACTTCATCTATCTAACTTCTCTACTCCCTCTGCTAGCCATCATTTGCCAAATATATGCCGGTACTAGTAGATATGGAGCAATATTTTATTTCCATGTGGGCAGACATGCAGTGTTAGATCATCTCTGAACTTCAGAGATTATGTATATCAGTCTCCAATGCCAGATAAAAAACTGTATTGGGTGAGCAAACTGAACTGGTCTCCCATCCTGAAAATATGCTGAATCAAATGACGTATCAAATTAGCAATGCCATTTATTGTCATTCAGTTTAAATGAAAATACATAGCTCTTTAAGTGCACAAATTTCAACTGGAAATATTCTTGGCTACCTTGCAAACAAAATATTGTACCTTGTACTGGGTCTAGTGGCAGAGGTAGTTCTAAGTGCTGCTTTTTAGTCCTACACACAGCTTTGAGATTTTCTCACACTCTTGCTATATATTTTTAATGGTTAAAGGAAACTGCTAATGTAGTTTTACTGTTATTGATGAGCTTAAAATAATGTATGCATTAGGAGTGGTGGTTCTTAAGCATGTTGGCTTCATAATCCTTGTACTTCATGTTTTTTGATGTCTATTTTTTTTTTAAATTAATAATTTATTTTATTTAGTTGATTAAAACACATCTGATGGGTAAGTCTTTTGCTATTAAATTTCATCACGTGTTAAAGCCACTGGGAGGACCTGAGATCAACATGGAAGGAGAATGAATGCACAATTCACTTTTAGATGCATTAGCATCTTACGGACAGGAACTAAAGATGATTATTTCATATTTTATTCTGTGTCTTAAGATAATGAAATCACTAATAAGTAAAGCTGCAGGCTATTATGATGTATTGGCCTCACTTAAGGATCTAAGTTTCAAAGGACCTGAGTACCTTGTGTGAGTAGTCTAGTTGTCACGGTTTGACACTGGCCCAGCAGATAAACCGAGTAACAGATTTATATATTAATCTCTCTCTCCTCACTGAGAGAGAGAATAAGGAAGAGAGACTTATGGGTTGGAAACTAAACTAGACAACTTCAATGAAACAGTAAGGATAAATAGGGAAAAATTACTAAATATATACAAATATACAGGAAAATAGATACCACGTTCCTCCCCCCTTTCCCCCAATAACTCTCACATCACCACTGAGGCTGCAGGGCAGCCCTGGGAAAGTCCAGGCTGGACTCCTGGAGTCAGCAGCAGTCGGAAGCTGGAGGCAGGAACACACAGATTCAGGCTGGCACGGATCAGGACCACAGGCAGAGGAACGGATGGAATCCTCCCGGGATGCTGAAGGGAGCAGAGAAGGCAGGAAGAAGGGAAGCCGGAAGGAAGAAAAAGTGTTTGACCCTTGTGATCCCTCAAATTTATACCGAGTATGACGTGTATGGGATGGAATACTCTGTTTGGTCAATTCTGACATCTATCTTGTCCGCTCCTCCCCAAAGGAGGGTTTCAGGTGGGATCTCCTTACTCCTTCTGGAAGGCAAAATGTTCCTCAGAGCTGAGCAGTGTCCTTGGCTCTGCACACCAGTCTCTGGCTGTAACTATAAACATGGAGTGTTATCAGTCCTAGAAGCAGACACTGTCTGAGAAACTTGCTGTTAATTTTAGCAAGTGCAACTACTTACAAGAGACTTAGCTGAAAGCAAAAGTACCAACCAGAAAATCACCTTTATCCTGGCCCAAACCAGGACACTAGTGAAGAACATCTTGGAAAATTCTAGTGTTAGTTATGTTTTTAGAAAGTAAAAATAAAAAAGTTAACATCAATAACATCATCTGAAGGTGTGGATTCATAAATGGAAAACTCTGAATAGACCCTGTCAACAAGGGCAGTAAGAACAATCTCTCTTAAGTGCTAACTTGCAGATACAAATCGGGAACACAAAGCTTTGCCTAAAATGGAAAATTTCCTCCTCTGATGTTGAAATTCACATCCAGTCAGTCACACATCCTAGACAAATCTCAAATTAAAAATAAAAACCTACTTGTTTTAGAAGGTAGAGGCTGCTTTTCCCATTGTTTTTTTTCTGTCTAGCAGTTCAATTTTAAACAACATTCAACATCTACAGTAGAAATAACAGACACTTCATCTGAGCTTCATCTGTCAAAATAAAACTTTCTTTTTTTTAGACAGTTGTGCTTCTAGGTTCAGTCTGTATATTGATTTTTTCTAGCTGAGATGTCAAATAATGCAAAAAGATGAGCTAAAATAGATGTTGAAACTTTTTCATTGTATATTTGAAATGTTAAGGAAAAATATTATTTATGACTAAGGAAAATGACAAGTGTTGTTTTGACACTTAAAACACTGAAAGATACTTTGTAAGAAGGCAAAAGTGTTGGACTTGGCAACATGAATTCCCTTTCATTTTGTCACAGAAACTCATCTGTGACTGAAAATCACCATCACCCACAGCATCAGCTTTTCAGCTGTAAGTTACCCTCCTCCCTTGGACTGGGAAATGTTGACATGCACTGTGCACAGCAGTCCAGAGCTATAGACACCTTCCTGTGTTATCTGACTACATGTCAGTCATGTAAGCAAGGTCCACTCAAAAAGAAGAATATTGTGAAAGTTGAGAGATATCATGGAAGGGCATGGTGCAAATGGGAGGTCATACTTTGGTAAAGCAGAGACAGACTCATGCATGTAAAATTTTATTTGTACCTTTGTGTGTGCCATTAACAACATTGATTTTTTTACCCACCTTGACATAACTTCCTAATGGTATGTGCTCACTGCTTCTCTCTGGACATCAGAGCACCAGAAACTCAGCTTCCCAAGGTATCTGAATTGATGTTCTGACTTACAGCTGTGTTTTCTGTATTTAAAAAAATAATCCAATAACTTCTCTGTAATGAAAGAGAAATCTTGTTGGCAAGTTTCATGGGAATTAATGGGAGAAAATCTGGAGTCATAATGATTATTGTCTTTTCAGTAATAGTCTGGAGCAAAAGTGAAGAACTAGCTTAAACTTACTTATGATAGAAAATCTACAGGATAATTACACCTTTATTTTGAATCTTACTCCATTAATATTTACTCCCTTGCTAGGAATTTTTAACTATGGTTACAAATATAATAATCTTCTATGAGGAAAAAAAATCCAATCCATCTTTCCCTTCTCATTGCAAAAATACAATTGATTTCTGATTGGCAGCCCAAGTAAATGGGTGGATATTTTTTTCTAGATGTAAGGGACAGTAGATTGGACTGAAGGAAATTATTTTATTTCATTGCATTATAGTTGTGTTGATAACAATGAAATAATAAAGACAGAAGTCAGCATTACTGATAGGTGACATCAATAAAAAAGGATGTGTTTAAAAAAAACTTGGTGGCATTGTTGGTAGAATGAAATACTTTCCTATGAGTAGATATAAAGGCTTTAAAAATATTGACAGTGCTCCTCAATGTGAAGACTTTTTATGTACTTGAAAATTGGCCTGATCTTGCTCCAGATTTTCAGTCACCCTAGTGCCACTTTGGTTTTCAGTCCTGGAATATTCTGAACAATGTGAGTTTACAGGAGAATAGTAAGGAGAATAATATGCAACACAAGAGTCTTGAGTCTTTGATGTTGTTGGTAACTACAGGCATGGACACTGTGTTGGGTTTTAGGCATAAAAAGATTCAGAAGAGTAAGAGCAGCTTGTTCCTACAGAGGCTCTGGTAGGAGGATGAAGGGTGATTTAACTGCCACCAGGATTATCAAAGTTGATGTGAATTCAATAGAATCACTTTCCATTAATAAATGCAAATGTCATGGGTGGTGTCCTCTCTCTGGTGACTTATGCTGGGATAAGGGTAAGTAGAATAAGACCAAGATTTATTTGTTAATCTATTTTTAGAACTTTGCAGGTTTTAACAGTGTCCCTTCTTTTATTTTTAAAACCTCTTTTTCTCATATTTCTTCTACTTCTTTCATATCTGTTTAAGAACTTGATATGTTTGCTCTGTGAGCTGTTGCCACCGAAGCATAACATCACTGAAATAATCCTAGAAATGTTCTGTCATCTCCTACTTGTAATGAGTCTTGATCCAGAAATTCAGAGGGCACTGAAAATAATTCTTACCCTTGAAAGAACATGTTCTTTAGGAAAAGGCCTTCAGTACCATGCAAATACTATTAAAAATGGTGGTGCCTTCAGAATAAAAGTTGGAACACATTTTGTAAGTCTTCCCTGAAATAGGAATGCTTCTTAAGGTCTGTTGGTTTTGAGGGAAAAGAGAATCATGAACTCTTCCAGAGGCATTTTCTTTTCTTCTCTCATCTTTTGCCCATTGTTTGAAATGCTCTCTCAGACACTGAAAACTGCTACATTCTGTTTCAGAGAACACATTATATTCTTCTCACATGCAGTATACTTCAAAACATGTTAGGGCATCATTTGAAGGCACAAAATACATGTTGACAAGGATGAAAGGATTCTCTGTTCCCCTGTTCATATACTGTAAGCAAATTACTCTTGTACTATTCTTAGTCCTCATTTTCTCTTTACCATGGAAATTGACGGGAAAAGTTTATTTAAAAAAGGGAAATACAAGATCCATCTAATTAACCAGCTGTAAGTCCCAGAGAGGCTTGTAGTGTCTTACAGTGACTAAAAAAATGATGGACAGATAATCAAAGCTTAATAAATACAAAGTTGTATAGTATTTGGTTCAGATTCTTTTCAAATCCTGGAAATAAATCTTTATACACAGTCTTTCAAGGAGTGTTGCACTTTCTCATCTCAGTACAGTTATTTTTATTAAACTCAAAAGAACCTCTTACAAACTGAGAGAGCTAACTGTTGTCATGGTATGCTGAATCAATTATTTTTACGTGCAAATGTGAAAAGTCATCTATACAGCATTTTAAACAAACTGCTGTGGCTTAGTATTACCAAAGTCAGAAATAAATCTGGAGAAGTCTGTTAAGGCCATAGCAAAAACCAGACAACCAAAGATACCCTAATCCAAAACTGGAAAAGTAAGTACATTTGCTTTATGTTTTTCCCATTATCCCCTTCTCTTTGAGCTGGGGAGAAAAAAATCCCAGTACAGAAAAGGAAGAAAATAACAAGAGTGGAGTGTGAGGAAAACAAGGTCTAAGTAGGACTTCAGAAACACCTTTGCATAGAAAATTGCAAATGAATTGTAAAAGAAGGAAGTCAATACATTAAAAGGATAAGGAGAACACATATTGAGACAAAACTTGAAATGAATAAACAATTTATTATAGCCACTGATCAGTTTTGTAGACTTTTCCTATTTTTACTATATTGATAATAAATAGAAATTGAAAATATATACAATTTCTTTCTTTGAAAACTGGAAGAGGAAACTTTAAGTCTAAATTTACATGTAGGGTCACAAAATTGTTTAAGGCAGGCAAATCACTGAAATCAACTTGAAACAACACTACAAACACAGCTTGCTTTCTCCAATGTGTGGTGTTGTTAAATGAGATGATAGTTTGTATAATACTCCAGCTCATGGAGTATTCTATGGTTGTTCTCTAGCCCACTGTAGGACCTCACATGTCTGCTGAGAAGACCTGAGGAGTACAGTGACATAGCACATGAAAACAAAGTGGTTGCCTGAGAATATCAGGTCGTTGTCCAAATGCTGAGTCCACAGCTCTGAGAGAGTGTACTCATTACGACTGTCTCCTCCCCAGTCTGATCTAATTTTATGATTGGACGGAATATCCCCTTGCCCAGTAATTTAAGTCTCAAGTGCAGTCTGAATACATTTTTTTTCTGCTATCTAAGAGTCACTGTTAGGAAGGCTTAAAATATCCTGTGCCCTAGCCACAGAATACGTTTGACCTGAGTGTGGACTGCAACATGAGGCACAGTGTTTATGGCAGTCAGTTTGTTTGCCTCTTGATGTTCTCTTTTGATGCTCTCCTTTGAAAAACACATCTCGCAAAATCAATGCAATGCCCACTACAAATTCGATTTTTATCTTCTAAAAGCTACAGCTCATACTCAGCATTTCAAAGCACAGGCTGTCGGTATATGTAAATGTCTTGCAGGTATGATTTTAATGCCAAACAGCATGGAAGTTTTCCATTACTTAAGATATCTCTAGATGGATATAGGTATCTGTGTTCTTTCACAAGTTTGATGATTTTTCTGTAAATGAAAAGAAATGATTGGTGTGGTTACATGGCTGATTTTTTCATATTAAAATGTTAATCTCTTTTAAATACCATGGACATTTGCTGGAATAATTGACATTCATTTTTCATGTACATGTGTTAAATGTCGTTAACTTGTACAGTTATGAGGGCAGATGAATTTCAAGGAAAATACAATTTGGCAACATCTTCCTTTTAGTTTTTTGTAACACTATCAGGGTACAAAAACTGATGTTTGTAAGTTGGAGAGACAAAGGAATAGAAGGTTAAAAAAGCATGCATCTAACAAAAAATAAGCAGATGCCTTGTATGTTGATTTCTTTATTGTCTAAGAAGCAAAACAAGTTACTGTGAATGTAAGTTAAAAGCACGAGATCCTCTGTTCTTTCAACAAGGAGCTTGTGGTCTACAGAGAGAACTGAATTTTAAGTGGATATTTGAAAATGGTTACAGTAATGGACCAAAAAGTAGAACTCTATCCATTGAAAGATGTTGCATGCTTTTTTATTCAGTCGACTTAATCCCAGAGAAGTCAGATATTTCAGTGAAGTTGGAGAAATTTTTCATGAAGTTTAACTTTGAATGCTAATTAAGTAGTCTGAGTCACTCTTGTATTTTGGGGGCAGTCAAACTGTATGTTGTTGTTGTCTTATCCATTCTCCATTGTTTTAGCACAGAGCAACATGCAATTACACAACTTCATTTTTGTAACATATGCATCCCAAACATGGCTTTTTTTCCAAATATCACTGACAACCCATTCATCCAGGCACACTGAGCTTCCTAGCTCTGCTCAGCCTCTCCCTCTCCACAGTCACTATATAGACAGAACCTTCATGTCTCCCAGGAGGAGATGTGATAGAGATGTCAGGCTCTGCCAGGCAGTTAGGCAGAAACCGTCAGCTTTTTGCAGCAGCCTGCAAGTTCCACATAGTCTCAGATACCACTCTGAGATCAGGTAAAGTGACACTTGCAGATCAAGTGCATGTTCAAGTGAAGCACTATACAGGTATGAGAATACCCTCACCTTTGCATTCTTACTGGGCATGGTATACTTCCTTGGGCAGGGACAGCTAGCTGTGATTTGTATAAATTAAATCTACATTTGCTAGTTCCCACATTGAGATAAGTGTTACCATACTGTACATGAAGTTTGACTATCGGTCTAAACGAATCCTCATTCAAAGTTCTGGCAGAGGCAATTTCTATCTGAAATGCAAGTTTGAAAAAGTTCTGTCTGTTAATGTGGCAGTTACAATACTGTGTAGGGACCTATATAGGGGATTTTTCATAGGGTAAACTTCTAATTTTAAAGTGCCTTCCTATCTAGCCCTGCCTCCAACAGCATTTCAGAGTTTGTGCAGATGTCTGTAAGAAATTAAGACTTTGGAAATGTGTGGTATAGCCAGTACTATTTTGTTTACCCATTTGCAAGCTAATGAACAATCTCTAGCTTTAGAAATCTGTTGTGGCTGATTGAGTAGTGCAACAGGGGAAGCAGGTGGGATTTGTGACAATAGTCTGAGGCAGAAATGCTTGCCTCTTTCTGACCTTTTGATATTGATATAAAATATGTACATCTGCATATAATTAGCTCACTTTAAAAGTTCTTTTCACATTCGTTTAGCAGTTTTGCTGTTTTCTAGTTAGTCTGAAATTTCTTTCTTGAATGTTATTTTGTACTGTTAAATATAATTCAAAATATTTTCATTCTTTTAAATAATGCATTAATGAAATATTAATGTTACCAAATAATTTTATTTCCACTTCCCAATCAAACTAACAGCATTATGCTGCATTATTTTGAAGATTTGTGAATGATCCTTTTGAGGTACTGTATTCACATGCAGAAAGAGCAAGGAACAACTTACAGTTTTTATGAATATCCACTTTTTCATCAGTTACATCACTGTGTATCCTGAGCTTTGGTGTATTCCTCTGTTCAAAAGTGGAACTTAAGAAGGACAAAGTTGTATGACCTGGTGAGAGCTGGATCCTAAATCAAGTTTGTCTTCTATTATCTATGCTCTTATGCTGTGTATAAATGGAATGTGCTGTGACATACTACTGTGCATAATGTATGAATCTTCTCATTATGGTAAATTTACAGTGATTATAGTCTTAATTAGCTTAGTACCTACAAAATGGCTGGCAGTGAATTAGACTCCATTCTCCTCTCACATAAGGTGTTCCTATTGTGTTTCTCTTATTCACGTTAAACCCTTCAACGACTGGTACTTTGAGTTGTGTCTCTGTGATGTTAGATTACTAAAGGGCTTTAATTTGATCCTGACTTTTAGTCTTTGGGGAGATAATACAGCTATGGTATCAAAAAGAGGTGTTGAATCTTAATAGGTTCTGGTTAAAGATCTATAGTGAAGTGGAGTTGAGCTGTGCTGATGTTGATATGACATGCAGTAATTTCAGTAATATATTCAGGACAGCTCCAATAGAAGCAATGTGGAGCTGGGACCTGTGTAACCAAGTTTTCTTTCTGTTACTTATGTAACTTCATAGCACTGTGGTAGAGGAGGCAGAAATGACCAGAACAGGAGATAAATTAGGCAGAGGGAAAATGAAAAAAAAAAATCTATCCTGACAAAAACATGCCTTAGAACTACAACCACCTCCTTGTACGTGTGGAGAGAATTAGTAAATATGTACTTCATGCAACAGTTTGCAGATGCTGCATATTGTAATACTGGAAAGATTGCATACCATAGTCTTCAATCAGTGTGGTTCATCCTGCTTCCTTCAGAGCCTCACAGGCATAATTTGACCTCCATGTACTAATTTCTGAGCCTTTTATTTTCCTCATCATGTTCCAGTCCACTGAAGTATTTCAAACATTTCTGTTATGATTGAAGATGTAATTAGAAAAACTCAAAATTAAAGCAATAAACACTTTTTATGGGTATTGCTATGATTTTTGACTATTTACATCGGGTACCTTTGAGAATTCACTGACTTGCACACAGTATCATGGCGTCTAAATGATCTAGTGAACACTGAAGGGTAAAGCATAGTTATCAAACCTCTACAAATGTAACTTTTCCTCTGTGACCTTCAGTCCTAAAACTACACTAAACACATTTGGTTAATTTGGTTGTGTGCGAATACAATTACCGTGTTTTGTGCAGTTTTCCTAATTGCACACCCATATTATAAACAGGTATAGTTGCATAGGAGAGTTTCAAAACTATAGTTCCAAAACTATAGAACTCAGCCCAAACTAATCTTTGTAGAAAAGATGGGAGTTTGATAGGGGAAGAGACAAGCTGATAGCTTTTCATCAAACAAGATTCACATACTTGCCAAGCTGGATTTGTCAATTAATTAAAAAAAATACCTCAGAAAAAAATAATAGTCAAAAAAGAGACCAGGCCCCTCAAGCCCCAAAAAACCAAACCAGTTCACATATGCACTTGTACAGCCACAGAATGTTTGATTTTATTTAAACCTGAACCTTGGTGCCCAGAAAGCATATCATTTTGAAGAAGAAAAACAATATAATCACTGAGGTACCATGGGGAATATAGATGGCATTAAAAATGTATTTTGACTGGTCTCTGCTACCAAACTTGGCTTGAAGGCACAGGGATGCTTTATAAGCAAAAGGAATTATTATAAATACTCTGCTCAAGCTACTATAATTAGAATATAATATGGATGGTATATATTCTGATGAGATTGAGTTAGCTTTTTCACATTTGAAAAAGTCAGGAATATTGAAGGTATGAAAAACCTCAGCACCTTTGCAGAAAATACTTGTAGTCACAAAACAATATGGGACTAGGTAACTTTTAAGATCCCTTCCAACCCAAACCATTCTAAGATGTTTTACTGTTTCAGTCCTCTGTTCAATACCACCCCATTGTGCAAACCAAAGGCAACTATAGCTGGTTCTGGTATACTTTTGATTCCTCACAGATTTTAGGGTATGTTCTGAAGCAGTTTCTGTCCATGAGGTGGTTTTGTGTTGCTCTCATCTCTTCTGCACTGCTGTGCTCTCCCTTGGTAGCAGCAATTGGTGGAACATAGTTCCTTCCTTTCTCATACTCAAAGGGGAAAAAGAAACACCAGAATCAGTGTTGAAAAAAGGCATGAGATTCTGGGGATGATGTCTCAGGCTATTCACAACATACATTGGTTTCCCTCAACGCCCTTTTTTTTCATTCATGGATGGCTGCTTACATGGAGAACCTGATGATGAATATGATAATGGGTATGTGGAAAGAGAACACAATTAAAACAAGGCACTAGAATTGATCCCTTTCCTGTTAGGTCAAGAGATGTGAGATGTCTTATAATAATTTGCAGATATTATCCTATTTCTGAGTGTCAAAAAAACTGATGATGGGGAGGAGGAAAGCAACATAACGCAAGTTCTTTCATGTCTCTGTGTGACTTACAAATACATTATTAATTTACTCTTTAAATTTTTACATCATACTTGCTGCTCTGAAAAGTAAATGAGAATAGCTCATTTCCCAGAGGCTCATTCAATGTAAATGACAGATGTAGAGATGACAAGACAAACTAGCAAGATGTAACTTAGAGGGGTTTTATTGTTAATTTTTGAAGTAATTCTGTGCAACCTCCTCACTATATCAGGTTTAATAAAAGATGAGTATAGAATTTATTTACTATTATAGTGATAATGTAAAGTACTAAATAATGCACTAATAATTGCTTTATTATGGCTAGGAATGTAAAAGTAATAGGAATGTAAAAGTAATAAGATTCAAAGATGGTGAGGTAGGTGTGTGGTCTGACCTCACTGATTTGCATTTGTCTCAAAGGAGCAATTTTAAAATGAATAGCCCTGGCTAAGGTGGAGGACTCGGCTGGCCAAGAGCAGAGGGTGACACCTCGGGATGTGATAAGACCTACTGGGTGGAGACTGCCCCTCTTCTCTGAGCAGCAGCCTGCAATGCTGGGTGGTCCCTCCAGGCACAACTGAGCCACCTTGATTGTACTTTCAAAGGACCTGGCTAAGGGGGCTGGAACAGAGTAAGGATGGCACCAGGAATAAGATAAGAACTGATGACTGGGTGGAGACTACTCCCCTTTCCTGAGGGCCAACCTTCAATTCTGAGATGTCCCTGGAGGCATGATTATGTACCTGGCTAAAGTGGCTGGAGCAGAGGAGGAATGGCACCTGGAAGAAGATAAGAATTGATGAGTGGGTGGAGGACTACACCCTTCTGCTCCCCTCCAGGCAGCCTGTCTTCTAATGAACCTGGCTGACTGACAGCTGCCCCTTCGGAACAAAAGGGACTCAGGGGTATATATGGCTGTCCATGCTTTGGTTTTGTCATCTCCTGACCCACTGCCATTTCCACATCAGACCCTGACCAGAATCAGTGCCATCCTGAAGAAACTCGCTGGACAGCTGTACCCCTGGTGGTGACTCTCTCTCTCTCTCTCTCTCTCTCTCTCTCTCTCATTCTTCCCACTGTCTTACCCTTTATTTCTCCACTTTTCTCTCATTCTTTCCTACTACTTTCTTACCACTTTTCCTCTCTCTCTCTCTTATATCTTCTTTTCCTCTCTCCCTCTTTTGCCTGGCTCTATATTTTTGCCTGTGTCAATTGTCAAATCAAATCTGCTTGCACCCGACCATTTCTGGGGTTGGACTTTGTTTCGCGGATCCAAAACAAAAATAAATTTTAATGTTACCTCAGACGGTAACAGTAGGTAACTAACAATGCCTAGATTTTGGAAAGCACAGAGCAAATCACATTGTTATTTCTGAATGCTTCTGGAATTATCTGCCTGTTAGTTTTCGTGACATCAGAAAACCTCCATAGCTGTTTATTGGTACTTCTAGACATATGAATTTGCTTCTTATTTTGTGTGTGTGAAGCTTAGCTGTCATTCAGGGACACACTAGAACTGTGCAAAGGTCTAGAGTTGCTACTGATTTGGAAAGTCTGAGCAGTTCAGCCCTTGGACATCTCTGAACAAGAAGCAGGTGTTCCTCCAGCTGGAGCTTAGTGGGATTTGAGATCAAGATCACTGAATAATACATAGAAAGAACAGACTAAAAGTAGTCATGCCCCACTGATGCAAAGGCAAACAGCTCAGAGCACTGACTGATCACAGCTTTTAAGTGGTGGACACATGATCAGTCCTAGAATCTCCATGCCTTCTCCCTTGTCAACTGTGTTTTGAAAACTTGCCTCTTCTGATTTTCTCTTCAGGGAAGAGTCTCAGTTGCTTTGCTATGGAAGCATTTGCAGTCTTGCAGTGAACAGAGGTGGCTTCTGTTAGGGCCTTATGTGATAGCTTTGCCACAGGGAAGTGTGGGATTTCAGAGCTGCTCTGACTTGAGCACTTCTTCATTTCCATTAGCCATTTTTATTTCTTTATTCCGGCATCTGCCACTCAGTGTCATGACTTAAACAGCTCCTTACCCAGCTAGTTGGTTGCTTTGAATCCAACACTGAGATACAGACCTCTACTGTAAAAATTATTAAGGAAAAACTTGGAGTTGTATGTCAACATAAAATGATGTTGAGCCTAGACCCTAAATCCAGGCCTCTTAGATTCCCACTGAGGACAATGGTCCCAGAATCAAGTTGCCACCACACTTCAAATAATCCAAATCCTTCACTGGTGTTCTATCCCTAGTTGCTTTTAATAGTAGCCTGTGGAGTTCAGCATAACTGGCTCTCTTGGAAACAAATTACTCTGCTTTATTATTTAGATTATTATTTATTGTTTAGATTACTATTTCAAAAATAAGTACCAGATTTCAGCCATTTCTTCACAATTGTCTTAGTAGAAAGAAGATTTTGAAACTATTGTTCCTACTTTCATTTAATCCAGGATAATACTGTTTTATACAATTGCATGCTAAGGAGGATTGCTACTGGTTCCAGCTTTGCTGTCTTAAAGCACTAGCTGTATTGAGATACAAAAAAAAAATACAATATAGCAACAATATTAACTAAGAAACTAATCTTTCTCTAAGGAGCTAAGATTAAACATCAATTTTATTTACCTCTGTTGAACATTCAAGTCCCATTGACAATAGAACATGAACTTCTTACAACATTTTTGACAAGAGCCACTTAAGACAGTCTTTACAGATATTTTTCCCCTCTTTTTTATTAAACGGTGAATTTAGTTCCTGTGGAACTTTAATAATTTTAACTGCAGCTGGGAAAGGTGTTTGTTTCTCTGTCTAATAAGTTTATCTTTTTAATAGTCAATTAAAGGATAGATTGACTACTATTAATGCAGCTCACTGAGCTATAAATCTTAATCTATAAATCTTAGATTTATAAAAGTTGAACTAGTGTATAATGTTAGTAAAACACAGTAAATTAATATGGAAACATTTCTTATTGGTGTAGGCTTGGTGACACTGTGAGTATATTACTGGATATTTGAAAAATTAGAATATTGTAGCATGTACTCCAAGTATGTACATACTTACATGTACACAATGACAGCTTTGTAGTGACGATGTATTATTGGAAATCTCACAACTGCATCAAGTGAATTATTAAGGTCTTTTCTATGAAGTAATTCAGGCATATTCAGACATGAGTATTCATTTAATCCTTTTATTATGCTAACTATGGTTGAATCAATGTTGATCTACACCAAAAGATGCTCACTGGACTAGATGACAGTGCATGACAATAAGATGTTACCAGGATGGGAAATCCTACAAGCAAAAAAGCAACACTTTATTACATTTTGAGTTGTGTTCATATTTCTCTGAATTATTTGAAATATCTTCCATTCACCCCAGGCTGCACAAGACTTTGATTTGTAGCTTTATTTGTAAAGCATTGAAAAGTTTTTTTCAAGCTATACAGAAGACCATAGCAAGGAAGAGATCACAAAGGATGTTGAAAATTCGTACAAAAGACAACAAGTCATTATCATTAAAAAGGAAAACAATACTGAAGCCATAAATAAAATTAGGACTGACCTAAAATTTCGGAATGACCACTCTCTCTCTTTTCACACATGCAGTAAAGAATTGAAATCCTAAGGTTTGGAGCATTGCTCTTATCTAAACAGTAGATAGAAAATGTACATTTTCTAAAACCTAAATGGTGTTTGGATAACTGACAGTATTAGTGCAACCTCATGTAAAGAGAAGATATAAGGTGAAAAAAGGGAAGGAAATATCAGAATTTTTATGACTTCTTCTTAAGAACCTGGAGGCATAACACTCATAAAACTTTACAGACACAAAGAGATCTAATGAATGTACATATATCATCATAAAGAGATATTTGCATTAAAGGGGGCTTTATCTGTTGCATAATTGCTTCTCAAGTAATGTAGAAAGCTGAATATAAGAGGTGCCAACCTAAATTACTAAATCAGAGTATATATAAATGTATATAAGTGTATATAAATGTTTTATACTTCACTTAATTCAGGTGTTTCTCGGACCTTTTCTTTGCCTCTCCTCAAATACGTTGATGATCTTGCCAATAGACTTCAGGCTAATCAAATCCCGACTCTCTGACCTTACACTCTGGGTTTTTTTAAGGAAAAACACCAAAGATTATTTATTGTTGAATTGCTTCTTTTGCTTCTTACTTTCTACCTTTGGGCTCTTCTCCCCATTTTCTTCTCTTGACCTGTGTGAACTAAATCTTCTGTGTTAAATCTTTAAATTTAGAGTAATATGAATTCATTTTGGATTTCTGAATGAAGAAAACTACACTGCTTCCCAAAACTTCTACTGGGACGTAATTTAAAGTAAAAATGATTATTCGTGTTTATTTACATTAGGATGAAGATAACACATCCTTTTGTTTTCAGGTTCATTTTGTGAGTACAGACTTGGCTTTTCTATACAGCATATACATATATATACATGTATATATATATACACACATGTATATACAGTCACCGCATCATGGTTTCATTTCCTAAAGCATGGATTTTAGAGTAGGTTTTACCCACTGTAGTAAAATAGTGCAGAACATTATGTCTGCTAAACTCTTTTTCTTTCTTGAGCTAATGTGGTTTTCTTTTGTAAAGTATTACTGATACCTATGACATAATTTCTTCACTATCCACTTGTTTTTTCTGTAAGTAAAAGCTTACATGTGGACAGAAACCCAGCTTTCTAAACCAGTGAGCACTGTAAAATAAAGAAAACTTGTGGTTCATTCTACCCTTCAGAAATGCTTTCTACCATGAGATGGCAGCAGTGAGGAGCAACCGCTCACTAACTGTTGTTAGTGCTCGATAATACAGATTTGACTGAAGGCTACAATAAAGTTAACATGTATTTTGCAAGCACCGTGAAATTAGTAGTATGAGGAAGACACCTTAAGCTAATAATAACAAAAATTGTTAAGCATTATCATCTGAACTGTTTTCTGCAACTGAAAATAGATGTGTGAAGGTAAACTCTGCAAAGAATCTAAATGCTACAAAGAATAGTTTGAATCTTAATAAGTATAACTGCACTAACACTATATTATTTGGCCATAAAATTTAATTTCAGTTCAGTTCTTTCATGGTTTCTTTTTCACCTAATTTTTGCTACTTTTCTGTTTTGGGTGGGGAGTATAAGGGGTGTTTGGGGTTTGTGTTTGTTTTGGGTTTTGCTTTTTTTAAAGCATAGCAAACCAAAACAACTCTTCAACTCTACAAACCAAAACTACATTCCAGGTAGCATTTACTGCCTGGAATATGTGCAAAGTATCAGAGAAGAGAAGAAACTGTCAAAAGCCAATACCTCTGGAATTTGACTAATTCCTGCAGTTACTGTTTCCTTGAAATATCTCTATGGCTTTAATAGTACATGGGATTTTAGTGTCTGGAATTATTGTAGCTACACAAGAAATAAGAAGGAGGAGGATCAGAATTCTTTGTAAGCTTAACAGCAGGTGACCAAGCTAGAACAGGAGCTGATCCTAAGAGGTATAGCTCATAGAGAGATCTGCCATGTTATATCGTCAGAGCAGAAAAGAGTTTTGCAAGTTTAAAGTTTTATTCCGTTTTATTCCATTCATTCCATTTGTAAAGTTCATCCAAGTTGTTTCTAAATAATTTTTACAGTGATCCTGTGCAAAATATGTAGAAAATGGGGGTACAACGAAAGGGCATTTTTTCCTAGTGGTGTTGCTCCTTTGCAGAAAAGAATGTATTTGAAGCTTGTTCAGTCTCACTTCCCAAAAGGATCGGATAAGGATCAAACTGAGGAGAATTGCTGGTTTTGGTTAGGGAAATGATGGAATCCAGGCAAAGCAAAGAATGCCAGCCCAGTACTGCTGGCTAGTGTGTGAGGGCGCCTGTGTTGCTGGGACAGTAGTGTTTGTGGTTGCATGCCAGTAAAGAAGTGATGCAGTATATGGTGTTGCTGATTCAAAGCTCCTGATAACAAAAAGGATTTGATGTTTTATTGGAGTCATCAAAGCACCAGGTTAGGTGCTGGGAATCTGGAGTCTTACCGCTTGTCATGAAGGACATGATCCTGGTTGTTTTTAAATGTTGTTCTTCTTTAAGGAGCATAAGAAACCCACGTCTTCCTTGTCTGTCACTAACTTCCCACTGATTTGAGTACAGATTTAGTAACCACAGGAAACAGTCCTTCATGGTGATTGTTTCTATTATTACTGTTGTATCCTGCAGTGGAATACAAAGATAAGTGTGAGTAGAAACACACAATGCTCACATGGGGAACCACTCAGGTAAATAATGCCACTGTTAAATGTATTTTTGAGATCATATCTCTGTGTCCTGGTTTGAGCCAGGATAAAGGTGATTTTCTGTCTTGTACTTTTGCTTTCAGCTAAGTCTCTTGTAAGTAGTTGCACTTGCTGAAATTAACAGCAAGTTTCTCAGACAGTGTCTGCTTCTAGGACTGATAACACTCCATGTTTATAGTTACAGCCAGAGACTGGTGTGCAGAGCCAAGGACACTGCTCAGCTTTGAGGAAGATTTTACCCTCCAGAAGGAGCAAGGAGGTCCCACCTGAAACCCTCCTTTGGGGAGGACCAGACAAGATAGATGCCAGAACTGACCAAATAGAGTATTCCATCCCATACACGTCACACTCAGTATAAATTTGAGGGATCACAAGGGTCAAACCCTTCTTCCTGCCCTTCCTGCCCTTCCTGCTTCAATTCCTCTGCCTGTGGTCCTCATCCCTGCCAGCCTGAATCTGTGTGTTCCTGCCTCCAGCTCCCGACTGCTGCTGACTCCAGGATTCCAGCCTGGACTTTCCCAGGACTGCCCTGCAGCCTCGGTGGTGACCTGAGAGTTATTGGGGAAAGGGGGGAGGAACGTGGTACCAATTTTCCTGTATATTTGTATATATTTAGTAATTTTTCCTATTTATCCTTACTGTTTCATTGAAGTTGTCTAGTTTAGTTTCCAACCCATAAGTCTCTCTTCCTTATTCTCTCTCTTTTCTTTATCAGTGAGGAGAGAGAGATTAATATATAAATCTGTTACTCAGTTTAATTGCCAGGCCAGTGTTAAACCGTGACACTCTGCTAGAGTTCTGTTAATCACTGAGGAGTCTCTGGTTTGTGTGGTCCTCATAGCATATTAACAGAAGAAGTTTGTCATTGATCCATAATGCTAAGTTTGAATAAGTAGGAAATTTTTGATTGTTTGATTTTTGTTTGTTTTTGTAATGTGGCAGAAGAAGTTTTGCTGTTAGTAGAGTTCAAATAGAACAGAACCTGAATTTTGGTTTGTTTTGTCTACTTTGTGTGGGATTTTTGCCAATTGGATAGGAAAGAACTGATTCAAATTTTATACTTCACAATAATGACTGTTGAAATAGTGTCCTCTCTCAAAATAAAATGAAAAAGGTATTTTTTGCCTCATATCCCAACCTACTTGAAATTTACTGTAAAACCTCAGGGGTATTTTAGCTTCAGATGTTGTGCTTCTTAAAGGGGAATTCATTGTTAGGGCTCTAATATTCAAAAGATATTTCCAAACCATTTATTCAGTAGATGATGCATTTTTAATGTGCGAAATAACCTTGAGAACTAAAATCAGGCTCTTATTGCAAAATTCTGTGACTGATAAAGCATCATGCCACATGTCTTAAGAGTCTGTTTCCAGACAGATAGCTTACCAAGTCCCAGAGTAGGCTTTCAGACCACTGAGGTCTATGTAACTTTTTAATACTAATCATTGGAAGAAATGAAGAAAATATTAAATGGAAAACAGTAACTTTGAAGTAGTTTTCATCTCCCTGTAAAGACACTGTGTGCAGCATTTTTAGTGTATTTCCTATTAAAACCAAAACCTAGGGAATTTTCTGTCTAATGGTTGGTTTTAGTTGCTGGTAATTTTACCAGACAAGTAAATTTGTTTTAAATATGTCCTTTAAACTGCTTTAGGTGGACCCTTTCTGTCTTTATTTGCTCCCTCACCCTCATATAATCAGTGTTAAGGTCCGTTTAGTAACCTTACCTGCTTTGTACAGCTAGATATGACTACTTGATAGTTTTCTCTGCAATATTTAGTGTTAGCAATATTTATTTCGCACAGGAATTTGGAAAAAGTAGACAGTCATACCCAGAAGAACAAAAGCAGTAGCAGCTCCACTGTTTTAATGCAATGACATTTGGTCTGTTCAGCAACACCTCTGATTCTCACTGTGATATCATAACCAGAGAAGTGGGAAAAATACAAGCAGACCTCCTACACCAGCAACTAACAGGTTTTTAGGATATACAGAATCACAGATAATAAAATTGCAGAACTGTCAGAGTTGGAAGGGACCTCTAGAGAACATCTAGTCCAACACTCCCAATAAATCAGGATCACCTGGAGCACATTACATAGGTCTGCATCCCGACAGATTTTGAATATCTCCAGAGAAGGGGACTCCACAACCTCATTGGCGAGACTGTGCCATTGCCTTGTCACAGTCATAGTAAAGAAGTTTTTGCTTATATTTAAATGTAACTTCCTATTTTCCAGCATGTACCCGTTGCCCTTTGTCTTGTCACTGGGATCTAGTGAGAAGAGTCTGGCTCCGTCTTCCTTACATCCATCCTTTAGATACTTGTAGACGTTAACAAGGTCTCTCCTCAGCCTTCTCTTTTGCAGGCTAAAGTGTCCCAGCTCTATCAGCTGTTCCTCATAAGAGAGATGCTTCAGTCACCCAGTCATCTTCATCACCCTCCTCTGGAATTTGTCTAGTAGTTCCCTATCTCTCTTGAATTGGGGAGGCCAGAACTGGAGGCACTATTCCAGCTGTGGCCTTATGAGGGTAGAGTAGAGGCGGAGAATGATCTCCCTTTGCTTACTCCTCTTTATGCAACCCAGGATTCCGTTGGCCTGCTTGGCAATAAGGGCACACTGCTTGCTCATGAATAATTTACTATCTACCAGGACTCCCATATTCTTCTTCTCTGAACAGCTTTCCAGCAGGTCCACCTCAACACCTATATTGATTCTTGGGGTTCTTCCTTCCCAGGTGCAGCACCCTACACTTGCTCTTGTTGAACCTCACTAGGTTTTTCTCTGGCCATTTCTCCAGTCTGTCCAGGTCCTGCTGGATGGCAGCATAGCCCCCTGGAGTGTCAGGCAGCTCTCCCAGTTTTTGTCTTCAGCAAACTTGATGAGGATACACTCTGTCCCCACATCCACGTCGTTGATGAACAAGATGATGGTCATTGATGCCGAACAAGACCAGATCAAGTATTCACCCCTGGGGACACTGCTGGTTACAGGCCTCCAATTCGACCCTGCTCCACTGATCACCATTTTCTGCCTTCTGTCACACAGACATCACTCAATCAACCTCACTGTCCACTCATTTAGCCCACATTTGCTGAGTTTCCTAATGGGGATGTTATGGGAGACAGTGACAAAAGCTTTGCTGAAGTCAAGGTAGATAACATCCACTGCTCCCCCCTCATCTAGCCAGCCAGTAACAATATCAGAGAAGGCAATTAGGTTGGTCAAGAGTGATTTCCTTTGGGTGAATCCATGCTGACTCCTCCCAATGGCATTCTTTGCTTTCACGTTTTGTGATGATGTCCAGATGTTTTTTCCAACACATTGTCAGGGACAGAGGTGAGAGTGACAAGCTTGTAGTTCCCTGGGTCCTCCTTCTTGCCCATTTTGCAGACTGGAGTGATATTAGCCCTTCGCCAGTCCTTGGGCACCTCTCCTGTTCTCCATAAATCCTCAAAGATATTGGAGAGTGGCCTATCAAAAATTTCAATTAGGTGTTTGCTTCATGTGTTGTTCAGGAAACCCAGGAAAGAAATGGAATCTTGTATTCAGTGAATCTAACCTCTCAGGCCCTTCATTAGGGCTACAAAAACTCTTTCTGTAGTTGAGTTGTAATATCCTATAAGAGTCTGCAGGCACAACCATTGTGTTTTATTAGCATATTTGATTTTGCCCAGGGATAAAGTGGGGAACACAACCAAAGAATTCTAGCAACAAGGTAGTTAGATTGCTGCAGAGATTGTAAAAATGCTTCCATTCTTATTTCTTTTCTTAGGTAAAAACGTGTTTCTCCTAGAAAGCAAACTGACAACACAGAAATTCCACGACTAGTTTTTTTGTACAGTGGCTTCCAGAAGTTGGAGGCATTTGCAAGTGAAAAAGAACCTTTCTGTTAGCTCTATCAGTGCAAGGTTACAGGTCTGGTCTATCAGCTCATTTAGACTTTGTTTATATCACTCTAGCTCAAGTGCTCTGTGATGCTGGAAAATTCCCTTAAGTTGTCAGCCTAATTTTGCTTAACTTTAAGAACTTGTGTCTGGTGACTTCACTATTTACCGAGAGATAGAAGCTGTTCTGTTCTAGATCTTTTTGTGATCAGTGAGGGTTTTTGTTGCAACCATGACCATCTCTGGCCACTAAATACATAAAGAGGCATAAGGGACTATAGACAGATAGGATGAGTCCTGTACACTTTGACATGCTAGTAAATTTTTTAAAAAGGGAGCAAAAATGTTTGTGTCGCTAAGAAATATTATGAGATTTTTAGATAGGGAAGAGATAGGGAAGAATAGCTGCAATTCTTAGACACACAAAAATAAAAATAATGAACTTACTTGCCTTGAAAGCAGTTAATCAAGCAGCTGTCATCCTTAAAATTATTGCTATTAACAGGGAAGCAAGGAATTAAACACCACCATTGCACTGATTTATTGCCAGTGACTGTGTAAAGTGGTGGCTATGCCACGTTGTAAAATCTTCTGTTCAGGAGCTGTCACTGTTATTGCTGTGGTTGTTCATCTTCAAAGTGCTTTATGAGCTGACATTATATGGTACCCTTTGGCATTCAAGTATCAGCCGAATGGGTCTCCTTTCAGTGCTGTAACTTGTTAAACAAGTGCCTCTTCTTGTTCACAGCTTAGCTGAGTAATGAACTGGGCAACCAAAACATCAAAGACCTGGTGTGCGTCTTCAAGATCCCAGCACTTAAATGGCTACCCAGTAAACTTAATTGACTTTGTAATCTCTGAGTTGGTTTCATGCTTCCAACTTTATCTTCTCTTCTTTGATAGAAATGGTTTTTGTTTTGTCATTGATAGTGCTTTTACTCTCAGCACTACTGAAATGTTTCCCCATTTCATGTCATTTTGTAAAATAAAATTGTAAAGAACGGGCAGCCTTGAATCTGTATTGGTAAGCCAGATAATTGTGGTACAGCACTGACAAGCCTGTCGTTTTTTTCTGATATTAAACTACTTACTCAGACTGTAGCGAAAGAAATTTTGCAGGTTGCCTAAGGCAGCCTACAGACCTGAGTGTGTGATATAACCCATCCATGAGAGCCAACTGCTCTAAATTCTGTAGCTTTGCCTAATTATTCAATCTGTGTCATTACAAATAGACTATTTCTGTTGAGGTGATGAAAAAAGAGCTTTGAGGATGAGATCTCAATTGGCTTCATAGGCAGTTGCATGTCTAAACAGTAACTGAGATTCCAAGATTTTTTCCCAAAAAACTCCTTTTGAAATTTCAGCTTGGGAATTGAAAGCTTCTGTGCTGATTTTAAAAGCTTATCCCTATTTGTGAAGCAGAAAAGTGTTAATTTCTTTTTACCTTCAAAATAATTTCCAGTTTCTGGCCACTCATCATATTTATCTCTATACAGACTTGTGCTTTCTTTGGAAAACTGGTATTTGACAGAATCTTCAAGCTTGTATCCAGACCTCTACTTGGAAAGTAAAAACTGAATCTGACTTTTTACTCTGAGATATGGGCTAGTAAATTTAATTTTAGTAAATTCTACTAAATTCTAGTATGTGGTTGAGCTACCTCAAAGCCAGTTCATACGAGAGAGATGGTCTGCAGCTTAGATGTACCCACATTACAAGTTTGAGGCTCTCTTCCTTGCCACATAAGAAACAAAACATTGACAACATTATGTGTCTATTTATATGCTAGGCTGTGTTTCAGGAACTTTCACAAAAGATGACATCCTGGTTTACATTGTTTGAGTCAGTATTGAAACAAAAGATTTATGTAAGTCTCAAGATTTTTTAAAAATCAGTTTGAAGTGGTAGAAACTGTTGATCTGTATGAACTGGAAGTTCTCTGTACTTTTGATACTGTCCTTCTTGAAAGAGTCAGAAAAGGGAGGTCATTGTGAAACTAGGTACTGAAAAATGTATCCTTTGATTTCTTTCTTTCATTTGTCTATAATATTCCTTCTTGATGGTGGTAGAATTGAAGTTTTGAGGAAAAACACATTTAATTTCTGTTGGCTGAATTATAATTTATATGAAGCATTTTCCATAATTTGATATTTTCTTGGATTGAACATATTTCTCAGGTTATTTTTTTTTTTAAGTATTGAGGGAGAGAATACAAGGGGGGAAAGGGAGTATTGAAAGGAAGGAGAAATGGAGTTTTGGTGGTTTTTTCTGGTTTTTTTGTCATGAAATTAAGCTATACCATTTTATACAGCAAAAGCTGTTAAACTACGTTTATTTTTATATATTTATCCCCTGAAATTTTAAAACTTCCTAGGAAAATGCCAGTTTATCAACTTCAATTATACAACCTTCAGATTTACTAAAACCTTACACTTTTCTACATCCCACATGCTTTCTATATTTAAAAAGAGCATTTTTGCCAGTAACTAGACTTGATAGAGATAATTGGGAAAGTAGTTTGCTTTCTTCCTAGCTCCTGATTTAAGTTTTTTGCTTTTTAAACTAATTCCTTGCTCCAAGACATAACAACTCAATTCTAGGAATATGTTACTGATCACAAAGCTTTCTTGCATGAGCAGTTCCTTTGGAGTGTTTTCAGTATAGGCTGTGCAATTCATTACAATTCCAATGCCAGATTGGTTTCAATGGCTCATTTTAAGACATTCTAACAGCAGTGATAAATAATGAGGAGGATTCTCAGCAGATCTTGTTTTAATTTTAAAGAATTCTACATAGCAATGTTATTTATTGGTTTTTATGTTGTTTCAGTCAACTTGTCTTGCAGTATTAGTCTCTGTTCTTTATATCTTAATTTTAACTTGTGTACTAACTTTTTATTCTGTGAAGTAGAGAATATGTTTGCAGCACAACGTCATGACAAATTCAGACACAAGGTGGCACTTAGTGGAAGTGTTTGGACAGTGATGATTTACTTATTTTATGCTTTGTTTTTCTAATATGATTGAACTTTGAAAGAGTTCAGAGAATGTATTCTGAAGAACAATATGAAAAAGCTTAATACTCTATGGAATATCTGGAGATATTCTTTTACTACAAACAGATATAATGAAAATCAGCTGTGACACTGATGTATCTTTTTTTCTTTACAAATGCCTATTCTTTTGTGTTATCTGATCAGTTTTTCAAAGCAAAAGACAAATGCAAACCCAGCTATTTAGGATATACGCATCAGACAATCACAGTAGGATGTTCTCTTTATGAAACACCATTTTTGATACAATTTGCTACGAAGAGCTGGCTGAAATATTGTCAATGAAAACTGTCTTTTAAGGAGAGCTTTAAGTATAGATGTGGTGGTTTTTTCTTCTTTCATTTCCTTCTTTCATAAATACAACAATTGAGAAAGACAAATGCAAGATTTCCTGAAGAAATGCAAGATTTCCTGGACAGATAGAAGATACCTGTTCTGAGCTGGGGTCTACACAGCTTTTGACCAGTCCTGTCCAATGCCAGCTTTTACAGAAGCACCTAATACAGCTGGGCTGCAATTCACAGATGTTAAATTGCCACATCACTGCATGAGTCACACTATAATTTGGGATGAATATTAGGTTTCCATCTGCTTCATTTTATGATGTTTCATGTCATGTATCTCCCATTTTGAAGTCAATATAGCCCTTTTGTAACTAATGGCAAGTTTGCCCCGTTTGCCATTAAATTTTTGGATATACTCCATCTCTCAACCTTTTACTGAAAGACCATGTTATGAGTTTGCTTGTTTGTTTTGCTTTTTTAAAAGAAGAATAACCTTTTCAAACATGAAGAAAACTGAAACTCCTACACTGTAAAATGTCTGTTCAGATTGGAAACTTAGCTCATTATGCAAAATTCAAAATAAATAGGAAATAGTTCAGAGAGGCAGGGAAAATATATTATAAGCAGAGTGTTAGCATTTTCATTTTTAATTAAACCTAACCCCTCAATTTCATTTTTAAGAAATGATATCTAAATTTTGCTGCATTCAATTATGCTCTTAAACTTCAAGCTGATGAAAATCTAACATTTGTCGTTGTATCAAATCGAGAAACAATTTAGTAATCTGTGCAGATTGTCCTATATTAAGTGCTGCTTGGTGTAATACATATGATTACATTTTATGAACTCAAAAAAATATCAAATGAAAAATTATAATGTATGAAAAATATATTGTCATACATTGTATATAGCAAGTAAAATTTGTGCATGTATAATTATAAGGAAAGGTATGTGGACTTCAGATACATAGAACTAGTCTCGTATTTTGACTTTCTCCATTTTAGACATTGTTTTGTTGAACTCATGATTCAGTTTCTTTCTTCTGTAGCATTTCTGTAAAGCTTCATGTTGGTGCTGCTTGTAACAACCACATTCTGCAAACTTCTGTATGCATGACGATTCTCATGAGCAAAATTTGTATCGATTAAATTTCTCTGGTATTACAGGTAAAAATAGTGGAGCTGAATGAAGTCTTGAATTAGATTAGTTATGCTTAGGAGCCTATTTATTACATGGAACAAAGAGATAAACATTAATTTTGAGGGTTTCTTGTGTAAATAATAACTGTTAGTCAATAAGCAAATATCTCACTGATTTTAATACATCATTTTACTTAAAAAATTAACTAATACCTGATTTCATTGTTAAAAATTAGTATTACTACGTAAAGTCAGACTACAGGACTATTAAAATCCCTGTAAAATTTATATCTTAATAGGTGATTGGGTACTATGTTGTCTAATTTTTTTCCCACTTGCATTTCTACTTTGTCTAGTTTTCTGTTTGTTGTCAGGAATTTTATCACTTAGCACAATTTTAACAAGTCTAATAGAAGAAGAAAATGGAGAATTTAAAATGCATTTAAAGCATTTTGAGGAATACTTACCCAAGTGAGGTCAGCAGGATCTTATTAATTTTTTTGTATTATTAAAGAGTGTGTCCAAGCTGCCTCTGAACCCAAGCAGTTAATGTTAAAAACTTGGAGGGAACAGTTTAGATCCAGAGTAAGGTTGTCAAGAATTATCAACACAGATTTGCTGAGCACAAATCACATCAAACAAATCTAGTTTCTTCTCTTGATCCAAAACACCAGCAGGACAGATAAATAGAAAGGAAATGTGTTTTGAGTTAGGAAACTTATGGAGATTTCATAGACTAACAGTTGAATTTTCTAGTCTGCAGAGTGGATAAGTCAGATGTTGTAATGAGTAACATATATACAATCCTGGACGCACAAGATGACAGGTCTCTTGGAGGACATGAAGAGAATACAAAGTGTTCTTGGAAAGGGTGGAGAAACTGTGTTAAGGAAAAAAAATGAAATTAAATGCAGAACTTCTGTTAGGAATGAGATGCGTGTAGCTGCATGCAAAAGGAAGAAACACAAGATAAACAGAAATCAGTTTAAAATATGATGCTGTAGAGGAAAAATCTAACAGCAAATATGTATTAACAGGATTGTTCTAGGGAAGCTGAAGGAGGAATTTATATATTTCTGTACATTTAAAAAGAAAATTAAATATGCAAGTATATTAATGCAGTAGAGCCCAGAACTAGAGGCCTTGGATGGAGGTCTGGGCCCAGGTCTGGGCACTTCTCATGAGGGGAAAGCTTAAAGAAAGTGTGTTCAATTGGTGTGGAAAATGGTAAGGAAGTACGAGTGTAACAGTAGTCAGTAATAAGACAGTAACATTTTATAAGTAGTAATAAGAAAGTAACATTTTTTGGTGCTCCTTTAAGCTCTGATAAGGCATAATGGCAAAAATTAGAGAAAATGTCTGATTACAACTGTAGTGGAGCATTGCAAAATGCTGTGAAATGCTGTGATGTCCTTCATGTGGAATCATATTAGAAAAATATTTCTTGAGTGATCAAAAATATAATTAATCTTTTCTTAGGACATGGACAAAGCTGCTTGACAGCTCTTCTAGCACCATATTTCTCTGATTCTATCACAAGTATTTAAAGATCCAACACAACTGTATTACTGTATATTTGAAACTGTGCAGTATGTTGGCTAAGAATAGCTATATAGTCTTCTGCATTAGAATTTGTAAGTACAGTTTTCCTCGCCTGCAGCAATGCACACCAAAGCATTCTTCACAAGCAGCAATATTAAACTGCTCTGTATAACACACAAAGATGTATTAAAACAAATACAGTGCATCATTGTCTGTCTGGACAAGGCATTAAAGACGAAGGGAATGCCCTAAGCAAGATAGTCCTTTTTCAATCCCACTCAGTCAAAAAAATACAAAAGAGGAGAAACTTCCTCTTGCACATCAATACACTTGGAACTTTTCTAAATGGAATCTTTATACAGAGACCTGAAATGAAAGCAGAGCCATGAAAAGGATTTTCCAAGAGCAATCTCATGAAAGTCACAGCATATTAGAGATATTTTTTAAAGTTGCTGGAGTTCAGGCCCCTACAACTTGGGGTCATGAAATTCACTACTGCATTTTGGTGGAAACAGAAAGGACAAGGTATTTTCTGTACTGGACACTCTTTTCACAAGCGTTGACTGTAATTTGTGATCATAATGTTATCTGTGTTATAATGTTGATCTCAACTTTCCATTGGGTCACAGTCTAAGATAGATCAATATATTACTTTAATAGCACAGTTTAGTAACAAGAGAACTATCAAATCATAGGAGACATAATACCAGTTAGTGAGGAGCACCTTACACAGGAACAAACTCTCTGTGTGGAAAAGAAACAGCTTTATTGATGCTATTTTTCTTAGTGTTTGTTTCAAAAGTGTGAAAACCATAAAATAATCTTTTCAAAGTGTTCCATTCACTCAGCAAAATATAAAACAGGATCAACTATAAAGCCCTTAATCAATTAGAAGTTAAACTGGGCTCCTAGTCAGAATTCTAGGTTAAAGCAACACAGCCATAAAGCTTGAAGATAGGAAAAAGTGGAGCCAAAGGATACTTGTGATGTTCTGTTACCCCTGTTTGTTGGATAGTGATTGTCCAGAATTACTTATTCACTAACATGTACACAAGTTCCCATGTGCTAAACAAGACAGATATTCTTTTACATCATTCGTCACTGGTCTTTTATGGTATTTACCTCTTCTTTTATTATTGACAAACATTTGAGTACAAACAGAAGTTTATACTTCAGTTACATAACGTTTCTCCTTAGAATTGATCCTCACAGTAGTTTGATTTTAAAATAACACATTTACTCACAAGTTTCTCATGCATTCACTTAGAATTGTGACAGCTGCCATTCTGACCCTAAAGTTCCTGTAGCTTTGAAAAACATTTTCCCCTTATATAGTAACTCCAGATAGCCAAATGGCATTCTCATTCCCTTTAGATATTAATATTCCCACTGGAAGAAGAGGTTCATGTACTCTGATATTCAGGACAATTGAGTTGGTCACCAGAAAGTCAAAGTTGAAACTTAGATCCAAACTCCTCCACAATTTGTGGAGGTTTATAATTGAGTAAACACTGTAAAAATATTTGTCAGGCGAAGAGCCTTTGTCTCAGTTCACAAGAATCTGGCAGCTAAAGATGGTGGCCTGCTGAATTTGTGCTGTGAAACCTGTAAGACATCAACACGGCTGACTGCCCTCCTCTATCCCACTTGACATGACTGGCTAGAGGAGCTGAAAGTACAGAAGACGTGATAAATGTGATAACCCAATGCAGTCCATCAGTAGCTTCTTTTGCATAATTTGCTTGCATTAAGTCTTGTTTCTGTGAAGGGGCTCACAAGAAAGGGTACTGGGTTTCCAAAGTCCTACTGGCTCAAAAGAATTCTGGATTATTCCTTCTTTCTCTAGAAGTAAGGAACTGAGTTCTGTATCTGCAATTGTGCCATAGCAGTGCAGTTGATAAGGTATACATTGTGATATGCAAGCTGTTTTATATTTGAAGAATATTATGTAAATAAAAAGAGTGGTTTTTTCCATTTAGTTTTACAAAAAACAAAACAAAAAACTAAAACAAAAACAAACCAAAAAAATGGCAAGAATGAATTGCAGAATTTTTATCAGATATTCAAATTAAGTGATTAAAACAAAATGCATTGAGTACTTGATTAAAATAAACATGCGCAATTTATACTGTCTAAACAGTTAAGTACACTGTAGTAGGCAGTTGGAGTATTTGGAAAATGTAGTGGACTATTCTAAATTAAGACTAATACAATGAACTGAGAACCAGGAGACTAATCCAAAGAAGTGAGAACTCTGGGGTTTGCTTTGTTGGGGCTTTTTTGCATAGAAAAGGCAAACAATGTTGTTACACACCATGTGGAGTTTGGCTAATCAGAGATAAATTATGGTGGAGTTGTAACAATTCAAGTAGCACTTAACAAGTATAAGAAAACACAAAAGTCCTTCATCATTTACTTTATTCCATTCTTCATGTAGAAAATGTCAAGTGGCACTTGAAAATAGAGATAATGTTTGAAACACCCAAACAATGTTCAGTTCTCTCCTAACTGTAGATCAGCTAGTGGAGAATTACAGTATTTTGCAATCCAGACAAGACTCTTACCTTCTAGATACAGTGCCCACAGATTTCTCTGAATTCCTTCGTTTTATCTTTAAAATGCTCTTTCAAAGGTATTTTAGATTTTTACACTCATTTTTCTCAAAGGAAACAAACAGTTGCAGCCTTACAAAATAGAATCAGAGAATCACACATGAATGAAAAATAACTGAAGAATGATAAAAAGATGGAGAGTGTGTTTAAAAATAAACAATTTTAAAGGTTTCTCTATTTCATTACACATTTCACTAAGACTTGAAGGAATAACATTCACATAATAATTTCACATTCATCAAGAGTTTCTGGAGGTTTTTGGATGCACATGTGGATTGCATATTTCCAAGTGGTTTATGCTTTATTGAGGAGATGTAAAAAGGAATAGATTTGTTCAGAGGCTGACAATGCCCTCATCATCTTTTGTTCAATTTTGGCAAAATTCCAAACCCTGAAGACAAAGAAGAAGGTCTGAAGTAATGAAGTTTTACCGCTAGTGGAAGACAATCATATTAGACAATATTTGAGAAAACTGGATGTATGTAAGTCCATGATCTGTGATGAGATGCACCCATCACTGCTGAGGGAGTTGGCTGCTGTCATTGCCAGACCTCTCACAGAAACCTCCAGTGGCACCTTCCAGTGTTCAACACTGTGATTCTGATGCTATCCTCAAGCAGAGTTTCAGGTTGAATACCTATACTGCTCACTTTGTCATTATTGTGCTAAAATAAACTAAGAAGCAATGAAAAATTCCCACCTGAGAGACAGTTAATTTAGAACATGAGCTGTTTTAACTAAATCAATATTAGGGACCATGAGAACTTCTGTCAGCAAAAATACAATGCAGTGCAAAAAGTAATGTTTTCAGTTTCTGGGAGAAACAATGGTCTCCATGGATCTCTTCCCCTTTTCTATGGAATATCAGAAAAAGATTGCAAGATTATATTGAATTTTGTTATTTCTGACTATCTGGAATGCCATGTTAACCTTTTCCTTGAGTGTACTGTGGCATGCTGCAGATGATAGAGATCTTCTTTCTCTTGTTTTTTCCATTTTAAGAAGTGAGGCAAAATTAAATGCTATTTCTACCACATGTCTCTAGAGCCAGTAATCTGCATCATATTGCTTGTCTCTCTCCCCTCCAATGTTTGTACAGATAGCATGAGGTGTATCATATCTAATGTGAGTAGGTACCTTCCCAGCTGTTCCTAGTGTAGATGAGCAGTAGTTGCAAGGAAGACACGTAGCTGAGGAGCCAGCACAAGGTGCACTTTCTTGGCCATGTACCTACTGGAGAGGCAAAGCAACCAGTCCACATTGTCATTTTTATTTCTGTTGTTGGCTGATCTGGTTAGTTTAAATAATTAAATTATAGGTACTGCGATTACACCTACACTTGTTACTGTTTTGCTATTGGGCATGATGATGAACCAGTCTCCAGAAGTCACTGAAGCACTTAGAATCATCATCTACACTACCTTCAGTTCCTATGGGCTTCAGTTGTTGAATTGTGAGTTTATGGGCAGATATTAGTAGGTAGGAGGAGAGTGGGAACACAAAATGGCTCTATATATATAAAAGAGGAAGTCATTAAAATTAAACGTGATGTGTCATATTTCTGTAGGGTTCAATGAGTATATTCTATGTCTTAAAAAGCTAAACAAATCAATTGTATTCTGCTGACTCTAGCAGGGGTAAATATGGATCTCAGGACTGCAGGCTTAGCAACAGGAATAGCAAAATTCATGCTGTTACTCTAAGGCTGACATCTTGAGGCCTGTCTCCATCTCTGATGTGGTGCACATTAGTGAATCCAGGTGCCTCTGTGTTTGTGAGGTGGCAGCAGTTTGTTTGTGTTTATAATTACAAATTCTCTTCTTTAGTATTTCTCTGAAGACCAGTCAAAATTATCAGTCTTCTTATGTATTTCTACTGTCAAAAAACCCCAACATACCAATTTGCTACACTTTGCAGCTCTTGGACAGAATCAGATTAATTTATGACTCTTTGCATTTTCACTTTTTTTGGCTTTTTCTTAATTTCAGATGATAACAGGCATATGCAATGTCCTGCACCTTCCTGTTCCTTAGCAAGTGTTTGAACTGTTGATCAGCAGATTTTTCATTGAACAGAGAAAACTTCATTCTGTTCCACTAGCTTTGCTAGAAAATAGGATGGGCTCTGAGAAAGAGAATAAATTATTAGGGCTTAAAATCCACTACATTAATACTTTTTGTATCAACTCACGTAAATCTGTTTTGTTTAATTCATGGATTAAAGCAGAAAGAAATTGCAAAAAATTAAATCACTGGCAAAGTTAGAACCAGAATAGACAAAACGTTAACCACAAAGATGTCAAAGGTGAAAATAATGCACCGTTAGTGGTGTGGCTTCTGGAGATGCAGAGAAAAAATACGTCTCTTCCCAGTGTAGGAAGTGAGATTAGTTAGGTTGCTTCACGTGTAGACTAGAGAGTCTTGATGTGAAAAATATGTTTGAGATTTACTCTATTTAAAGAAGCTGATGATAGGTTTTGTATTTTTGCTATTACTGAATGTAAAAGACAACCTGTAGTGAATTTTACTGTCACTACATTCTCCAGACTGTGTCCATCTATGATCTTTCCATCATTTTTACTGAACCAGGCCTCTAATTTATCAATGCTTCAGACTGGAGGTTTGTCATCTGTTTGATCCAGTCCTCCTGCTATAAACAACTGTGATAATATTAATTATTACTTATAATAGTAGGAAATCAATTAAAATTGGAAATTAAAAAGAATCTGCCACAACATTGAGAGAACTTGATTTAATAAATGAACAACCACAGTACCTAAGTAGATCAGACTCAAGAGTTCGAAGCCTTTCTTTCTGCTAAACCAGTAATTTCTAAGTAAACAAGAAAAATCCAATAAACTGACCAGAGTAGAATAGAAACAATGACCATCATGATTCCAGTAACACAGAGACGTCAGCAACAAAAGGAGAGATGAGATAATAAAAGGAAGATGAAGGCTACCAGCTCATTATAGTTGCTGTTGCTGCACTGTTTGTCAAACTTACTATTCACATATGCAGCACTGGAGCACCATAAAGCCTACATTGGTAGTCTCATTGCACACACTGATACACATGCATGACTTCTGAAAGTGTCTGAAGGCTCAGCAGGAGGATGTCAGAAAGGGAAAGGACAGCAGAGAAAACAGAGTGAGTAGCTTGAGAGTAGCTGCCCTCTCTGTAACTGGATTCCATTCTATTGCTCACAAGGAAGAAACACTTTTATCTTCCCAGAAACACCCCCTGCCAGATTTGGATGAGTTCAAAAGACATGGTAGACTTTTGTCAGCAGTAATGACATCTTCCAGAGAGGCTAGTGATTAGGATTACAAGTTCAAAGTTAGCTGTCAAAATTACAAAACTACATGGGAAAATGAATAAGAATTTTTTGGCTTACTTTCATAGATGCTAAATCCCTCAACCAAGACACCAGCAAAGAAAACCTCAATATGTTATTGCTGTCTGTTCTCTGTGAATAAAACAATGTGATAAAGAATCACAAGTAATTAAGTAATACACAGCAGTTAAGGGAAAAATAGAAACACAGCTTAGGGCAAAAGGCAGAAAGAAAATCCAGTGATGAACAACTCCCATATGTCAATACATGGTTTAGATTTAGGGTTTTCTGTCAGTCTTTCATAGTTCTGAATTTTAGTAACAACTGGTAAAATCATTAGTGACTTGCATGATATGAGGACACCTCTGGAAGATTCTACCCTCTGGAAGGGTAGAATCCTGGCTCCTTGCTTTCATCCAGGTCCTTACATTCACAATGACAAACACTTAAACCTATCCTTGTTCTTTCATTGCTAAAGCCTGACCTGCACTCTACATTACTGTATAAGTGTACTCACTCCTGCCCTTCAGTTAGTTCCATAACAATGTTTTCCATGGGAATTTTTTATCCCTGGTAAATTTCCAGTCAGATATCCATCATCATGGAGAGGGACATCCCAGCTTTAGGAAAGAGTGTGCCTGAAAGGATGTGGAATTGATTGCTTTTGGCAAAGCTGTAGCTACTTTGAAGTTCTAATTTATACCAGGCAGACATAGAATGCCATCTGATTGTGCCAAAGTGATTTGAAAGGAAGCACAGAAATACACATTTGAGTTTGCCATCTGTCCTCATGTCTGTAACATCATAGAGGGAAGTATTGGCATGTCTGAAGCCAGTAGCTGAGGCTTCATTGTTTTTCTCAGAGGGGAGTGAAGTAGGATCTGGCACAGCCCTCTGGTACCAGAGGTCCCTGGTGTTTTTCAAGCTTGATTGTGTAACATAAAAGGGGACAAATGCCAACTAATGTCTGCATCCTTGGTTTCTCACTCATTTACTTACATTTCCTGGCACAAATATGTGTTTGAGGATGAGGGGGAGGCTGGGCTGGAGGTTTAGATACAGCCAGTTCTGAAATCACTTGGTTAGAATTAGTTGCCTTGTCTCTTCAGGCAAGGAAAACCACAGTGTTAACAGTTCAAAGAAATGGAGATAGATTTTTTTTTTTTTTCCTTTGTGTTTTTTGTTTGGTTGGTTTGTTGGTTTGGTTTCTGGTTGTTTGGTTTTAATTTTTGCTGTTGTTCTTAGACTCCTTCGGTTTTTTGTTTTGTTTTGAGTTTTTATTAGTTTTTGAGTGTGTGTTTAGATATTTTGGTTTTTTTCAGAGTCAGTGACTTTCTGTGAACCCACTGGAAATAATCAAATGAAAAGAAACCTTTCCTGCTTACTTCAGAACTTTGGTGCTCAGATGTCACACTCTTAGAAGTAGTGATTAGGAGTTTGATGGATAAGCCCCTCTTTTTCTTTCAAAAAAAAGTTTCCCGCCTCACAGGTGAGATCATAAGAATTGCCCAAACACAGATGAACAGAATTCTTTACTAAAAAGATAGTGATAGTAATTATATAATTCAGACTATTACTAAACTTTCTAAAGTGCTCTGTCATTTGAAGTTACAGACCTATTGACTGATAACTGGAAGCTGAGGGTGAAAAGGCTGATTTAAAAAACTACAAATTACCAACAGTCCTGGTGGGCAGAGATTTTTTTTCTCGTCTGAGGTTTTGGGGTTTTCTGGGGGTGGTGGTGGTGGTGTGTTTTTATGGTAAATGGGGGAACCTAGATATCTGAAGTTCATACTGAGAGATAAAGTTTGTGAGGTAGTGGCAAATGTTAAACACAATGGGGCAGATGAAGGAAATGCATCTTTTTCTGACATTTCTTTTCAAAAATGTTATTGACAGGTCACTGGATATAACTGGATATAATAATAATTTTATTATTTTTGTATATTATTTTTGCAATCTTTGTCTCTGCTCTTTTTAAAAATGACCTTTCCTTCCTTTTAGGCTAGGAAGATACTTTCCACATGAAAGGTGGTATCTTGTCTTCCCTTGTAACCCCCATTCATGAAAAAAGGTTTTTTCATGAATGGCATTCTAGCATTTTCATACAGTTGGAATCATTTTTATGCTGAACTGAAGTTTATTATCTATAGCATTACACGTTCCTTTTTGGTTGCTACAAAAGCACTAAATGTGACGTTGCTGGGCAGAAGGAAAGACTGGCAGTCCCTATGGCTATACAAAGCAAACATAAGTCTCTATCATTCATAACTGAATATAAAATTTCTACTTGAAACTTCCTTTAAACTGAGGAGAATATTATAAGCCTCACTTCTAAAGAAAAATTTTGAATAAAAAGTAAGAAAAGCAGAGTTAGCAAAACACTGAATTGTTGGCATTTGCTTGTTGGGGGCACAAAAGGCAGTGAACTAGGAGATACTGTAGCAAAGTTGCAGAATTAGGGCGGGGAAGCGAGGTGGTGGAGTTGCTCTTTCTGTGAGAGAGCAACTAGCATGTGTTGAGTTTTGTGCAGGGGCTGATGAGGGGCAAGTTGAAAGTTTGTGGGTAAGAATTAAGGGGCAGGCTGGTGTGGGTGATACAGTTGTGGGGGTCTACTACAGACCTCCTGATCAAGGCGAGGAAGTTGATGAGGCCTTCTACAGGCAGCTGAAAGCAGCCTCACAACTTCAGTCCCTAGTCCTCATGGGAGATTTTAACTACCCTGATATCTGCTGGTTGACTCACACAGCCAGCCTTTCACAGTCTAGGAGGTTCCTCCAGTGCATTGATGATAACTTCTTAATGCAAATGGTGGACAAGCCGACTAGAAGAGGAGCGCTGCTGGATCTTGTACTAACCAACAAGGAGGGCCTTGTTGAAGCAGTGATGGTCAATGGCAGCCTTGGCTGCAGTGATCATGAGATGGTAGAGTTCAGGATCCTGTGTGGAAGGAACAGAATACCCAGTAGGACCAGAACCCTGGACTTCCACAGGGCAAACTTTGGCCTCCTCAATCAACTGTTAAGAGAAATCCCATGGGACAGGGTGTTAGAAGATAAAGGGGCTCAAGATAGCTTGTCAATATTCAAGGACCACTATTTGCAAGCACAGGATCAGAGCGTCCCTATGGTTAGGAAATCTAGTAAGGGAGCTAGGAGACCAGCATGGTTAAAAAAGGAACTGCTGGGAAAACTTAAGTGGAAAAGGAAAATCTACAGATCATGGAAGGGGGGGCTGGTCACTTGGGAGGAATATAGGGCTGTTGTCAGAGGATGTAGGGAGGCAATTAGGAAAGCTAAGGCCTCCTTGGAACTTAACCTTGCAAGTCAGGTTAAGGATAATAGAAAGGGCTTTTTCAAATACATAGCTAGCAAAACTAACACTAGAGGCAATATTGGCCCACTAAGGAATGAGCTGGGAGCCCTGGTGACAGAGGATATAAAGAAGGCAGAGGTGCTGAACGCCTTCTTTGCCTCTGTCTTTACTCCTGCAGGGTTTCCGCATGAGCCCCAGATTCATTTAACCCCAGAAGTAGTCATGATAGATGAGGAGTTTGACATAGTAGATGAGGATTGGGTTAGGGATCAGCTGAGCAATCTGGACATCCATAAGTCGATGGGTCCAGATGGAATGCATCCAAGGGAGCTGGCGGAGGTCATTGCTAGGCCACTCTCCATCATCTTCAGTAAGTCATGGGTAACAGGAGAGGTGCCTGAGGACTGGAGGATAGCAAATGTCACTCCAGTCTACAAGAAGGGCAAGAAGGAGGACCCGGGTAACTATAGACCGGTCAGCCTCACCTCCATCCCTGGAAAGGTGATGGAACAATTTGTTCTTGTCACTATCTCCAGGCATATCAAGGACATGGGGATCATCAAGAGCAGTCAGCATGGTTTTATCAAGGGTAAATCATGTTTAACTAACCTCATAGCCTTCTATGAGGAAATTACTAGGTGGATAGATGATGGAAGAGCGGTAGATGTGGTTTATCTTGATTTCAGTAAAGCATTTGACACTGTCTCTCACAGCATCCTTGTAGATAAGTTGATCAAGTATGGGTTTGGTGATCAGGTAGTGAGGTGGATCAGGAACTGGTTGAAAGGAAGTAGTCAGAGAGTTGTAGTCAATTGGGCAGAATCTGGTTGGAGGTGTGTGACTAGTGGAGTCCCTCAGGGGTCGGTACTGGGACCGGTGTTGTTCAATATCTTCATCAACGATTTGGATGAGGGTATAGAATGTACCCTCAGCAAGTTTGCTGATGACACTAAGCTGGGAGGAGTGGCTGACACACCAGAAGGCTGTGCTGCCATTCAGAGAGACTTAGACAGGTTGGAGAGTTGGGCAGGGAGAAACAAGATGAAATTCAACAAGGGGAAGTGTAGAGTTTTGCATTTGGGGAAGAACAACACGATGTCCCAGTATAGGTTGGGGGCTGACCTGCTGGAGAGCAGTGTAGGTGAAAGAGACCTGGGGGTCCTGGTAGACAAGAAGATGACCATGAGCCAGCAATGTGCCCTTGTGGCCAAGAAGGCCAATGGCATCCTGGGGTGCATTAGAAAGGGTGTGGTCAGTAGGTCAAGAGAGGTTCTCCTCCCCCTCTATTCTGCATTGGTGAGGCCGCACCTGGAGTATTGTGTCCAGTTCTGGGCCCCTCAGTTCAAGAAGGACAGGGAAGTGCTTGAAAGAGTCCAGCGCAGAGCTACTAAGATGATTAAGGGAGTGGAACATCTCCCTTATGAGGAAAGGCTGAGGGAGCTGGGTCTCTTTAGTTTGGAGAAAAGGAGACTGAGGGGTGACCTCATCAATGTTTTCAAATATGTAAGGGGTGAGTGCCAGGGAGATGGAGTTAGGCTTTTCTCAGTGGTGACCAGTGATAGGACAAGGGATAATGGGTAAATTGAAGCATAGGAGGTTCAAGTTGAATATTAGAAAAAATTTTTTTACTGTAAGGGTGACAGAGCCCTGGAACAGGCTGCCCAGGGGGGTTGTGGAGTCTCCTTCACTGGAGACATTCAAAACCCGCCTGGACACGTTCCTAGGCGATGTACTCTAGGTGGCCCTGCTCTGGCAGGTGGGTTGGACTAGATGATCTTTCGAGGTCCCTTCCAACCCCTAGGATTCTATGATTCTATGAATTCCTCCATGCCTTTTGGTACATGAGAAGACTAGAACAGTATCCCCTTCTATGGACTGTCACTAAATGAGTCCTTTAGCCACAGACACTGGAGACTAGATGAGTCGTCCTGAAGAGCCATTGTCATACTTTTTCCCTGTTGCTGTATGCTTCTCTGGACCTCAGTCGATGGGAATGTTACATACCAAGCCCAAGGGACCTTTGTGCTGACTTAGGGCTGCAGTTCTTACACCCTGATTCAGAGAAAAATGCATGCTCAGAGGTTTAAACTTGTGCTTTGTATGCCTTCTAAAGTTTCAAATCTTGCAGTAAAATATAGAATGCTATTGCCACAGGATGCATGAATTAACTATGCTGAAGTCTTGCCTAGTGTTAGAAATGCAGCAGGAGTTCTTCATACAATTTCAGGGTTTCTAGCAGCCAGCAGGTGGGCAAGGAAGACTGATCATACTTCTCACAACAATAATTGTTTAATTTTTGTACACGTTCATTCCAATCAGAGATATTAGGATAGTGAATGAATTTTGCTCATAAGAAGCTTCTAGAAGATAACACTTAAAACTGATAATATCTCTTCTGAGATCTAACTCCTTGCCTGTTGCTGCATGTGCTCAACCGTAGACACACCTGCCACCGCTCAGTGACTTCCAAATCATGTGACCTCTCTATGAGTGATTGGGTTTTGTTTAAGCATTTCTCAGTCATATGGGTAAATTGTTTGTTGACAGTGCCTGATAACAGGCAGTTTATGTGTGTGCTGCATCTGAACAGGCTCAGATGGGGCTTCTCTGAACAGTTTTCCAAGTGGTAGCACTGAATAAACAGGTGAATGCTTTGTTTGATCTTTTGTTTGATGCTGCATCAGCAAAGGAAATTAGAGTTCTGTCAAGTGACTTAAGAGATGAATGAAAAACACAGAGAGAATTTATTCCTTGTAATATAAATGCTTATGCATGGACCCACTAAATACTACTTTTTAATGAATAAGACCTAACCTCTTGCTCTTAACTCTGAATCACAGTCCTTTTTTATTTAGCAGAGAAATGTGTTACATGTTTTTGTGATGGGAGGATGTGAGAATGGGGAAGGAATATGACACAATATTTGGACATGAGAGACATTTAGATTTTTTTATATATAGAAATATAGAGAAAGAAAATAAATGACAAGGCAGAGAATTCTGAATGCTGTACTTGCAGAGAGCATGAGAACATCCTTGCCTTTTGGAAAGTGAACCTTGGGAAATAACAAAGTGCAGATCACAGCAGTTGTTCCCAGTGTGCTGCTTGATATACAGCAAATCTAGCAAGCAAGGCCATGAGCAGCAATCTCTGGAATCTAATACATTTGTTCCACAAAGTCACTCTAAACCTATTTAATCTCCTTCATGACTGCTTCTGACATCTACTTATGTGCTGAGTAGAAAACTGAAGGAGATTTATAAGGCAGCTCTCTCAACTGATTCTTAGGTGGTCAGTTTTTACACTTTAGGAAAGGCAATGTGTCATTTTACTTGGATCTCTGCGTTACTTTACCTTCTTCTGTCTTCTCCCTTGCTACATAACACTACCACCACTCAGCAATACTTGTTGATTTTGATAAATTAAAAAACGTGGTGATTATCTAGACTACCTTCTCAGACATTACCTTGCACATCAACATAGTCCCCTTTCTCCATGCGGAACATGGAAATGGTGGGAGCAGAGAAATGGTGAGGGACTGTGGCTTTTGTGTTCATTCAAAGGCTTTTTTGAACAAGGCATTTGAGAGCAGATTGGTCTCTTTTCAAAGTCCTTTTGAGGTCAGAGAGGGCACAGAAGCTGTGGCACAAATCCTGAACGCAGCAGAAGGAGCAGCTTGTTTCACACACTGGTGTTGGCATAAGTAAATAGGTATTGGCACTGTGACTGAGTGAGCCACTCTAGACTGGGAAGTAAATCAGCAGCTTTTTTTTTCTGTGTTTTATTTTCTCTTTCTTAAAAGGCTAGCACTATGGAAAGGGAGACAGAGAACGTGGTAAACTTGCTGTTGAATTTTTGAAATCATTCAGTATTGATCTGGCACATTGAAGTTACTAAAACCCCTGAAGTCAAAGAAGGAAGAGTTAATGCAATGGTTTGTGCTTTAAAAAGCCAACCACTTAGAGAATAGATTTTCACCATGTAAGCAAGACTCCAAGGCAGTCAGATTCCCAGCAGCAATGAGGATTTGACTCTATTAATGTGTGAGTTGAATTTGCAGGAAGGATCATTATCACATCAGACTACGAATCCGCTGTCGCAGAACTGTCAAAGGTCCATCTGTCCCTGCCTTTTTATTGGCATTGCTGGGAAATGTCTCCATGGTGTGCCACCGCCTGGCTGCTTCACAAATACTTTCACAGGAAATAGCTCTTTCTCTGGACATAGATGGAAGCTGGCAGTGAAACTGGTAAAGAACTATGTATCTTTTCCCTCAAGACTTCCCAAAGTTCAGTAGTCTCATCTACAGAAAACTAATAGTCTAAAATTGTTATTTGAAGGCTAAGCAAAATTAACCCAAAGAATTATGGGCCTTGAAGGAAATTTTCCAGAGAGAAACAAAATTATGCTGAGATCTTACTAATAAGTACCGCTAATGTAATAGTTTGAGCTACTTAGACTCAGTTCTCTTACATAATTGTATATTGTTCTGTAAAGCAGTATTTAATCTCTGTAATAATGATTACAAATTATAAAATTGCAATAAAATATAATTTAATTTCAAAGGTATGTGATATTTGAACTTCTTCAGCTGATACTACGTGCTAATCTGGAGAGTAAGGTATTCAGTGGGTAGAATCTGCTAAAATAGTAATCCTAGCTGTTTTTTCTCCTGGCTCAACATGCAGGCTTCATAATTAAAAAATAGAAATGTGTCTCTTGAAAGATCTGGGAGAGGTCAAACAGTATCTCAATCACAGTCCTTGTGGACCTGTATTTAAATACATTTCTGAAATAGGGCATAATGTGCAAAAACTTGCCTGACTGCCATTCTATGGAATTCTTTCTCACCAGAGAGCTATTCGTATTCTGGAGGTTTCTGGCTGTAACAAATGAAAGACCATCTGCTAAAAGAATTGTGGCAATACTGTCATCTTCAGTGCATCCTTTCTGGTTATTGTAGGCAAAATAAAGTGAATACTCAAAGAAAACAATGAAACAAGATTGAGTGTCATCCTTATTTTATTACATATATTCTGGCCATGGTGGAAGGCTCCATACAGGCCCGGGAACCCAATGTGTTAAGTAATGTATAAATTTGGCCTTCCGAGGTTGAGTTGAATTCACATCAGAGAGAAGTTACATGACCTTATCCAGGCAATCAGGGGTGCTATAGTTGCATTTCTTCTTTGAAATAAATTCACTTTTATTTTTTTCATGTGCAAGAAATGGAGAGAGTGGATGAGAATTGCAGGAAGGGATGAATGCCAGCTGAGAATTTGTGAAAAAGAAAGGATAGGAAAATGGGTTACTATCACAGCAAAGATGTTACTACAAGGAAAGAAGGCAGAGAGCAATCTAGATACCATGCCAGCAATAGCAAAGAGTTTGAAGGAGATGAAACTAGTGTCATCTCAGCTAGCAAGCTCTGGAGTAGTACCCTACATGCCTGCCCTGGTAATCTGCTGCAGTTCTGAAATCCTAGAACCATGGACTAGGAGAAGAGATGAAATTAGCAGCAGCGGGAAAAAAGCATAAGAATACAAATTATAAAGATCAATCTTTAGCTCTCTGAAGAACAGCGAACATCTGTTAGATGCTTTGTTAGCTCTTGTGTTGCTCTGTTCTTTTTTTAGCGCTGCTTTAATTTAGGACAGTCCTGTTCTATTTGCTCTAGCTCATCAAGCTATGGGAATAGTATCTTTAGAGTTATGTTCCCTCAGGTGGAATGAAATCTGAAGACATGTGTGAGTCCCAGATGATCTCTGTTAGTTTTGTTTATGCTGTTGTTTCAGATAGTAAACTAAACAAATCATGTCTTTCATTGACTAGTTTCTTTTCTGTGGAACAACACACCTCATGAATTATTTCTATCATGTTTATTTTAATGGAAAATTTTAAAAGCCCTTACTCCCTATAGTAAGAGAAGCAAAAGGGCTAGTACTGCAGGGAATGATAACAAATTATTAAGGTAGATGCATAAAGTATTGCTGTAATTTTTCAGAGTCCTCTAAAATTAATGGGTTTAATCCTTAAAGTAAACACTGTACCATACAAAGTTTATTGCATGGATAAGGAAACTAAATGCTTTCTTTGAATAACTTCAGTGCTGCTGTTGCATACCTGAGAGCTTTGCTTTCTCCACTTTGAATCTCTCCAGTTTTGCCACCATCAGTATATAGCAGATGCTGAGTCAGCCTTCTCTTTTGCTGCACAGAGAACAAGTGCTTTGACTCCATCTTCAGCTTTCCCAGGAAGTAGCTGAATCTTACACTGTTCTTCCAGTTAAAGAACATAGTGAGGTGTGCATGGTGGAGCTCAAGAGAATATACTATGATGGTCTTCCACAAGGAGAGTTTTATTCATTAGTGTTTGCATTTGTGGCTGATAGCTAAAAAAACTACTTGAGAGGTTTGTAATCAAATCAAACGGATGTTTATTTATATGGAGAAAGAGGCCCAAGTTTAGAGAAATACTGGTGCATATTCACATGTGCTGTTCAAGGAGTTCAATCTTGGGCAAAAAAGTCTTTGTAATAGAATATCTTCTGTTGGCCTTGACTTTGTCTTATGACTTTCCCTCAGCACAAATAAAATTGTGAGCCCATATAGATACAGGTCTGAATATGGATATTGCAAGGCATCTAAGTAAAAATATTTGAGCTATTTTTCATACATTAATGTATTAATGTAATCAGTTAGCCTAGTTTAATCATCCCCTTCTTGCTGACAGGAAAGTTAATCTGTAGTGTACAATGGGTCAAGGATCTGGTAGGGAACAGAACGTGCAGTTCATAAATCTGTACAAACATGCACAGCTATAGCTTGAAAATGCAACAGTGAATCCATTTTTATCTTGAAGCTGACATTTGAACAAATTGTGACTTCTTTTACAGGATGGGCTATTAGATTAGATTATGTCCTATGTGCTTCCACCTGTACAGAGGGAAGGGGAAAAAAAAAAAAAAAAAAAAAAAAAGAAAAAGAAGAACAACTATTAAACCAGTTGATGCAGTTAATTAGCAGGCCACTATTCTGCTCTACTGAGCTGACATAATGACACTGCTTGGTCACCTAGAGAAAAATAAACAACACTTTAATAACATTCAGGGATTAAATTGACAAAGTCAAACCTTCAAAAGTTGAAGTACAGAATCACAGTATTTAAATTCTGAAATTTATCTGGCACTTCTGTGTGTAAAATTTACCAAACTCATGTTTATATCTTGCTATACCAACATACATGTTTTCTCCTTATGGTCCTTCTTGTAGGAAGTCCAGAGCAGACAGCTACCCATGACTGCATAACAATTCAATATTTTTTTAGTATTCACTGTCGAGTACATAGTTCTATCTTCTATACGACATCCCAATACCACACTTGATTATAGATTTATTACTGTTCTCGTGGGCTTTTAATGGAGTTCATTATCGTAGCATCTGAGTGTTTCACAAATGTTAACAAGTTTATCTCACCACTTGTTCTGAGTGGTGGTATTATTACAGCCTCCTCTGAGAATTTCCCTGCTAGTCTTTAATTATTTTCTGCTGAATATTTGCAAATGCCAGCCTCATACTCTGTAATTCGTTCAAAATTGGGCAATTATTTCTTGGACATCAATAAGCATCTCCCTAATTCCTGAAAATCACCTTTGCAGGTTATCTGGCAGTAATCAGTAATCCAGTGAACAATTCAAGAATATGAATGCTAGAAAGCTTATAAACTAAGCACTAACAAGTTTTAATTTGCTTGGTGTGAGTCTTTTGTCTTTGTTCTTGGAAAAAGCTAAGCTTTTTGCTTTTTAAAAACTTTCTAAACCACTTTTTTTTCTGTGGACTGTAGCCCAGGTTGTTTAAAGACTGCAAAATAAGCAATTGACAATAGTATTTCAGAAAAACGTGGCAGAGAAAACTGACCATAAATGATATTTCCTATAAACATCATGCAGCTCAGTAGCTTCAATTTTATATATATTATGTATTATTATATATATTTTGTATAAAACACAATTGTTAAAATAAAACATGATGTAATAATACGATGCAAAGTAAGTTGAAACTCTATTAGGACACAATATATAGTAACTCTGATAAATATTTTTAGGTAAACTGACCAGTGTTAAGTCAGAGATTTAATTAGTTGAAGAGTTTCTCCAGGATGTTGACAGGAGTCCATGCTGTTTCCACCAGCCCTCCCATTGCTGTCATCAACATTCTGACATGTGGTCTCCAAAGGGTACTTCCTTTTGCTCCGTAGGTTCTCTCATTGCAGCAATATGGGAAGTGAAATGTAGAAAAGAGAGAAAAGGAAAGAAAAATAACAAAGAAGCTGGGAAAGGTCTGTTAAGACTCATAAAACTGACATAATCTGTCAATGGGAAATTCAAAAGTAACTGTCATGATGACCTGGTTATAACCCGGACTTTTAAAAAGCTACACACTCCATAGCAAGAGCAAAATCCTTGCAAGAAAAATGTAGGAAATTATGCATGAAGGACTAAGTTATCTTCATGCCAGTGAATCCTTTCCTTTTGCATGTAGAGTGGGGAACTTATTTTAAAGGTACAAATTACTAGTGTATGTGGATAAATAGCAAAGGCCAAATTGAAGTTTTAAAAGAATTTTGTGATAGTGGGTTTTGGCACATATTTCACACGCATTTTGTGTGCCTTTACACTTAGTTACTGATGCAAAACATAATTGCCCTTAGATGTCACCTTGGAGGTGCTGAAACAGCTTTGAAAATCCCTAGGCACCAGTTAGCAGAATTACTGCATGTAAAAGGTAGCATACCATGGCATGACATGGTGGTAGTCAACAGGCCTCAGTGTTCCGTATTGTAAAGCTCTTCTCTTACCCTTCTCTTCTGAGCAGGTTTGATTTTATTTCTGTTTAGGTAAGTTTTGCTTTTAGGGACTAAAACAACATTTTTATTTTCAGAAACTGTCCTTAAGTATCAGGTTTATAATTTTCTTTTACATGTATGGCCTTTGGGAATATCAATGACCTTTTGGGGTAAAGTTTAAATTTAATTTTAATATTAGCATGAACAATTTTATGGAGGTTTCATTGGGTATGGAGAGGTGAGATATTTTACGGGCATATAAATTTCTTTACAGAGAGGGTGATCAGACATTGGAATGGGCTGCCCAGGGAAGTGGTGGATTCTCCGTCCCTGGAGATATTTAAAAAGAGACTTGATGTGGCACTCAGAGCCATAGTCTAGTAACTGCAGCGGTAGTGGATCAAGGGTTGGACTTGACGATCTCTGAGGTCCCTTCCAACCCAGCCGATTCTATGATTCTATATACAGGTAGAGAAAAGATAATTGCACTTCTCATCAGTGCTTGAAAGGGTTTGAGGTACATAAGGAAATGAAGTCTCAGGGAGTAGTTTACATGCAAGCCGCAAGAAGTAACTTTTACAGCTGCACTGATTGCTCTATCAAGAAGGTAGAGGAACCTTCCTGCTGTGGGGAAGGGCAGCAGGCATGAAGTCTTCCCTGATGCTGCATTACCAGCCCTGGAGCACTGGAATAGAAATGTCAATTGCTTGTAGTGTTGCCCTCTACAAAGACCTCTCATAAATTCAGAATAGGGAACTTTGTCCTGAATGTAATCTTGCATTGGTAATAAAATCACAAGGAATGATGCTTATAAAAATGGGAACACCAGAACAGCATTATCTCTAAAGCTACTCTTTCTGTATGTATGTGCTTCCTTCACAGTAGATTTTGCTAATACTCTCCTGTTCTGCTTCCTGAAACTATTCTAGTAAAGAAAAATCCCAGATATTTCCACATTTAATGAGGAAATTCCTCTGTTCTTCATTGAATTCTCATCAAATGAGCCTGAATACTTGGTACATCTAATTTCTAATACCAGTTTTTACAATGTTGCTTTTTAAAAAATTAATCACATTGGCAACTTCTACTTCATTTACAAATTTTTATAAATTAAAAAATGTCTATGCCGCAAAAAGATTCAAATGAACCTTGTGCAAAAGGTTCAGGTGTCTAAAGGACAGAGGAGTTGATTTAGTGGTGTTGGTATTCCCACCTATCATTATCCCAAGTAGTGTAACTAATTAAACTGGTCTACAGGATGAGCTGAACATCACAAAAATAAAAATCTATTAGTAGTTCAGAAAATATACAGAAGTTTATGATAACTTTAAACTGATTTAGTTACTGAGTGACGGAAAGGGAATAAGTTTAAAAGAAAATTTAAGTTCAGTTCATACTACTTAAGTACACCTCTGGAAGTGTGGCCGAGGGACAACTGATGACAGTACAGACAGCTGTAGAGGAATAAATCTTAACCCAGAATTCTAATTTTGAATTGAGTAAAAGTTTGTCCTCTCCCATCAGCATGACATTCCCCAGAAAACTGAGGAATATTCAGTGTTTAATTTCTCTGACTTTTATCTGCAAAACCAGACTGTCTGTGTACTGCAGTTACAAAAAAAATTACAATTCTCTCTCTCACAGCTCCGTGTTACTCTTACTTTAAAAGAATGGTGATATAATGGGTAAGGATCAGAAACTATATTAATTTGTGAGGACTGAAAAGAAAATCCATAATTTTAAAGTCTGCTGTAGTACAGGGAACTACAATGACTTCTTTAAATCAATAAAAACTGATGTGCAGATGCTGTTCCTAATTTGACATTCTGCTTATTGAGTTTTCATCAAATCATGATGCAAGGGAAGATCTGCATCATGGAAGGAAACTCTGCTTTTCCTGGGCTCTGCTCTGAGGTTTGTGTAATACACTTCCATTGCAGTGTTTTAAAATGTTCTTATTTAATTTTTCTCTTGATGTTGCTACTGACCAGTGTGAAATGAAAGAGGTGGAAGATCTTAGGTTTGAGGACAAAAATGCTTGAAGTGATACAAATCTTTTCTAGCTATTTTTCTTGATTAGATATTTTGTTCTTTTGAACATTACTGCACTCAGGCATGAGAATCTGCCACTTTTATTCCACCACAAGGCCAAATCCTTTTTCACCATTTAATTCACAGAGTCCTGTTGGCACTTAAATAGTGCTTGTGCCAGAGTGGAATTTAAATTAGAAGTTATTTTTTTTTAAGTATTAAAAATATAGTTAGCTGACTCTACATTGTGATCTTGACAACTTCCTACAAGCTACTGAAGTACAGCAGCATCTAAATGTTCTCAGTGAGACAGCACAATCTTTTGTGTCCTTCCTTTCTTTCTTTCTTTCCTTCTTTCCTTTCTGTTGCAGAATATTGTAGAATGCCCTAGAACTGGGGTGTGCACAAGTCCATGTCTGGGTACAGAACTCCTTATCTAAGACCAATTACATGGGACCTTACTACCATTCCTGCACATCTGGGATTCGTTCTCTATAGGTAAACACACCGGGTGTCCAGTAATAAGTTATGTTGGTGTGTGGTGGCTGGAGTGTGGTCACACAAAGCACTATATAAGCATTGTAACTGTGCAATAAAGTTCAAAGCTTGATTATCAATCACATTGATTGCTCGAGTCTTCCCTCGTCGCTTCACTACACCTTCCTTCCTTCCTTCCTTCCTTCCTTCCTTCCTTCCTTCCTTCCTTCCTTCCTTCCTTCCTTCCTTCCTTCCTTCCTTCCTTCCTTCCTTCCTTCCTTCCTTCCTTCCTTCCTTCCTTCCTTCCTTCCTTCCTTCCTTCCTTCCTTCCTTCCTGTCTTTCTTTCTTTCTTTCTTTCTTTCTTTCTTTCTTTCTTTCTTTCTTTCTTTCTTTCTTTCTTTCTTTCTTTCTTTCTTTCTTTCTTTCTTTCTTTCTTTCTTTCTTTCTTTCTTTCTTTCTTTCTTTCTTTCTTTCTTTCTTTCTTTCTTTCTTTCTTTCTTTCTTTCTTTCTTTCTTTCTTTCTTTCTTTCTTTCTTTCTTTCTTTCTTTCTTTCTTTCTTTCTTTCTTTCTTTCTTTCTTCTTTCTTTCTTTCTTTCTTTCTTTCTTTCTTTCTTTCTTTCTTTCTTTCTTTCTTTCTTTCTTTCTTTCTTTCTTTCTTTCTTTCTTTCTTTCTTTCTTTCTTTCTTTCTTTCTTTCTTTCTTTCTTTCTTTCTTTCTTTCTTTCTTTCTTTCTTTCTTTCTTTCTTTCTTTCTTTCTTTCTTTTCTTTCTTTCTTTCTTTCTTTCCCTTCCACCCCTCCTTCCTTTCTCTCATTCTCTCTCTCTTTCTCTCTCTCTTTCTCTCTCTTTCTCTCTCTTTCTCTCTTTCTCTCTTTCTCTCTCTCTTTCTCTCTCACTTTCTCTCTTTCTTTCTCTGTCGTTATATGACAGCTTTCATCATCTACATTTTACAACTATTTAGCAACACGAGTTATTAAACTTTACAGCCCCTGAGGAGGCATGCAATTTTTATTGTTTTAACAGATAATTCTCTCATGACTGAAGCAGCTGATGTCCACATAAGTTTTGTGTTATTTCTATTGCTTCTTTCTCAGTGTATCATTTAGTCCTAAGTCAGCACTAGGTTGGCAGTAGTTTTTTCCAGATCCATCATTAAATAAAGGTACCACATTAGGCCTGAGAAGTTTAAAAATACAGACAGCTTTGTTGATATTATCTTGGAAGTTCTCTTGTGAGTTAAATTTCAGTATTTTATTTTATTTGAGATTTGAAGACTTTGCTGATGGGAAAAGATAAAAGCCAATTATTCAAACTAGTTTTAGCAACTTCTTTAGTCCAGAATTCTAAGTAGCCCTCTGGTGCATTTATCTCAAATGGCATATTTTCAAACTTTTAATAATGTTTCAATTGTCACTGAGTTAACTGCATAAATAGTAGCCTAACCTTTATGTCTACAGCCAGCATTTTGAAAAAAATCTTCTGTAGTCTGTACTGAGCACTTTCTGTTTTAAAAATGTTGTTTAAATTTTATCCACTTTTATAAATTCCAGCTTTATTTTTATGCAAAATAAGTCAAAACTAGTTCACACAGATAAACGATGAATGAAAGGCAAATTTTAATTTTTTGAGTTTGGCAAAGTTGAGCTCTGCCATTTTTCTTCTCAGGTTTTACACAAAGGAAGTTTGGAAAGAATGTTTTGTGTATTTCTGGTGCCAGTGTTGTGCTGAGAAAGGAAATTAAAAGTGGAGTGAAAAATCAAATTCTTTTTGAAACTTTCGGTGTTTTTCACTTGAAGTCATCTTGTGAACAAAGTTGGTTATTGTACAGCATTTTGCTCACATTATTTATGGAAGGATTCTCTACTCTTTTGACCTTATCATAATGATTCAGTTTGATTAAGTAAAGCTAACCAAAAAGTTTTTTCCTTGTTCACCTACTGCAGTACCAGCAGCTCCAACAAAAAAGACTTTCCATTTCTAACTTAAGTTCCCATTGCAAAGTCTTGTAGCCTAATTCTGATATCTCATTAACTAGGCATAACTTCCCTCCTTTACTCTTACAGGATATAACCTGTATTCATACAGTCTTTTCATCTCTTCCAAAAAAATATTTAAAATCTTTTGAAATATTTCCAAATGTTAATGTAGTTATTTTTCCCCATCTTACACAGCAATTCCTGTTCTAACTGGCAAAGAAGCAAACTTAGCACTGTCTTAAAAAAAAAAAATATTAAAAACTATGGCAATAAGAACCATGCAGAGTGTTTTCTGGCATTTGAATCAGTTTAATTTTACTTACTCTCCATTTGAAAAGCTATCTTGTTAGCTCAGCATGTCATCAAATAATAAATTTATCATTTATTTATTATTACAAATCAACAAACGTACTTAAGATGTCCCTTCAGCCATGTATTTGCTGATGACCCTGGTCAGCTATATCAAAAAGCACCCTCATTATAATTTGGAGACTGAAGGAGTGTGCTGCTTTGAAGTGTTTCCCTGAGTACTATCTGCTATACAGGTGCGCAGCACTAGGTTGTCAACTAATCCAAAATTCTTTTTGCATTGTTATTTTCCTTAAAGCCCCTTATCACTCTTTTTTGTCTCTAATCTGTGGTAGTATTCATGTGTACTTTTTTTGGTCTGTGAGATACTACATAAATTAATCAAGTAAAATTAAGTGCACTGTTTTAAACAGTATATATCAAGAGCTCTTAGCTGATGTGCACAAAATAGATAAAATAAAATATCAGCTTCGGGACCACTTACTTTGGCTTTCTCAAACACAGTGGTTCAGTTTTCCTGCTCTAGACAAGATCTGCAAAGATTTTTGAGTCAAAGTGTGCACTGACTCCTCCCAATGTAGCAACTGCACACTTAGGACTTCTACAGTCTGAGTTCAGGATGTGTCTTAGGGAGTCCAAGACACAGGTTGTCTCATGAACCTCTTTCACACTTCAGAAGGACTGTGCTGCAGCTGAAGAAGAAGAATAAATCTAAAATCTTGCTGTGCAGCAGAATTTTCTTTGAGGTTTGTTCCCAAGAGGACAGGCTTCAAGACATGATACAGTTCTACATCTTCCCAGAAGGCTGCTGCTGTCTGACAGATCACACCAAGATTACATGAGGCTTAATTAGTTCTTGTTTCAACTCCAAGTAGGCATGCTACCATCTATTACACAAGACTTAGAAATCAAGAAGTGGAGTTACCTACCTCTATGATTAAAAATTAAAGGCCTTTTTAAACAACAAAACCTTGCTATCGATTCTTGATTGATTTCCCATTTACAATCCCCTTGGCCTAATTTAAAGGAAAAAAAAAAAAAGACCTCCTACAGATTTAAAACCCATCAGAATAAACAAAATGACAAAGAACACTTCAAAATACATGGTTTTCTGTAACTGAAACTATTTTATATGACCATTTTCTTGTCTCACAGAGCATATTTGATGCACCTTATTCCACTGGTTAAACATCACTGTACTAACATGTGCATCATGTACATGTTTATATGGTTATTGTATGGTTAAAGTTAACATGACTTTGCAAATCTCTCAGTGCTCCAGGTGCCAAAGCAATATAATCTTTCATAAATCCTATCATAATATATTTTCAGCACCCACTATGAAATGATCTGTATGTTCCACATCACACAAAATCCAACAAATTAATGTCACATACTTAATATGAAGATTTATTGCCTTTTACTCAGGTCCAAAAAATCTTTTTTTTTCTATTTGAATGGCAAAGTTGTTTATTTCTATTATACTCATCTTGGTCAGGCTCTGAAAAGACAAACTTGTTCCTCCTTACAATACCATTATTACTGAAAATGACTCAACAGTGAAGAAAAGATGTATTTCAATAGCAATATTGAACTTAGAGTTGTGACTGCTATACCTTCTCCTCTAAAGAACTCGGAGTATATTTATAATCAATAAGCATACTAACAATGTGTTCTGAACTTTTACTTCTCTTTGGTGGAGGTCGGGAGAAGGGTGTAGATCAATTTTTAAAAATCTATGAAAATTAGACATAGCAACAGCAGAAAATAAAGTGAAAATCAGTATCTGTGTAAGAAATGTATGCAGCTTCTTGTGCAAAACTGGAAATCATTATAAATGGAGAAAACAGTTTTACTGCTATGGAAAGGATTTTACTTTTTAGCAAAAATTTTATTTGTGACCTGAACAGGATTTAACTCAGAACTGCCTGCAATGTAATGAAAGGTTTGACATTGTCACAACAGACATTAGTCCCTCAGAAATATAAGGCTGGAAGGACTTTGGCAGTACAGTTTGTTTTAGTAAAATGTCAAAGTGAGGGGTCAGTCTACTGAAAGCAAGATCTATGGTAACTGCAGGATCAGCAGGTGCCCAATATAACTTCTTTTTCAGTTCTCTTTTATGTACATGACTAAGTGGTTGTAATCCTTTGATAACCTTAGTTCTTTTTTCCTTCTGCTTTCTTAGTGCTGTTTCAGGTATTTTCACAGTAGGGGTATAGGTCAGTATACATTTTCAATTTTTTTCTGAAACATCTCTCAGCATCATTAAAAATGAATGTAACTTAACTGTAAGGGTATAATGTAAACATACTTTTTGATTGACATGGTGCTGGAGATGTTAGAGGCTATTTTGTTTTGAATTATTAAACTGAGGCTAATACCCTTTACCTCAATGACAAAGCTGAATGATTAGTTTTTAAAATTGGAATTAGTCTCCGGCTTTATTATTTATTAGTATTGGTAACTTGTTTGGTTTGTTTTTTCAAGCATTTAATATCAATATCTATCAAAAAGATACCAGGATATTGCCACTCCTTGCTTGCTTGCACATGGGTTTCTTTTTTTATCTAACTGTGCATACAAACCACAAAAGCAACACCCTGAGTCCAGCAGAGGCTCTCAGACTTGGTCTTTCTCTCATTTTGAAACCGGACTACAACCCAATAGCCTCAGGACACGTTCCACACCTCAGATACCAGTACAGATTGGGGGACTGAGCTGTTGTAGAGAAGCATAGGGAAAGGGCCCTGGGGGTATTGGGAAATGGAAGGATGACCATGAGCCAACAATGTGCCCCTTGTGGCCAAGAAGACTAGTGGTGTGCATTAGAAGGGGGGTGGTCAGTAGGTCGAGAGAAGTTCTCCTCCCCCTCTACTCTGCTCTGGTGAGGCTGCATATGGAATATTGTGTCCAGTTCTGGGTCCCTCTGTTCCAGAAGGACGTAGCCCTTCTCGAAAGAATCCAGCATAGAGTGACCAAGATGGCTGAGAGAGTGGAACACCTCCCTTATGAGGAAAGACTGAGGGAGCTGGGTCTCTTCAGCCTGGAGAAGAGAAGGAGAAGGGGTGACCTCATTAACGTTTATAAATGTGTAAGGGATGAGTGACAGGAGGACAATAAAGCTTTTCTCAGGGGTGACTAATAATAGAACAAGGGGCAATGGTTATACATTGGAGCATAAGTGGTTCCATACAAATGTAAGGAAGAATTTTTTCACTGTGAGGGTGACAGAGCACTGGAACAGGCTGCCCAGGGAGGTTGTGGAATCTCCTTCCCTGGAGACATTCAAAATCCACCTGAATGCAATCCATTGTGACCTGCTGTAGGTAACCCTGCTCTGGCAGGGGGGATTAGTTGGACTAGATGATCTTTCAAGGTACCTCCTAACCCCTAACTTTATATGATTCTGACATCTCTTAAAAATATTGCAGGATAAAGCCTTTCCTTTCCTCAGTTAAAGGTAATTTTAATCTCAAGGTGTCTTTTGGATGATTTAATACAGGAGATGCATTTAACCAGTCCAATTTGCTTGGTAGATGGCACTCATGTTTTAATTTTTGACTTGCTTTTGTTGGTACCAATTTAGCACTTGTATTACTTTTAGTGTTTCTATTTTGTTAATATTCACAGTAATAATATGAATAAAATTATAATAATATTATTATATTATTGTGGTTACTGCTGCTGAATCCAACCCAATTGTGAATGGTACTGATGTGAGGACAATCAAGACTACATACTGTATCACTCTGATTTTAGAATGTCATGAAAAATTACTGCCCTATGTATTTATGTGAACATTTTGTTTTTTCAAAGAGTATAAACTAAATCGTTATCTGAAATAATTTCTCATCCACTCACCTCCCATGGAGGAGGGATCTACACCACTGAAATTCTTTCCAATGCAGACCAGTAATAAATAAAACTGAACAGAACATACTCTTCAGTGTATAATATAGTAAACAAAAGGTTGAGGTGACCTAGCAACTCTGTCATCCTTCCTTTTTATGATTCCTTAGAGGGAAAAAAAAATAATTCATCTTTTGAGCTGAGCTGTGTTCATTGTAGCAAAATTACCATGAAAAATTCCAATGGACACTTGCATAACAATAGGAAAAATACAGAAGATACATTTTCTGTTGTCATTCTTATCTTTGTCCCAAGTGTAGGACAGGGTTATATAATAATATTAGAGTCTGTCTTTCATTATAATGCCCTGATCAGTAACTGAGCATCTCACCAGGACAAAAATATTAACTCAGAATTAACTGGGTTTGGGACAAGTTGAAAACTCTGACTGGGAACAGATGAAAGTGAACCTGTCTTCAAAAAATGTTAAACTTTTAACAAATGTTGCAGGCTACACAAAAAAAATCTGCTAGCAGCTTCATAACTGTTTTAAAGGCATAAGATAAATGGTATAAAATCCAGTCTGGGCTATAGCATGTCCTCATGTTCAGAAGTATTATAGTGATCTTTGCTACTGCATTAGGAAGTTTCACCTCAAAAAAAAAAAAAAAGTCTGTCAAATTCAAGGTTGTTTCTACTGATGTGTCTCAAAAGTAGTACAGTTTTTCTCAGGGAATAATGCCTTTAAGTATTTATTATTAAACTTTAAAATATCAACATTATTAAAGTTTTATTTTCTTCTTTAAAACAATAAACTGTTATATGCTTGGAATTATCTAAATTCAGTCCTAGATTAATATACTACAATAACCTGTAGAAGGTTTTGGAATTTAAAATGTAAAAGGGGAGTAGAAAAACTGAAAGGATAAATACAGGTTTAGTTTTAAACATTAAAATGCTGTCTTTCCAAAATACATGCTGCAGCCTCTTAAATTGCTGCAAATACTTGGTTTTGAAAACTAATGTGTCACTTCAGTGATTTTTAATTAATATTCATGTATTTTATTGATAAACTTTACTAGTGTTGCTATCTTTAACAGCCTACTATTAGTATTTCAGAACATACAGAGTTCATGCAGACACAAGGCTTACTGTAGGAATAATTTTTTAGGCCTTTGTTATTGTAGCAACATAAATATCTTTAGGCTATAGAACAGAGAATGTTATTTTCCTGTACAATATTTAGCCAATTGTAACATGAAGGATAGGTCGTATTTACAAGTCAGCAAACCCAATGTAATTTGGGATGAGAATAACTGTGCTAATAAGGGCTCATGTGGTACAGTGATTGATGTACATATTATGAGCAAGCATCCTCTGTTTTCAAGAAGTATAAGGTGTGGGGTTTTTTCTAGTTTCATTTTCTATTATATTGCTAGACTAATAACATTTGATATTTGAGTTGTATTATTAAAATACAATGATGAAAGAAGTTGTATCAATTAATGTAGAATTCAACTGAAAATTATGACAATTAAATGGTCAGCAGCAGGTGATTATTATGAACAGTAGTAAAGCCCACTATGAGAGCCACATCCAATAGCAATTTTTTTTGCACAGGAACAAACTTGAAAATATTACTAAGATATTCAAGCACAACTTAGTTTGACCATTAATTAAGTACGGATCTCTAAAAGGTAACTAAATTACCTTTTCCCCAGGTTGGTCACTGAAGATAAGAGGCATGTCTTATCTAAGGTATTTGCACTACAGAGGCTTGAGAAAAATATGGAAAGAATAACTCTTTCCCTTCTACTTCTTTTCCATTATCTACCAAGCCATAACTTTCCTGAAGAAATCATTCTTCTTTTATGGTGATACCAGTGTAGATGTGTTTTACTTGTATGGAAAAGCCTCGTTGTTCTTTTGTTGCACTGAAGTCAATTAGAAGTAACAGTAAATGATGCGGAACATTTTGAAAGCTGAAAGATAGTAAGACTCATATATTCTCTGTATCCATTTGACATTCTCTTATTTGTACTGTCCTATTGTATTTTATGTAACTACTTTATCCTTCTTGTGTCACTCATTTCTAAAATCTCTCAGAGACTGAGCCTTTCTTGCTGCATTTGTCAGTCAGTTCCACTTACTGGCTTTCTGATGTACGCGTGGGAGTTTCTCCTAAGTTTCCTTAGTGACTAGGCCTTTGTATATCAAGTTCATATTGTCTTGATTCAGGACAGAATCACTTAGCTAGAAGACCACCTAGAATGTGCAACTTTGTGTATACTTACTAAGCAGCTTTTCACAGATGTGACAGGATATGAAATCTGACACTGACTTGGAAATCCTGTCTACGTGCATCTCACCTGATACGGTTGAGGATGGGGTATGGTCAGATCGGAGAAGCAATGGAAAAAAAAGTAGGCAGGAGACTTTGAATGGGAGAGGGGGAGAAGAGACTTCAGTTTTTCACCTGAGAGATGAAGCAAGAGAAAGCTAGAAAAAGCTAGAAATACAGAAGAATTGTTTACACTTAGGTGGAAAGGATCTACAAACCAAAGCCAGGGTGATATTGAAGAAGGAGGACTGAGAAGAGATGAAATGAGACTTAGGAGTTAAGAGGAGGAGGAGTGCCTGGTGTAGACTTTTAGTTCATTCATTTGAAAAACCCATGTTTGAACCTTGTGGCCATCTATGAAGAAGAGATTTCAGTGAAATGGTGTGTTCTGTTGTTTGCCTGAATGCATTTGCTTTGCTGGACTTTCTGGTGACACCAATGATTTAAACAGTGACAGAAGATGTTCCTAAGGTCTGCACCTTATTCGCCTCTGCTGTCAAATTGACAAAAAATCCTCTCAGCCTGGTTTAGACCTGAGCTGACTTAATGCTCTTCCAGACAATTTCCAGAACAGTTTGGGCATGCAGCAGTAACTTCTGCCTTATTGGATATAGCCTACCACTTGGTACAATGATGTATATGACCAGATGAACACAAGCTCTTCCATGCTGATTGGCCTTAGTGACTGAAGTGTCTCCTGGGAAAGCATAACATACATCTGTAGACCATAGCTTCTGTTTCTCTGTAAGGCAACTGACAGAAGGTACACATCATAAGAAGAGGTAAGATTGGAGAAGCAGTTAATTCTTTAAACTTCAGTGAAAAAAAAAATGCATCAGCATGTTGGTTAACCCTTTATGTTTGTTGAACAGAAGCGATGAACTGGCCATGGTGTACATGTGAACATTTGCCTGTATGTGTGATAATTCATGTGATAACTGTGTGATAACATCACTTTTGAAGAGGTATGGCTGACTGAAGAGAGAGCAATGGACAAAGAAACTAGGGCAAATAATGAGTAAATCAAAGGCAGCACAGAAACAGAACAGTCTGGACTCCATCCACAGGAACAAAAGACAAGCAGAAGATATTTTTGCCTATGCTGTTAAAAGACGTTAATGAAAAAAGCTTATGGTGTGAAACCTTAATGCTGGATTTTCAATACTAATGCAAGCTAATAAATTGGAAGGATTTATTACTTAGGTTGCAATGTTCTTATGCTGTTACATGTTTTTATTTTGGGCTCAGATTTTCTTGTGATATTAGAGACCACATGGAGATACTGTGCTGTGTGTATGAACTAAATATGTAGAAAGGCCAAAAGGGAGAAGTGGAAATGCCTTCATGTAGTGTCAAGATGATGGGAGTCACCAATCTGCTTTGGGATAAAAGAGAAAAAAATACTTGCAGGTTAGACATAGCCTGTTTAACTGAGCTTTTGTGAGTGTTACCTCCACATCAGTGAAGGCTTTGCTAACTGTTTTTCAGATCAGAAGGGCCCAGATACAGGAAAAAATGAGATGGAGTATTTTGACGGTTGCTGGTTGGCTGTGGGCTTTTCTGTTGAGTTGGAAGTGCTGAGGCAGGACCAGGACAGAAAGGAAGCCCACTACATCAGTCTGCTACCCAGATCTCCTGAAGGGGAGATGTCCATGATGTCAGGGGAAGAATACGCTATGCAGAAAGTAACTTTTTGAATTAGAAGATCTGAATGTTTTAATTTTCCTACCTCTCTTGTAGAAGCTGTCTCAGTTCCAGCAAACAAACACCAAATTCCTTCCATGAAATAAAAACAAAAAGTGAACTTTCTCCTGGAACAGAGCTATGAAGCATCTGTTTTCAGTTAGATACAAAATATTGCTTGGAAACATCCTGCTGGAGATGAACACCAAAATCTGTTATTTAACAAATTGATAACAAAAACGATCTGCAGAGATCTCAGTCAATGATTGGCTTGAAAACACTTCTCCAGAATATGTAGAAACTAATAAAGACTCTCAATTCACTTCACAGTATCAACTGTGGAGTCCTTTGCATCTTGGGTGGCACCCAGCCATGCTGACAGATGCAGACATGTCTCTAGTGCAGTGACTGAGTTGTGTGGGCCTGGGTGACACCTGCATACTGATAGGGCTCTGCTTGGCCACATAAGGGTAGCAAAGGTTATCAGTATACAGTGGGCTGCACAATGCTCCCCAAATTGTGCAGCCTGACTTTTCATATTCTGCATTCTTGCCAAATGCTTCTGACAGATAAAACCTCCATCCTGACCCAATGGTCCGAACATCTTCAGACTCACTTCAGTGCCAGCCATGTAGTCCAAGGCTCAGCAATTCAGCACATCGGTGAAAACTGAATTGGACATAGCCCCTACATTGGGAGAGACTCTTAATGCCATACAGCAACTGAAAACTGGCAAGGCAACTGGGGTTGATGGAATCCCATCTAAAGTCTGGAAGCATGAAGGCCAAGCACTCCATGCTAAATTTCATGAGCTTCTTGTGAGTTGTTGGGAACAATGCATGCTACCACCAGATCTCTGTGATGCAGTCACCTGTACAAGAAGAAAAGAGAAAAGTCAAACTGCTCCAGCTACCGAGGTATAACTCTGCTCTCCATTGCTGGAAAAATCCTTGCAAGAATACTTTTGAAAAGATTACTACATGCTATAGCAGAGGAAGTTCTACCTGAAAGCCAGTGTGGTTTCAGAGCCAATAGGAGTACCACAGACATGGTATTTGTTCTACTGCAAGAGAAGTGTAGGGAACAGAACAAAGGTCTTTATGTGACATTCATTGACCTCACTAAAGCTTTTGACACTGTGACTAGAAAGAGCCTGAGGCAAATCTTGGAATGACTAGGATGCCCCCTAAGTTCCTCAGAATGATCATCCTGCTACATGAGGATCAGCGGGATCAAGTCAGATATGGTGATGCACTCTCTGAATCCTTCACAATAATCAATGGTGTGAAGCAGGGCTGCGTTCTCACACCCACTCTATTCACAATCTTCTTCAGCACGATGCTCCAAAGGGCCATGGCAGACTTCGGTGAAGAAAATGGCATTTACATCCGATATGGTACTGATGGGCGCCTATTCAACCTAAGGCAAGTGAAGACCCACACCAAGACCCTAAATCACCAGGTCCCAGAGCTGTTTTTCGCTGACGATGCTGCCCTCGTTGCTTACACAGAATCAGCTCTGCAGTGCTTAACATCCTGCTCTGCAGAGGCTGCGGATCTTTTTGGGCTGGAAGTCAACTTGAAGAACACAGAAGTTCTCTACCAGCCTGCACCACAGGAAGACTTCCATCATCCCCACATCACCATAAGTGAATCAGAGCTTAAGATAATCCTGCAATCTGGGACACCAAGATTGACAAAGAGATAGACAACAGATTAGCAAAGGCATACAGAGCATCCAGAAGACTTCATAATAGTCTGGAGCAATAAACACCAAGTACAAAGATTAGTGTCTACAGAGCCATTGTACTGTCTACTCTTTTATATGGGTCTGAATCATGGGTCGTCTACTGCCACCACCTGCGACTCCTTGAACGCTTCCATCAGTGCTGCCTCCGTACAATCCTAAACATCCACTGGACTGACTGCATCCAGTGTCACTGTCCTTGAACAGGCAGGGGTCACCAGTATTGGGGCCATGCTGCTGAGGACACAGCTGTGCTGGGCAGGGCACATTTCCAGGATGGAGGATCACCACCTCCCTAAGACTGCTCTGTGGTGAACTTACCACCAGCTGCCACAGCAGAGGAGCCACAAAGAGGAGATACAAGGACTCCCTGAAACAATCCCTCAGCTTTGGCCATATTGACTGCCATCAGTGCTCCACTCTGGCCTCCAACTGGGAGACGTAGAGACACACCACCCATAACACTGCTGCTTCCTTTGAGAACACACACAGAATCAGTCTCAAGGAGAAAAGACAGTGCAGAAAGACCCGTGCCTTGGCTGTTCCCTCACAGGAGACTTTCTCCTGTGCTTTCTGCAACTGCACTGCCTGTCCCGCACTGGCCTTTCAAGCCATCAGCGTGCTTGCAGCAAGCATGGGGGGAGTCCTTCTGAAATCTTTGTTCACAAAGCCAAGCCATATATAATGTGCATGGGTTTTGTTCCAACCTTATACACAGGGTTTGCACTTCATCTATCTTTGCTCTGTGCAAAGTTACCCCAAACATGAAGCTCCTGTGCTGCTCCAACTGCTCCCAATACTTAGCATTCTCCTCTTATTTCCATTAGGAATCAAAATATTTTCTGCTTTGGATTTCCTTCTTGTTTTAACTGCTTTCCGGAAGCAATAATGAAATGTCTCTGGATCAAATGTATTTTTTAACTAGATAGAAAAAATAACTGAGATGCTTGAAATCAACAGAGAAACTTAGCGTTCTGTAAAACATTTATCTTTTATTAAAGCGTGCTTATACATGTTGTACAACTAGGGCAGTATAAACGGTCAGGTCAGTTAGTTGGGATGGAAATACTTTGAGGGGTTTTTTGCCTTAAAAGAAAAAAAATTCCCACCATCTTCCTCAGTAAAACTTGACATCTAAAAGTCTAGAGAAAAAACTCTTAGCTGTTATTAATCAATAGCAATAGCAGTATAGTCTTTATGCAGGATACAGTTTTATGCCGTTCGGTTTTATCACTTCATTTTCTTCTGAGTCAGTTCATGATATTAAGACATTAAATTGACAGATTTTAGCAATTTTGAAATAGGAGTTTTTAAAACAATGATGGGGACGAACAGGAGGCCTGAGTGTGGAATTCTATGGAGAAAATACATTGAAGTATTCAGGATCTGGAGCTTACTGATAAAATACATTCAAATACTTAAGGAAACTTATTTTCATTTTCTTCTAAGATTTTTTAAAGGCAGAAAAGTAGTAAGAGAAAAGAAGATCCACTGATTCCCTTCCTCAAAAATGTGAAAGATGGAAAGTAAACATTCAATTAAGGGAATTCACTTCACTTATATCAATCCATCTTCTTTGCTAAATATCATCCCTTACATTCTGTGTGATCAGTCAGCTCAGTTTCCTCAAATAAGTGCAATGTTAAGAACAAATTCTCATTAGAGACGGTGTTTCCTGGTTAAGAGAGTGGTTTTTTGTTGGTTGCTTTTTGCAGCAGTAATGTATTTTTTGGTATCACTTGACAGCATTCAAAAGGCAGTAGAGATTCTATTTGGTAGGTTATGTTCAATGAAGGAATATTGAAAAAATACTTGTGATCTGGAGTTGTGCTGCTCTGTAGTTAATGAAGATGTTTCAATTAGCTGATAGCCCAGGAGATGGTTTGTGGGGGCCAGAAAGTAGCCAATATTGTGGTAAATACAGTTTTTTGAGTCAAGTAGCTGAGCACATTTCTTGTGTGCCCTGTAATATCCTATTTCATTAAAAGTAGCAGGGAGTAAAAATGCTTGTTTTGCTTTACATAGACACTGGCTTATCTAGCAAATCAACTACTGAACTGACAAATTATTTTGAGCTTGATTATGTAGCACATCCATTTTTCATGGAACAGCCGTTTGCTGCAATGGCTTCTGATGACACATTGGCAAACTACTGAACATATAGTTTTTGGTGCCATTTTCTCAGCAAGACACAGTAGCAGAACACTTGTGCATATAGTTCTTGAAGACGTTTTCTCTGTAAAACTGAATATCAGGTCATATTTATAGAACTGTTCTTAAGCTAGAGAATTACAATCATCTACTTTTCAAATGTGTGTGGGTAGCAGGCTGCAGAATCCAAAGAGAATCTTCATTTCTGCAGAGAGAAAATCAATGACATATCGAAATTTACAGCAAGTCTGTCCCCAGGGGTTCACATTCTGACAAATAAGCACCCTGAGCTTATGAATTTATCAGGTCTCAATTGAAATTATTTTGAAAGACAATTTCAGATTTTACTGTTTAATTCCCAGAGGATAATAGCCATTTGAGACTTTCTCAGAGATATGCACAAGTGCTTGAAATACTGACTACAGTAGCTGAATTGCTAGCAGAGGTTGAGCAATGAGGAAATATTAATAAGACAATCAACCTTTTGGCCCTGTGCTTCTTGAAACAGACCAGGAAAAAAGTAAAGCTGATAGTGGCACCCTGGTTGGGGACAAAAGCAAACCAACAAAAATAAAAAAAAAAAAAAAACCTGGGGGGAAAAAAGATAAAGAAACAATAAAAAGCAAGCGAACAAACAAACAAAAAATCACAGAAAACAAACAAAGAAGAAACAAGTCACAGAACAAACAACAAACTAACGACAAACTTTTCAACACTTTATTTGACGGGTATTGTCATTATAGTTACAGTTAGTCACATTAAACATTTGCCAAGTACCTAAGCAGAAATAAACCATCAAAGAGCTACTGATTTATGTGATCTAGGTATGGTCTCAAGCAGTTTCAGCAGTGATTTCTGCTTGTTTGCACTTATTATTAAAGCAGTAGAAAAGAAAAATTTTCCAGTCATCAATGCAGAAGGCAAAGAAAAGCCTTTTTTCCTGCAATTAATAGTAGTTTTTTGGTTGTGTTCCACATTGAAAGTCTGAAAATTTTAACAGAATTCTAAAACAAAAGAAAATATTTTCTGTCATTTTCTTCTTCTGCTGTTACTGGTTTATTGCACTCCTGATCCTCCCTTGTCAGCAAAAATATGATAGTAATTCAGTAATGATATTCACAAGAGGATTTTTATCAGAAAGGTTGTTACTTGCAACCTGTTTAAGTAGGTGGTTGATTTATTTATAAATAAGCTTCGCTTCTAACTGGAATTTTTAAGGTAAAATAATCTCAAAACTCTTAGGTTCCTTCTGTCAAATATGCTTAGCTGACAAAGTTAATGAATTGCACACTTTAAGCATTTTACATGAGAGCCTACAGGTCTCCAGTTTCCTGGATGTGTAGAGAGAAGCACAGGCTGGCTGTACAGGAGGAAACGGATTTTGGATTTTAGCAGTACCTAGCCGGTGTCTTCAGAAGGTGATATCATGCAGTATCTAGATTTTTTGCTTAATATAAATATTAAACAGAACTTTGAATTAAGCCTGAAAAACTTTCAAAGCAGACTGAAATCAGATGGAAAACATAGTTATTCATTACGGATCATACAGTCATTCCATTTCATCTAAGGTACAGATTATTAAAGCTGATCCTCATAAAATTGTTTGAGAAATGTCATCTGAACCTAGATGTTCAAAAATATCAAGATTAAGCATGAAAGTCACACTTCTGAATCATAATAACGAGTTTCTTTTAAACCAGGGGCAATATGTCAGGTCTAATCGGGCTGTAAAGAGGAGACTGTTAGTCCCTTGTGGTTTATATAATGCGTATGTCTGTGCAATACAAAATCACATTAACCTTTCAGACTTACACATTGTGTTTCAAATAAAGGTCTCATTATCTTTCCACTATCACCCCTAGGTTTATTTCAAAATTACAGATTTAAAATTTTTCCCCATTTAAATATCCTTATTTTGGATTTTTATTCTCCAGCTATTATGTTGCATTTATTCCAGTCCGAATCTTATTTTCCTGGGGGAACTTTTGCCTAATTTTTTTATAACCTAATAGTGTTTGCTAACAACCACATTAATATTTCCGTTTCATTGAAACTTAATATTATGAGCAGATTCATTTAAATTATATTGAATTTTATTTCCAGCTACCTAGTGACAAAATCAGTCACAACTAGATAAACTGACAGTTCCAAATACTGTGTCCCATCTTGCTCTCCACCAGGTATTCAGTCACAGTCTTCATTTATGGCCTTCAACCTGTTTTTATTCCAAACCAGTGCTGAAATGTTTTTTAAAATTAGATTCCTTAATTTACTCTGAATATATGAATGTTTCCCTCCAACATCCAGTTCTGATATATAACAAACCATGAAAGTATTATAAATGCCAAAGCAAAAAGTCTTGGTTATGCATCCTCTTTCAAAAGATTTTTACATTAAGATAGGACTTGACTGCCCAAATATAAGTATGTATTATAGCTATATCTGAGATATATATTCTCTTTATAGTAGATGGAGAAAAATAAACATTTTTAACATGTAGTTAATAGCATCCCAAGGTGACATCTCAGTCTGTAAAGCAGAATAATGCTCAAGAAATGCCAGTGTCTCTCTGCTAATCAAACAGAACTTGGATATACTATTTACAGTCAGATGATGTTAAGTGAGTTAAATTGTTTTTCATACCACAGGTGTATTTTGTCATTAGATTAGGTTTCTAAGTTCTTGTTTTAACTTCGGTAACATGTTACATGTGAATCTAAGGCATCCTTACTGTAAAATTTTAAAAGGTAATTCACTGTCCTTTAATTTGAAGCACTCTTGTACAAGAAGGTGGTAGTATTAAATACAGATTTCCCACACTTATTCACCTTCAGGGTTCTTAAATTTTTGAGGCTCTGCTTATAGGATAGTGGGAAAATACTTGTAACAGACAGCATTCTGTACAGTATTCCCGATTTTGTACTGCATCAGTAGGACCTTTGCATCAAAGGACCTCTGTCCAGCAGATATGTTCCTTATTCTTTTGTCTGCTGCAACAACTCCAGATCTTTGTTGACACATTCAGAGTGTGAAAGCCCTCTAAAGAGACTGGAAGGGTTGCTAAAAGCAATTTACACCCCAGTGGAAGTTATCTCAGAAGTATCATAAAAGTTTGAATTGGTGCTACAGTAGACAAAGTCAATTCTTACAAGGTATGGTGAACTGATCCTAAACCCCCAGTCCTCATCCCCCTGTGCTGCTGAAGGAGAGGCAGGAGTAAAGCAGTTCAGGGTCGGGGGGGGAGGTATTAAATTCGTGTTGTGTTTTCTCTTTCTCTCTTAAACTAGGGTTTTTCTCTTCCCAAGTTGTTTTTTGCTTGTTACTTTAATTGGGGAACAAAAATCTCCCTGTCTTTGTCTCACCCAGTCTTTGGGTGGGTTTTCCTCTCCCTCTCCCACAGTTGGGGTGAGGGGTGAGTGGAGAAGAGGCCTGGTTGATACCAGCTGTGCCTAAACCATGACCTTTTGATATCAGAAAAATAACTTTATTGTGCACTTAACTTCTATCTGTAAAAGATCTGGCAGTTAGAGAAATCTCATATAACATCTTTTAACTCTGAAATAGACACATAGGTTTTTCTGTGTGCAGCAATGGTGATGGTTTACCAGAAAATACTCAAAGGTACTGCAACCAGATTTTCACATTAAAATCTTAATTTTAATCTACAAAAATTCATCTGTGCGATAGGTGTTTTTCAATGGCAGTGGTTTCTGGACTTCATGTTCATCATTTAGGGTCAAGTTCTGCTGCCTTTCATTAAACCCAGTTAGCAAGTTGGTCCACTGAGGAAAAATTAGTAATGTGATTTTTTACAAGTGTTCTTTTCACCTCAGCACACTTGACTCTATTTCTTATGCCATAGGGAATAAATAACTGATCCCAACAGTTGTTGTTTTTCCCAACAGCAGAGCCTTAATAATCCAGCAAGCCCTTTTGTAGAGACTTACTGCCTTCAACAATTAGCTGCAGAACAAAATGTGGGGAAATCTATAAAAATATGTTAGGGCACTCAGTTCACACAGAACATACCCAACATAATTAGGGCAAGAGAATAAGCACTGGGGAAAAGTATGCTGATAGCTCTGCCTATGAACTGTGTATATCAATATTCTTTTAAAATTTTCCAATTTTAGATTTTTCTGTCCCCTCCTTTGTGATTGTTTTAACACATTGATAATCTAAAATTGATAATTCAACCTAATGCAGATGAAAGATAGGGGGATGAAGGTTAGGGTTTTTTTTCTCACATAATGCAATCCTTGTTTTTCTGCAATATTTATTTTATACCTTAGGAGAATTAATTTACTTTTCTTTATAATATATATGAAAATATAAAAATATAAGTTGCTTGTTACATATGGTGAATATTAGGTTTGGGATGTTTAATATATCATAGAAAGATGGAATAAAGAATCTGTTAAAACCATTTCTTTGGTCCACTCACATTGTTTTAGATATGTTATATAAAGAGGAATTTTCAGTGGTATTGGACCTTTCTACATCTCTTTTTTCTTGTTCCAGACTTTGGAGAGCAGCAGGAAACAATCTCAAATGGTTTATTCTATGCTGACTGTACTCCTCCATATGACAGACCATGTCAATCTGCTTTATTAGCATCAGGACTTGGTCAGAAATTGAGGGATCCATGACCAGCACCCTGAGAGGTTTCTGACCTGTTTCACAGAATGTACATTCAGCAAATTAGAATCTTGTCCTAGAGGATTACTGTACCTAAAAATCACTTCTCTGTATCTAGCTGCAAAGACAAAAGACAGTTAAACCTTTCCATTTATTATAAAGTTTATCCTTGTATTTTATGCTCAGTGATAAAAGCCCCAAAACTTAGACACAAGGATTTGTGTACTTAGTCATTTTAGCCTCCCAGCTTCCCTTCCATTGATTTGCAAACAGATGGTAGGAAAAAAAAAAAAAAAAAAAAAAAAAAAGAATAGGTGGCTAAGAGGGTTACAGCTGATCCCTGTAACAATTAAAAGAAACAGTAAAAAATAATATGTTAAGGAAACTGGAATTATCACTTTTCAGTTCTTCAAAACTTATGAGTTTCTTCAGGCAGTATCTGATATTGACTGTCTGCGCCCTGGCTTGGAATGTGTTGGGGAACTCCATTGCTGTCAGTGAAATTTCCCTGAGGAGCACTGTATGAGCCCATACCTTTGAGTTCATCAGGGGGTTAGGATCTAGATCGTGGTGTGAGGATAGACCTTAATAGCTTACAGCTACAAAAAAGTCATGACCATTTTGTCACCTGGCATCCAGCTGTTTGTTCCAAGGCAGGATGGTGGGTCAGAGCTGCAGGCAGCTATTCAATCAGCTTGTCCACCTAGGGGATTCTGGAAGTGAGAAAAATGTGCACCAGCAGCAGCCACACAGGGCAGCAGAATACCAGGGGCAGCAAAGTCAGACTGCTTTTGTATCCCTGTTGATTACATTAATGGCTTGTGCAGAACTCATCTGTTTGTAACTACTCTTAAGAAATGTGAAATACATTGTTTACTAGACTTTCTCATTTTTAACAGCATTATTTTGTCTGGTGTTCCTTCTATGCATCCTTGAGGAGTAATTTTGAAGATATTTCATTGAAACCAATAAAAATTGTAATTGTTTTATTTATCTTCTTCCTAATTATTCTAGCTTTTAGGCTGATGATTGCCATTTAGTTCCTTTGATTTGAAAAGAACCCTGTGCTGGGAGTTCAGGAAGGACTCGTTCTTTCCATTTCTTCACTCAAGATGGACATAAGTGTCCTTATCTTTTGATTACATGGTACAGGGGCAGTGTGGCACATACAATTGATACAATTGTCACTAAAACAATCTGAATAAGTTTGAGAGTTGCTGCAATAACACTTGCAACATTTTTCATTTCTCCACTGTCTTTGAAAGTTGCTGTTTACAAGTACAACTGCAGTGTTCCTCCCTTGCTGCTATTCTCCAAAATCAGCCTTTGAGAAGTGTGTTTTCTATTTGGAGCTCTCAGTACAACAGTGGTGGTGAGCTCCAAATGAAAATTCTGCCAGAAGAAACAATATGAACTGGCACCTGCAGTATTTCAGTATTTTCTATGTTAATTCTGTGAAATAAGTGCCTGAAGTGTAGGAATACACTGAAATACATAAAAAATCTCAGGTTAGTACTGGACAAATATACTGTAATATCCTTGCTTCTCTTTTTTATTGTTTCAATGATATTTCTCTTAGACCAGAAATGTATATGAAGTTTAATGGTATAGACAGTCTTGATTTCATGTCAGTATAAAACATTCTTTTTATTACATTTAATGACTTTTTAAATTAAATACTTAAATTGTTCAGTACATTTAGCCTTGGTATATAAAGTAGCATGTTCTAATATGAAATTTAATTTAATGTATATCAGTTGTCTTTCATATCTTTCATATGAGAATTTAATGTTATTTGGTACCTATTTTTTCCAAGTTAGATGAGCAAAACTTAATTGCTTTTATTTGAATAAAACTTAATTAGCGGAAGCATATTTTTTTTTCATTTTGCTTTAATTCCTTATAGAATTGTCTTTATTATATGTTAGAGGAATTGCTCTTGAACTATTACCATTTATCATATTGGGAAACCCATTTTAATTGTAGAAACTCTTAAGAGAAGTTAGACACTGAAAATGTCTCCTGAGTGCTGTAGGCAAGAACTTGTCTAATAACTACAGGAGGTACTGTGAGTCAGCTATGTTGTTTTTTAAATGCACAGTGTTAGGGGTCTTAACAAATGTCTGAAAATGAAAGAGGAGTAAATTTATATAGCTTGAAACCAGAAGCGTTCTTGACACCAAGTTCCACTTTGATACAGGGTTCAAATTACTTTCTTCCATGAAAGTTTCTAAAGAAGTTTTTGTAAGCATAAGAAGAAGGTAGCATGCAGGCTGCACCAAAGTATACCCAGAGCCTATCTGCTAAGGCTTTGTTAGACGAGTTGGCTGCTTTTAAGAAAATCCATCTTTTGTGTCTTGTAGTACTGCTGGAATAACTACTTCTTTGGAATTTACATTGATATCTTTGCTGAACCAAAATTTTGTTTTGTTTCCCTTACTTCTGTTGTAATCAAGGACAACTCACAAGCCAATCTTAGTCCTTCATCTTCCATGTAGGCACATGCTTGCTAGCCATGGCTCACATAGATACAGGTCTCCAGATCAAAAAAGAAGCTCCATAGCTGTATTTAAATGTTTGTTATTTAGGGATTGTTTTTTCTAAAAAGAAAACAGATTAAAATTTATGTAGGTAAAAAAACACTAGCAAGAAATCTTGTATATATAATGGGAAGTAAAGAAAAATAAAATCTCACACTTCACAGTGAACTTTAGCTTTTCCTTCTGCCCCTCAGAAATCTCATTGACTGTTAAAGCTTCCTAATCAGGCTAGCATGAGAACAGTTCCTTATCCAGGCCAGCCACTTTTTCATATTTAGATTTTTTTTCTTTGTGTTGTATTTTATCATTGCTTTTTATGTGAGATTTTATATAGATTACAGTAATTATAGAGATATTGACCAGGTTTCCCATGGGCTGGAGATATGAGATCTTGAAAACATATACTTTGGTATGTTTCTCAGTAGGATCTATTTCCTTATGAAATTATTTCAAGAAACCAGAGCTCTTTGCCTGTGACTCCAGACAATAATATGTGATGAATGCTCTGATAGAAGAACAGTAGAGAGCTAACTCTGGTAAAGCAAAATCTGCAGCTGTGAAAAACAAAAGTTTTGGCACAATAAATAGGATAATATCTCTGAACTTTCAATATCTTGAGTTAGAAGGAAAACTTGCTCTGTGACAAATACAGGACAGAGTGAAGAATCAGATCAAACCCAGGAAGATCAGAGTGCCTGGGTAGCCAAAAGGTCCATGGGGAGATAATTCATTTTTGGATCACTTGATTTGAAAGATACTTTGTCTTCATATCAAACTTCTCCATATATAATGAAAAATCATACCATTTCAAAGTAGAAAAAAATACAAAAGGGAAGTTGGTCCTGTTTAGTCTGAGATATAAAAGAAATGGAAGAGACATTTAGATTGATGGGAAAGCAGAGCAAGCTGTTATCCAAGAGGACAGTTTTTCCTTATCTAGTATTCAGGCCTCCAGTCACTCATGCAGGGTTCCTTTTAATTTCCCTATTAAAACAAAAACACAGCAGACATAGAGCAGTAAAATAAAACAAGTGATACAGAGAATAATTTGCAGTCTTCCTTCATGTGCATTGTTATTGTATATAAACTCAGTAAACTCAGATGGAGATGAATCAAGCTACACTTAGATCTAGTTTATTGCCCTGAGCAAACCCAGTTCATATGTCTGGAGAGGAAGCATAAGGCAAAAAGCTGCTGGGCTGAACTGCAAGCATGCGTCACTAAAGTTTTTTTTTCAGTTTATTTTTTCAAAAGAAAAGTATTAGTGATGCTAATTAATAAAATACCAAAAGCAGTGTTGGTGCTAGCTACATTTCTTTGAAAACTGAAGGTGGGATTTTTTTTGTTTGCTGGGTTGATTTTTCAGGCCCTAATAGTACTGTGTCAGAAGAGATTTTTATTCAAAATTAATACTTCATGTTTGCCTTTAATATGCCAGGAGTGGGAGGGGGGGTTTATTTGCTCTTTATCCATGTAACAGGATATTTAATATTTAGTTTATTGATCTTTTCCCCTATAAAAAGCTTTAAATTATGTGGTGGAGTCTGATTCCAAATAGCTGTCTTGTTTTTTGAAGCAACAACAGGCAGATTTCTGAAAGAAAAATTAACTTTTCATCTATCAGTATTAGTTGTTTTATCAGTAAAACATTTACTTTTGCAACAGACCTCTAAAAAATTTGGTCTGCATCTTTTCCCCTTCACCTAAATACATTTCTTTGCTATTTGGAGGTTTAACGTTGTAGCAGAATTATTACTGACATCCAGTAGTTTCTTATGCTTCCATGAGGAAAAAAGGGTATTGTAATTAAATCATTTCACAAACCCTTTGCCTTATGCAAGTCTGATTTAGAAGAGTGCAAAATCTTCAAACCCTGTTCCAGTGGTGTTTCTGTCCAGAGAGCTTGTAAAATCTTATGGAAGTTCAGGTGCCATTCCCCGCATCTCCTGCTAATTGCAAATGGTGACTAGAGAACATTTAATTATATGTGAAACAATTAGTGAGTTACTAATCTAGTATGTATTTAATATTAATTATAAAATGAATGGATATTGTCAGTGGCACACGGACTGTTACACATGTGTTTGAGTGTATAAATATACACAGGTATCGCTGTGCATATAATGCCAAGCTATATTTCGGTTTTTTATGGTAATTTACTTCCCTTATCTGTCTTAGGTTATATTAATGCCTTGCAGGTCCTTAAAATCTAGCTTGGCAGTTCGTATGTACTGCTAACTCCAGCCCATGTGGATGTTCCCAAGCTTGGCTGTACATCAGCCAGCCCAGCCACTGGTAAGAGGGCTGCCAGTGCAGCACAAGACTCCGTACAGTCTGGGAAAATTCTCTTCCAGGACCTAAGGGAAAAATCCATGTCCATGAAATGTGATTATGTGTTGCTGTAATTAAAATCCAATTCAGCATGATCTCAGCATATGATCCATAATACACAAATATAAGGGGAAAAGCAAAGCTTACTAAATTTAACAGTTTCTTTGTATCTCATCACATTATGGATAAGGGATTGTGTAGCAGGCAAGCATTATGATGGAAACAAGGAAAAGGAAAGATAGCAAATCCTATGTTTTGTACCACTCTTTACCTTTCTGGGGGGAAAAGAAATAATACCAAAAAAAAAAAAAGTAAAAATGGAGTTCTAGGCATAAGTTTTAATAGGCTCAAGTACTATTTTAAAAAGACAACCTAACACCCGATTTTATTTTTGTGTAGCTAACTTTTATTCATTTGTAGCGGTCTGTATGGAAAACACAGTAGACAAATCTGTTCACAGAGAGGGGCTGGTGGGAGATGTAGTGGTCAGAGGCCATCTGGGACACAATGATCATGAAATAATCGAGTTTTCAATACTCAGGGATTCAAGGGCAAACAATAAAACCTCTGCACTGGACTTCCAGAAGACTGATTCAGAATGTACCCTGGGGAACAGCCCTTGGAAACAAAGGGATCCAGGAGGGATGGGAGTACTTCAAGGAGCAAGTCCTGAACGCACAGGAGCATTCCTGTGTCCCTTTGTGTTGAAAGGCAAGCTGGCAGGGAAGGCAACCAGTCTGGCTGAACAGGGAGATATTGAAGGAAATTTGGGTTAAAAAGAGAGCTTACAGGATTGTTGTCCTGAGGACAGCTGGCTTCTGGGGCTTGTAGAGAGAAATAAGAAGCTGAATAGCCTCACTGTAATCCTTGAAGGAACAGGATTGTCCTGTGACCTGCTGAGCCACTTGGATCCCCACAAGTCTATGGGACCAGATGGGATCCACGCCAGGGTGATGATGGAGCTGGCAGAAGAGCTCACCAAGCTGCTCTCCACCATTTACCAACAGTCTTGGCTCACTGGGAGGTCCCAGATGATTGGAAGTTGGCGAATGTCACACCAATCCACAAAAAGGGACAAATGGTGGACCCAGGAAATTACAGACCTGTCAGCCTGACCTCAGTGCCTGGCAAGGTAATAGAGCAGATCAGCTTGGGGGAAATCACACAGCACCTACAGGATGGACAAGGAATCAGAACCAGCCAGCATGGGTTCAGGAAGGGCAGGTCCTGTCTGACCAACCTGATCTCCCTTTATGATCAGGTGACCCTGCACTTTGACCTCAACAACCCCATGGGGAGCTCCAGGCTGGGCACAGAGTGGCTGAGAGCAGCCAGGCAGAGAGGGACCTGGGAGTCTGGATTGACAGGAAGCTGAACAGGAGCCAGCAGTGTGCCCAGGTGGCCAAGAAGGCCAATGGCATCCTGGCCTGGATCAGGAACAGCGTGGCCAGCAGGTCCAGGGAAGGGATTCTGCCCCTGTACTCAGCCCTGGTGAGGCCACAGCTCGAGTCCTGTGTCCAGTTCTGGGCCCCTCAGTTCAGGTAGGAGATTGAGGTCCTGGAGCAGGTCCAGAGAAGAGCCATGAGGCTGTGAAGGGATCCAGCACAAGTCCTATGAGGAGAGGCTGAGGGAGCTGGGGGTGTTCAGCCTGGAGAAGAGGAGGCTCAGGGGAGACCTCATCACTCTCTACAACTCCCTGAACGGAGGTTGTAGCCAGGTGGGGGGTCGGTTTCTTCTCACAAGTAGCTATCTGTAAAACAAGAGGGCATGTTCTTAAGGTCTGCCAGGGGAGGTTTAGGTTGGATATTAGGAATAAATTCTTTACAGACAGGGTGATCACACATTGGAATGGGCGGCCCAGGGAGGTGGTGGATTCTCTGTCCCTGCAAGAAACTGGATGTGGCACTTAGCACTGTGGTCTGGTAACCACGGTGGTCGTGGATCAAGGGTTGGACTTGATTTCAGAGATCCTTTCCAACCTGGCTGGTTCTGTGAATCTGTGATTTTGCATAAGTACACTGCCCTATAAATTACTCTTTAAGGATCTCATCCACCGTTTCCCAATCAATATGTTTTCAGCTAGATTAAGTCTAATTTCATATCAACTTTTCCTCTCTCAAAACAAAAATAAAAGGCATGTTCCTGCCTACTTTGTAAACTGGATTGTGCTTTTGACAGCTCTCCAGTTTGGTGGCTTGCTAGCAATATTGTGACCTGCAAATTAAACATAATGGTCAAATCCTGTGATTCAGAAGCCAACAGTCCTGTATTGCAGTTTAGAATGAATCTCAGCATTTGGAGTCATGTTAATGCTTAAACCTTCTCATTATTAATTCCAATGCTTTGCTTTATTTTAATTATGCAAATTGAATATTGTGAATAACAAAAAAATAAATAAAAGCAAAACAGGAAAGTATACAGGAAAGTATATAAATGGTATAAATCCTTGCTCTGTCTGCTTCTTAAATTTTGCATGTGGCTGTGGTCCTCTTATTTCATAGAAATAATGTAAGTTTAAAAAAATATTGGAGGTGGATCAAACATATCAAAGAGCTTTTAACCCACATGAATAAGTACACCATCTCTCTTCAGCCTGGAAAAAGAGTCCAAGGGAAGACTGCAAGTAGCATAGAGAGGAGGATGATAGGCAATGCACACTACAAGAGCTTAGAGGGCCACAAATGAGACTAGTAGGTAAAGTGGCTCCTCACAGGCCAGAGTGAAGGGCAAAATTTTAAAGTATAAGTCTACTGAGGTGAACTTACCCCCTAAATAAAGTATAAATTCCCTACTTATACAAAGGCCTGGCAAGTTACCAGCTCTGTTTAGGTGTCTCTCTCCATAGGACTGGCAGGCAGCAAAACAAATACATGATTTCACTGTATTCCTATGACTGGTCCAAATTCAGGAAAAGATTTTTTTTGCTGTAAGAAGAGGCTGAGATTTGCTTTTCTGTGCGTATAATCTAGGAGAGTCATTTTTATGAATAATGGGCCATCAGCTGGAAGAGCCCCACGAGTCACATATATCAACCAGCTACCATGGTAATGGATGTCATATAAAAATCTAACTAAAATAAAAACTCTAGGATATTCTACCTAGGTTTTATTAAAATTCCCAGGCAAACACCCCCAGAAATTAAAATCCTCTAGGCAATGTTAAATGTAACTCAACTTTGACTTGCAGTAATTTTTCTTTGGAATGAAAAAAATTGTTTGTCTCTATATTGAATTAATTCTTGGCTTTCATTTGAAAATGCCACCAAGTTTGCCAACCCGGTTTTGATGTGTTTTATTTAGGTGATATAAATCCTTGTCAGCTAAGAATTAGTCTCATATATATTGGAAGGTGATTATTTTATTCACCAGCAACCTGGACCAAAATGTACACAAGAGACCTGAAAATTAAAGAATCTGTTTCACATTCTAAGTCACAGGCCCAATCGCTCTCTTTGAATAGCTTTCAACTCAGCATGCCCCATACAGGCAGCAACTAAAGCAAAGAAATGTTGATTATTAATAGCAAGAAAAATAGATGTATTATAATCTTCCTGCCTAAAAGCCCTGTTAGAAAATAAGTTTCCTGAATTCCTTGGACTCCCTTTATATGAGCAAAAAAATGTTTATTTTCTGAACTTAACAAGATCTCTCAATTTATTCTCAAAATGAGAAACAGTAATGACTGTAATGTTTTTGCTCAAACACTTAAGAAAAATTGCAATGTTTGAGAGTTATTACAAGTTTTCTTTGAAAATTATGTTTGGATTCATTCCAACATTTAGAATAGGCTTGTGGATTTTTGCTCTAATCAATTTTAATGTTACACTCCAATACATGTTTCCCACTTATGATCTTTCTCTCACCACAGAGGAAGACAGCAACATTGTCACTCCCCCTCTCAGGATGGGTACACCCGTTCCAGGTCTATTATTGTGTCCTTGTCCAAAACTTCTGCTAAGTTCCTAACTGTCCAGTGACTTAATCAAGCATATAATAATCAGGGTTCTCATGAGCTGGAGCCTCCTGGTTCAGCTCATGCTTCGGCAAGTTGTTGATCTTCTAAAGCAGTCTTGGGGATTTGCTTTGACAAAGTGCCTGAGACAGTCTATATGTCCAGCAAGACTAAACAGTGATTCAAGCATTTACCTTTATAATTATTATTACTATTATTAAAACATAAAATAAAATAAATAAAATTAAATTAATAAAATAAAATAAAACATTAAATCATGTATTAAAATACATCAAAATCATAGTTATAGTCTTTGGTTCAAGCTAAAACTGAGTTGTGTACATTCTGACCCAGTTTATACCCTGATGTGGTTTGCCAGTATCTACCAGGAGAAACCTGAGTGTTAACTCTGTTGAATATATCAGGACTAAATCTATGAAACTCAATAGAAATCAATATTGCTAGGCATGCATGTTGATCAGATATATTTAAGGATATATTTGAATCAAAACTTATGTTTTGTTAAGTGATAAAACTGCCTCCATGAACAACTTGTCTATTATGCTTCATACTCTAATTATGCTTCTAAATTAGTAACTTAAGAATTTAGCAGTAGCAGATATGAAGTCTGCTCTGAAAATAGCAAAGCTGAATTTTCAGGATTCATTTCTTCAGGAGAGTGGCAGCTGCAGTGTTGGCAAAGACTAAAGGCAGACTGTTATTAAGAAAGCATTTGTATAAGATTTATATAGTAGGCAGTACCCCTCACCAAAGATGTTCAGTAATCCCTTTGCTCTACTTAGCATGTGTAGGATCTCAGCTGGAGTACCTGTACAAAGCCAGGATGCCATGCTGCCAGCAAAAGATCAATCCAAATTGAAGAGAATCCACAGGATACCAAAAAGAACATTTAGAGACCTCCAAAATAAACCCCTGAGGGAAAGACATTTGGAGCTACTTCACACATAAAAGATAGATGAGTGATTCATAAAAGACAGGTTCAACACAGCAAAGAATCAATAAACTTAAAATGCATTGAGATTTGTCTTAAAAATCAATGAATGCATCAGTGAAACACTGGAACAAGGGTGGGTTTAGACAAAAACAAAAAATTTAATCATATAAAGAGCAGATATATTCCTCCAATCAACTTCTTGTTGGCATCCAGACCAGGTGAACTCTGTCTAGAATAATAGGGGTGTGTAACTGAGGGATGGACTCCTGTCTCCTTGTCATGGTTTTTCCCTTCTTCACCCTTTGATTTTGGAAGAATGTTTTTGTGAACAGAAGACTGCCCAGGCAGTAGAAAGTTGGAATGGGGAGGACCCAGAGCTTTCCCTCTAGGTCCCTGATCTTGGATTGCAGCACCTTGTTCAGGCATGAAGCAGTGGCTTCTAAAATGGTATCACGGATTGGAACATCATAGCCACACAGAGAAGTGCAGACCAGGTTGGGAGGATTTCTGTCAAACCCTGAGAACCCTTGGCAAAATTAAAATTTGCTGAAAATAGAGATGCATAAGCAAGTCCTAGGAAGAAGTGATGAAGACAGGAGTGCAGGGAGTCTCCATCACTGGAGTTCTTTAAATGGGTTTGATTGTCTTTTTAGAGCTGTCACTGATCATGTCCTGGGACAGAGAAATGGTATATGTGGCCTCTTAATGTGCCTTCCCTTATTCCTTTCCCATCTACTTCTCTAGTGAGAACTCATTCAGAAAGGGTCAGATTACAAACACAGGTTCTGATTACAAATACATCTGTTGTTGGGGACCTTTTGTGGGTGAAATGTCAGTATGTAAGATACTGACTTGTTTACTGAGGTGCTCCTGAGTAATTGATACTACGTTGATAAGATTTATTTTACACAGATAGTTGTATGGTAGGCTAGTGAACAACTGAAACAGACGACTACCGAAAATAATTGACTTCCAAGTACAGTTCTTCCACAGTTAAAAGTATCCCAAGGCACTCAAAAGCTATACTTTTAACTTGTATTAGAAATCCATGTAGGTCCAATCCCAGCAGTAACTTCAGATAAAATAAACATTTTGAGTCATGCAAGCAATAAAAAAGCCTCTTCTTTTGATTGTAAATTATTTAACTTTAGATTTAATTTTTTTCAGTTGGCTTAAAATGGATTTTTTGATTGTTTGCATATATATTCCAAGCAGGATATTGAATGTCATTTTTCATGCTGGGGAAATAATGGATTAAAATGCCTCCTCTAGTGTCATGAGCTGAAACTGTACCTTTGGCTTCGATGACAGCAAATCTTACCCAGTACCCTGAATAATACTTTGCTAAAGAAAAACAGAAACAATATCAGCCCTGGTAATGTAAATACCTTACTTTTGTGAGTTTACTGTGGGCTACAAGTCTAGTAACTTCAGTTCCAGAGTGGCATGTACAGCCCTACTTTGAGAGTAGAGATGAGAGAAGCTGCTCTTTTCAATGGAGGCTGTTAATGCTTACAGCATGGAGATTATTTCTTATAAGAAAGCTGTTACATAACAGCAATATCCATAACATACACATGCTGGGAAAACAAAGGGGAAATTTAACCCCAGATCTCTTTAACCTTTGTAGTTCTTCTTTATTTGATCCAGATAGTATCATTCCAGTCCAGGTTTAAGATTCTCACTTCTATTCACTTGATAGTCTGCTCAGCATCCTCATCTTTTTCCAAAGATGAAGAGCTGGGAAGAGCACTCGCCCTTGCCTCTTATTTAGGGGGAGTTTTTATATAGTATTCTTTTAATGAAATGGAATTTGTAAAGCATTGTGGATATTTGATGTGAGAATTTGTAGGAGAAAATATAAGTTTGAGATTATGCTTACATGAAGTAACATGCAGAAATACCTGATGTTGGTTCAAGGAAAGGCAGATGTCATTACTGGCATTTATTTTATTTCCAGCTCAGGTTTGTCTGACTCACTTCAACAATAGAAATATTTGTTTGTGACAGAAATAAATTTTTGTCCAAGAAGTTTCCCACCAAAACTCTTGCTTGTGGGCTCTATTAATCACATAACTTCAGTATCATTATGTCAAGCCAGCACTTTGACTTTGCCAGACAATACTGATCTGTAGCATGATCTGTTCAAGGGCAATGTAATCATTAATTGCTAAGTGATCTCCAAAACAACCAGAGACCTCCTGGCTCTCATACAAATAAATGAATGGAGCTGCCTAAATCTGCCACTTTTCCCTTTCAGCCTTTGAAAAGAATTTTCTTGAGGGAGGGGCATGTGCAGAGTTTTAAAGAAATTTTTATCCCATGTCTACATTCACAAATTTTCTTTTTGAGAGGCAAGCAGGATTAGGCTAAAAATTATAAGCATACAAGAAGCTGTAATTCACAGTTGCATTAACAGCATGAAGGCAGAAGAAATGTATTAAAAAAATAACTCAGAGACCAGGTGCAGTGAATTTAGCACATACAGAAATTAATAGAATTGATGATTTTCTAGGCTGTGTTGTTTATCAGTTAGGGCAGTGGAAGTCTGGCCTTAAATTGTGTCTCTGAGGACAAAAGAGTAAGAGGAAGACTGCATTTTACAGAGTTGTATCTCTATATGAAGGAAACTAACACGGAAGGAAGCAAACACAGGTATCAGTAAATGGTCCAAATGTTGCATAATTTTTAAAATGCTACAGGGTAAGTATTGGAAAAAACAGAGCAGCCACAGTCAAACCTCTTCTGTCAGACAAGTATAATGGTACTAAATCTGTGATCCAGTGGAGCGCCTGGTAGGATGTATGCGTGTGAATGCACTTGTGTTTCCCTCATGATTCCTGATAGATGTTTCTAGACTCTTTGGAGGATTCAGTCTGCTGCTTGGGGGGAGTTGAGTAAGATGTATTTTCTTCAAGGTATGTTGTATTTTTTGTAGTGTCTTAGAATGTTTAAAAAGTAAACATAAGCACTGCATATCACACATTGAGGCTGTTTGTGTGTGATAGTTTAGTGGCACTGGATAATTCACCATTGAAGATTTGATGCTAACTGACTTTCTTCACATTGTTTGTTTACATACAATGATCTTTTTTTTTTTTATATCTGGCAATGAGATTTGTTAGCAAAATTGTTGGCATTCCAGCTAGAATTTGAAATTGCTTTTGGCTTAAATGGTATGTAGATTTTAAGATGTTTTCCTTTATACAGTACTAGTTTAATACAAAACCAATGTGAAATATCCTCCCGTATATGAGTAACTTTGAGTTATTGCTATATCTGGCCTGATTTTCATCAGTAGAGTTCTACAGAAAAGCTGTTGGTTTTTTTTTTTTTTTTTAGAAAAGGTCTTTCTACATATAGGACAAGAGCCAGAAGATGAGCTCAAACAGGAAAGCTCATACTTGAGAACATAAGTATGTAAGCTGCTGCTTTGTATGTGTTTTAGCTAAGGAGGTGTTATTCTTTCTAGATTAGCAGCAGACCCACTGACCATCCATCCAGTCCTTCAGAAGTAAAAGGGATGAGGGAACCCCTGCAGTGAGCAATTGAGTGTAAATCCCGTTATGCTGTGTCTCTGGGCAGGGCACTGTGAAAGAGCCAAGATGATCTGTCTGGTAGACAGAAGCACTGGAGGGAGAAAACAATCTTTTTAAAACACAGAGAAAAGCAACCTTATTATTGTTACTTTAAGAGCAGTTCATACAAAAAATGGAACTTTTCTATAAAAGCAGCACTGTGGTTCCTGTTCTTATTTTGTCTTTTAAGCATTGATATTCTACACATGGATAGAAGCAATACTGTATTTACAAAACCGGTCTCTGTTTCAGTAGAATAGTTATGTGATGCTTTCATTGATATCACATCAGAGGTTAGGTGGTGCAACAGAACAATAAACTGGCTTTCCACCTACTGCAGACAGATGTTCAAATACACTGTAGATCTCAGTAAAAAAGAGTCTGGTGGTCCTGTCCCTACTACTTTGTTTTATCGTCCAAAAAGATGAGGAAGAATATGAAAAATACTTAATTCTTGGCAAGCTTCCAGTTTAATTTTTATCCATCTATTCTTCTGCCCTCCTTTCAGATAAAAACAAACACAAATCACAATGCAGGTCACAAAAAGGTAACAGAAAATCTGAAGCAATAATCTAAAGAGTGATGACTGAACTTTCTATCAGCACAGAACTACAAAAGGTGGGTGTTTATAGCAGAGGAGATTTGGTCTTTATTCATGCATGATTTTAGTTTTCATAGTTATTGCCATGCTTAGGATCAGAGAAGTCTCCCACAGCTCAACTATGATTTCCTAACACCGCTGTTGTGTTGGCAGTTGTATTTTGGAGCTGCAGTACTGCTAAAGCACTTGCATAAGCAAAAAGCTTTCTTGGGAAAGTGAGATTGTACTGACTTAGTTACACATAACGCAGAGTTTTACTGGAGGCATAAGAATGGAGGATTTGGTCCTATAAGTATTTTATAAATGAAAATAATTTACTCATTACTGAATAAAGTGTTTTGATTTTTTTCATGAAAAAAACCACAGGTATTTATAGTCAGAATCTTTCAGTTGGGATATTACAATTGAGATGATCTATTATAGTGCTGCCTAGGGATTCTCTGTAGGCCAGGCTCTTTATTCAGCCAGTATCTCATACAATGCACTGTAAATTATCACTTTCCCTTCTGGCAAGCAGAAGTATCACATGTGTCTCTCCCAGCAGTCCAGAACAATGTTTGCTCTTGAGATCCCAGCCCAAAAATGAAAGAGGATTTCTATAATGCCCAACATACTCATATCTTCCTTTTAAAAAATCAGCCTTTCATGAAAACCAGAAAACGTTTCAGTAAAAACTGACCTTTTACCCACACAAGAACCCATGTGCTCTTCCCAGGATGAGTTCATCCCAGCAAACTATTTGAGAATCACAGTCTTTGAGTTTTTCCCGTGGAATTTTCAGTGACTTGCCTGATGCTGTCACAGTCAGACAGGCTTAGGTTCTGCCTCCCTTAGTGGTGCTCAGTGATCTTTTCACATTTAAGTGAGCCTACGGTAACCACCTGGGCTGTCTGTAGGTTGCAGTGCTGCTTATTCAGAAGGTGGAAAATTCAGACTCAGTAGTGTCTCGCACCATCTTATGCTTAAACTGAACATTAAGAGAAAGCTCTGAAGCTATCTGCAACTGTTTAGAGGTGTGTGCAGTGACATTCAGTAAACAAAATTACTTGTACTGCCTTTGTCTGTTACTAGCCGACAAAGCTGAAAGAAAACTTGATTAAAAGCAGACTTATTTGATCAGTTCAAGTGTTTTGTATCTGCAGATAGATGTCGGTGGAAGGGCACAGGAAGAGGAGAACAAGAGTTATAACTGGGAAAAGGTTTTGACTTTAAATGAACGTGCTGGACACAAGTACAGAAGTCAAAAAATGCATTTGATGGTTTTTTCAGAGTGGCTCCTTTTAACTCAGATGCATGTTGTTCTGCTTGAGATAGAACTTGATTTGTTGACAAGGAAAGATTCCTTCCTGTCCATCCCTTTTACTCTGTTTACCATCTCCCTGCTCTGCATGCATTCTTGGACCATAACGATGTCATCTTCTTCTTCATTTCTGTTTACTAAACTGCATTAGTAGCAGCTAAAAGAATACTCTTAAACCTTAAACATTTACCTAAGCTGCCAAACACACCAGCAGGTGTTTTTTCATTACCTAGTCCCCAGCTGTTCTCTGCCTACCAGCTGCTTAAACCAAGTATTCATCACGAAGATGGCCGTAAATCAGTCATATAGCAGTAAAATAGTACAGCTGATACCATCTTTGAAAAGTGCTGGTAATTTTGAGAGAATGCTAAAATTAAATCATGTTTGTGGTAAAATAAATAATATTGGCTATTGCAATGATTATTCATTTCTGTGTTAAATGCTGCAGCACCTTCAGTTGGACTGCTGAAGATCTTCTGGTTTGCCTTACCAGAGGAGAAGATGTGACCAAGATAACATCAGTCATCTCCTTCAGGATCTGAACTTCACTATAGGGTCCATGCTAGAGCAAGGGCTGCCATTGCCTTCCAGTGCACTTTGACCAGGGTAATTCTTCAGACATAAAACCTTTCAAGAATACTCAATTGTCTTTCGGGTAAGGAATGATCACAGAATAATAAGAATTGCTTTACCCAGCGGACAGTAAATGTATATTACCAGCCTGTGCATTGTTTTACAATGGAAAACTCATGGATTATAAAAAAACAAAACCAAACTCCTTTGCTTGTGTTTTCTTCCCACAAGTTTGCTGTTTGTTTGTTTGTGGGTTTTGTTTTAGAGTTGCATGGCATATCGTATTCTTTAATGAATGTATATTTTCGTATAGAAGAGTTACAATAGCCTCTGCCAATAGAAATTCTTTGGAAAATATATTCAAAATTTTTGTAAGAAAAGTCTTCTCAAAACTTCTGAAATTTCTGAGTTCCAACTGTGTAAGGTTTGGACACCATATTAAAACTAAAATTATTTTTAATATAAAATATAACATTTTTAATTAAAAATTTGTTGAAGGTCTCACTTCTGTAATATCACTTATAGTATTTATGCATTTATAATTCTTGTTACAAATTGATGACAGCTGCTACTAACAGCAAAAAAGTGTAATAACAGTTATATGTAATGAAAAGTCTTGTCGTTGCCCTGTCCTGAACTTATTTACACAGGAAAAATTTCTGCTGGTACTTTAAGTCTCCCATGTGAGGAAATTTCATAGTAACTTTTATAGTTTCTGAACAAAATGTCTGTCCTATACAGGTGTTTTCCTGGGTCAGGTTACTTCAAACTGACTATTTACTTTCCATTTATCCAAGAACCTTACCTTAAATTTGAGAGTCAAGCATCTGATCTTAAATTTCTTTTACATCTCATAGCTGGTTTGTGGGGAAAAAATTACCTAAAAACTTCTTTAAACAATAAAAGAATGTGTGTTTAGACATTGCAAACACACATTGGACATACTGGACAGAGAAGTAATGTGTCATCTATGTTGGGTATCTCCACTTTCAATTTATATTGTAAGTGTATTTAATCTGCTAATATAAATATATAAAGATGAGGCAACATATTCTTGCATCCATTCTGATTCCCACATCAACTTCTGGCAAGAGTTGTGCTGTATCCAAGGTCCAGTGTAGTGGAACTGAGGACTGAATTGCAAGAAGGTCATTTATGGAAATACAAGTCCTCCTGCCATTTACTTAGAGGAATCAGAATGGTTCCGTGGGATTTTTGTACATTTATTCTTTGTGTGACAAAGTATCTGGAGACCATTGGGCACTGTGGATAGGCAGATTTACATTTAGGAATCTGAGAGCACTAAAATTGTTATCTAGATTTGAGTTCAAAATAGTCTGAGCTAATTCGCTAAGAGGAAAACAATTTCTGTGAGTTCTGTATCACAAAAAAGAACAATCTGTAAAAAGAACTAGTCAGCATTTCCAGAAGTAAGACATTCATCAGCATCTTTACAGGCAGGTAAAAGAAGCCTATTCCTTTTTATAAGATTCTGGTAATGAACCATGAAGGATAGTGCTTTGAAGCCATCTGTCAAGTAGCTTACTCCTTTGCTTGTGAACAATCTTGATAAAATATAGAAAGAAAACTAACTCCTATGTCTGTTTTATTCCAGAACGTCTTAACATTGTAGAGCTTTCTTCTGGTTTTAAGTGAAGGAATTTTTTATAAGAACCTCAGTGCTCGCTCATTTCTAGGAGAGCAGACACTAGGTGATGTAGGTTAATGCTATTCTTCCACCAGTAAAGTTCAGAAGCTTCCTGAAGACAGGCTTGATCAAATGTTCCCATAAACCCACTGAAATCTATTAAGCCCCCATCCTTAAATGTATGATATTTTTCTAAGAAGAATATGGTGAAAAATAAACATCCATGAAAGCTTGTAGGTCTTTTAGGCACTATGAAAGATTAGTAGCATCAAAATAGTTAATTTCCTAAGTCACTTTCCATGATTAAATTAAACCTGAGTGATTTTTCAAGTTTTTCCTTTAGAACTACATTTATAAAATGACTGCCCATTACATTCTGTTTTTTAGAATCACATTACTTGACCTTAGATGGGTGATTTTATCATTGTTACCCTTTCTTGGGAAGGGGAGAAGCTGGAGTGACTTTCTGTCACACCATGATAGATTCTTCCCTACCGTTTATATTTGACATCTGCATTGTGCCACAGTTAACCAGACTACATACAATTAGCATATAATAATAATAATTGTGAATACACATGTGTAACTCGTTGTTTACAAGACCAGAGTGCAAGAGGTACTTTCAAAGAAAAAACTTGTCGCTTTTTTATACAGGAGGAAAAAAGAACAATTTGACCCAGTAAAAAGGTGTTAATTTCTTCCATGTTTATGCAGAAAACAGATAAATGATTTAAAACGAATTTTTAAAACTGAATCTAAGACAACTTATATGCCAATCTTCAGCCAAAAACACTTTTTGCAGCCAAACTGTCGAGCACTTTGAAAAAGCATTTGTAATGGAATTGCTGTTGCAACCGTTACCAGAGAGATATGAATAGCTATAAAGCAAGCTTCAGTGGATGGTCTGGCAAGCCTACAGCTAAAAATTTTCCTGACTTTATTTGGCAATCAGAAAATCCTTGAAGTGGCCAAAATGTTTACACCATCATCATTTTGACAGTATCTCTTTTATCTAAAAGGAAGTCAGTGATGAACAAATTCAAGCAATGAGATGGGCTTATTTAACATCTGTTAGGCATTCTCCAAGCATCATTTTTTTCCATGAGAAAACTGGGGCCAAGGGCTCCACCAGCAACTTACAGGCAGTTTTGTGGATCAAAATTTATTGCCTATTGTGTCTTTCTAAAGTATATTAATAAACAGCATTATATTTTCCTTGGTGATTTGATTTTGGTTTATAATCAGGAAACTCCTGGCTATGAGAGTGTTACATTCAGAGCAGTAGTACTTCAGAGCTCCCTATCTTTGGTTCTTTCATGCTATCCCCTTGTACATTTTTGAAATATACAAATGCACTTTTTTATTTGGAGAAAAATCATACAAAGCTTTGTTAATGAGGGACTAATTTCAGATACAGGATTTTCCTCTCAGTGCATAAATTTAGACTCCTGGAGCAGCTCCAGATAGATAGTTGATAACAAACAATGATTCATGGATGGCTTTTGGTGTATCACGGTATGGGATCCATAAATGCGTCTTGTAGGAGCCTCATCTATTGTTGTCTTTCTTTTTTCTGCTTTTATATTTTCAGATAATAAAGCAGTGCCACTTCCACTACTCCTGACTGACTACTTGTGAGATTACACTGATTAATCAACCTTGGGTGCTAAATTGATTTTATTAAACTCATGTTTAGGGACCCATCAAGTGAATTAAACCTGTCCTGTATTTATTTCCCCTATGTCAAGAAGGACTTGATTTAATTAAATCAATATAAATCAAATTTAAAATTACTTAAATGGTTGCACAGACGTGTTTGCACCCATGTAATAAAATCAATTTTAAAATACAGTTTATAAAAGTTCAATATGTTGTGATTCAGGCTTTTGGCTTCCTTTTCTACAGTTTTCAATGCTGGTGGCAGTAGAGCCAGAATGCCTTTCAATTAAAAAACCTTCATCGTGGAATTTCTTAAAGATACATAGTTTTTAAGAAACACAAGTTTTCCCCCATAGATTTTTTTCATAAAGCAAATTCTAGAATGTCTATTGGAGTTTTTCTGCACCATTTTAGAAGTACCAGAATTAAAAAACGCTATACCATCATTTTGGAAGAATTTTGAAATTAGATATTTATGCTATTTTTGCTACCACTGAAAGATATGATTCTGTAAAATTTGTGAAATTGTAAATTCTTCATCTGTCCCTTATTACTCTCAAAAATGAAAATCTGGGAAAAGAAATTGAGAATTAACAAAAAAATTATCACTTTAGTTGGAAGGTTTTAAACAGTGTTTGATTTGAGGAGCTTCACTAACAACGAAATATGCTGAAATACTGGCTTTATCAAAAGTTCTCTCTCAGTGCAGCTGGGCCACTAGCCCAGGAGGAGGGAGTCTCTTTTTAGTTTCTGCTTGTCATCAGATTTAAAGCAGAAGATATTTTTTATACTGAATCATTCTGAATGAGCTGGGATGATATTTAAAGTTTTTGTGTTTTTAAGTTTCTCAGTGCTGAAGGAGAAATCTTGATACATTTTCACACCTTGATGGATTAAAAAGCCTAATGTTGCAATCAGGGAAAAAAATCCATTTTAATTAAAATGTTTGAAAAGTTTGCTAATGAGGAATAAAAGAATATTCTGAAATACGGGAAGTTGCTCTGAAATGGAGCTCCTCTATATTGTTGTTTTCAGGTCCACGAATCCTGTTGAGCTCTGGAGTTTTCTTCCATTGCTCAGGTTGTATTTTATTCAACACCAATTTACTTGATTTACCAGGTTACTACTGCAGTCTCCATTCTAATTACCATTTTCCCTTCTTCCCTCCCTGAGCAGTTGGTTGTCTTTGCTGTGAAGCTTATGGCTGTACATGAGAAAACTGAAAATTCCTGGCTACATTGTGCAATCCTAATCTTTTCTTCAAGGACACACATTGCTTTGAGAAGGAATATCTAGTACTGAACAACAATAAAAAAACAAAACATTGCTTTTTAATGATGGTGCTTGGAGCAATTACAGCTCATTGTAAGCTTAACTAATAGTGGGTCCTTTCTCAGTGTGAGATTTAATTTTCTTGTAGGCAGCTAGCTGTGCTTGGTGTCAGTATATATAAACCATCTTGTCAGCAGTTGGTTGCATGCTGAGATGGGAAAGTGTCCCATGGGAAGGAAGAAGAAAAGCACATCTTAGCATCCTATCAACTGCAGGACTCTGTGCATCAAGTCAAGATTGAACTCATATATTATGGACAGTGAGCTAAAGGGTATCTTCTAATTTGAAGCAAAGAAGCTGGGAACCCTCCCCCCCCTGGGAGAGTGAGAGAGTCAATCCTGAGGACTGTCATGTTTAAAATGCACCAAAATTACATGGTATTAGACAAAACACCTATGAAAACCCAGCCCATAAAATAGCTGAAAGCAAACCAGCAATTCTCTACTTTCCATATCTATATATACACATGTAATAAAATTCCTTTTGCGTGATTATCTGCAATACCATAATTTCCATTAAATTGAATGGATAACAGAAAAATTTTGTGAGCCAATTGTAGGTCAAGGCCGAAACTACTCTGGTATGATGTGGAATAAAACAAACAAACAAAAAGGACTAATCAGAAGAAAACAAAAGGATTGAGGATATTAGCTAGAGCAAATATTCCATTTGTAATCCTTGGGTACTCATCTTTTCTCAAAATCGTGTACTTTGAAACTCTTGTACAACTCCAAAATCACATCCACATCTTTTCCAAGGGAAAATAATGATCTTCATTGGTGTAAACTTTTCATACTTGCTATTTGGAATGAAAGGTCAGCTTGAGGCCATATATGTAACTCCCAGAAGGTATAGGTATATGTTACATTTCTCCGTTCACACAAGACTGAGAATTGCTGCTTTTTATTAACTAGCCTTCTCTTCCCCTAAAATTCTGTATTTTGGAAACAGCCTAGAACCCTGAAGGACTCCAGACAATTCAGAAAACGCAATAGCTAGTTTATCATCTATGTAGTTTACGTTAATAAATAGTAGATAAAATATTACAACCTTATAGCAATCGAAAGACCTACAGATTTTTTGGGGGTTTTTTTTGTACGTGAGCTAGCTAGAAGAAAAATTCCATCTTTTTGAGGGTGGAAACATCTAAAGACAGCCACCAAGTACTTCATAGACTTCTTCAGTCCTAGTTTAGGTCAGACTTTAACCTTGTTCTGGAATCCAGAGGAAAAACTCTTCCACTTTCACTGCTGACATAAGCGGAAACCATACCTCCTTCTGCTGATGAAGTTGTGATAGATAAACACATCCAGGTAATCGGTGCACAATTCTATGAAACTACCATTTGGCAGCGAAATAGGATTGAGAATTTAGCAGGTGCTAAAACACTATACCAGAGAAAAATTAGATTAGCATATACTAGCTTTGGTCAAAGGTTGCCATGGGTGTTAAAGAACAGATGCAGCCATAGCAGTGTAAGTCGTAGGTCAGAAGTAACGTTTTCCAGGCTCCTGATACTTCAGGGCACGATAAGTAATAGAGCTGTTACATTTGTTGGCACAGGACATACATGAGAGGGTGGTGGGAAGGAGCTTGATGTACCAGGGGAGGTGGAAAGCTCTGAGGACTGAGAGATGGTGCTCAGGGCATCTGAGCACATTTAAATGGGAAAATATGTAGAAATGCAGGGAAGGTCAGGCAAGGAACGAGCTTGTGGTGTAGTTATAATCTGTGAGATTTCTAAAGGTAGTAGGGAGACTGCATTACTTGAGCATAGACAATGTCAGGCTTCAGCAATGATGGTAAGAACAAGACTTTCCTGGAAACTCAGGAAGAAGTGTTTTGAAGGTGTTTAATCTTGGAAAGTGATAAAAAGTCATTTTTTAGACGAAACCTCAGAAAATCTGGCATTTTATTAGAAGATTTCTCTTCTAAAACAAAATTTCTTCCTCCTAATAAAATGTTACTATGAGCTACTTGAAGCTTTTGGTGTCTTCTGGAAGTCTACAAAGGAAACAGTCCCATTTCTAAACCAAGATTCCTGTAACAAGATTAAAAAAAAAAAAAATTCTCTAGATACCTGACACAAATAGCAGACAAGTTCTCTGTTTTCAGAGAAATAGTAGTGACCTCATTAAGAAGTTACAAAGATCTATTTTCACATTTGATGCAACTAAAACCCGTAGTTACTTCATAACTTTTTTTTTTAAATTTCATTTCAATGGCTATTCCTTAACCAATCTCCTAGCTGGTAGTTAATATGACTTTTTCTTGGATTGTGTGTGTTATTCTGTGATGTAAATTCTAAATTAAGTAATCCGAAGTAGAGTACTTACGAGGACAACTAGAAGAAAAGGCCAGGCAATTTTTCTCGTTTGAAAAATTATCACTAAACTAAATGTTTAGTCATGTGAAAAAAACATAAAACAAAATCTGTACTTGAATAGGATTAGTAAATGTTTCCCTTTAAAAAAAAAAAAAAAAAAAAAAAAAGCACCTTAAAAAAATTTAATCTTGTTTTAGAAGTCTTTAATATATATTGACAACAGGCACACTTGGACTGGTTGTAATTTTGTCTTGTGAATATTTAACAACAGTATTTAATTTGAACTCTGCTTTCTATACTGATATTCTGATTGCCTTTTCATAGCAAAATGGAGGAACAGTAAACAGCCTGCTTAAGATCCTAAACCTTGCACTGTCAGGAATTAAGTGGAGTGTTACATATTGTGCCTTAAATCTCCATAGTAATCATTTAATCAGGTCAACCCAGGAATGTCTGTTGAAATTTCAATCTACATAACCTGTACATTTCAAGATGCAGAACTTTCTGCAGCACTTCATAACTAAATTAGGAATATTAATATGAAATGCTACAGCCACAGAATTCTTTTTCTCTTTGGAGAAAAAAATGAGAGTTTTAATGCATTGTTTCTGGTAGATCCATCTAGTTTCAATCTTCTTTGAATTAAATCTTTTGCATTTGCGAACATTCTTTAAGAAGCATCTGTTTCACAATACTTTATATAACTGTCTTTTTCATAGAATCATAGAATCCTAGGGGTTGGAAGAGACCTCGAAAGATCATCTAGTCCAACCGCCCCTGCCAGAGCAGGGCCACCTAGAGTACATCGCCTAGGAACGTGTCCAGGCGGGTTTTGAATGTCTCCAGTGAAGGAGACTCCACAACCCCCCTGGGCAGCCTGTTCCAAGGCTCTGTCACCCTTACAGTAAAAAACTTTTTTCTAATATTCAACTTGAACCTCCTATGCTTCAATTTACACCCATTATCCCTTGTCCTATCGCTGGTCACCACTGAGAAAAGCCTAACTCCATCTCCCTGGCACTCACCCCTTACATATTTGAAAACATTGATGAGGTCACCCCTCAGTCTCCTTTTCTCCAAACTAAAGAGACCCAGCTCCCTCAGCCTTTCCTCATAAGGGAGATGTTCCACACCCTTATGGCTGTTTTAAAACAGCCATAATTCTTTCTAAAATAGTTTTTTTCCTATAAATTCAATCTCTTTTAAAAATTTTTAAAAATCATTGGAACTGAATTGATTTTTCAAAAAGCTTAGCAAAAATACTATATATTCCCCTAATGTACCTCCTATCATACGCTTCACAGTGGAATCACCCAGGTGTAATTGAGGACAAAACCAAGGCCTCAGAGACCAGGTAGATTTAAATCTATAGAAATAGCAGATGGATTCAAACCAGCAATATCTGTGTTTCATTATATCATCTGAAATGGGTGTTAGTGATAGAAAGTATTTAATATTATTCTAGTACTTGTAATAGACAGAAGAGGAGGATGGCATCAAATACTAACTTTTCCACTATTCTTTAAACTGCCAGTCATTAGCTAACCATATATTATGGAGGGGAGGTGAAATGGCACTGCTGAATCGGTATCTTCTCCCTTGCTAATAACAACACTTGTATGATTTACTGAATAATGAAGATTTTCCCCACCAGCAGGCAAACCAGCAGACAATTTTAATTGAAAAAGCAGGTTGGTGAAACTTTATTTAGGGAGCAATGAAAACACTTTAAATGGATTTTTAGCCAGTTAGAAATGCTTTATTAGGCAAAGCATTTTGATAGACGGTACCTGAACTTGATCTCCACTATATGTCTGAATCTTTGAGATTGTAAGTTTATAAAAATAATATTAGCATTTCATTTATCTGAAGAGTTGTGCAAAGACAAAAAAAAAAAACCTGTAATATTACTCTTTTTTTTCTCTTTTCACCAGTGTCCTTTCACCAAGAGGAGTGTTGTCAACATGCCAATTGAGAAATGGTATTTTGAGCGTTACAGGAGGAGCGTCCCAAGAGAGGTAAATCCGGTGATGCAAAATATGATTGTTGTGTAAGTGAAATTTGGATTTATTCACACACAAGAACATGATACTATTGCTAAGGCAATATCTTCTTTCAAGAATTCTATCCTAAAGGTATTAACCTGCCTGCAAACCAGTGGGAAAGTGTCTCAAACTTTGATCATAATTAGAAAGCCAGGCACAGAGCCAGTTCTCCTGACTTCCTTACAAGTGGCCTATGCCCTCAACTTGATAAATAAACCCTCATGTGTTCATCCTTAAGAGATGGAAATTGGCCAGGAAATACAATAGGTAATTCAGGCTGTTGATCATAAGAACAAGGTTCCTGGGATACGCAGTGCTTTCTTATGGAGTAAAGCAGGCTGGCAAATAAGAATAGATAAAAGCTTTAGCATATCTAAGTGAAGGCTTATCTGTTTTTGCTGTTTATATTTCTGATGGTAGGTGTGGCTGAGATATCAATTTGCTTTTGTTTCTTTGCCTAATTTTTCACTAATGTGTCAGCCACTCTTTGGGGGGGGGGAATGTTTGAGAGACTTCTGCTGAATTTTTTGGCTTGGTGAAGTAAAATATGTAACCTGAGGCAAGAAGGTTGAGTTATGTTTGTCATTGTGAATTCTGCAGAAATTCAATCCTAGGAGGTGGCAATTCTCCTAAACCATAGAAAAAATAAATAATTATTACAAATACTACGTGAAGCTGCTGCTATAGACTCCAAAGAAAAACGTTTGCGTGTTTTTGGTTTGGGGTTTTTTTTTTCTGAAAGATTATTACAGTAAAGATAACCATAAATGTTCTGTGAGCTCCATAAAATGGAAAAAAATCTGTGTACTGGTAAGAGAAGTAAGGCTAGTTGTCATTGTTTCCAAAATAAGTGAAGACTGATTTTTGGATGCAAGCTGTGAACTCTGTAAAATTGTCTCTGATAAATATATGTTAATTGCCATTTTAATGAGAGTTTGTTAATCTGCTTACATAGGAAGGTAGAGAAAAGCTGGGGACAGGTCCTCATTTCTCCTCTATAAGAAAAAATCTTGCTATATTAATAATTTCCATTAGTGAATAGTATGCAATTATGTATTTGTAGATACACCAATCAGCAAGAATTATCTAGAAACAGTACTCCAAAATATATATTTCTTCTTCACTTAAGCATTCATGAGAATTAAAATTGAATGAAAATTACCCAAATTGTACAAAGATATTAAATGGAGATTTTAGTTCCCCTGGTTGCTTCTTCCACAAGAGAACATATTCCTGCATTCATTTAGGTGAGGTGCTCTGATGTCCTAATGAACCAGAAAATTCCAGTAATGGAATCAAATTTGTGGTCCAATACAGGCTCCACTGCCATCTGCTTTTTGTCTCAATTCAGTAGAAAAATTGTAAAATGCCATGATTTGAAGAATAAAAGCATTTTTAAGGACTTTATGTTCTGAACCAGAGACATTATGGGAAAGAAAAGAGGGCAACTGGAGAAGCACAGCTGAGAAGCATACAGACTGTGGTAGCAAAAATATCAGAGGCAGTCTTTTTTCCTTACCCTGGCGACAATCATGTTAACAGTCTGTTTTGTGGATTTGTAGCTATTCCAAAATAAGGCAAATATTTTGGACACTGATCTTACCAAAACATTTGCTAGTAAAGTATATTATTATATAGTTGTAGTTCATTTATCACCTCTTGGCAGCATCTTGATGCACTATCTAGATCTTTCATCTTATGCCTTACTTATAAACCACAAAAATTACATTACTTACACAGAATTAGATCCACATGTAAGGGTGTCTGTCAATGCTACTTCAGACTGAAGACAAAAAAAAAAAATCCATTTTAAGATTACGCCTTTACTAGGGGAATATGATTTTATTCTGTTTTAGTGTAACTTGCAATGATTTTATGTTATAATTTATACCTTATTGTAAGTTGGATTTATGTTTATTATTGTTGGATATGGTGTCAATATTTGGAAAGAAATCTGTGGTATTTGCATTTGCTTGAGTTTCATTAAGGACCAATTGATGGTCAGTACTTTCCCATGTTTTGTCTTGTGCTTACCCAGTAAAAAAAAAAAAAAAGAGCCATGGATGAACTCTGGATCTCCTAGAAGTTGTAATGCTCTGATTTAGTTTTCCTAAGAAAGAAAAATGTATTTTTCAAGTGTGCCTTTTAAAGTTTTTTAAAATTCTAGTTGAGTTAAAAGTTATGGTTGGAGAGAAAAAAGCCTCTTTTTTTTAGAGATGTAAGAATATAAATAAAATGTTTTCTACAAAAGCCACTTTCTTGATTCCTATTAAAGTGTTCTTGCAGTAGGCTTTAGAATCAAGGACATAATGGGAGGAAAAAGCTATTCTGCAAAACAGGAAAAAAGTTGTGTCTTCACAGAGAGGGGTCTTTCAACATAGACTGCTCTTCAAAGCAACTTCTTAATTAGCAAGAAAATGCTGACAAAATTTTTTTTTTGTTGTTTTCAGCGTGGAGATTCTGAAGGTTCTAGACTCTGTTCCCTTCAAAAAATATGTCACATCCTAAACTGAAATGTGCAGTTACAGCTAAGATACTTGTGCTTTGATCTTCTATCAGAAGAAAAGCTCATGATTGAAGGCACGTTCCCTGTGCAACTATTTATCTACCATAGTTTTGTAATTGTACCTGTTGTAATTGAACTAAATATATTTATCAATCCGTTGGTTTATATGTACCTTTCACGCCCGCTCAGGATTAGCATTACAAAAAATTCCATCTCATCTGAAACATGGGTGAAGAAATGCACAAGGCTAATAACCTCTACGATGTATGAGAGTTGCTCTGTGCTGGTCTGGCTTACTGAGGATCAAGTCTGCAAAGACCTTTTGCTCAGAAATAAACAGCATTTCCAAGAATGAGAGCAGAGAGGAAATGCTAAATAAGTACTAACAAGCCATGGAAAGTATTATGCTCAAAAGTGGGAGCTTTTTCTGTAGCTCCAAATAGCAAACTGTATTAAGCATGACAATGTAGTAGAGTATTTGTGACTGCCTTGACATTGTCCACCCATTTAAATATCCAGAGAGATGCTTCTTTCACGTATTCTTGTGCAAGCACATTGTGCTGGATTAGCTCTCGTCAATTAAACAGTGAGTTGTCAACCGCGATTAAAACAAGTGGGATGGGCTATTTCATCACCAAGTGACATGCAGTCATTGTACAAAAAATTGGCATGTATAAACAAGTCTTAGACTAAATTGTCTTCAGCTTGTTAGTGACAAAGAGTTTACACCCCAACAGCTGTTGTCTTCTGTATCTACTGAGGTTTTTTTGCATCTTTTTCTCACAAAGAAACCAACTAAGCTGCATCTGGGTAACAGACACTGCCATTTTACTTCTGGCAGTGAGTCAGATGTCACTTGTGGATGATGTCACTTGTTTAGCTGGCAAACATGAGATCAATAAACTCACAAGGAATTCATAGATCGCATAACATTGTGTTTCCTAGGGAGGATTAGCAGAAATGAAATGTCTGACAGATCTGTATCAGCTTTACACATTACTTACGGAATACACACCGTTTCTTTTCCTTCACAGTCTCTGAAGGAAATGAGACAGATGTTAAACTGCCAGTCATTTAAATTTTGGCGATTCATTAATCAAGAAATGTAACAAGTCAGTGATTTCATCTGCTCAGCATAACCTGCACAATTAGCAATTGCTTAGAAATAGGTTTCAATTGAAAATCAGGTCTAATCACTAGACCAATCATCTTTACCCCAAATCTTCCTACGTCTAACATTTCTTAAGCTATTACTTGCTCATGGTTCATGATATAGATTGATGTGAAAGGGCCAGAAGGTTCCAGAAATGCATTGTTTTTCTTTGCCCTTCAAATTTTCTTGATTAAGACTTTCTTTGTCAACTAGAGTACACATCTAGACATTTATTGTACAATTGTTTACTGTTGCAGTGCTTACATGTTCAGAACAGATGTTCCAGGGAATGCAGGGGAAACTTTCCTAAAAGCCATGAGATGATATAAACAAGAAATTTGCCAAACTTAGCATAAGGTCTCCCCTCTCTTGTCAAAAATTCAAAGCAAAGGATGAAAAACTAAAATTAATAAACATTGAAGATGCAAGTAAGATTTTTAATTCACATGAATTTATGTGAGTTACTGTAGGATCAAAAGACCTATTTTTCAGCTATCGTGAACTTTCTTCCACTAATGAAAGTATATTCCCATGTTGCAGTCAGTGGCCTCGCCTTACCTCTACTTTCCTGCCATTTGTTGGCTTGGAATACTGTTTGCTTTAGCAGAAATAAGAGCCCTCCAATATTTGAAATGAAACAGTGAGCATGAAACTGTACATAACTCCCTCCTACAATGGGAATGACCCTTTCTTCCTCCAGATGTGTTTTTACAAATAGCAAGTTGAATTAAATTATTCCCTTCACTTGGAGGCTAGTTTAAGTTAAGGCCTTACTAGCTGAGGTAACTGGAAGATGTCATCACAGTACGATGATATGCTTCTCTCATTTTTAATGAAGATAAATTAGTATCTCTTGTAGTGTGAAACAAACAAAATGCACTAAACTTTTTTTTTGGCAGTGGGATTTATTTTACTGAAAGGTGGTAGGTTGTAGATAACCCTATCTTTTACTACTAATGGCTGATGATGTTAATTTTAAAACCAAAATTAAAGGAAGTCCCTTAGGAGATGCACAGTAAGACAGTAAACATTTCCCATCTCTTTGCCTTTTTTAAAAAAAAAGTAATGATTTAAAAATCATATCCTGTTTTCTTTCATGTGCAAGATTCCATGGTGTCTTGCCTATCACATTCTGTTTCCACTTGCACATATGTGCAAATTGTATTTTAATATCAGGACACAAATACATGACATGCCATCTTTCACATAATTTAGGTCTTCAATCCTAGAAGGAGGACCCTTGTTGACCCTACTGTGGTCTGATCTGAAGTTTCTTCTGCCATTTGTCCTCCATCTCTGCAGTAGCCTTTCAGTATTTTTGTCCCAGGAATACTTAAGCTCTGATGAGAACTGGAATGAATCAGTAGTATGCATAAATATGTGCATTTGTCACTGAATGTTTTGCTGCATGCTGCAGTTCCATTATTTATGTTCCATCTTCTGTAGTTCTTTTTTTTGCAAAAGCTGGCTTTACACAAGATCAGGTTTTACTACCCTTATTTGCACAAAAGGTTCTGTAAACTTATTAAAGAAAAGCAGGTGTATGTTTTGCATTCAGTTCCAAGGAGTAGAGGAGGGGTAGAGAGAGGGTACATCAGGGCTAACATGTTGACTGTAAACACTCATAAGAAGCAGATGCTGCTGAGATTTCTAAACCTTTACTGGCTTTGCTGTGAATTATTATCTTTGCAAGGAATTAAAACTAGGTCTCTGGAGTATCTGGCGTGCTGTTCTTCATAATGAAGTTACACATACAGCCTCTATTGAAATTGGGGACAAGCTTTAGCAAGCACTGTACAGACTTATAAATTAAGACTATTTCTCCAAATAAAAGTGGAAAGCATCTACTGGTTTTATAAACTGGCCCAAAAGACACTGCCGAAAGCCACAAAAAGATCATAGAACCATAGAATTTTCAGGGTTAGAAGGGACCTTTAAGATCATCTAGTTCGAACCCCACTGCCACGGGCAGAGACACCTCCCATTAGATCAGTTGCTCAGTTTTCCAGCCTGCCCTTAAAAACCTTCAGGGATGGGGCTTCCATCCCCTCTCTGGTCAACCTGTTCTATTATTTCACCAGCCTCATGATGAACTTCTTCCTAATATCTAATCTAAATCTTCCTTCTCATGAGGATGAGAGATCTTGTCTTCTCATTCTCAGACACGGTCTCACCACCAGAACAGGAATATTTTATGCCTCTCACCACCAATACAAGCATATTTTAGCACTCCAGTACAGTGATGTCAGTCCCTGTGATTTTTTTTTTTTTTTTTTTCAGTTGTGATTGCTGCAGTATTTGACATTTTTCTTCAAGTTTCACTTTCTGTGCTCAAGCAGATGAAAAAGAGAGTCAGCAAAAGTTTCAAGCCCTTCTGGTTACAGATATTGCTTGAAAAATTAGCTCGTTGATTGGTTTACCACTTAGTTTTGAAGAGTAAAATGCATTCTTTTTTTTTTTTTTTTTCCCACTCTTTAAAATATTTTTTTAATAGCTGTCAGCAATAATCACTAAATTAAATATTACATTTCTTAACTGACTTATGACTGTGTGTTCATTTGTTATGGTTAAGTTGCAGGGGAAAAAGCCTCTAGGGTAAAACAGGCATCTATTTTTTCCATGGCTATTGAATGTACCACTATTAAAAGGTAGGAATGCTGAGGCACAATTTGTGTCCCAGATGCAGTAAGACATTTCTGATGGTCCATCGCAACCACCATACCATCTGTTTTTTCCAGGCTATTTATTCCATCCTTTCTGGTTTAAAAGCAAGCATGTTTTCTCAAAACTGCTACCTTTAACAGAACTCTCTTTTAAACCCATTCAGGAAAAATTAAACTGGGCTCTATCTTGTCAGATATTCTGTCGCTGGAGCATCAATGGCTTCTCGCTGTCAGTTAGTTACACTGTGGTAACAGTGTAAGCAATGGATTACCCACACTAGAAGTACGTCTTGCCCTCTCATCAGTCAGTCACCAACTTCTACTGGGTAGTTAATTTTTTGCCTAATTTTGAGTGTGTGAGTTACCATTGTGATCTACATTTAAATCCACAAGTGAAAATGAGGCTAATTCTTTACTACCTTCTTGAAGAATGAGATACTCCTTCTCCATGCTGTCTCTGTAGTATAATACAATGGTTTAGGAAAGCTTTTAAAATTGATTTTAGAAACAGGTATGGACTTAGCAATAAAAACATTTTTTCAAACCTCATTGAGCCCTGCTTTCAGTGATGGTGGTGATGGGTTTATTATGCAACACCATGTATCTGTTTTACATTTTTTGCTTTTAAACATCCTCCTTGATCTTATGTTATAGCAAGGCCTATAAAAATGCATGACTTACCTGCATGCTATTTTGTAGCCCAATAACAGAGCTTCCATAAACTGGATCCTCTTTAATTAAGGCAGTACTGATCTCCTCTTACCACTGCTCATTATTGTTGTTGTTTGTGTTACATTATAGCAAGTGTTGCACAAATACTACATAGAGACCAGCCCCATAACTTTTTAGTCATTCTTCATATTGAAATGTATGCATTCCCTTCTATTATTTAAAATTCATATATCCTGTTCCCCTCCCACCCTGAACTTCATGTGTGTGTTGCTGATGACAATAAATAAACAAAATGTTTTTGAAAAAAAGCGCACTTCTGATTTATATTTCCAAACTGCAAAACTATTTTCCTAGGCCATTTCTCAACCAATCTCCAAGGGTTTTGAAAGGAATGGCTTTGGAGTTTTAAGAAATGTACATGCATCATCCAACTTCTGTGTGTGAAATCTGCTTTAAGAACTTCTGTAGTACAGAGACAGGAGGTTTTCATTGAGCTCATCCCTGGTGTTCTCTTATCTTTACTGAGTGGTTAGCTTACTAAAATGCACAGAAAGGGCAAATAGTGACAATTAATGGTTGAATATTACTTCAGTTTTACTAACAACCACTTCCACCTCCTGTCATGTTTGTCTTTTACCTAGTTGTCTTGTGCTTTTACTTGTCCTTGTAGACGTATTGGTTTTCTACATTATATAGTATCACCACATTTGTGTCATGCTTGTTTTCCAGATGGCCGTTAAATATATTAAAATCCTGTAGTCTAAAGGCAAAATAAAACCTTATGGCTCTCTTTAACATGCATGGTTTGTTACTTAGTTCCACTATATTTTTCCTTGCTGAGCTACAGCTATATGTACATCTTGTCCATACTGCTTGGGATTTCTGAGTGCATTTTATTATGCTGACTTTGACTTATTAGCACAAGGCTCTACAGTTTTGGTATGTTTTCTCGTTCTACCTAATTTAATAAAAGTTCCAGGAAATGCTAACTTTGTTGCTCAGATTTTAGCAAGGAAATAAGAGCAACAGGCCTCTGTCAGGCATTCTTTGTTTCTGCAACTGATTCCATTCTTGTTCCAAAAGAGTCTGGGTCACGTTGGATACAGTCTGTCTTGTTTATGCTTGCCTTTACAAATTCGAAATGAAGATACTATGTACTATTTGAAGGAATTTTATGCACTGTCTTGATATTTTTTTCCCTAAAGAATGCAATGTAATTGGAAGATTTAGTGAATGTTGAAGTGCCACTTTGTGAACAAATTCAGTAGCTGAGACAATTTTAAATTAAACAATGCGACCATGTCCTTTATTCATTTGGAAGAAATGATCCCATGTTTTCCTTTGTCTGTTGTTCAGGAGCATCCCTGGTAGATATTTATCTTCTATTAATACTGTTATATGGCTTCCTAGCTGCATTATTTTTAGTGAAGAGGAGTTGTTCATCTTGGAGAAGAGAAGGCTGTGAGGAGACCTTGTAGTGCCATGCCAGTACTGTAGGGACTACAGGAAAGCTGGAGACGGACTTTATACAAGGGGACGAAGTGATTGGACAAGGGGTAGTGGCTCTAAACTGGAAGATGATGGATTTAGATGAGACATTAGGAAGAAATTCTTCACTGTGAATTTGGTGATGCAGTGGTCCAGGTTGCCCAGAGAAGTTGTGGCTGCCCTTTCCCTGAAAATGTTCAAGGTCAGGCTGGATGGGGCTTGGAGCAATCTTGCCTAGTGGGAGGAGTCCCTGCACGTGGCAGGGGAGCTGGGACAAGACGTTCTTTAAGGTCCCATCCAACCCAAACCATTTTGTGATTCTATGATCTTATCTCATAGAACAAATGACCTTTTCTCAATGAGAGGAAGAGACCCTTCCTCATGTCGCTGTGCAGCTGACAGTGCACCTGAAAGCCACTGGCAAGCAGTAGGATGTTCTAAGCAGGCCTTGGGGAAGCACGGTGGCATTGTGATATTCCCAAATCCAGACCCAGCAGCTGTATAAAAGCAGAGATATGTGGCTGTATGTCTCAAACAAAGAGCCAGCACCCTGTGGGATTTGTTTTCTTCAGAAGTATCCCACATATGAAGCATAACATTTCATAACTATGTGTAACTTTCTCTCCCCTCTCATCTGTGTCTCTCTAATGCTTTTTCCTGAGATTCTTGAACAACAGAGCAGATGGAAACCTTATTAAATTTAGAATCCATGAATACCACATGCTGAGCTCAATGGAGCAATTCTAGTTGGTTTCCCTTAAATTTTTTTTTTTAATATGCCGGATTCTCTTTAGAATTTTTTTAAACAGGATAAACACGTGATATAAAGCATTTAAAGACACTTTTATTCCTTTCCACATAGTGCCTTACTTGGACATATGTGTGAAAATATATCCTAAGGAGATCCAATTTCAAATCATCCTGAAGGGCATTAACACTCCATTATTTATTAGACACATTATAGATGAAGATCCTGCACCCTCCCTTAAGAGACATAATCTGTCATGGTTCCCAGAAAAGAGAAGGAAGGATTATCCATGAAAGCAGTCAAAGGAGAGAATAGTTTTACGAACTAGTCAGTGGAGCTGCCGTGGGCACCAAGCAGGAGCCAAAGTTTAAATAACAAATTTCCCTTTCACTACTGTTGTTTCATTTTATTTTGCTTTATTTTGACATTATTCTTTTTTCCCCTTTTTATAAAAATTTTATTTCATATCCCTTTTTTCCTATAACACCCAGTTTAACTTCTTTTCGTGCTTATCCTCAAACATCATGCCAGTAAAGAAATAGTTTCATCTTTTTTTAAATGTGAGACAATATGCTGTTGCATAGTCATTTGAAAGTCATTAGCATGTTCTTACTTGTCTGGCAAAGAATAAGAAAGCAAAGAATTAAGAGACTGACAGAGAAGGACAGATTACATAAGGAGAATGCTTATTTGTTGTCTCATCTTTCACTGTGTACTGTCTTGGCCAGTTGTCTACAGTTCTTTGTAAGATCTGCCTTGGCTATCTGTCCATGATCTCCTGGGCAATTCCCTTTTGTAGCCCCTCTAGCCACAGACTCAATCTTGACCTTTGATATTGCGGGGAAGTATTTTCAGAGAAGTCTAGGGTTTGTGTTCTGTGGATAGCACTTGTTTCTCCCTTGTCTACAGGCCCAAATTTCCTGCCATAATTTATTAGCTCTTGAGCTACTTCTCCCCAAGTCCAAATCTTTCGTTCAGTCCCGCAGCCAGGGTTAACCACATGTTCCAATGCAGCAAGCAAACAGTCTTGAGGGGGGGCGGGGGGGCAGTAGCTCTGCTTTGGCTCTGCAATTGGATCCCCATGGTTTTTAGTAATTCCAGCAGACTCCATATCAAAGGGGACATCCATTCTGGATCTACTGGCAGCAATATGGGGGATGAGTATCTCATATCCAGCTTATGGTCATTCATGAACTATAGGCAAGTGTCCTTTTGCACAGTTACTACCAACTGATCCACTCTCCCTTTAATGGCCAATTAATAGTGGGTCTCCCTGCTCTAATAGGCTGAGCCCACCAGTCTAATAGGCAACCCGCTGAGTCAAGGAGCACGCTTATCTCCCGTGTTTAGAAAGACCAGGTCCCCAAAAGCCTCCTTCAGTAAGGAGAATCTCATCTCCTCCTGACAAGGACACATACCACACATACTCTGTCTCAGATTCTTCCTGAGTCGTGCCAAATTCCCTATGAAGTTGCCAGTTACATCAAATCTTACGTTCTGAGAAAGCATTAAAATTTATTTTTGTTTTGGATCCACGAAACAAAGTCCAACCATAAAAGAGTCGGGTGCAAGCACACTTTATTTGACAGGCAAAAGAGGGAGAGAGGAAAAGAAGATGTAAGAGAGAGAGGAAAGTGGGAAGAAAGAATGAGACAGAGACAGACAGGGGTCCAGCTGTCCAGCGAGTTTCTTCAGGATGACGCTGAGCCTGGACAGAGCCTGATGCAGAATGGCTGTGGGTCAAGAGATGTCAAAACAGCCATATATATATACACCCCTGAGTTCCTTTTGTTCTGAAGGAGCAGCTCTCAGTCAGCTGCCACAGAAGCCACAGTCATTGGCATAAGAGCCATTGCAGACAGGTTACCTGGAATGGAGCCTCCACAGAAGGGTGCAGTGCCCCACCCACTCATCAGTTCTTTCTCCTTCCAGACACCACTCCCCACTTTTTTCCAGACCCCTTACACAGGTACATCAGCATCAGTACAATCAAGGTGGCTCCCTCCACCCTGGCCAGGGTAATCGTGCCTGGAGGGACGTCCCAGCATTGAAGGCCCTCAGAAAAGGGGACTGGTCTCCACCCAGATGTTAGTTCTTTTTGCTTTGCACGTCTCACCCCCCTGCTCAGCTCTGGCCAGTTCAGGTCCTCCACCCTACCCAGAGCTATTCACTTTAAAATTGTTCTTTTTGAGACAATTTCAAATCAGTGAGGTCAGACTCTCATGGTGGTGCATCACCATAGTAATTTTAAATCTTTTGTGTAAAATTATAGCAACTCTCCTCCTGGCATCTCTGAGGTATCTTTGAGAGTCAAGATTGTGAATATGGTGTGGGTTTGGTACTATTTCTTTAGTTATTTACTCGACTGGTGGGGTTTTTTTCCTCAAAACATAGCAGACAAAACCCTTTTCCCTGCTCAGTAGAATAATTATTGATTCTGGTATTTTATTTGCAGTCTAAACCTAAGATAATCTTCATCATCTAATGCAATAGAAATAGTCTTGCCTTTTGGTCCTTGCTAATTCAAAAATAGATAAAAGAAAAAACGTGATAGGTGAAACAATATGAAAACTAGAGATTTTACATTAGTAGAAATCAGGAAAATAACTGCTAAAATTGGCTTAAAATAAAAAGCTGCATCAAGAACTCACCTTTTCATGGATATCATAAAGCCACTGTTTCCATCGGATGTCCTTCATACTGCGGCAGCACTGGAAACACTACATAATATCTTGGCTCTGCAAAATGTTAATCCTATTCTGCTTTGATTTACTGTGTGGCAGTGTTAAGAATTTTTACAGAGGTTTTTCTCATAAACATGATGGTGGTCTGTAAGTATAGGAGTAAATTTACAGTGCAAAGCTTCTCACATGAGGTGCTTGTTCTGGGCAATCTCAAACACAGTTCTTTGCTCTCAAACACAGGCATTGCTCTCACCTCTGGTATAGCTCTCTCCTCCTCCTCTCCTTTGCCCTGAGGTCTTATAGCTGCTTGTTTCCCCTTCTTAAGTACATTAATCACAGAGGTGCATCCATTGTCACTGAAAAAGTCACAGACTCTTTTGGAGCCAAGGACGACTGTCCAAAAACTTCCTTGCTTAGTTAACAGATGTCAGTGTTTAGAGAGATAATAGAAATTAAGTAGGAGAGGGAACAATTTCAACTTTGTTCTCAACTAGGGAGGAGGGCAAGTGGTAGGAGGAAAGGCTGTCAAACTTAGCTGGTCAACATTAAGCACCTTTAGCAGTTCTAGCATTGTTCCTGCCTTCTTTCAGCAGTTATGTGTGACTGCGATACAGTTTGGCATTATGGCACATAAAGTTAGGACTGTGAACTTCCCATGTTACCTGTTCTGACTGCTCTTTGACATTAGTCAATTAATTCCTTTCTAATGACTGAAAACAAGCTTCCAGAAATCCAGGTCCCAGTAAGACGCGAGCAGGCTAGCAACAAACTAGTTAGAATTTAGGAACTGTCCTTTTGGCAGGAGTCCATATCTCTTTCCATTGGTAGATACAATCAGATGCTTAGGGAAAAATAAGACAGGACAAATTCCTAAAATTTTTTCAGTCCTTACCTAATGGCAGCTTCCAAAACTTGCTAAAATAGATATATTTTCTGTATGGTTAGAAAAACTTACAGGTTTCCATTGATTTCTCGGATTTGCCCTGGAGTTTTGTTTAAACTTCAACATTGACAATATCCTGACTGTTCACAAGGAAATATTTCTGTTTAGATGCAGACCTATTAATGCAAAAGGCTTTATGCCGTTAACTAACTGTGAAAATACAAAGGAAAATAGTGGTCTCTGTCTGAAAAGGGAGGTCATCTGAAAATGTAGACAAAACTCTGATAGTGATCTGCACATTAACACCTATGATCTTTAGTATTTTAACTGTGCTGCATCATTTTAGATTCACAACTTACCATCTCTGCTCATTAGAGAATGGTGTCATCATGCTATAGTTAAAACGTTTGTGCATAAACTATAGAAATTTCATAGGCTTCCTGAAGCAACAGCTTCCTTTCTTATGATGCCAGTCTTACAGATACTAAAAGGAGAGAACTAAGAGTGAAAAAAAAAAAGATCTAAACTAATGGAGGAAGGGGTGAGAGTGGAACCACTTTGAGATTTGTCTTTCTGAAAAGTGCCTTAATGTATTTCAGATCTATAGTTTTTTTGTTTTGGTTGTTTTTTTCCTGTTCACAAGGAAAGCTTGGGAATATTAAGTGCTGCATGAATTAAATCCATCACACTTGACTGACTGGATACCATGTATTGTATCTTCAAAACAATCTGGGTTCTATCACTGTGCCACTATTGATTTCTGTACTTAAAAAAATAGCAGAGAGACAAATAACAGGTAAGGGTGGAGGGGGGAAAGGAATCATACGATGTGTTGGTACAGCTATAGTTAGTAACTAGTGTAACACCAGATTTCCCCTACCTAAAATTCCACTGAGCCTGTGAGTGTGATTTTGTACAAATCAGTCAATAAATTGTAACTGTTTCCCTGTTCATATTGCACACTGTTCTTTTGTGCCTTTTTAAGAAATTATTTTTGATAGCAAACCAGCAGGGTAGTTATTCTTGCCCACTTATAGCATGTCTATTCCAAAGGTTCCTTCTTAGCAGTGCACCCCTTCTGTGTTAGAGAAACCAGTCATGAACTCAGATAAGAATGTAAATCCATCCGGTTTAAACGGAAATCAGCAGACGTTGCCCAGATCTTTTGACAATCACTGTTTATTTCTTTCTATGAATTTAATTTTCAGAGAAGTACTAGCTTTGAAAATTTAAAAAAAATATTTAAAATATTGAAATTTAAAAATATTGAAAATTTAAAAAAATACCTGTGGGCCAACATCTGGTTTAGGTTCCCTGGAGGCAGCTAGTCTCTTTCTTACAATTTGCCAACACAACAGGACATAAGTGCTCTTTCTGAGGGCTGTAAGGAACTGGCTGAATTCCCAAATCCCTTGCAGGGTAGCAGCAGCATCCTTCATGCTTCAGTACTGTGCTGTAACTATTAGAAGTGATGAGCTAATGACATGTCTGGCTGAAATTTTTACTCCTCTACAAGACCCATCCTGTGCAATCTGCTTTAAAATCAGGTTCTCAGTCTGTCTAGAAGGCCCTCTCAGAGGTGACATCTGTCTTTTACCCAAGCACTGTGAGAGGAGCTTTTGATTAAAAGTTAAGAGTTAAAAAAAGGCAAAACGGCTTTAGCAAAAATGAGTTTCTCCTGTAAGAGCAGCAGAAATGGTATCAGAGGAAAAGCGTGGGGATGTACTGCTGTGTATATTGCACTTCCTCAGTAACTCAATATTTATAAAAAGAAATTCTGAAAATCAATTTAAAACGCTATTGTTTCACAATACCTTTGCAAGTGCCTTCTATTTTAAAGTTGTCTGCATATTTACTTTCAGAAATTTTGGTTGTTTCACTGAAGAAAATATTTTTTGACTTTTAAACATTTCAGGATGAGACAAGCTCATGATGCCTGCCCAGGTAACAGTTGCTTTTTGTTTGAAGAGTTATGGACCTCTGTGTTTCTTAGGAGTTCTTAGACTACTTGTTGTACACTAACAATATTTTCGTTCTGAATTCCCTTCATTTTAAAATTATCATTAAGCTTCCACAGGATGGTGGCTATTGTCTTAGGCTGAAGGAGCTTACCTTCACTTAATGAAGAAAGCTTCTCTGCTTTCAAGAGCAAGCAAAAAAAAGGAGTTGTAAGCATCTCTGGTTCCAGAAAAACCACACATATAGAAAACAAATATGTTTCCACTTAGAGAGCAGTGATTTCTCAGACATGATTAAAAATGTTCAAATTTCTAATAACATATGTATAAAATATTCCTGTCACATTCCTGCAGCATATTGATAGGAAATCTTAAACAGCAGATGTTCTGGGGGACTTTGAAACTGAAGTCCATTCTATATAGGAGACAGAGCTTATAATGAGACATAATGTGGTTGTGAAACAACACATCACTGTCAATTTCCTGAAGGAGTGAGATTTATTCACTTTGGGCTACTTCTGCAGTTTCTGCTGAGGCACTTTATTTGTTCTGTCAGAGAGGGAGATGGTTCTCAAGACTGAGCAAACTGAATTGCTGCCAACCGTTTACTTGCAAACAGATGATTCTCATAAACCATTTGTTTGATTTCTGTGCATTTCATCTTGTTCTTTGCTGTTTCTCTAAAATCTATGATCTTTTATGTTATGCAACAGGACATTAGCAATTATTGCTGTTAAAATGCTCCAGACATAAACAAAGTCCCCTCTCTGCTTCATTAGTCATCAAACCTCAGTTTGGTAATTATCTCTGGCAGTTCTAAAAGTTCTAATTCTAACAGCTTTAATTACCTCAGGGAAGTAATTTTGCAGTTTCTGATTGATAAAAGTAATTTTTCAGCTTCTTGGAGTACACAGTCTTGTTACATTGTGGGTTTTGACTTCCCCTGGAAGACTTCCAAGACATTGGAACAAGACATTTAATGGTGTAGAGGTAGGTGATTGCTGCTTCCTAGCTGCCAGGCACAGATAGATGAGTGGGATGAAATCCATGTTCTCTCAAGATTCATATTTTCTGCAGCTCACATAAAATATTAGTCCCAGTTATCATCCTTGCTGCCAGCCTGAGCTAACATTCTTTAGCAGCAGTGTGAAGAGCAATACCAGACCGATAATCAGATCAGTAATTCAGGTAATTACTGGGCAGTAATTCCTAGTCCAAAGGCAGGACATGGACAGCCTAACAAGCAGTTCTTGGACCATTCTGCCAGCTTCCATGATGTGTAGTGGCTGCCACTCCTCAACGACGTTTATCCAGTCCCACTTGTGCTATCCTCTCCTTTTATTATTTTGCAGCCTGCAGTCTCCATCTTGATTGTTAAGTTGAATCAACAGATTGAATCCAGATCCACTCTGGGCAAATTCGGCAGAAGGGCTACAGGGAGTAAAGCAAAGGAGAGACAGATGGGTGAAAATGATATTGACCCAATTGCCTTGGCTAAACTAGATGGAAAATTATATCCTTGTCCTATCACTTTTCACATATCAAACAAATAAATTTAATATTATTTACATTAGTTCTGCAGTGTCATTTCCACAGCCCAGGGATAAGTGATTCTGAATTGAATACTATCCTGTGTTACCATCTGAAGCAAGCCTCACTGTCACCACCTTTCTTTTCTCTTCCAATACTTGCAGCCAAGCATATTCCCCAGCTCAGCCCCTTGGCACTGGCTGACAGCACCATCTCAAAGGCCCAGCAAAGGTGGTTAGACACTGTCTCATCATCTGGTGTTGATAAGCCTAATTTGCAACTCATACCTGAATTGTTGGTATGTTGGTTGGGAATCTTTTTTTTTTTTTTTACTGTAGTGCAGGATGCTGCAGCAAGAGTACACAAGCAAGTTCTCATTTTATTTGTATCATCCAGTTCATGAGGAAAGACAGTAATAAATTCCTCCTAAAACATACAGCTTTATTGCAGAACTCAGGACATTGAGCCAACTGGAATCTCTTTCCAGGATAAACATCACAGATGTCGATACACTACAGAAAGTGAATAAAAGATTTAAATTTTTATTTTGAAACACCACAGCTATTATCAAGAGCAGGACCATATTCCAAGTGATTAGCATACCGCAGACCACTTAGTCTTATCTAGAGCTGTGTCATAAAGGACACAGAAAAAGAGAAAAAAAATCAGGTTACCATGGCAGTGAATTGGGAATGGCATCACTAGTTTTAGTGTGAGAAGAACATGTGGGAAGAGGAAAAAATATGGTCCAAAGAATGATGGCCTAGATAAAGCAGCGAGGGTGGGCTGGAGACCCCCTTTGCCAGAAAATATTAGATACCATAATTATATTCTCTAAAACCAGGAATTTTCATAAGAAACTTACTTTGGCACTCAAAGATGTAAAAGTTCAAGACGAGTGTGGGGAGGTACTCAAATGCAGAAACTCAAGTTAACAAAAACATGGAAAAATATATTTTGGTGGCAGAGGAACTATCCATTCTTCCATTTCATCTAGTTGCAATCAGCTGTTGAATTTTATGAGTATTCTTGGCCAAGAAATCTTCTGTTGATTTCCATGAGATACAGTAAAGCTATTGAATTGTCAGGCTATCCATAATTTATAGAGGTAGTACTGTGTAATTGATTCCCTTTTTTCTTACTAGTATAAGCAAATACCATTACAATAATTCACACTCAGCAGAGCATTTTCCCTCTTGCTTTTAATACAATTTCATTAAGGTAGCACATTCCAAGTTAAAATATGAAAAAGACTCTTGTTGCATATATGAAAAGCAAATTAAGTCTGGTTTTGAAAAGGTGTTAAAGCTTTTCCTTTCATAAAATGGAATTAGTTCTAATTAATCTCTGGACTTTAAACTGAAATTATTTTATTGGTGAAATATAAAACTCTAGATCAAATATAAGCTTAACACAATTAAAAAAGTGAGTAAACTTCATAAGGTTCAAATGATGATTGTTGTGCTCACAAGACGAGAAACAAATCAGCATTTCTTTACTGAAATTATTAGAGCTGCAACGGGTAATCCCTTTGAAATTCATGATGGTGGGAGAAGTCAGAAGCAGGGAAACAAAGAAACACATAAATGCACAGAAAATGTTCATATTTTTAGTAAACTTACATGGATATGAGATAGACTACAGATTAGCAAAGGCATACCAGTGGTGTCCCGCAGGGATCAGTGTTGGGCCCAGTTCTGTTCAATATCTTTATTGATGATTTAGATGAGGGGATCAAGTCCATCATCAGCAAATTTGCAGATGACACTAAGATGAGGGGGTGTGTGGATCAGCTGGAAGGCAGGAGGGCTCTGCAGAGGGACCTGGACAGACTGGAGAGTTGGGCTGATTCCAATGGGATGAGGTTCAACACGGCCAAGTGCCGGATCCTGCACTTTGGCCACAACAACCCCATGGGGAGCTCCAGGCTGGGCACAGAGTGGCTGAGAGCAGCCAGGCAGAGAGGGACCTGGGAGTCTGGATTGACAGGAAGCTGAACAGGAGCCAGCAGTGTGCCCAGGTGGCCAAGAAGGCCAATGGCATCCTGGCCTGGATCAGCGTGGCCAGCAGGTCCAAGGAAGTGATTCTGCCCCTGTACTCAGCCCTGGTGAGGCCACAGCTCGAGTCCTGTGTCCAGTTCTGGGCCCCTCAGATCAGGAAAGAGATTGAGGTCCTGGAGAAGGTCCAGAGAAGAGCAAGGAGGCTGTGAAGGGACTCCAGCACAAGTCCTGTGAGGAGAGGCTGAGGGAGCTGGGGCTGTTCAGCCTGGAGAAGGGGAGGCTCAGGGGAGACCTCATCACTCTCTAAAACTCCCTGAAAGGAGGCTGGAGCCAGGCGGGGGTTGGTCTCTTTTCCCAGGCAACTATCAGCAAGACAAGAGGGCATGGTCTCAACTTGTGCTGGGGGGAGGTCTAGGTTGAACATTAGAAAGAATTTCTTTACTGAGAGGGTGATCAGACATTGGAATGGGCTGCCCAGGGAAGTAGTGGATTCTCCATCCCTGGAGATATTTAAAAAGAGTGGATGTGACTCTCAGTGCCATAGTCTAGAAATCGCAGGGGTAGTGGATCAAGGGTTGGACTTGATGATCTCAGAGATCCTTTCCAACCCAGCCAATTCTATGATTCTATGATGATTCAGAAGACTTCATGAAACAAAGGGAATGGAGTAATAAACACTGAAGTACAAAGATTATTGTCTACTGTCTATACTTTTATATGGGTCTGAATCATGGGTCGTCTACTGCCACCACCTGCGTCTCCTTGAACACTTCCATCAGTGCTGCCTCCCTACAATCCTAAACATCCACTGCATCCACATTGACTGCATCCAGTGTCACTGTACTTGAACAGGCAGGGGTCACCAGTACTGAGGCAATGCTGCTGAGGACACAGCTGTGCTGGGCAGGGCACATCTCCAGGATGGAGGATCACCACCTCTCTAAGACTGTTCTCTGTGGTGAACTTGCCACCGGCTGCCACAGCAGAGGAGCCCCAGAGAGGAGATACAAGGACTCCCTGAAACAATCCCTCAGCTTTGGCCATATTGACTGCCATCAGTGGTCCACCCTGACCTCCAATCAGGAGACATGGAGACACCACCCATAACACTGCTGCTTCCTTTGAGAACACACGTAGAATCAGTCTCAAGGAACAAAAACAGCACAAAAAGACCCATGCCTTGGTTGTTCCCTCACAGGAGATTTTCTGCTGTGCCTTCTGCAACTGCACTGCCTGTCGCACATTGGCCTTATCAGCCCTTAGCCATCAGTGACTATGCAGCAAGCATGGGGAGAGTCCTTCTGAAATCTTCGTTCACAAAGCGAAGCCATGATGATGACACAGATAAATTTTGACAAGTGTTTAAGGTGATATATGAATACTACAAACATGTTGACTGAAGTCCTGTCTTGGGTGTAAATACAGATCAGCTCTGGAGAGATGTGTTATTTGAAGGTTACAAACTGTCTCTTCCTGTGTTTGCCTTGTTTTGTTTCTGTTCTTCATACTCTGTAGAGAATGAACTTGCTAAGAATAATATGCACACAATTGGAAAAGGTGATATGTAAGTATTGGTCTAAGTTGTTGAAAACCAATTTTGAATTTGGAAGGGTGACTATTTATTCAGGAAGGTAGTTCAGTTGTAATCAAATAGCATCATAGAGACTGGCAAAACTAAATGACAAAATGCAAACTGAAAACATCAGGTGATGCCTCCTAAACAAGCTACCTGATTTAGAATATGTTATAATTTGATAATTTGACCTCTCTGTTGGGCAGCTAATTTATTCTTAAATTTTAATCTTCCCTTTGAAAAGTTTTGCTTTGTCAGCCTCAGTTTTTCTTTCTGTAAAATTGGCGTTTCCCTCTTTTCCTTACAGAGATGGTAGGAGGATTACTTCTTTTCACTCTGCTCTGAGTATGGAAAGTCCTAAAGAAATATTATCTGAAAGTTCAGACAGCTGTAGTGTTATCCTATTACCCACTCATAGAGGCAAATAATGGATAATTGGCTTCCTACATACCTTCATTAGATAAGAGATTTCTCATTTAACTCTATCAATAGAAAGAGTAAGTATTTTTGTTACTGCAAGAGAAAAAAGTCATATAGTCAATGTCAATATATTCAAAAGTCATATGACTCTGTGGGTCTAGGGATGTCAAAACAGCCACAGCATGGAGAACCATATATATATATATATGCCCCTGAGTTCCTTTTGTTCCGAAGGGGCAGCTCTCAGTCAAGCTTGCAGACAAGTTGCCTGGAGGGGGCCAATGCCTGCAGAGCACTGCGCAGAGGGGTGCAGTGCTCCACTCATCAGTCATCTCCTTGCAGACACCACCCCCCCCCCCTTTTTTCCAGACCCCTTGCCCAGGTACATCAGCATCAGTACAATCAAGGTGGCTTCCTCCACCCTGGCCAGGGTAATTGTGCCTGGAGGGACGTCCCAGCATTGAAGGCCCTCAGAAAAGGGGACTGGTCTCCACCCAGATGTTAGTTCTTAGTTCTTTTTGCTTTGCACGTGTCACCCCCCTGCTCAGCTCTGGCCAGTTCAAGTCCTCCACCCTAGCCAGGACTATTCACTTTAAAGTTGTTCTTTTGAGACAATTTCAAATTGTCTCACAATTCTAATTCAGTGCATGCAGACACTTTATTCTGTATCATGTGGAGCAGAATGAGTGCCCCATTACTTGCATCAAAAGTTTTCAAGCTGACTTCATATTTTCACACCTATTTTGTGAAGACAGAGTACAAGACTCTACTGTGAGTTAGAGCAGGGCCTGTGGAAAGGCAGTTAGAGCTCCTATTGACTTCCATGACATTTTCAGTTTAATATCATTGGTGTGTTTGCTGAAGACAATGAAGACTTTTTCTTCATTGTACTTCTATTGCCATAGAATCCTCCTTTTCTTTCTGACTGGCAAAGCCTTTTTTAGAAATTTGGTCAAAGAAGGGAAGAAATTAAGTTTTTGGCCTAACACATGCATGTGGTAATTTCATAACCACATTTGGTTGTCTTAGCCCATAATGTAACTGAATAAGCTTTCCTACTGGAAACTTTCCAACATTGCCAGAAGTAGGTACTATACCCAGCTAATGATGTTTCATGCAGATCCAAAGATGGTTTATTTTCTACCCCTATCAAGAAAAATGTTGTTACAACGGGGAGCAGTTAGTTCTGTGACTGGTTCCTTTCTTTATCTTCTTTTCTCCAGGAAGCACATTAAAAGCTGATAAAAAACATGGTATTTCTAAACCGTTCTCTGTATTTACCAGCCGCAACCTTACAAAAGTAATCTGCCTTTATGGCAACAAAGGCTGATTTCTTTAATTCTGCTTCAGTTTATCTTCCAATAGGGTTTCACTGGCTCATGCACCTCTGGAATCTACCTATTCAGTAGAATAAATTTTTGTGATGGGTTATGAAAGGGTGCTGTCTGCCTACAAAATGTCAGGCTGTAACTTACTCTATTTTTAAAACCTGTAACAGAGATAATGTTATGTTTCAATATAGTATTTGCTGTGTCATGTCCCTAGAAGTTCTCTTTGTTTGGTACTACCGATATCTCTCATGTTTCTTTTCTGTGACAATCAGTTTACTGTTGCCGCTGGCAAGTTGAAAAAGTTAATATCTTAACATGTGCCTATTTTGAAATCACTGGAGGGAAGAGTTTCCCCCACTGTATTAATAAAGTAGCATGCTATTTGGGTAGCACTGAGGTTGATATTATATGCATCTAGAGTACCAAAGATAGATGATGAGCAAAGAAAGCGTTTACATAAAGAAAAGCTTGCCAAACATTACAAATTTACTCTGCATACAAGAGAAAAAATAAAGCCTGTAGATTCTCCTAGCACAATTTCTTAATGAATACACTGTTATTATTTGATATTAATATTTTTAGTACGACTGTAGGAAAACCATTGCTGGTAATCATCTCATAATGGGAAAACATTCACATGGGTCAGGCAGTGTCAAGAAGACTGGGTATATATCAGTCAGCAGCAAAGGCCACCGTGGTACAGAATACATAATTACGATGTGGTTTGTTTAATATCCATAGTTAGGAAAAAATATCAGATTGCAAAATACTAATCCTTTTTTTTCCCTGAATTACTGTCAATATGTTTTTGTGCAAGCTTTGTATATTGTTCTAAAATTAGGAATAGATTAGGAAGGTGCAGTGTTCTCACAAGGCAAGGAACTAGGTAGAAGCCGTGAGAAAGAACATTAGACTCAGTGAGCAAGAGCAAATTAGGAAATGGTAGTGATTAAAGAATCCCTGAGGTGAATCTAGTCAACAAATTAGACAGTAGTAGCAGTACAATATGGATGAATAGCCATGCAGTTTTAGGATACATCATGTTCCGAAGATGGTCATTTCCTGGTCTGAGAACTAGTGGAAAGATTAGGCACTGAAATGACTACTGTCAGAAGCAAGCTGACATGGAAGTTTTGTGGTGCATGGCAGCTCTTGGCTTACTGCACCAATGGTTTTCACTCCTGCTGACTGATGAAAATTGAGATTAATTTCTCTTGATGTGAAACAGAGTAACAACTATCCTAATTATTACTTGTAATCAAATAATTGTGATTTTCCATTGAGAAATAAATAATTAAGAAAAATCGTGGCCTGAAACACTACATTGATTTTAAATGTATTAAGTTGGTACTTGAGTTCGGCAGAAGAGCAATCATTTCTCTTTGTATTCTGATGGAAAACTTCCACCTTCCTTTCCATTCAAAATTTTTACTAAAAAAAAAAAATAAATGAGCATATTAATCTATAAATCATCTCAATAGTAAAGAATTGCAATCACCAGTATTGTCATTTAAGACCAAGGCAGACATACATTGATTTAGAATGTATGCTGTAATGCACAGATGCCAGATCATTCCCTTTATAACTATAAACTCCCTGATCCCCATGGACTACAAAGTCAGAATACAAAATGAATTAAAGAAATGTCATTCAAGCATTTTATTTTCAACCCTTATTGTAACTGGGAAATACCTTCTGAGCCAGAGCCTGTTAAAATGCATTAGTACAAAAGAGTACTTCAGTACATGCTTGGTGTTCTACTCAGAAGCGAAAATCTAGTGCTCTGAGGTCTCATTCATGTAGTGACTAATGGGATTTTCAGTAGAAAGGACCTTTACAAGAAGCAAGCAGGTAAAAGTAGACATCAACAACGTGCTCAGATAAAAATTTGCCATCCCAAGCACACAAAATGTATTTTTTTCTGTTCAAGAAAAAAAAAATGTCTAAACATCGGCAGTCTCTTTCAGATAAAGTAAAAACAATTTAGTTTTCATCTGTGAGCAGCCTTTTCTTAAACTTGTAAAGTGCAGAAAAAACAGCATTTATCTTTTGTATGCTTCTTTACCTGGGGCTGTCACAGCCCAAATTATACCAGGAAGCCTTAAGATTTGCAACATTGTTGGTTATTAAGAAGTCCAAGGTCAGTGCTATGAATTTTGAGAGCTGTATTTGCCTGCTTCTAACATGTGCTCTGTTCTTAGCCTGCAGTGAAAAGGAGCCTCTATGCAACTTTAGTTCACAGGTTTTTTTCCTTTCACACTGCGATAAAAAAAGAGACACCAAATCAAATTTTGGTCCCGAGTACATTGATTGAAATCTCTGCCAAAAGTGGAGTCATTTTGGAAGATTATTTTTCTATTGCTTTCATCCCCTTTTGGATTTATATTTCCCGACCATTTGTGTCCCTCATCCCACAACATTTCTTGTGATGCCTCTCATCCTCAGAAGGAGAGCAGTGGCTTCTTGTATAGTCTGACTAAGCGACATGATATTCAGTGTTTTTTTATTAGATAACACAGTACATAGAAAAACTGTGTGCCACGGCTAGTAAGTGGACAGAAAATGCTGCCCTTGCTATTTTAATCCCACTTCCTTGTTTTACATAAGAACAGTCTTTTTAAGTGCCATACTGGAAGCTCATTATACACACGGAATAAAATTCAGCTGCTTGTTTTTTGGTTACCTCTTCTGAAGACACATTCCATATAAGGCTCTCAACGGTAAAGAAGCTTTAATGTAAAAGAAAGAAACAGTGGTATCAGGGACATCGCAGTTGTCATACATGGGATGAATTTTTGGTAAAGAGCTAAATGAAGGATCTTTTAATGGCATACCTGATATGTATGCAATTCCTGGGATTGACTTTGGGCTAAGATATTCTGTTAGGGTAAATAGCTTACAGTACCTCTTTAGACAAGCAGTAAAATGAGCATGATGCTTCTGCAGTAGCAGTTGTGAGGGTTGCTCTAGTCTAACAAATCGATCAAAATCTCTGTACGAGCAGAGAGAAATAATTTGTCACCTGGGATTCAGGAAGATCTCTAGAACGACTTACATTAGGTCTGCAGAACACAGAAACCTAGATTTCATTCTGTCAGATGCAAAATTATTCAGGCATATGGAGATCTTATCCTCTGATTTCCACAAGGGAAGTAATGTATGGTGAAATTCTGCTCACGCTGGTGTAAATCAGCCTTTTGCAGTGATGTTTCTGAGTGCCCCAAGGCTTTTTCAGGGGCTTTGTCCTGGGTGGGGGACAGTCATCTACTGTCTTGCTAGCAGACACAGGAGAGGTGAATGACAGTGGAGTTGTCCCTAATGACAAAACTTGTGTGGAACTCACTTTGAATCCCCAACAGCTCCCACTGCACATCCATGTCACCCCAGAATCTTATTTGAACTACATTTCTTCTTTTTCTATTGCTGTTATATATATAATTATATATATAAAATAATTATATACAATATAATATATAATATATATAATAATATATAATATATATAATAAAAATATATCATGAGTAAATTCCGGGAGTTTGATTGTACACTGGTCACTTTCTGTGTATTGTTTTGCAGATTTACTTGACAAAGATTTGTTTACCATTGCAGAGCAACCTCAGACTTTAAGCTACCACAGCTCTAAGAAACATTAATTTTACCTTCATGTTTTCTTTTTTTCTTGCTTTTCTGTGTCAAGTTTCTTACTATAACAGTGTCTGAGCAGTGGGGAGTTTGACATTTGCTCACTGACATGCAGAATTTCCAATCGACTTCTGTGGCTTTTAAGTTATATCTTCAGTAGGGAAGAATCAAAGGCACAACAAAGGTGGTTCAAATTGCAAGCAAATATTCATTAAACCCATATGCTGTTGAATGGATCAGAACAATGTCTGTAAATATGCACTGAACTCAGCAGCTTGTTTATCCAAAAATGTAGTCAAAACATCCTGAAGCTTTCAAAACAAAACATGAAAAAACATTTCTCGTTTCAAAATTGTATTATGTGATTAACTTTGTTGTCACTTCGAAAAAAATACATTGTAAGTATAATGGCAGATTCAATAAAGTTAAAAAAAAAAATCACAAGAATGGTTTTGGATACATTCAAAACTTTGTTTATTGGTTTAGCCACTAAAAAATACCCAAGTCCATTATTTTTTTCAGATAAATTTATGTTGTCTGCAGTTTGGATGCAGGAACATAACTTTTTCCAGTATTTAACTGTGTGCTTATTTGAAGGCTGAGCGTTTTGAAGCAGACACAGATTTTCATTTTTTATTCATCAGGATAATTTCATTAGATTCATTAATAAGGTTCCTTGATGCATAGTTGGTTAACCGTCCACATTTGCAAGAATTTTTTTGATTAATGAGGAAAAAACATTGTGCGCCTGAAGTGCCAACCTAAAGTTAGCAACATGTCAAAAGCCCATTTCCAGGGCCCTGGTCTGAAAACTGTTCCAAATTCTGCTACATCACGCATATGCATTATTGCATATTAGTTTTAATTGGATACTACTGGTTTGTGAATACCCTTTTCCCAGATGCTTCATACAATGCAGTTTTTATTTGATTTTATTGCTTTAAAAATACAATTTGCACCATTCTTTCCTTAACACTGGCTGTATCAATATGCTTGCAAATTATTATTACTTCTATCTTAAAACAAAGGTTAATGCAATCATGGTAGGGTTCTGCAAAATGAATGATAATTGAAAATGCATCGAGCAGGGTGCTTTTGATGTTCTATAAACAAACATTGCAGAATCTTCATTCGCTTGTTCTTTGTGACATTTCTTTACAATATGTATTTCACAGAGCTGAGCCAAAAGGTATGTAAAGCCAATTGCATAAAATTAACTCTCTCATTTTCTCCTACTTTGAATCAGAATCTCTTGCTCTGCTTAGGCTTTATCTGTACATCAAACCATCTGCCAGCAGACACCAACTCATTTCATCTCGCAACACAGGGCTGACTGTATGTTCTCCCCATTTTTCAGGCTGCTCTTCAGTCTGCTGCCAAGTTCTGTGTCTGTTGGTAAATGGCTGTTTGTCCTCCCATCTCCCTGTTCTCAGTTGCACCTCTGCCACCAGGAGAGATGCAACTAATTCACTACAGAGAGTTATATGCAGATATGACTCACATCTACCTTTTATACCAGCCTATCTCCACATTTTTAACCAAATTATTCATTTTTATTTCACTTTTAAAAAAAAAATAAATGTTGCTAAGCTTTTATTAAATGAAAACTGAATCCAATCATGAGTCTCTAAATCTTTATTAGTTGCTTTTGATGCCTGTAATTTCCAATATCTTAATCTGACTCCTCCTTTGCTCCCAATCCCTTTTTTCTTTTCTCCCTCAGCTCAGCTGCTCTGTTCTCCAGAAGGCAATTTACCTGATTTGATTTTCACCAAATGATGTTTTTCTTATGAATTCATCATTATTGCAGAGTGAACCATACAGAGGTTTAAAAATAATGACACAAATTTTGTCACCTTAATTTCTGTCCTTGCCTTGTGAATAACAAGATATATTTTCAAAAAATGCTTAGCCAGAATTTTAGGCTTCTGGGTAGAAATAATCTAGATCTACTGACTAAAAAGTATTTCTCCCCCATGGTTGTAGTTTAGCATCCTTTTACTGAATGATAGAGTGGAAAGAATGTGTTTTCACATGATACAGGTGTATCATCCTGTTTCTTCAAAGGTCAAAAAAATATTTATGAAGTAATTCCAGCTGTTCTGCATCTCTATTAAGAGCTATAGATAGTTCATCCTGGTCATCATGGATTTGAGTCTTTATGTTCTTGGCAACCCATATGAAACTTCTGTTATTTTTAACCTGTTATTTGTACTGGTGACTATCCATTCCTTATTTGTTCCATCCCTTCATCATGGAAGGGATGGAATGAGGATTTATTTTTATGTTGCTTTTATTTCTACACTGAATCAGAAGTTGCCTGAAATTCTTCACAATATGGCTTGGTTTTAAATAAACTAAAATCGTATTATTCCATATGACTTTTCTTCCTTATCAATTTTTCTCGTATTTTCTTCTTGTTTGGAAGAAAATTAAAATTAAAAAAATTAAAAATTGGAAAAATTAACCCTTTGGAAGTACATACATTTATGTAATTTGGTTGGAATGCTCTCCTGTTCTCTCAGATTGGACCTAGAAGGGGTGAGATCACTGTTCCTCAAACAATGGCCAATGTCTATGTCCAGTGTCTCATATGAGCTCCTGCATCACCACCAAATCACAGTAGCCTTATCCCACGTGGGTTGTCGTACCTTTTAGGTTTGAAAGACCTTTACTGAAGTCAGTGGAAAATAAGCACCAAGCCATGCTATTGCTATCTTGTCTTAAAACAAAACAAAAAACAAACCAAAAAACCCTTCAGAATAGTATTTTTTGCATATTTTTTTCTCTCGATTGGATTTGATTTGAAATATAGAGCTTTGCATTTCTGTGAGAAGTAATGTCTCATTCTCATTTCTTACATAGTGAAGCATGCTGGTATAATTAAAAAAGATTCTGCTATGTACATATCTTCGGATCTGTGAAGAAATTAATTTAATTCCAAATTAACTGCTCTCAAAATGTATTTTTTTTTTTTTAGTTCTTCATGTTAATACATTGCAAGGCTACAAGTATCTGTGTTCAAATTTAATGAGAAAAATTGAAGGAGATACCATATATAAATATCGGTGCATATCAGAGTTAGGATTTAATGGATAAAAGCTTCTTGCATGAAATTGTATATTTTCACCATGTGTAAATAATTATTTATTCAGATATCTTTATGTTGTGCCTAATAGGTTGTACAGCCTCCTGCAAATGACATTCTTACAATGGTAAGTCCTTTTTGCAGGATATCTGGAAGAGATTTACATTACTATGCAACACTTCTAATGAATTAAAGTATAATATACTCTGTTCATCCTGTTACTTCAAGAAGTGTGATTCTAATTTCTGATGGTGAACGTGCAGTAGCATGTTGACTAAAACCAGGTGACTGCAAGACCTGATCTTATATAGAAGGTATAAATTGGTTTTCCCCCTAATTGGTATATTGTTTGCCTCTATAATAGCTGTTACAGAATCCCATGCTGCTACAAACTTTTAGAAATATTAATGTCACACACCTTCATTTCAGTAGTCACGATTAAGGCCAGATTTGGGTATAGGAGGGCAGCATCTGTCCCAGGATAATTGGCTCATGGCATCAACAAAGAGCCATTCTGCCTATGCTGGAGGAAACAGGAGATTTACCTGTTTGAGTAGCACTATCTGTTAAGCAGCCAGACTCTGCTTTTCTTCTGCACACACAGTCAGACTTCCCCATCCAGATTCCTGCAGCAATTTTTCTCTGCCTTTCACAGCCGCAAAGAAAGCAAGACAGAGTCAAGAACACAGCTGTTGCTTGGAGGAAATGATGGGGCAGGGAAACTCCTATAGATTGCTGCATGGAGGGAGGAATGGGAATGAGGAGAGTATCCCAGGAACTGAAATGCTTCCAAGTCTGACTGGTTTAGTGAGGAAGGAAAAAAATCTTGAGATTCCTCCCATATTCTTATATTCTCTCCATCTCCCTGGTTCTCATTAAAACCTCACTGATCTTCACCTTAGCTTCCTTAGCCAAGAGTCCTCCAACTTCTGTGATCCTCCCACTTCATCCTCTTCACGTATTTTGTCCTTAATTTTGCCTGCACTGTTTGTAAGAATTAAAATTACTTCAGGCAGGTTTCGTTGTGTGTCTGTATTCATCTCTTCCCTGGTATTTGCATTCTTCAGTAGACACAGTCAGTATTGTTCTATGTTTGTCCAGCAGCTAATGAAGTGATGGGGTTCACTGTCAAGGGTCTTAAAGGAAATAATGTTGGCAATAAATATTACAATAAAATGCTTGCATAAATAACCAACCTTTCACATATATCATCTTAATGAAGTCTGCAGATTTTATTCCTCCCTCTTCCCTCTTTACACACCCAATGCAATTTAGTGACACCACCTCCACTTGGTCCTAGAAGGATCCCATCCCAACATACTATACTAACAAGCTGAAAATGTAGAATTTTATACTATGCAATTAAAGAAACATCACTGTGCACATACTTATCACATGAATAGAAGAACTGATTATTTAAATTCCAAGTGTTTCATGAAAGTACATGGATACTGAACAAAAAATAAAGTTCTTATTTTCAAAAGCTTTCTATATTGACCTTAATTCTGAATTGTATGGTTAAGAATCAAAGTTATACCTGCCAAATGGTGTATATCTTCAGCAACATATCCATGTGTTTATATTAAAAATAGAATCATAAAATTTTCAGGGTTAGAAGGGACCTAGGTCATCTAGGTCCAATCTCCCCTGCCTTGGGCAGGGACACCTCCCACTAGATCAGTTGCTCAGAGCCCTGTCCAGACAGGGTTGGAAGTTCCACTATCTCTCGGCGAAACATGTTCCAGTGTCTCGCCACCCTCATGGTGAAGAACTTCTTCATAACTTCCAATCCAAATCTACCCTCCTCCAGTTTCAGTCCATTCCCTCTGGCCCTACCATTACTTGACATCCTAAAAAGTCCATCACTAGCTTTCTTGTAGGCTAAATAAAGTCAAAAGAAGTAACTTTTTTACCTTCAGTGCATCGAAACTAAGGTACAGCTTCATTAGCATCATGACGTAATTGTGCCTACGTTCCCTAATTCTTTCAGGTTTGACAAGAGAAAAAGACATGCTTTTTGTGGTCTTAGGGATAGAAAATTTATTTGAGTTTTCTTTGATAATGACTGCAAGCTTCTTTGAAATTAGATTTTTTTTCCTATCTTTTGAATTATTTCCAGTTCCAGATTAGTCTAAAAATTACAGACCAAGAAGACTGAACCAAGCAGAGCAAAACATTTCTGTAAGAACATCTACTGTGCCTCAGAGAATTTGTATATCTGATGGTAACATATTTTGTACTTATTCAGGCCACAGCACTGCAGATTGCTTTTAAAGTGAAGCAACTCATAAAACTCAGAAGCTGTTGGCTAGAGCTGTCAAATTGGCACAACAAAAGCCCATCCAGTCATACCTGAGAGCACAGAGACTGTGTGGCTACTCACATAGCGCCACTCTAAATTCAAGAATATGTTAGAAGCACTAGGGTTTTGGGTTTTAATGATATCAGCTATCAGCAGGGCTTAGTAGCAAAAGACTTGTAAATTGTGTATTGCTGCATTCTCAAGCATAAACAGACTGCAGGAAGCACCACAGGTAATTTCCCTCTAAAAACACAATTAGAAAAAAAGAAGAAAAAATTTGATGATTTTCTAGGTCTCAACCCTGCAGTAATTATTACAGCAATATTGTCATTAAAATCACTGAAGCTTTTTGCCTCATTGAATAAGGTCTACAGGAGTAAGATAATAAAAGAAAAGATAAAGCGTATAGGAGGAGAACTAATTTGTTTTCAAGGAAGTTAAGCAAGTCTGTTAGCTCACCAGTGACTTGAGAATCTACAAAAATTGAGTTTAAGACATTGTAACAGAATGCCCTCTACATGGCAACAGCAAGTGTAAAATCCTTTGGTGTTCCTTTGGAATCACAAGATAGCTGAGGTTGGAAGGCACCTCTGGAGGTCATCTGGTGCAGCCTCTCTGCTCAAGAAGGGACACTCAGAGCAGGTTGTGCAGGATAATATCCAGACAGCTTTTGAACATCTCCAAGGATGGAGACTCCACATCCTCTCTAGGCAACCTGAGCCAGTGCTGGGTCACCCTCACAGTGAAAAAGTGTGTCTTGATGTTGAGAGGGAACCTCCCATGTTACTGTTCATGCTCACTGCCTCGTACCTTTTTGCACCCTCCCTCTAGATATTCATACACATGGAGCAATCTGCCCTGTACCTTTCTCTTCTCCAGGCTGAACAGTCCTAATTCTCTAACCTTTTCCTCATAGGAGAGATGCTCCAAATGCTGAGAAATGCTGTGGTTTGCTTTGGACATTCTGGTTTTGTTTTTTTTTTTACTCTTTTTATACCAAGTCTGATTTGGCCTGTCAGTAGAGAGTGCTAAAGAGATGCGATACCTGCTACATGGTTTCTACCCATCTGGTATAGGTAATGACTTAAATGGAAGAATACCCATGTTAGAACCTTTACTGTTCTCTTAAACTCCCTTAGACTCCCTCCATTTAGAGGCATGTCTCAGATGAGATATTTTGTATGTCAAAGACGTAGAGCAAAAGGCAGTGAAGATTAAGTTACCTTACTGGTGGGTCAAGTGTGATAAACTAAAAGAGAAATGCAGTAAAGTTCTCATAAGGTTCTCAGGGGTCATTAGGGATTCCCCCATTCAACAACTTTCAGATTTCCCACTTAAATCGTTTCACCCATCTCATCCCAATAGTCGAGTTTTCACTGAAGACATCCAATATTACTGGATCCCTGCTATTCTGAATTTTGTATCTTACTCTTTTCACCTTATGACTCTTTACTTCTGTGCCCAGGCTTCATTTTTTTTTTTTTGAGTCTTAATGCCTTAATTTAAAAGTGAAATAGAAAACGTCATACTATATTCTACTACTTGGAAATCCCACAAAGAAACCAGTATATTCTCACAGGGAGATGAAATTCAGCAGCAACATGGAGGTTGTCTATGCTTATTCTCCCCCCAAAAGAAATCTCTTTGTGGATTTGTCCTGCTAGAGGAGATATTGAAAATGAGCCACTAAAACTGAACTTGTCTCACAGACTGGAGTTCAGCAAAGGTTTCATTATGCAGGAATATTTGAATAAGGCTTAGTAGATGTTTTTCAGCCACTTAAACCACCAGGTATACATTTATAGTGTACTACATTGAACAAAAGCTTAAAGAAAGGAGAAAAGTTTTGAACATTTTAGGGGGGGTAATTTCCTTTTTTTTTCTGGATATGGTTAGTGAAAACAAAAAACAAAAAAAAACCTTTGTGAAAAAGATTGTGCTGAAGCACCTGATGTTTTTATTAGCTTTCATTATCCAAGGTGCAAGTAACTGTTATAAATGTTGGTGAAGTGCATAGTGTGAAGCACATAGAAGGGGCGTTTTTGAACGAAGACATTATAAGACTAAAAAGACTTGAGGAAGGATTTGAGGGTGTTATCCAAGGAAAGGGACTGATCTCCCAGAACAGAAAAGTCTGGCTACTATGCAGTCAAGATCTTTTGGACATTCCTCTCATCCTGATAGCCCAAAGAGTTGCTGTGTAGATAGCTATCATTGTGTCACAGTCCAAGGTAACATTAAAATTTATTTTTGTTTTGGATCCGCAAGACTAGTCCAACCGTAGAAAGGTCGGGTGCAAGCAGATTTTATTTGACAATTGACAAAGGCAAAAATATAGAGCCAGGCAAAAGAGGGAGAGAGGAAAAGAAGATAGAGAGAGGAAAAGTGGTAAGAAAGTGGTAAAAAAGAATGAGAGAAAAGTAGAGAAATAAGGGGTAAGACAGTGGGAAGAATGAGAGAGAGAGAGTGTCACCACCAGGGGTACAGCTGTCCAGCGAGTTTCTTTAGGATGGCACTGATTCTGGTCAGGGTCTGATGTGGAAATGGCGGTGGGTCAGGAGATGACAAAACCAAAGCATGGACAGCCATATATACCCCTGAGTCCCTTTTGTTCTGAAGGGGCAGCTGTCAGTCAGCCAGGTTCATTAGAAGACAGGCTGCCTGGAGGGGAGCAGAAGGGTGTAGTCCTCCACCCACTCATCAATTCTTAACTTCTTCCAGGTGCCATTCCTCCTCTGCTCCAGCCACTTTGAAGGTTGGCCCTCAGGAAAGGGGAGTAGTCTCCACCCAGTCATCAGTTCTTATCTTCTTCCTGGTGCCATCCTTACTCTGTTCCAGCCTCCTTAGCCAGGTCCTTTGAAAGTACAATCAAGGTGGCTCTGTTGTGCCTGGAGGGACCACCCAGCATTGCAGGCTGCTGCTCAGAGAAGAGGAGCAGTCTCCACCCAGTAGGTCTTATCACATCCTGAAGTGTCACCCCCTGCACAGCTCTAGCCAGCCAGGGCTATTCATTTTAAAATTGCTCCTTTGAGACAATTGCAAATCAATGAGGTCAATGGTCAAATAAAATCTGCTTACACACAACCATTTCTAGGGTTGGATTTTGTTTCATGGATCCAAAACAAAAAATAAATTTAATGTTACCTCAGACTATAATTCATTGGGAATCACAGAATAAATAGAGAATATTATTATGTGTTGCCCATTATACTGAGAAAATGATAGTTTTTTAAAAAAATGCATCAAAATAAAATGTCTTCCACCATTAGGGGAGTAGCATTTGGGGAACTGGCAAGGTTAGCATGATGGTTATTTCAGAACGGTTCTGCTAGGTGTCTTTAGAAAACCATACAGTGTTCTTGCACAAAGAGAACACTGAAGCTTTCTCTGCAGACTTCCATTGTATTTGTGTCTGATACTTTGGACACTCTGTCTGTTTCTTTGGAAAATACTAAACATTTTTATGGCAGATGGTTCTACTGTTTTATTAGATTACATTTTTCCTGGGAAATAAAGGTAGATCAACATTGTGACAGATTTCAGGCAACTTTCGAATAAAAAAGGCTTTGCACTAAAGTCAGTCAGTGAAACAAATTCTGAATAACAGATTGAATAACTGAGTCAGCAATAAAAGTGTGCATGCAGATGGCCAAAAGGTTTGTTGTACGTGCAATATGATCCTAGTTCAATGTTGGTTTTCAAGGCACTTACCAAGTTTTGGTTTGGATAGGAAAAAATAATATGGGATGCTGTGACTTTGAAAAAATCATCATTCCAAACACAGAGGTCTTTCTGGTTTCTGTCCTTTCTCTTGTACTTTTCCATCATGACTACATGGGAGACTGTTGCTGTTACACACAGCTGGAAGAGGGCACAGAATAAAGCCGAGTTCTTGTGTTGACACTGAGCTTTGCACCGTTGCTGGACACCCACTGGAGAGGTCATATGAAGTTGCAGTAAAGCCAGGACTCCAACTAATAGTCAGAGCACTTCTCCCTCTTGTACACAATAAAAGTAAAACTGGTAGTTCAGAAAATGTACAATTATGAAGAGCAGAAGAGGAGAGATCACTTCTGAAATCCTTCGGTTTTTGGTTAGCAGTTGAAGAACTGTATTAAAGTGAACCAACATTACAATTTCCATTATCTATTTTGTCCACTATCATTTCAGCATGAGGTGGCAGGAGGGTTAACGTGTTTTAACTTCTCCCAGTTCTCCTATAAGAACACTGCCTAAGCTGTCAACTTAATGCAGAAATAACTCAATGTTGAACGTAGTCACAGTTTCCCAGTTCCTGAGTAAGTATTGGAATTTTCCTTTCTTGTTTTGAAGACACAACTATTATCTCTTGGTAACTAAATTATTTCAAAACGTAAAACTAATGTACTCTGTTTGTGAATGTCTAGGGTTATAAAAAAATACTTCATATGCTATCTCCATTAAAAAATTAACACTGCATTATACTAAAAAATAAATTTGTGTTTCTGGCTGTTCTGGAAAGTCAGATTTCTGTTGTTCTATTCTTTCACCTGGTAGAAGGTGTACTTCAAGTGGCACATCTAATTAAAAAAAAAAAATAAAAGCTTACACAGGCAACATGAATATGTGAATGCTTAAAAAATTTAAAATTCATTTAAGGCTTTAAGAAAAAATGTTGCACTTACAAAATAGGGGGACACTTTCTGTGCAATATTCATATCACTTCAAGGAACACAGGAGTTGTCATCAAGCTTATTAGATCATGTTGAGATTGCAGCCTCCTGATTATGTGGAAAAATATTCTTTCGATTTAAAGGAGTAGGCAAAAGGACACAATTCATTATTTTTGAAGCGAAGACCTATATAACTGGTTGTCTCAAGGGCATCATTACACTCACAGAACTCTTTGCTTCTAGAACTGTTATTTCAAGCTGGCTTCTGTCCACACCAGTTGGAAATCACTATCATCTGAGACCTGGTCCTACATTTCTTGGCACACAGAAAATCCTCTTAAGTAAGTGATAGCTTTGTTTGAAGAAGGAGTTAATAATAAACCACTCTTAATTGTTATTTAGTGGCTTTTGTGAAGTGAGAGACCTCAGTCTGGTTCCCAATGTAAAGTAGTCAGCTCCACCACAGCTAGTTTGTTCTGGTATCTTATCTAGAACACAGTGAATGACCACTGCCTGCTCTCTATTGGCTGGGACCCAGAAACCACAGAGTGTGGCCTGTTGGAAATGCAGTAGTACAGATTTGCCTCTCCATTATCCCAGCAAGTAAGAAGTGAGAAATAAGAGAAGTTCATTTGCTGAAAATGTTAAATTTCACAATTACAGTATTTTTTTAAAAAATACTTGTCTCGTGGGTAGATAGAGAATGCCTGGTGAAGTGTTTCTCAAACAGATATGTATATTTACAAAATAATAAATACTACTGTAAATTTAATTGGAAAATATTCATGGAAATTTCAGAAATCTAGAAAAATATTTTAATATGCCAGTATGAGAACAGAGAGGTACAGGACATTCTTCATTACTCTGGAAATGGTTCTTTAAAGATTGAGCCTGATTCATTAAAAACTGTGATGCAGCTTGTCTCACATGACTGCTATCACAATCTTACACTTAGAAGAAGGAGCTAGAAAATAATTTTATTTGGTGTTGACATGGGTAAAGAGTAAGATACTATGATGGGGGGAGAAAAATTAAATCTGATTTTGATCACTTCATATTGATGTCAATAAAATGAAAGAAGAGGAAAAAATAGCTTGTCTGTTAATTCACTGCTTTGTTGGTTTGAGCAATAGCTAATATACCTATTCAAATGACTGAAATGCAAACTGTGCTGGGCCTTTTCTGATACCAAGTGAGCACATCCCAACAATTCATGCTTTTTCAGATACAAATATTTGATAGAATAAAACATAAATTATATACTGCAGCTGTGTGTAAAACTTCTCACAAGATGCAAACCCTAGGCTTTCTGTCACATGTCAACAAAGCTAAATTCTTGCTTTCTATATAAATTGATGGACTTGTCTCTCAGAGATGAATGGTAAGGAAGAGAGTATAATGTGTAGAATATGGTGATGGAAGGGAGAGAATTATTTTGCTTAAACAACATAACATCTGGCAGAAACTGGAAAATTATATCCGTCAGAGAATGCAAGAGCAGAATCACTTGTGAAAAAGTGATACAACATGAGCTGCATCTTGCCACTGTGGCAGGCTGCTAGCAAGGGAACCTGCTTCAGTACTTCAGGGCCATGAACAGTGTGTGTGGTACAGCAGAGAAGACCAAGTGGAAAACAGCAATAGCATGCTAAAATATATTTCCAGAAGACACAGGGCTGAGCACCAGAAATCTACAAAGATGGATTTTTCAGCAGAATGCATAGTAATTCATCTTCATCTAATAAGATATAGAGCACAGTCAAGTGTGCATAAATCATTCCTTGTTTGTTCTGTTTGTACCATATATGGACAGGATTAGAGTGCTTTGGACAGTATTTATGTCAATGAGAAGAAATACTGCAGTGTTAAGGTAAAGAAAGAAGGAGAATAGTCCTGTGCTACAGGCAAAACATGCACCTCCAACAATCTGCAGTAAGGAACAAGCCTCAAACAGCAAATATTGTCTGGAAGAGCAAAAATACTATTTCTAGACAAAGAATTTCAGAGCAATATCCTGTAGTGATTGACAGAGCCTGGTGAGGATAGTGCCTCTCAGTGAAAAGACCTGACACTAAAACACTGCATTGGAGACTCCTCAGTAGGAATCAGAACTCTTTAGTTCTTCTGTTGGGTCTAGTGCTCACTCATTGTGAACTTGGGCCTTCTATTATTTAAGCTCAGTATGCTTCAGCTTTCCCACATGCCTATTAGCCTTTCATAGACAGATCCATCTTAAAACCAGTTCATCTTAAAACTTAAAATACAGTTAGGTATTTTACCCTGTACCCCAGTTAGGTACTCGATCAGGGGAAAAAGGTTATAAGGTAAATGTTATATTAGTCATCTGATGCATGAGGGAGACCAATAAACTGAATAGTTACATTTGGGAAACCTGCAGTCTTTTTCAAACAATTCTGTGACCATAGCAAACCACTAGGATTTGAAGATTGAAACTTATTTGACAAGCTGGGGGTATTAGGCCTCCCCACTGCACAAAACGATAAGCAGAGATATCCGTAATCAGCCTCTAGTATCATAATGAAGTCAATTCCCTTCACTTCTACCTAAGACTTTTGTATTGCAACCGTAGAGATGCACAATTACAAATGGTTCCAGTGTTTCTACTGGGTCTGCTTCCTACAGTGTGAAATTATGACCAAAATCCTGTCACCTACAGATATTTCAGATCACCTTAAAATTATAAAACATCGGTATCTGATTTATATAGAGAGTAAATGAGAGGGAGGAGAGACGGAAAGAAGGGCTTTCACCATGGTGAGTTTCTATGGGTGCAATATCACTGACTGGCTCTGAACCCAAGGATTGCTAGTCAGATGGAATAAATATTTTAGTTGGGACTAACATGATGAATTTACATTTATGGTGATTGGCTTATAAAAGTTGACAACACCTCTCTCTGGTTTTAGAACATTGCTACTATAGGGTAAATTTTGACGTTTTTTTATCTACTAATATCCTTGCTATGATCAATATTGTAGTTCTGCATAATGTGAGCTGTTTTGTTTTAAACATGTATTCTATGATTCTATGATTACTGAAAGACAGTAGTGTTGTCATGCCACAGAGACACCAATTGTGCTCCCCCTGCTGAACCTACTTAAAATTGATACCTCTATATAATAATTTCAAATGTGTGTGACACTTCACGGGCAAATACTGGGCAGAGGTCTGTATCTGGATGTTGTGCGAATAAGCTTAGTTCTCCATCTCCTTCTGCACACAGTCCCATGGAGTTCATGACTTCAGAGAAGGCATGGTGTTCAAGGAGTCTGACACATATTGGGTAAATAAAAAGAAATGGTAAGACTGAAACTGGGAGCTATGCTGAAGCATCATTTCCTAGTCTCAACTCCTAGTCAGTTTCACAGGGAATTACATACAAAATTCATGGCATTATAAAGCTTTATAATTCACTTCTACTATATGACCACCAGCTGGTATCTGAAATATACTACAATTTCTTCTCTAGAACAACACAAGCTGAAAGGTAGAATTAAACTCCTTGTGATGGGAGCCACCTTTTTCATGTATTTGCACAATATCTAGTGCAGTGGGACAGTAATAACAATACAAAATTTCGGCTTTTAATTTTAATCTTCAGTCTTTCTGGGTTAGCATTTTACCTTTAAGATGACTTAACTTTTTGAATGTAATTACAGTCCCTCTAATCTTTGAGCAGAACTGTTTCTCTTGAGTTTTCTGAGTGGAATAAAGTACTCTTATTAGCCTGTAACCTTTTTTAAAGCCCTCTCCCATATGGTAATCGTGTGGCATCACATATTATAATACAGGATAATACCCTAGCTAATATGTGCTATCATGAATATACTTTCTTGATGAGCATGTAAATAAAGATCTCTGCACATGGTACATGATTACATATGGGCAAATTATTGGCATAATTTGTAACAATTAAATAAAAATAATATATGAATAAAATAAGTGTTCTACCAGAATATCTGATATCTTAATCCATTTTATGTTTGGGGAGAACTGAAATATTAATAAGCAGACGAAATTCTTCAAATTATTTCTAGCATGGAAGAAAAACCCAGTTTTCCCTCTTTTTTTCTTTACCTGTTGACTTCTGGGACAGATGACAACCTGATACATTTCCCCAGAGGATAACATCTTGTGTTAGAAAGTACAAGCTTTCATTAAAAAATTATGACTTGGAAGGTGATATTCATATTCATATGAACTGAATGCCAGTGCTTCTCTTTCTTTGCAACTACCTACAAACAGCCTGAAACAATCACAGTGACAAACAAAACCCTGCAGCTGTACCAGCTGCTAGCAACTTTAAATGTCAACAATGAGGATTTATTGCCACTGTTCTCATTGCCGTTGATTCCAGCACAGTAACAAATATAGAGTCAGTGATCAATAAGGTCCTCCTAACTCATCAAGACCAATCTAGCACTCTGATGAATGACATCTGGAAGTTGCTCAAGCTCCATCTTAAAGTCAGCTTTTTTTTTTTTGCCCTTTCTCTTCACAGAATGAATCTGCTTCATGTCAGTGATTTACAAGCTTCTTCTAATTTCCAACCTATGTGCACAGATTTTACCCAATCATTTTTAATGCCTAAAATCACTTAAATACTTGTTCGCTACTGTTGCACATTTATCTTTCTCAGTCACGTGCATCATCTACATTACCTCTCAAGCTTCACCTTGCCTGTTGTATAACAGACTGTATATTTTGTCTGATCATGGTAGCAGCTCTTCTCTCCACCTCTTCCACTCTGAATTACTTTCTTAGTGTTCCAGGTGAGGACTGACTGCAGCCTTAAGCAATAGCATCAACACTTCCAATATTTCCACCTCTTTTTTGCCTCTGGAAGCACTGCTTGTGGCATTTTCTAGACACATCACTTTGACAGCTGACAGACCTTCTATAGCTTTGAGTGGTACCACGTCCTTTCTCACCTCAGTGCTTTCCAATGGATGAGCTCCCAGTTTATAGCAGACATTCATGTCATTGATCCTGCAGTGCATTACCTTGCATTCTGAATAACTTCCCATTCCTGTGCAAACTCCTCTGTTTATTGCTCTTTGTTTGCTGACTTCAAGGGTGCAGAGAAGCAAGGCTGTGCTTTAAGTGTTGCATGTTCAAGGAGCAGAGAAGCAGGAGAAATTTATTTGTCTAGAAAAAAGGGAAGGGCATGAGGAGGTTGAAGACAGTGCTGAAGGATGCTTATTTTCTTCTAAAAAATAACTAAAATAGCCTTGTTTTCTGGAGTTACTTTTGCTGAGGGAAAGAGGAAATTATGATGATTTTTCCAGCTGACTGTAAATTACATTCTGCTTTGGGGAGTTTTGATTATTGTTGGACTGAAGAGTCAGATGTAGCAATTTTGGTTTTTCCCCTTTGCAAATTACAAGATTTTAAAAAGAAAATTTTCTTTGTTCTTGATGGGAAAAATTACTCAGGTTCAGGGTAATAATGCAAGTTCTTCTTAGCCTATGGTATTCCCTAAAACCAATTTTTTGTTTTTAATTACTCAGTTTTAATAACCTATTACTTTCTTTAAAGGGGCAAAGATGCCTCTTTAACACAGAGTGTTGATTGCACTTATAGCAACTTGGTTTCTTTTTAATTCCCTTCCATCCTCAATATCACTTTTTTTGTAGCCAATTTAAATATTAGTAAGGAGCTTTCACTCCAATTAACGTACATTCAAAACAGCTCACTTAATACATTCTATTTTTTTTTAGCATTTCTTAACTTGAAATCTATGAACCTGATAAAATGGGAAGGAAGACTCTTTCCTCTCTTTTTATAAGCAAATTTCCAGGTAAATTGTGACAGAAAATACTCAGTCCTCCTCATTAATGCATCTGTCTTGCACTTCACATGCCAAGTGACTTGAGCAGTAAATGATGGTTTTGCAGCTTAGAACAGAAATACCTAATGATTTTTTTGAGCTTCTTGAATTCCAATGCTTGCCATTTTATCATTACACAAAGATGACAATTGTCTCAATACCCTGATTAAAATTGAACAAAACATGTTTATAACAATAGTTTACTCTAAGACTAGGGATAAAAATGCCATTCTGCTGCCAAGTAGTCATCACCCACGGTGTGTAATTAGCAATTTGCCTTCCACTGGTTTGGAAGATATTACTACAATGTATGCAGATAGTAGGATTTTTTTAGCATAAGCTATTTAAAATGAAATAGAAAGTACAGAAAAGAAACGATAAATGTATTTTCCATCTGAAAGCTAGTGACATTTTAGAGAAAATGCATAAGCATGGCTCATTTCCCATATTGTTTGCTACAGAATAATCTTTAAACACTACACAAATGAAGGGTATTGCAGTAACATGGGAAAAATGGAGCACAATTATAAACTCAAAGTGTCTTGGGTGATTTTTTTTCTTCTCTGAGATAGCCTCCTAGTTGGTTACTCTTTTGACCATGTGTATTTCCTAAATCATAGTCCACATTTTTTGTCCATTATACAGATGAAGCTTGTGAAGAAAGCCTTTTCCATTTTAACTAAGGGAAGAAAGGAGGGGCTTTTCTATTTTAGCATAGAACAGTGTTCACTGGATTCAGACCATGAATGTTCTGGTGAAGTGTGATATGGTCTCATAGTCTGAAATCAGCCTTGAGTCAAGAACCTCTGACTTCTAAACATATCCTTCACTGAGTCATTGTCCTTATCTTTGGCAATTTACTGAAGTAATATTCTATGTCAAGTATGTGAAGCTCAATACTAATATCAGTATCAACAACAAAAATACTCTCTAAGTGCCCATTAATTACCTTTTGCATAAAAGATAATGCTTAAATATATTAAGCATCATTAATAACATGTATTTATTGATGTGTTGTAAAATCTAGTTTCTGAGCATTATGAATCCACAGTAATTTTTGCCTTTTAGTTAGTAGCGCTTGTAAACTTTGGAACAGGCTGCCCAGGGAGGTGGTGGAGACACCATCCCTGGAGGTGTTCAAAAGATGGGTGATGAGGTACAACAGTGGATGGTTTAGTGGTTATGGGTTGTAGGGAGCACAGCTGGACTTGATGATCTGAGAAGTCTTTTCCAATAGTGATGATTCTATGATTCTGTGATTCCAATAGCTTTAAACAAATAACAGTGAAATAACTGATAGCAGATAATTGACTGGGTGCTCCTTGTTTCACAACAATCATTGCAGGTCACTGCAATGGTTACCTGCAAGAAAATGTCAACAAAAATAATACAAATAACAGTTAGTGTTTGGTTAAAAGATGTATCTAATCTTTGAAATGGCAGGACTAGATAGACTATTTTCTTCTTAACTGAAAACTGTTATTACATGTAATTTGACAACCTATAATATTTCCCTGGATTATGGAATGATGCCAAATGTAATTAGTCTATCTGATAGATACAAAGGGTGGTGGGAGTTGTAGTAGTAAACACCATAACAGAAATGCCTAAATTTCACACAGATTTTATCAGGACTTGGAAGGTCCAAGAATCAGTTTGAAGACTTAGAACCATGCAATGGTTAGGACCATTTCTTGCAGTAATAGCCTGAAAGAGAAGACCACAAGATAGTATTCCATTAACTTGAGAAAGAGAGATTGCTGATTATGCAAACGAAGGAAGCACTGTGTGAAGAGTGGAACTTGAAGAAAAATGTGAAGGAGAGAGCATTTGTGTGCAAAGCCTAGAAGAAACAAAGGTGAAAAGCTGTGTCTGTCAGCAGGGAAGGTAGGCTACCTCTTTTGAGTCTGTCTTTGTTGCAAGAAAACATGTTTAATATGCTTCAGATAGGAGATAACTAAAAAGCCCAGCTGAACTGAGATGGAACTGTTGGTGGAAGTTCTCAAGCATTTTTTTTTCTTTTTTTCACTGTAGGATTCATAAAATTATGGAATAGTTTGGATTGGAAAGGACCTTAAAGATCATCTAGTTCCAACTCCTCTACCAGTATTCCGAGAGAGAGTGTGCAACCAGAATTACTTGCTTGTAAGTCTTGAGTATTTCTCCTATGAGGAAAAGCTGACAGAGCTGGAACTGTTAAGCCTGGAGAAGAGAAGGCCTGCAGAGGGTCTCATCAATGTCTACAAATACCGTAAGGAAGGATGCAAAGAAGACAGAGATTTGCTCTGAAACACAGGAGTTTCCCTGTGAACATAAATCATAAATGCTTTTTTACATTGAGGGTTACTGGGCACTGGCAGAGGTTGCCTGGTGGTGTTGTGGAGTCTCTGTCCTTGTAAATATTAGAAAGCTATCTGGACATGGTCCTGGGCAGCTTACTGTGGGTAACCGTGCTTGAGCTGCAAGGGTGGAAAAATTCACCTCCAGAGGTACCTTCCAATCAGCCATTCTGTGATCTGTAGTGTTGGTCTACATCACAGGGTTTTTAATCCTTCACCAGGAATGTAGTTTCTTTGGGGCAAGTCTGAAATGAAGTAGTTTCTTGGCAAACATTCCCAGGCAGGGACCAGAGGACAGTTCGCTTCAGCATCTGTTCTTTAGTGGATATATGGACACAAGTCATTGCATACATCTGGGAACTAGTGTTCAGTTCCTGTCTTGCACAATAGGAGCAGCAGCATAGGTGTTGTCTTAGTTCATGGTACAGACTTGGAGCTATATGAATGTGACTGTCTTTTGTGTTCAGTCTAGTAGCCCACCAGTTTCCGCCCCACCTGATTTCTTGTCTGGATTAAGTACTCATTTACCTATCCAGTTCTGGGTTGGATGTGATTTCAGATGTTCTAAACAGCTGCAATTATGCCATTTGTGGTAGCACTGTTATAATGCTACCACACAACTACAGTTTGCTTTGTGGTGTACTGGGGGCCAGGCACAAATCTTGGCCAGAAGCACACTCAGTGATGTCTTAAGATGTCTTGCTAAAAGTACAGATATGACATCATGCCCAGTTCATACTGGAATGACAGCTTAAGAGCAAAAACCTGAAAAGTAGCACCAAAAAAGATCAGAGCTGTTAATATTTCTGCCAGAACCATTCTGTACTATGGCTGCTGACTTGCAGTGATGAAACCCTCAGCTGCAAGACGTCTCACACATCTCTGTGGGCATCCAAGTGCTCATGAGGACAAGTGGTATGTAACTCCTTTCTGTCCATGTTGGCCAATGGTAACTTACAAACAGTGCCAGATACTCAGGAAGGGCAGTAGGAGGGAAACCATGCACATTCATGATTTTGAACTCACATCCAAGAATTTAAGCCCCTTCTGGCTGGCCTCCACCCCATACGTCACAGCATCTTGTAGGAAAAATCCTTCATAATAGAGAGGCCCCAGAAGAAGACTGTATCAGGGTACTCACACAGACAAGAAGTTTAATATGGGAGAAAATTTCTTTGTTTAGAATATTGAGAAGGTAACAGCAGCATTTCATGTGTACTATCTATTCCATGGATTCCTCAAGCAGACCCTCATGTCAACAAGTTCTCTGTCCTACTGAAGGTCTAGGTCATGGGGTCTGGGATCTTGCACTGCTTTTTAGTGCAGAAGACATCAAAATTTGTAGGGTTCTTTCAGAGTGTGCCTTGAAAAGGGAGAAAAAAGATCAGAAAGCAGTAAATAATATTCCTGAATCACAGGCTGTAAATTCTGTTGGTGTTTGGAAAATGAGCATTCAGATGAGTGTCCTTTTTCTTTCTGTCTTGAGTCACGAAAAGAGAGGGTCAGACAACCACCAGTTCAGGGATTCAATCTGCTATATTGAATTATCAGCCACTAGGTAAGCTAACAATTGCCATGCAATTGTGAAGTAAATTAGTTAGTTCAAGAGGGCACTTGTAAAATTTATTAATTTATTAATTTTATTGCCCATTTGTGAAAGCTGGAAGCCAGCTAATGCAGTTCAGGCAGAGAAGTGTAACTCCTTAACCTGCAGTAATGGAATAGCTCTGTCTCCAGAGTGCAGGATGCTGACTATCAGGGAAGAATATAGAGGGACTAACTCTATTTAAGATGGGGTTAGAAAATTCAATAAAGACAAGCAGTGAGGCTGCAAACACTGCTTGGTATTCTTTGAAGACTGTAACCCCACATTGTCTTGAGAAAATGTAACTGACCTTGCGGAGTTTCCACTGTTGTGTGTTACACTTGAAACGATTCAGGAATCGCCAGATCCTAAACCTGCAATGAACAGCGATAGGTTTGGCAAGCAATCTGAGCAAGGTTTGGCAAGCGTCCCCTCTGCACCGTTGTAAAAGGGGATTGAGAATTTTGTTGTTGTTGTTATTTTTTTTTTTAAACGAAAAAAATCCACAGAAACACGGTACTTAAAATAGATTTTCTGGACGTCGCACTAGTTGGCCCGGGCGTGCCCCGCGCCTGCTCAACCTCTCCGCTACAGCCGGGCCGTCCGAGCCTTCCAAGGACCTGAAGGAGGCGGTGATCGGCAGCGCCAATGCCGAGGAGGCGGCGCGGCAGAGCCCCCACCCGCCCCTGGCCGGTGAGCGCGGCGCCTCCTCCGGGAGGGCGAGGCCAGGCCTGGCGTGCGGCGCCCGCGCCCCCGGGCGGGCCGTCCCGCCGCTGGGGCGGTGCCGTGCTGCGTTCACGGTTCCCGTGGGCTGCGGCTTCCTCTACCCGGGGGAGCTTGTTCAGCTCCTTGCACCCGCCGCCGGTGGAGAGTGGAAGCGGCTGGTGCCCGGGCGCCCGCTTGCCTGCCTGCCTACTCGCCCGCCCGCCCGCTCGCCCGCCCGCCCGCCCGCCCGCCCGCTCGCCTGCCCGCTCGCCGTCCCGCTCGCCCGCCCAGGAGCGCAGCCGGCCAGGGCGACTGCCCGTTCCTGGGGTAGGAGACGGCTACTCTGCTGGGGCTTCGACCCCCGCACACGGGAGCGTCCGTTGCCTGGGGGAGCATTTTTGGGTATGTTTGTTGATGATTCTTCGGCTTTTCTTTTGTTTTTCTTCTTTACTAGCACACTTAATATCTGCCTGCCTGGTGTGATACCCACACCAGCCCTCCCGCTGCTTGATTTTTTTCCCTTTCTCCTCTCCTCCGTGGCTTTTTCTGTACGCCGCTGTTGCCCTCTAGTGTTTTCGGGCATTTGTTGGTTGAGTTGAGGAACAGAATTAGCCCTCGTAGTGCACTAATTATTAGTAACTTCAGGTGTTCATAGATCTTTGGATTCCCAAAATCCCATGCAGAAATCGGTGTGTATTACTGCTCGTTTCAACTGTCTTATACAACCTCTGGGAAATGGCAGAGATCTTTATTACCTGATTCACTACTTGATGTGCTAGGTTATTGCTTCAGGTTGTGGTGTGGTGTATATTTTTCTTTTTAATAAAATGGAAAGTGGAAGACATAGGCTTTCTCTCACTGTCAGCATCACCACTCAGGTCTCTCAGGACTAGTAGTAAACTCTGCCTTAGAAACTCGTCACAATTTGATCTTTGGCAGTTGTGGGACTAAATAGAGGGGAAAGTAATGATACAAACATGGACAAGAGAATGTGCCATACGTTTATCTTACAGACTTTGGCAAATAGATTAGTCTTTAGATAGTGATGTTTCTGCAAGTGAAAAACAGTGGGGTTTGTCCTAGAAAAATTGTACGAGATGAAAGATGTTTTAAGATCTTCTGTAAGAAAGATTTGTATGAGGGTGACGTAGTAATCTGAAGACCAAACCCAACTACTGTGCTATGCTAGACTTCCAAGTGTTCTTCTAAAGTATTTTAAAATACCATATATTTGATCTTCGTCATTATCTTTTAATGAGAAAATCTGATGCATGAATTTCTATCTGGTGTTCTCTAGTAATGCACGAAGCAGAACAGCATGAAACAAGGATAACACAGGTAGAATAAAAAAGCATATTTGCATATTTATCTACCAGAATTTTTGTTTTGCCTAAGCCATTCCCCTTTTTTTTCCTTTTTTTTTTTTTTTTTCCCAGCAAATGTGAGGGAATGTAAGACCTTCAATATTCAAATGTTACAGGGTTTGTTATGTGATACTGAGGGTCAATGACTTCAAATTTCTCTTAACAGTTTGTATCTCCTATCACCATTTTGTCAGGTTGAAAACATCTTCTTACTATGCAATCATAAGATCTCATTCTCAGCCTGGATTTGCTTGTCTGAGTTACTGCTGCTTTAATACTTCAGTCAGTAGAATAACGTTGCAATAGGGTACTCAATATTAGAAGACCAGATTAATATCTTCTTAATTGATTTAAAAAGTTAAGCATCGCTATCCATCTCAGGTTTGATTGTTTTCAGATGCACTTTGTTTCCCCCTACCATGTCACTTGCATATCCAAAGACTTCCATTGTAGTAACACAAATGTAATGACATCAGAATGCTGCTTTTGAGGTCATATTTCATAGTGGCTGGCCCAGTTAGGCTTTTTATGCTCAAAGCAATTAACCAGCATTCTAATCAGTGGAGATTTAAATACCCATATTAACATGCTGAACAATCTGTCAATTTTGTGTCCATTTTTCATTTAAAACTCATCCTTAGTTTAATATATCATGAATATGTCACTAGCACTGTTGTAGAATCTAGTTTGGTAAAGAACAGAACCAGAATATAAGGATGGGCATTATTACAAGAGGAGAAAGATTTAAAACCAGGCAAATGCAGTATACCTGAATAATATTGATGGCTAAGCAATCCTGAACTTGATATATTTGTGGCAGTTGTTGATGAAAAGGATTTTTATTACCTTTTAACAATATTTTTTGTGTCTGTATATAGGCATGACTCAACTTTATATTTTCTAATCAAGGGTCACATAGATCAGTTGCCCTGACACAGGCCTGAGATAAGAATAAACCACATGGGTTTTCTACTGGGCTTTGAAAAATGTGGTTTGAGAACAATTTCATATTTGCTTGTGGATATTTTAGCTTGGGCCATTCCTTTATCTTGATCTTTTTTACCGCAAATTAATTAGTGAAAAATGTTTCTTGTACTTTTAAGAATCTTATAGATATTAACGATACAACTTTTATAGATTAGTTTTTTTAAATTGTGGGTAATCTTATGAATCTATATGGATATCTGGTTTCCTATTTGAATATTTGTTCATTACTGTAGCATGATGTGAACCTGAAATTGGTATCCTTTGACAGATTAATTTTTTTTCTCAGAAATGTAGGTAGCATTTACGAAATTAAATGGTCAGAGCCACTTCTCTTTTCAGCTACAGAGTCCAGAAGTTAGTGTGTTTCTGTTGCTTGGAAGGGTTAGTCATACAAAGCCCATGGAAAGGAGCTATGTGCACCAGGAAAGTCTTAGTGCAAAAAATATACCAACAAGGGCACGTGTGGGGGGTTGCCATGACACTGACAGAGAAGAGACTGTCAGCAGCAGCCCAAGAGTCTGAGCCCAGAGACTGGGTTCCAGGCTGGCTGCAAAGACTTCTAAAGAAGCCGATTTAGTATTTATTATATAAATTATACTATCAGATGGTGCAGAAATCAAGACTTAGGATTTCCTGTTCTTTATGTCCACTTACTAAATTTCATTAGTAGGCAAAGTCCCCATGCAGTGTTGTCTCCTGCTACTGTTGTTGCCATTAGGGTTGTTGTGAATTTGGTCCTTTGTGCTTAGCAATGAAACAGCAAACTGAAGGTACCAATGATAGAAACTCACCAGGCTCTTCATGGTGCAGTTTCTCTCTTTTGAGGTCATCAGGGTATTTGTTCTCTCCTCCATACTACCTTGTTAGTGAATTGAAAAATAGAAACAAATAAAAAACAATGAACCATACCCACAGCTGAGTATCTCTCTTCTAATCTATCTGTTTTGTGCTAGCTGTCTGAAGAGACCTGTAATTGTGACTACCCAGCAGCACCACTTAGAATTGTAAATCTTCCAGTTAATAAGGTGATATTTATTTCTTGTTCCCAAAAGATTTTCCTGTGAACTAGTCCTGGGCTAGAGGAATCACTTCTAATAGTAGATTATGTATTCAGAATAAAATGCAAAACTTATTTCTGTGACTCAACTTTCTCATAGATCTTCTCCTTGATAGTGAGTCCACAAGTTAAAAAAAAAAATTAAAATTTTAAATATTCAAAGTCCCAATTTGCACATTAAGGAAGCATTTTGATACCTCATACTTGGAACACAGGTAAAAGGTTCTGTTCTGAATTTTCAGATGGTGACATGAAAATGCAAAATTCTGTAGGAGATCAGATACATATTCTTCTAAATTACTATGGTTCTGGTTAAAGAACAATGGGGCAGCTTTTATTGCTCTAGATGGTAGATAGGTACCATACAAATTATTTTATAGATAAAGCATATTTCAGCATCACCTTTGTGGAAATTTGAATTAATATGTCTGACACCTGTTTTCAAGTGTTCTGACATATAGGTGGTACTATATCCCCCTGTCATTAAACATGACTATTGAAATTAATGAGATAAGACAATTTATGTCATTGATCAGTCTTTTTCATGTTTTTCCACTGAATAATAACAAGCTAGAACTCTTGAGAAGAGATTCTAGGCCCTTTTTCTTGTTTTTCTAGGTTTTTCTTGTACTTCGATTTCTTTTCTATTGCAGTTCAAGATATCATGACTTCTTTTTTCTGTAAAATATTGTATTCCTTTGTCATGAAAGTACATCCCACAATTGCTGTCCTGTTCTAATGCTGCTTCTAATGGTTTAACCACAGTTGATAGGTTCCAAGTATCACCTTTTGTCTGGTGTTACTGTTGAAAATGATAGTGGATAAGGACCGCTTTCCCTGAAGCCATGTCTAAAGTTGTGATAAATCTAGCAATTACTGTTGCTAAGAGTAAAATGCTGCTGTTCCTCTAGGAAAGCAACTGTACCTTGTCAAGGCTTTCAAACTTTTTTGATACTGTTAGATGTGTTTTCTCTGTTCTTTTTTCTCTCTACGATGTGCTTTGAACTCTTGCCATGCAAAATAGTCCTTAAATAAATGCAAATTAAATAAGCATCAAGAGGAAAGTTATGAATTTTCTTAAATGTTTAGGTTGTCAGCAATTAAAAAAAAGAGAAAACAGTAAGTCCTTTGCTGCTGTATCTTGCTCTTCAGTTCTTCCGGTGTGTACCCTCTTTTTCTTGGTTCTCTGGGTTAAGGAGCCCGTGAGATCTATAGACATTCAAATGGACAAGGCATCTAGTGGAGCAGGAATTAAAAATATCTCTAATGCAAATTTTCAAAAAGAAACTGTAAAAGTTTTGATCTGTTCGTTCCTTCCCAAACCTCTCTGAGACTGATTTCTGTGCTTACCTCTAGTTTAAATATGGTGCCTGAAAAATGTGGTGCCTCAATTAAAAATCTGATTTTCTTTTCTTCTAGACCATACCCTCTGTAAAGCTTTGTGGAAGATAGATGTGTGTGCTGCAATGGTGACATAAATATTTCAGAGCACTTGAACAAGTTGTTGAGAATCTGTATGTTTTTAATGCTGCTGTCAAGAGCAATTTAAGGCAAGTAAACAACATGAGTTTTATTATGAAACTTCACAGACACTTTCAAAGAACAGTTATTTTGTTGGCCACTTTTTGTATGGTGAGCATAGTTATATCTGCGTACTACTTGTATAATGGCTACAAAGAGGAAAATGAACTTTCTGAGATCTCTTCAGAAGTGGAATGTGGTGATCTTCAACTGTTACCGTACAAGCTGATGGAAATGAAGACCATGAAGTCTATTGGTTCCCTGAGGACTGATCTTGTAGTGCTGGTGTTTGTGGAAAGTCAGTACTCAACATTAGGCCAAGATATAATAACCATTTTAGAATCTAGCAGATTTCAGTTCCACATTGAGATTGCACCTGGGAAAGGTGACCTCCCAGTGCTTATAGACAAAAATAAAGGCAGATATGCTCTTATAGTATATGAAAATATACTCAAATATGTGAATATGGACACTTGGAACAGAGGCCTTTTAGATAAGTACTGTTTAGAATATGGTGTAGGGGTTATTGGCTTCCACAAAACCAATGAGAACAGCTTGCAGAGCTTTCAATTGAAGGGCTTTCCTTTCCATGTACACAGCAATCTTGGTATTAAGGACTGTTGCATTAACCCGCATTCCCCACTGCTCCATGTGACTAAATCTTCTAAGCTTGAGAAAGATTCCTTGCTTGGAAATGACTGGGCAGTTTTCCAGATAAATCATACAGCTTATCAACCAGTGATATTTGCAAAAGTAAAGGCACCAGAAAACCTTTCACCACCTGCTGCTAAAAGTGCTCTCCATGCCACAGTAATTCATGACTTGGGGCTCCACGATGGGATTCAACGAGTCCTTTTTAGCAATAACCTGAATTTTTGGCTGCACAAGCTGATTTTCATAGATGCCATCTCTTTCCTGTCTGGAAAGAAGCTCAGACTCTCCTTGGACAGGTACATTCAGGTTGACATAGATGACATCTTCGTGGGGAAGGAGGGAACAAGAATGAACACCAATGATGTACAGGTAAAGTATGTGCACAAACTAATGACTATTACAGCAAAGTGTCATTTTTTTATCTGAAAGTGAACAGTTATTAAGAGTTGGAACTCGCAGAGAATGCAGACTCCTTGGGCCTTGGATGTGAAGCCAGTCTGCCTGTCGTTGTGCAGTCACTGATTCCAGGTTTAGCAGTTCTTCAACCTCCAGGCTGGAGAAGAGTGTAAAATGACGACCTTGATACTATCAATTGTTTTCTCTCAAATGAGGCGCAAGTGTCTGCTGAGCTAAGTGCTATAAAAGGGCTGGTGAGCAGCACCTCTTAATTGTGTTCCCATTACTATATATGGAAAATATTGTCCCCAAACCAAATTAAACACAAATAGTTGCTAAATAACTGTTAAAGAAAAGGGGGTAAGAGTGGTAGTGTTTTCATACACACTGCACCCCACCCAGCATGCACTCTTCGAAACATTAGTGCAGAGTGCATACCTCTCTATTTTGATGTTATCTAAGCACTTGCTTCCATGGCATTTGGGAACAGCCCAGGATTGAGGGCTGGACCCAAGAGCCATTGATATAATATGCATGTTACTGATCTTACAAGCAGGAGGTAAATGTGTTGAGCAAAAGTACATGTCAACATAAATTTTGAAGAATAGACAGGATTATTAGTTGTTTGAAATGGGTTTCAGGTCGCAGGAATTGGTTGCAGCATTTCACCTTTCTTACCTCTGTTTCATGGCTCTTGCTTGTAAGCAAAAGTTGTCTTAAAAGCTTGTTCTGTCACTAAATGAATTGAAAATTTCTATTTTAACAATTGAAGCTGAGCATTCCTGAAGGTCATTTTTCACTCTGTTTTGCTGTTCAACAGAGGTGGTAGTGATGGGTGAGTAGAGGTAACATTTTATGATTATTTCTCTTTACAACAAGACCTTGTGAAAGTGGTACTTGGTCTAGAAGCTAAAAAGTTAATCTACAAATACGCTTGTTGTTGCCCTGTTTGTCCTAAAACTAAAGGAGAATGTTTTGTTAGAGTTTCTATAGTGAACAGAGGAACTGGGAAAAGGAAGGACAACCACAGCTCTGTGTGCCATTGATGGTAATTCCTGTTTCATTTTGTGACTACATTTTTGGTTTTGGTTTTGTTTTTTTCAGTGGTAATATATTTGTCAAGTTGCAGTAACCCTGTGTACATTGCTTTCTTAAAATAATGTTCAAACTTGAACTTGCATTTTAATTTGCTTTAAAATAACAGCATTCAGTCTTTTACAAACTTCTCTGCATATGCAATTACAAATAAGACATAGTTTCCAGATAACTAGGTATTTTCCTTAGGCAAACATGTTGCAGATGAGAGAGCTGGAATAAAGGTGTAATGTAAGAAACAGAGTTCCTTTGTAGAAGGGCTGCATGATGGCATAATGACAGCATTTGAGTTTGGTAGTTGAACATGCTTTGAGAATCTCCTAAGTACAAGCTCAAATTGCAGGAAAGAAATAAGGTCTGACCCCCAGCACTGGCAAAATTCCTGTTGTTCTGTCTGGTAACAACATATGTAAAGTTAACTCTGAATAAATCTCTCACTGTGGTGTGCAGTAGTAGTTAGAAAAAATATGTTTGGATCGTTTCTCTTTGTGAATGACACCTTCGGATTGTCATTTTAAAATGAGTTAGGATGTTTAATTGCCAGAATTACCAGAAGCAGGAGGCTATTGAGACAAAATTGATTATATGAGATATGAAAGGATAAGCTGTATTGTTTTGGGAGAATAATTTGGAGTATGTCAGAACGTTGTCTTCCCAAAAAAAAAATTTTCAAATTATATAGAAATAATATCAGAGTGGAAATAACTTTTAAGTAGCATAGTTTCATTTATACAGAACTGTGTTCTGAAACAGTAGAATCCGGAAAAGTGTTCCTTTCTGATTCTTCATTTACTTAAAGTGTTCTATTAAGCATGTTTTTAGGGCTGTCAAATACGTATCTTCATTACTATTAATATCAAAGGTGTTATCTTCTGTGGCACAATGACGTGGTAGAAATGAAATAAAATCAATTTGCAGTACTTGACAATCTGACACTGTAAAGTGTATTTGCAGTAAATGACATCCTATTAAACATGAGTGTTCTACTGAGTTCTTCTGCCTTGCCTGTGACAGCATTGCAAGTGTGAAAATTAGTTGCTAAACAAAGGCTTTGTATCTGAAATTATATTCAAAAGTATTCAAGATTAACTCATTTCTAGCAGGGTGAAAATGAAACTTCTACATAGTTGAAAGCTATGTCTCTTTCTTTATCTGTAACATATAAACAAGAGGGCCATCACTACAAAGGATGCTCTGTAGGACTGAAGAAGTACAGGGTGGTGATTACATGGCAATTCACAGAATTGCAGAATGGCTGAGGTTGGAAGGCACCTCTGGAGGTCAACTGGTCCAACCCCCCTGCTCAAGCTGGACTATATCCAGGTGTATTTTGATTCCCCCCAAGGAGGGAGATCCTGATTGCCTTTGGAACCAGGTTTTCAAGGGTATCTCTTCTTCAGTTACATAAATGAGATTTCAAAAGTGGACAGAATAGTTAATGTTTGGATGTCAGGCTAAACTGCCCTCTTCTTTAAAGTTGTAAATAGGAGTTGAGCACTTATGTTATAATGTCATAATGTTAAGTGCTAATTTTTATCGGTATTGTTTATTGACCTCAAAAGAAGTCAAGTCTAAAGCAAATATTCTAAAATTAGTGTCTTCTGCACCTCTAAAGGTGAGGCAGAGTGGTGGTACTTCAGCTTGAATATGTATAGCGTCAGGGACACAAGTGTAAAAAGCCCTTTAAAAAGGTTTTGACACAGTTTATCAGCCTAAATCCTTTAAAACTAATAAATGGTTTGTTTTATTAGACAGCAGATGGAGTTTATTGTAGTTTCACCACAACTTCATTTAAAAAAAAAAAAAAAAAAAAAAAAAAAAGAAACAACTTGAAACTGAAGTTCAGAATTTTAGACTGTTTTGCAGATTTACCTGTCAATGTATAAAATCTGAACTGATAGAACATAGTTCTTCAATGTAATGTACTGAGTATCAGTCACTGTGCATCAACAATAAATATCCATCAGCATACTTATTTATTTTATCTTCCTCTAGTATAGTAGAAATAATGGAACAGAACATTTTTTTAGTCTTAATTGCCTCCCACTTTGAAAATAAGCTTCGTAATGTAATCTCAACATTTGTTTTTTTAATAGCTTTTTTTCTTACCTAATGTTTGTCAAGGAAGAGCGATCATAACCATGTGAATGTTATATTTTATTGTCCTTCTTGTCTTTTAGAAGACTAAGAGCATATCCACAGAGTAAGTTTGTCTTAATTAGACCATGATTGTCCTGGCTGATTGTCTACTATTTTAATACCTCTTTTTTTTTTTAGTAACTCTTTGTGAAATTTTTATGACTATAAAGCATTAAGATTTTCCAAGGGAAAAGCAGCTGATAATAGGGAGAAAACTATGATTATTTTCCCTATTGGCAGTTTGTGCAGTGCTGATGGTCCAGGCAGTAAGTTGGTGTACCTTTCCCTTCATTCCCCAGTACATTTCCCCAGTACTTTCTGTATTGCCTTGGAAGTTGATCACATTTTCAAAATTAAAAATTAGGGCACCATGAGATTATGTTTTCCAAATAATTAATCATGTGATCTCCCCTTGACTGTCTTGTCACTTTTGGAAAGCACATAAAGGACATTTTGTCACTTCTTGAGTGAACTGTTTTGAATACTGTAGTGTGGAATATCCTGCACTGCAAGGTACAAGAAACTAGAATTAAATGTTGAAACTAAAATACAATCTGAAAACAAGTTATAAAACGGGTTTTACATATCTTATGAGCTGTGATCTGCATGATGAACACTACCATTCATCTTAACATTTAACTTCTCTATTTAGTTTATATAGCAACTTGTACAAATTTTATTGTAGTAACACTAATACAATTGCTGCTCAATACAGCTCAGCTTTCGTTCTCCGGCAGTGTACTGATGTTTGAACCATAAAGCTGGATGTAAGTCCTCGGCCAGAAGGAGGCCAGCTGTGAAGGGGAGATGGAGAAGCAGGAGAACAGCCTTTAGTTTGGATACAACCAATTTAGTTTGGATTACACATATGCTTCCTCCTGTTCTGCACCTTTTTAGAACTAATTGCAACTCTGTGGAATAAGCTTGGTGCCAAGACCAGTATTACAGCTTATCCATGGTAAATGAAGACAAAACCTTGCATGGTGACGGTGTGTCAAATAACATCCAAGTTCCACATGGTATTTCTGTGCACTGCCAGGCAAGCAAAGAGGAGGTGGCACCTTTTTTGTGTGCTGGAATGTGCTTGTTCTGTGCTTTATGGTGATATGCATGTAGGTATTGAATGTGGGAAAGGCTGAGGTTCAGAAATATTTGCACACAGAGCTCTGCCTGCCTATTTGGGGCTTGGGGTGAGTGTGTCCCTCTATAGGAAAACTGTAATGAGAGGGTGTATGTCAAACAGCATTGCTGACACACTCCTCTGCAGCTATGCCAAGAAGCCATACTTGTGCTGAAATGGTAACTATGTTTGTCCATTCTTACTAGTTGGCTTAATTGCCCACGTTCATCTATATACAATAATTTTCAGGTGCAGCAGCTGTACAAAGGTGCGGTGTATTTAAACTATCTTGTTTCACATTGAAAATCTGGAAGAATACAAACAGTAGATGCTTTGTAGGACAGTCAATTCATGTGAGCAGTTTTAAGTGTGAAGTAGCTTAGAGTGCCAGTGGGATATTTGTTATGAGGAAACCAAATGTCAGCCTTCATTCCTGTTGAATGTTTTTCATTAGTTCTGCATCTGCTGGATTTTATGGCTTTTTCTGGTTTGGTTTGTTGGTGGTGTGTTGGAGTTGTTGTTTTTCTGAAAAATTAAGCTTTAGAAAACTAAAGCATTAGGATGTGGGAGTCCTTAGTTCCACTGAATCTAGGAGAGCCATCAGGTCCTAGGCATAAAGTTTTACAACTTAATACTAACATGCTGCATCTTTCAAGGCCTTTGGCAATGCAGTTTAAATTTGAATCTTAAGGAGGATAATTATATATATGTTTTCCTACATGTTTGTGCACCTGGGCCTAAAAGTGCCAAGTGTTTTCCATTCCACAGGAATTCTGCAGAAGTTCTGCACATTCACAAGTGTGCACAGTCTGCATTTCAGAAGGGGGGGTTTGGGTCAGGAGAGCGATGCTGCTCCATGCTCTCTCGTTTGTATTTATTGACTGCTGAGAAACTTTTAACTGCCAAGTGCAGAGTCTTCTGGAGAGTGATGACGAGCTATCTGAGAAAGACAAGGCCACTTCATAGCTTTTTTTTTTTTTTTTTTCCATCTCACTTAGTTTTTACAATACTGCAGTAATATTTTTTTTTTTCAATTTAAAAACTACAATACTATAAACTTTTATGTGAACCTTTAATCTTGAAACCACGATTTTTGGAGGCCTATACCATCTCCTGCTGTTATGAATTCATTGGTAGGGAACTAAGTAATAGAAGAGGTATCCATCCATTGCATCTTTTTTTTTTAATTATTTTCAAAGGCTGCAGAAAGTGCTTCTTGGCATGGTGAGACCCATGGCATTTTCAAGAACTATAAGAATTACTTGCTTCAAGCTCTTCTACCCAAGCACCAGATTTGACTACTCGTTACACACTCTTTGGTCTGTTTTTGTTACAGAACCAAAGCCCAAAATAAGAAAATCATGGCTTCTATGAATCCACTGTTAATTTCCTAAATAGGTAGATATGCAGTATGGATGATGTCATCTACATCTTTCCAGAAAATTGCAATATTTTAAATTTTTTTTTTTAATTCCCTGAAATTCCCTGAAATGTAGTGATTTTTATAGGATATTTATATATAAATATATTTTATATGCTATTTATAGGCTGAAAGAACCATTTCTGCCAATGGTGTCTACCTTTTGTATTTTTGTCCCTGTTCTCAGTAAAGCTGTGTGATTTAAGAGCTGTTTTATTTCAAACTTTAGCAATTGCAGTCCTCAGATGTCAAGTGGGATAGCCAAATGCATTGTAACACTGTTCCTTTTTTTCCTTATTATGCAGAGGAATCTTTACACTTGAACATAATGCTTCCCTTCCAAAGAAATCCACAGAAATGCTTATGTACACCTAGTGTGCCAGTCTTCGCTGATCACTTTTGTACAGTTAGCAAGTTCTGTCTTCCTCTGTCTACTTAGAAACTGATACTTCAAGAATGCATGTGAATATTTTAATGGATGAGAGAAAGGCACATGTGATTCTGCACACTTTCCTTTGAGTATTGTCAGCATAACTTAAGCTTGGTTCTGTTGGGGTTGATATATCAGACTATGAAAGCAAAACCTGCCATTCCAAAATTTATGAAGTAAATGAAATGTGTGCCAAGCAGTGTGCACTGTAAGGTGTTCAAATTACTGGATAATTTCTCTCCACTTAGAATGCTTTTTCAGAATTTCAAGGCTGGAATTTTAAAAACTGGCCATTGTTATTCCCTGAGTAACTATGTTCAGAAAGCAAGAAAAGGAAGTTGAGAGAAGGCACTTGCTGGGCATAGATGTTACAAAGTTAATGCCTCAGACCTGAGGCAGGATTCTAGCTCTGTCTGCGGCATAATTGTCATGTTCCATGATAGAACCACTTTCTAGCCTCCTGGCAGTGGATCTCTTGAAGATCCTGTCAGTCCCTCTGTTACCTCAGGCTGCAACTTCCTTTGTTCAGAGGTTCTTCTTGTTCTGTGCTTTTTGTTCAAAAGCATTTTGATAATGCAAATAATAATAATCGTGTAGCTACTGCTCACCACGTATCTGTACAGATCAATCATCATACTAGTGCCTGCTGACAGGTTTATTCTGGGCTTTCTCAGTTAGCCATCCAGTTCCTGCTGCTAACAGAATAGGACAGAATTTTCACAGCCAACCACACATTTACAGTGTAAATGGCACTAGAAATCAAAGCCATTAACTGTAAAACATGATAGAAAACTAGGCTAAACTCTTTCCCAATCTTCAGTCACATCAAGAAGGCACAGTCTGGCAAAAAGATAAAAATCAGAGTAGAAGTGGTAGTCTGTTTCATTAGTTTCTTTAACAACACAACCCCATGAAAGTGTTGTTCTTACCTGTTCAGTCTGGAAGATGCCAATGCAACTACATGAGTGACTTTTGGTGATTATGCTTCAAAAACAAAGTAAAAGAGCAGCAGTTTGTAGCCAGAGTACAGCTAATCACTCACCAAGTAACAATGCCCTGTCTACTTCTACAGTTGCTTTTTCTGTGCAAACTTAAACACTTCTACAAAGTGAAAGTGTTACTCCTTATTTTAAAATTGTTTGACAGTGTATAAAAACTTTATGGCCATTTGTTAAAAATATTTGCTATTTAGGAGATTCCTTCTGATACTTCAGAGTCTTAGAGATGACTTAGGATTGCTCCTTAAAATGTAGGTTTTTATCTGGAATAAATCACAAATTAAATACTATTTTATATTGCAAAAAATATACTGCCGTACTTATGAAAATACAGACAGTGGAGAGGACAAATAAAAAGTTGGCAACTGTGCAGTCACAAGCTCCACAAACTCATTCCAATCCAGGTCAGTGAATTCATGCAACAAAGTTGGTGCCATACTGTACACAGGTAATGGACTTTTGTGGCACTAATAATCCACCCAGCTCTATGTCAGCTACCATTCACTTTGCCTTTCAGTGATAGCACTCCTGGGAATAAACCAAGTGTCTCTGCGTCCATTGTAAAGTGAATTTCATAGAATCATAGAATTAGCCGGGTTGGAAGGGACCTCAGAGATCATCAAGTCCAACCCTTGACCCACCGGAGCAGTTGCTAGACCATGGCCACATGCAGTCTTTTTTTAAATGTCTCCAGGGACAGAGAATCTACCACCTCACCGGGCAGACCATTCCATTGCCTGATCACCCTCTCCGTGAAGAAATTCTTTCTAATATCTAACCTAAATCTCCCCTGACACAACTTAAGACTGTGTCCTCTTGTCTTGTTGAAAGTCGTCTGGGAAAAGAGTCCAACTCCCACCTGGCTCCAGCCTCCTTTCAGGGAGTTGTAGAGAGCGATGAGGTCTCCCCTGAGCCTCCTCTTCTTCAGACTGAACAGCCCCAGCTCTCTCAGTCTCTCTTCATAGGGCCTGTGCTCAAGTCCCTTCACCAGCCTGGTTGCCCTCCTTTGGACCTGTTCCAGGACCTCGACATCCTTCTTAAACTGAGGGGCCCAGAACTGGACACAGGACTCGAGGTGTGGCCTCACCAGCGCTGAGTACAGGGGCACAATCACCTCCCTGGACCTGCTGGCGATGCTGTTTCTGATACAGGCCAGGATGCCATTGGCCTAAATTTGCACTGAAGTTATGTCAGAGTTACTCTAATGTAAGTGGAAAGGAGGCTGAAAAATAATTTTTCATTTATATAAGAAGTAGGGGGTTTTATGGAACAAAACATTTACCCCGTTGACCTTTCTTGTTACCTTCATGAAAGGTAATAGAAATGTTGAAAATGTAATCCTGAAAATATGATAAAACCAAAACAGATACTAAAATATACCTGAGTTTGTAATGTAAGATGGTCTGAAATTTAAGATGAGTATGAAAAATATAGGAATATTTAAGTGTAGGATGAATAGACAATAAAACCAGCAGAAGAGAGGCTAACATTCAAAAGGAAGTAAAAAATTAGGTTTGGCAAAAGGGTATGAAATACGCTATTGTAAGGATTACAGTATTGCCAAGGAATTTGTACTAAGATGAATTCTCAATGTTTTACTGTATAATCAAAAGCAGAGGTCAGTTTGGATTCCTCTATGTTGGTTTCAGTCTGGGAGTGTAGAATTTGGCCAGCTGGGATATTTACATATGTAGCTCTAGTTTCTGCTATCCTGTTTTTTTGAAACACAAATGCTCATGGAAAAAGAGGAAATGTGTGCGTTAACGCTTCTAACAAAATCATCCTCTCTTTCTGTTGTTAATGTCCTGTGTTTCAGTAGTCTTGGTTTGGGAAGATTTTTTTGTTTGTTTTGGGTCTGTGGTTCTTGCTTTTTGTTTTTGTTTTTCTGGTTTTAGTTTTGTTTTGGTTTTTTGTTTGTTTGTTTGGATTTTTTTCCCTGCTGAATTACATCCTTTAGACTAGGTACTATGTAGGAGTCAATGAAACTGTCCAAATTTTTCTTAATTTTAAGTAAATTCTTATTGTATCTTTTCCATGTTGACTACATATAATGATAGAAAATAGGGCTTGAGAAAGAGTTACCTGTCAGAATATGCAAGCTCGGTTTTCTTGCTTTCTCTTTTCCTGTCATTTCTTTGATGCTGATATAGCAGGAGAATTTTGATCAGTAACTTTAGAACGACTCATAAAAAGAAAGAAAAAAAACTTTGTGACCCATAGCTGGTGAGCAAGCTGAAGACTGAATTCTTAGCTGTTTCTGTCCTGGAGCTTTCAGGCAAAAAGAGAACATTAAAATCTTTTTGATCAAAGATATTTTTTTTCCTGTCAGTTGTGTGGAGCAGAAAGGGAAAAAGAGCTTTTCAGTATGCCTCAGCTCACTCCAAACATAGGGACAAAAGTAGACAGATTTTTTTAGTCAGATACAACATTAAGAGAAGCAGAGGAATCTTTTTAACAGTGGGGAGGTGGGGTGTGTGGAAATTAGGAAACGTGTGTGAATGGATTATGTCATTGGGGTGTTGTCCAGCTCTTGGACTAGTTGGTTTATTTAACATGCTTTTGATGTAACTGGTATGCTTTACTGAAAAAGGAGAGCAAGCAGCTCTGTTGTGTTTTTTATATAAATTAGAATATAGGAATTTCAATAGAAAGATAGAAATTTAATAAAAATCTTATAGAAATTGGGTTTGAATCTTCCTTTTTTTGTTGTCTAATATGTAAAACTAAGCATTACCACAAATATTATGCTTGTCTAAAAGCTTAGTCTTACTATGGCAAAAAATTATAAACTTAAACACAGACATAGCTTGTAATGTCCAATATTTCTTTTAAGCCACCTAAATAGCAGCTTGTTATACACTGATCTGTGGACTTGAGTTTTCCTGTGATGAGGAGTCTGACAATAACATGGATATTGTAATTGTAGCCACTGTTACACAGCTATCACTTTTGAAATGCTGTTAAAATATTTTGAAATTTTAAATGCTTTAGATTTTGTGTGCTTAGGAAAATAAATACCACCCACTACTGGTCTGTAATCATCTACATAATGATGCAAACAAACCTTTGAAATCTTGTTTATTTAAAATGCTTCTGAGCATGTAGTGCAGGCTTTAAACCTTATGGGGACAGGTGAGTCTTAGGTTATCCAGGCTCGAGCATTGAGGTCTAGGGAACACTGGCAAGAAAAAAATAAGACTGAAGGTTTTTTAGAAAGCCGGATTCTCAGGCTGTGGTATACAACACTGACACTCCGTTTTTACTTTCATTTCCTAAATAAATCAGGTATTTTACATGTTCCTGCTTGCCTTTGTCAGTTCAGTAATTAAACTGAAAGACAATAAACTTAGATTGGACATAGGGAAGGCTTTTTTTATTATGAGGGTGGTGAGACATTGGAACAAGTAGCCCAGGGAAGCTGTCCATGCCCCATCCCTGGAAGTGTTCAAGGCTAGGATGGGCCTTGGAGCAACCTGATCTGGTGCAAGATGTTCTTGATTGTGATGGGAAAGGAAGATGATCTTTGAAAGTCCCTTCCAACCTAAACCATTTCATGAATCTATGATTGGTTTCATGACATTTGAACCTGCTCACCAGTTCCAGTTCAATTTGATAGAGATGGATATTTCTCTGTTAAACACAGTTAAATTCCTGCAGGAATTCTGGAGCTCAGCATGGGACAAGACTTGTAGGCAAAGAAGTGCAGTGCCTGCACTGAAGCAGAGGTTTCAGAGTGAGCTCTGTATTTATCCTTCACTTTGACTTGCGTCTTTGATTCGATTGGAGCTAGAAATAGCATGGACTGTCCCTTTTTGATCTAGGCAGAGGGTGTGTGGGGCAGAGTGGGAAGGGAAGGAGCTCCTTTGGAGAGCTAATGTGGAGGGTAGGTCCTAGACAGCAATATAAGAGGGAGTGCAGGCTGTTGTGCTGGAGAATAGCAATTTGGGAAATAAATCTATAGGAAAATAGGGTTTATGGAATAAATTTCTTGTTTTGTATCCAGGCCATCTGTAAAGTTAAATCTCAAACTGAAATTGCATTGTTTTGTCATTTTGGATGAAGTGATGTAGTCACTGACAAACTCATCAGAATGGAACAGATGTTGTGACCCTTTGTGTTCAGGTGGGGCAGCTTCTTTTGTGTTCAGGTGGGCCTGTTGTGGTCTCTGCTGCTGAGAAATTAGGCCTAGATATTTTTAGCATTCGGTGGCTATACAGTGCCACATGTTGCCAACAGAAGGTAAGAGGGCAGCTGAGCCAGGCAGTGTGTGGTGAAGGGAGCAGGGGCTTTGCTGCAGCAGAAGCCTCATGGCCAGCCTGTAAAAGCAGAGTGCTTTCTAGCTTGGAGAGTAGCCCTTGTCCTCCAGCCAAACTCTGCTTGCTGGGCCTGTTGGCTGTAGTGACAGCTAAAGCTTGACCTGGCATGTGAGGAAGCATTAAATAAGAAGCAAATGTGCTGTTAATGGATGTGGTACAAGGCACTTGGATAACCTCTGCTCTTTCTGAGCTGAATGGCTATAAAATACATGCACTGTTAAACTGAATAACCGTGCCATTGTTTTAACTTCTATGATAAAACATTGTGCATCCTACTAAACAAGATGTAAAGCTGTAAAAGTGTGGGTTGTCTAATGAGGTGCAGAGGTATAAGTGATTTGTACCTGAGGTAATTACTTGAGCTTGAGTTTTTGAGACCTAGCATTTACGGGTAGCAAGACAAGAATTTGTATGAATTGGTGAACAACTCACACAATTTATCTGCTGATGATGGGATGCAATGAAAATAAGCCAAACTAAGCAGGTACAGCAATGTTGCCCAAAAGTGAACTACAACAGAATCTGAACTCTGGGAATCTGTGTCACTCTGAGAGATGGCCTGTAGTGTGCAGAACTAAGGCAGCAGTGTGGGCTCTGTGTGTTTTTGCAGTACAGCCACCTGAATGCTGGCATAGTGGCTACCAAACCTCAGTTTCCCACTGCACTGGCTTGTCAACCTTCACCGCATCACAACTTAACTGGATATATATTAAGAGATTTTAAATGCATTTTAGAGTCACTCTGATTGTAGTTTGGGTTCTGTTGCACTTGGAGAACTTTCCTCTTCATACTTGGTGTTTCATGAGCAGATAAAAGTATTAGGCAAAAATGCAAGAACCAAGTTTTCTATTTTATCCCATCGGACCAAAATCCAAGGAATATGCAGCTGTAAGGTTTTTATTAGTTATATTTCAATTGGTCTGGGGGGTTTTGACCTTTAATTAAAAGAAATGCATGCTTTTATTTTATTAACTACTGTATAATGAGATCTTTTAGCTGTTTAATAACTTCTTTCACCAAAGTGTAGTTTAATTAAGAGCTAATACTGTAGATTTTCACACAGAATCCTGAAAACAGCATGCTAATTATCTAATAAAATAGCACTGGCAGTAAGTATTTAAACCTTCCACTTACCTTGCTGTAATTAGCTTATTCTCATTAACTGCTATCTCAACCTCCAATGTGCAAGAAACTGTTGAAGGAAGAAATAATTCGGACATCTCTTCATTGTACAAATTATTTACCTAGATAAAACAGCCTAATTACTTGAAAATGTGTAATTGGACCATCATCAAGATCATTATTGTATGTGATATTAAAAAACCTCCAAAGAAAGACCCAGTCACATTAAAGTGGTGTGTTCTGAGGCAAAAACTTTTGTTTAAAAATTCATTTGAGACAATGCTTTCCAAAGTGGTGACTTATATTTTTAGTATCCTTTAGTGGCCCTTAAATTCAGCTACCTAGTTACAGCATCTGTGCACCCAAGGTTCTTGCTCCTGAATTTCTTGAAAATCAGGTCCAATGTAGCTTTTATTGGGCACTGGAAAGTCAAGATGCATGTAGCTCAACTCCAGGCTGATATATTGTCTTACTGACACTTTGAAGAGAAGCTGGGTTACCCTGTTAATGGTACTTGTTGAACTTAGTGATAGGACTCACACTAACTCCTTCAACTGGTGGGTACAGACCTTAATATTAGACAAAGTCAGGCAAGATACTTAGTCGAATGAATCTGGCAAACAGCCCACATTAATCCAAGCAATGAATGGGAGACATTGCCTGTCCTGCATGTTACAGTGTAAGGCTCCAGGAGATCCCTGTTTGATAATTTAAAAACTCAGTTGCTGCAGGTAGAATTTAGCTGTCAGTAAAATGCATTGATTTTTAAGTATCTGAAATCAGATTTTTTTTTCATCTCCAAGTAATTTTTGCACACATTTTGTGTTTTAAATTTTACCATGCTGCTTGGCCCTTTGTAAACAGGCATCCTGCTGGCATGTGATACTTTTGAAGGATTTGGTAGAGTTACCAAATCCATAGTTTTAATTGAAATAATAATTTTTTTCTTGAAGGTGGTGTACCTTAATAAATGAGTCTCACTCTCTTCCTCCCCACCCCCCCTAAAATTTTATTGTACAAAGTAGCAGGACTAGTTGTCTTCATCTCACATGGAATCTCAATTTTTTATAAACTTATACATACATATAGTCAGCAGTTTAGCTTTTTCATCCCTGTTTCATCAAACTCTCTATTTTTGCTGGATTGTGTCCTCTTGGGAGACACGTTGCTTCCACCAAACTGTAAAGCAGTTTCCTTTGCCCACTTAAGACAGTTTAGGGTCGATTTATAGTTCATGGTCTTCGACAGTTTAACATTTGGCAGAAAAAGCTGAAGGTATTCTTTGTTTTCTTCTCTTGCCCTCTCTGTAGTGTCAGCTTTGTTAAGAGACTGCAGAGCTAAAGAAAGTTTAAGCATTCTTCTCGTTGTGTCTGAAGGATATTAAATTTTTTTTCCAGATACACCCAGAATATCCAAAGCAATCCAAAGAGTAATCTCTTTCACCTGCATAGATTAAATGTTTAAGGTAATGGGTGTCAAAATGCTAATTTGGAAATTCAGAAATAATGGACATTCAATTTTAACAATGTTCCAAAATATGTAATTTATCATGAGAGAAACATTTTTTCTCAGAAGCAAAAGTCTGACTTATAAAATAATGGGATGGGCCTTCCCTCTTTTTCTTCTTGCCATGATGCCTCTTGCTGCCTCCAAACACCCCAGGTTCTTGACCACCGCCTTCCTATCCCTAATGGCTGCCACAGCTCCCTAAACACCTCCTGCCACCGTCCTCAAGCTTGTAACTACCAGGGCCCTACAACACTGCTGCCACAGCCGTTCTTTTGGAGCCCATAGCTCCCTTCCCCTCATCTCTCTCTTTGCCAGGCAGTTTGTCTCCCTTCTCCCTTTTCTACCATCAACCTCAGCAGTGCCAGTACAAGCCTAGGACAGATATGCAGATATAGGCAGAGAAGAGAGGCCAGGTTAACACGCTCTTATGTTGGACACTTGGTTACTGCTTTTGAGCTTAGGGACTGGTTCATAAGGCATGATGAAGCAAATCTCAAAATACGTCTGGGAAATTTCAGATACTGATAGTTGGATTCTGAAGGAAAGCACAGTGCTCTAAAAATCATAATTTTTTGATTCAATCATTCAATCATGTATTTTACTTATAAGCAAGTGAATTTGCAGTGTGGATATAAACTGTAGAAAAGGTCAGGTTCTGAAGAAGAGTTCAGAGAGGGAGGTGGTGTGTGTATACCTGCACAGGCAGCTTCAGATTGTTTTCTCAGACCATGAACATGCTCAGGAGAGACAAAATGATGTCACAAAAAGTGCAAAGTAATATGACATCATATCCATTATAGCTCATTAAGTCCCTGTATTAAGAACTCCACTCAGAAGTTAAAATGGCTTTAGTTCTGTATTTTCCCCTTCCTGAAGGAATTAAACTAAAGAGGAAATATGGTACAGAAAATTAAAGCTACTTTTGCCTAAGATCTCCCACAAAGTGTCTTTGTGTGCTTAACTTGTGTGCTTTCACATTACATTTTCATTAATTTGTTTTACCTTTTTTAAAGGTCCTTGCCTTTATTAAAGAGCCACTATGGCATTAGAGGTTTTCTTCAAAAGCAAAGTAATTCCTAATTTAATGGCTCCTTTGACAGTATTGTTAGGCACAAAATAGTAAAGGAAGTGTTGAGAGATGAGATCTGCTTCCCAAAAAAAGGAAGAGGAGACAGGCTTTTTTTTGAAAATTATGAAGCTGACTTTTTTTGCTTTTGTTATTGACTTGAAAGCGTGTACTGATTTAAAGTTTAAGAAATTAACACTGTACCACTGTGAGACTAAGTCTGTCTGCTTTAACTAGTTTAGTTAAAATCTATGTGAGTACAAGGAAAATGAACATAGTTTTGAGCTATCTCACCTTTCAAGTGGCTAAGTTCTTTAGCAGCTTTTCAGTAAGGAAACAGTCATGAATATGTTGGTATGACTGTAGAAACAAGCCATAGTTCTTTTTTTTGTTAAGCTTCAATAAAGCCTTTGTTTGATCAGCTAAGATGTTTGGGTCTGAATATTTTTGTTGATGCTGAAGAAATTACTACTGTCTGTTTGCCAAACACAAGTTGACACTTGTGTCTTCTCTGTAACAGACTTTAAAGTGAAACCCTGTCAAGAGAAGGCTGAGGATAGGAGGTAGGATGGTTTCCTAGGTACAGAAATGGGAAGCAACTTTGGAGATACAAAATCCTCAGTCGGTTGAGATCCCATTAATAATTGCAGTATCTTATATTTGCTGTTTCATCAGAAATGGAATAGAAACAACTTGAACCGAATGGTGCTGATTAATTGCCTGACACATTTACAACAGATTATTTCTTACATTGCTTTCATTATACTTTCATTTACATTATTCCACAGACTTGTCAGGTGCAAGGATTGAAAGAACTCAGTTGTTTTGCTTTGGGGATGACTTTTGTCTATTCTTGGATTGTAACAGGGCCTCTTTCTGAAATTAGTTTGGACTGTTGGTGAAGAAGACATCTTCCATTATATATTGAATTCTTGCGTTTAATTTCTGGCATGAGAAATTTCCTAAACTTAGAGTGTGAGCTTAGGAAAAGTTGAAAAGAAAGTATTCCATTTTAGCTATGTACCTAAAAGTGGTTATGCAGCTAGCAATTTATTTTCCTTGTAGTACCAGTGGAAATATAATGTATGTACTAAATAATCACTTATAAACCTCTGAAGGCTTTACTAAACAGTTTTTAAAATAAAATGTACAGTAGTAGTGTATTTCTATAACATCTCATGCAGATACCCAGAGGGACTGTTCATAAAAACCAATCAGAAAATATACAGAAAATATGACCAGATTACCTTCAGTGTATAAAATAGCATTTAGAAATGGAAATTCAGGCTTTTCCTCCCACTACTTCTCTCTCTTTCTGATTGAAAGTCACAGTAATAGGCCCTGCCATCTGCTGCTATATATTTTTCATGAGTTTTAACATTTTGTTTTTAGAACCTGAAATATGAGTAAAATGTCAAGTCACCCAGAAAATAATCATAGGCATGACAACTCAAATGTTATCTCAGCTTGTCTCTACAAGACGTGGTTCACTGCAGGTCTGTGCCCTCCCTCTTTATAGATAGAGCAGGCAGAGTAGGTAACTGTTGGTACTAGGTGATACATTTTCAAACACCACTGTGATACTTCAGCAGAAACTCTTCTGTTGATTTTTATGAGTAATATGACCAAAAAAGCAATGACGTCACTTTAAAAGTTCATCCTGTTGAAGGTGAACTTCAGATTTCCTTTAGAATTTTGTGCTATTTGGATTCTCTTACTGTGACTGCTGGCCTAAACATAATGCAGCTACCGGGCAGTCATTGAGGTGAGAAGGTGGTAACTACAGCAGCAAAGTTAATTCCCAGTGAAGTAATAAATTCTGTGTTGCACTACCATAGAAATATGGGCTTTTTGCTACTTATCTCCCATCTCCCAAGTGAAAGCCTGGGTTTGTGACTCCTGTCAGCCTGATAGCTGCAGCAAGGATATCCTTCCAGGTCATTTTTCTCATATCCAGCTGGTCTTCGTTTTTCCATCATGGTGAGTGTAATCTACAGATGAGAAAGTGTTAGAAAGGTCTAAGACCCTCAGCTGAGAAAATGCTTATGGTTCTTCAGTGAATTTGGAAGGAAATAGCTGTGCAGCCCTTTCACGCCACCTTGCTGTCAAGCTGCACTCATGATCTCTTTCATTTGTCAATATGTAGAGTACTGCTTTAGAAAATCCTTTGTTTGCAGGACTTTTTTTCAGAAAGAAAGTGGTCTTTACCTTCTGTTCTTTGAAACTGCCTATATTGCTGTTGCTGAAGCTACACTGCTGAAGAAGACAGTGGGAAAAGCAAGTTACTTGCAGATCTGAGGATGCCTTAAGAAATAGGAGCCACAAAAGTGACAGTTCTTTCACAGAATTAATATTTTGATTGATATACATTTAATGAGTATGCTTAGACATAATGTTCTGGAATGCTTAGGCATAATGGAATGGTGAACAAGACAAGTGTTACTGATGACTCAGAATTGAAACCATGTTTCATCATCTGCGTCAGGAAAATTCAGTTTTACAGCTGCCTAGGACAGGGACAAATAGCTGTCTTTCCTGTTGCTGCAGATCAGCTCCCTTAAGCACCAGCTTCCCTGAGCCAGCCAGAGCTCCAAGCTTGGTGAGCTCCCTGTGTGCAGGATGGCAGAGACCTGGAGAGAGGCTGTGTTCCTGCTTCAAGCAGTGCTGAAGCCAGGTGAAAATGCTCAGCTCTGCAAAGGGAGTGGTGGTAAAGGTGAGCACAGAACAGGAACACATGCACCAACTGTGGTGTGTGCCCACATTGTACTGGGAATGGGGAGCTCCAATGGGACTGCTGCCTTGGGCCTCTCTTGAGGTTGGTGTTGAGGGGAGGCCCTGCTATTGTCACTCTTTGCCTGATTCTTTCAGTGTTAGAGATGTGGTACTGTAAGGAAACAGGCTCATCAGGGGCTGCAGATGAAGATGGTACTTTTGAACTGATACAGATAAGCCCTGGAAAAGACCTGCTCGTATCTTCAAAAGTTTCTTTGATAAAAGTGGATCTCTCCTCTATCTGTAAAATGGGTCATATTTTAAGGAACTGTAACTTGACTTGACTATGCTATGCCTATATCTAAACCTGAACTTGACTTCCATGCAAACATTTTGTTGTCATTGGCATTCTGGTTAAAAAATAATTGCAGACAAACTACCTAAATAATGAAAATATCCAAATAAACTTTAACAAAAATTACTGGCTCTTGTTTTTCAAGGAACAAAACTGTCATTGAATTTCAAGAGTGATGAGCCTACTAGACCTTTAAACCCTCGAAAATCTCCAGTGATTTTAAAATTTCTGTGCTTAGAATTACATTACCCTTTCACAACATGCTCAGATTTGCAAATTTCTGACAATAGTATTGCTCTTAATCACTTCATTAAAATCATTGTGCTATAATGTACATTTACTTTGAAAACTTGATGACCTTTGACTTCTAAATATTTTCTCCTTTCAAATGCACTGCATGAGTTCCTGTCTACGTGTGTGTGTGTGTGTGCGTGTGCACGTGTGCCATAGCTGTGTGTACTCTTCTGATGTGTCACACATCTCCAGAGAGTCCACTATGTTTGTAACTTGGCAACTATCAAGTGCTCAGGGGAAGGCAGGACATTGTGAAAAAGGTGCACTCCTAGTCTCATTTTACAGGAGGCTTTTTCTCTTTTGTTTTTGCTTTGCAAAGTTTTATTTTGCATTGGGAAGCTAGTTATCTTTGTTACACCTGGAAAACTGAAAGAAGAAATAACAGCTGAGTGTTGAGAGTTTGGGAGATAGCTCCTGAAAGTAATATTTAAATCTTGGAAGTAACAAATAAAGAAGAGCACATTGAAATAAAAGAGTGAAGCCAATGAATAATAGCTTTCCCCTTTCTTCCTGCATGCTGGGTTTTTGTTTGTACTAATTTACTGCAAGTACATTTAGGCTGACAGTCAGTATGCTAACTGTTGGAGAAATTAGTCAGAATTTGGGGGAATTTAGGATTAATTTATTTGATGTGGAATAGGCCTCATCTAGCTTCTTTCTGTCTTTCTGGGTTTTTTTTTTCACTGCCAACAATTTTGAAACAAGACTAAAATGCTGTGTATGAACTTCACTTGATCTGGAGAAACGTAATTCTAACAGACAGACACTCCTGGTGGAGTGTCGAATTAAATGAAGCAAGAGATCATTAATATCATTTCTAGCTGTGTCCCAGACCTGTTCCTGTTTCTAGACTATGTTCCAGTGGAAGGTCTTTTCTCTGGCATGTGCCTTTTTTTTCCTATGTCATGATCCAGGAAATAAAACCATATATCATAGCTGGTCATCTTATGAGGAAAATGTTTTTAATCTTTAAATAGTAATGAAAATATCTATTTCTTTGTTGTATATACAGAGCTGTTTTTAAATCACAAAACCAATTGAAAAGATACATACTTGTAAAAATATTTATATTATATGAAATTTGTTGCCAGGTGTTGTTTTCTACAGATATGTTTATATGGTGGTTTGTTTTTTGTTGGGTTTTTTTGTTTGTTTGTGTGTTTTTCTCAGGCCCTGCTTGACACTCAGAACCTTCTGAGAACTCAGATTGCAAATTTTACTTTCAACCTGGGATTTTCAGGGAAATTTTATCACACAGGTAAGAATGAAATACTAGAATCACTTTCATTTCAGTTGTGTTCTTTGTAGTCTGAGGAAAATAGGAGTGATAGAGACCAACTGAGTAGAGTTTCCTTCAGAATGGGATAACTAAAAAATAAAATTGTTTTCTCTTCCAGTTTGCTTTGGGACATATATTTGTGTGATTTAGTGGATCAAATCTATCTCCTGAAGTTGTTTTACTGGATTAAAGTTTTATTTGAGCTATAGTCTGTCTGAAAATACCCATACAGGTAGAATCTGTAATTGTTGCAGCAACATTTCTCTCTTTTTTTTTTTAATGTGCTCATTCTTTGCATAGAAGTCCAGTGAGTAGAGGAACGGCATGGAAATAGGAGATCGAGGCTGTAGTTTCTAAGATGAACTCTAAGCTCTGCAGAGAGAGAAGCATATAGACTAGATGAACTGTATTTTTCTCTGCATATGTTTCCTGAGCACACAAAAGAATTTATGTCATTTTAAGTGGGCTGGAACAACTTGGGATAAAGCACCTATAGCTCCCATAAGCTGTGGGTGTCTTCATTATAGGCCAGTGTGGACTGAGTTCACTCTCTCCTGTTACTAAAATTCAGATCCTTCCAACCTGTTGTTGAGTGGTAAAGTTTACTGCTCAAATTAAATTTTCTCTTGACTTCATTGACAGATCTGTGTAGTACCATAGTATATTCTTTGGGATAGTTTAATCTCTACTGTAGAGAAACAGCAATTTATGCTATAAAATTATTTTAATGTATACTTAAACCACTGTAGAAATAGGGAGAAAGTGATTTGTGATTAGATTAGATATTAAATAGAATGTGATATAGAAAAAAAGGGGTGCTCTCTACTGATAAACAGAAAGAAAAAGACATTCAAGCAAAATAGGACATCACAGCCTGGAAAAGAGGGAGACAAAAGAAAACCATAGATAATGTCTTAGTTGAGGGCTATTAATATAAAAAGAAGGAAGTGAAACCATACATTAGCTGAAGTTAGGAACAGATAAAAGATCTGTTCAAAATCAAAGAAAGGTATAGAGAGTTTGAATGTGATCAACTTCTGCTCATGTTACATTGCAGCAGGATGATTGTAGTACAAACTGACTCAGTTACTGAGTGTGAACTGACTGAGTTGAGCCTCTCTCCCTTCCAGCCCATCCCTTGCTGTGGCTGTCTTCCTTCCTTGATATTATTTCTTCTCCCTGATCTGGCTATGATACGACCTTTAGCCTGTGAACATTGATGACACAGGGCCCCATTGATTCAAGTGGCATCCTAAAATCTAATGATCCTATGGATATTGATACGTCTTTACAGATGTCTGCCCACATTTTTTCATTCACTTCTGTAGTTCCCTCAGAGGTAATGAGGAATAAAATCACATCAATGAAGGTATGTCAGACAAAGTTTGTTGAAGGAAAGCGGAAAAAGCCAAAGGCATACAGGGTTGTTGAGAGTGTGGCTATACATATGCAGAAAGCATTGAAGCTTAATGTTTGACTACGGGACTTCAAAAGGAGAATAGAGAGAAAGGATTTGTCAGATTGTGTTGATTGTTGGTGGGAGTTGGAACAATCAGAAAAGCAGGAAGCAATGTGAGGATGTGTTAAGCTATAGGTTGTCAAAGTTTGACTCATACAATCTTTATACAGCATCCCATTCAGGATTATTTAAATTTGGCTGCCTTTGTCAGGGCTAGCCTCTGGGATTATGATAAATGTCTGGACTTGGGAGTGGAAAGCATCCTTATCTGCCAGTTAATTAGCCCCTGACACCATCCCAGATGCCCTCGAATCCCTAGGCTGAATCTCTGCAGGTGGCTTATGCAGAGCCAAGGCGCAGGTCTGAGCACCCAGGGAGCAGGGGAATGGCCTCTGGAGCGCTGGCAGTGTCTGCCAGACCCCTGCCTGCACCCGGGGGAGCAGGGGCCTGTGCTGCTGGGAAGCTGGGGCATGGCTGCTGCCCTTACAGGCTGGGAGGATTTACAAGCATCAAAGTGACCGTCTCCAGGTGAGGGGATGGGCCCTGCTGTTGGCTTGTTTACACCACAGGGGCAGGAGAACAGGGCCATATTCTGTGGCCTAAGCCATTCCTCTTTGTTAAGAAGTGGCTGCAAGGCCTGTTCCTCACACAGCATCCTTAGGGACAGGCAGGAGAGTGGCTGAAAAGACTGAAAAGACAGGCGCCAGAAGTATTTCAGTGAGCTCCAGCCACCCTTCAAATACACAGATTTCTGGGAACATGAATAGGCCTTAATCAAAAAGCTAAGAATTTGCAGGGAAGAGAAAATAATTGTATTAGACATAATGCTTTGAAAAGACTGCTAGAAAAAGCACTTCCACATACCACGAAAGGAAAAGAACTTTGAAGGAGGAGTGAATTAGTTTGAATAAGGAATATCAGAAAAGAGTTGTCAACATTTTCACTTATCCTCTCTATTAAACTATATGTGTACAATTGCCCTGATTTTATCCCTTAGCTACTCATGTAACATATACAGCGCCTGTGTGAGGACAGTGTTGTACCATGTATTCAATATGCTATGAAAATAGGGTTCTCAGTCTTACTTGTCTGTAATTATTTCAGTAAAATTAATATGAACTTGGAAACAGGTAAAATCCTCACGATTTTAAATGGTCACATTTTATTACACTAATTTCTTTCCTATATTTTCAAGCATTTGTAAGAATATAATAAAAGTAGAGACTTGAGAGATTTTTTTTCTTTCTTTTTTTTTCTTTTTCAGGTACTGAGGAGGAAGATGAAGGTGATGACCTCTTGTTGAGGTCAGTAGATGACTTTTGGTGGTTTCCCCATATGTGGAGTCACATGCAGCCTCATCTCTTCCACAATGAGTCGTCACTGATGGAGCAGATGATCCTCAACAAAAAGTTTGCTTTAGTGAGTTGTATTTTTGCATTTGATACCGAATTAGTCTTCAGAAACCTATTTTGTTTGAAAATCAATCTTTGTAGAATTTGTTTTCATCTAAATGAATTGAGAAAAAAGAAAGTAAAGTCAATATAGATAAAAATTCTGCTATTTCAATGTTTTCTTAGATAAAATTTTGTTCAAAGAACCTATTGTTTCAATTAGAAAAAAATACAGTTTTCTGAAAGAAAAACTGTGTCAAATGACTTTGGGGAAACATTGCATGTTAGTATTAATGAAGTGTGCCATGTTTTCAAAGGGGCTTTTCTGTGGTGATAGCTAATAATTATATGTTCTCTTTGGATCAGCTTTATAAAAACTTGTTTTGAAAAGCATTATGTTTACTAATGTTATATTCAAAGCAAAGCTCTGAAAAAAAATATTTCAGAGGGAATAGAAGAAAAGAAAAAAAAAGCAGATCTTTAGGTCTGAGAATACTAGACAAGCAGGCTTATGTTTTATCTACAGTTAATTTCATACAATAAAACCAAAGCAAACTGCCACACATAGTAGATTTTGTAAAAACACATATAAGAGTTACATCAGAGTACCTTCTGTCTTTTCAAAATACCCCAGCTGCTCTTTAGTTGGCAAATACAGACTTTATTCCGTAAAAGGGCTGGGGGATTTGAAATACCTGAACAAAAAGGGATGTGCTTATGGTCATGTATCAGTGAGTGCAGAATGAAAGTAGAGGCCTAGAGTATCAAATGGTTAAAATCTGTTTAATTTCAAGTCAGTTATATATGCTTTCTTTTGACCAAGTTTACTACAAACTATAGTTGTACTGAGTACAGGCCAGCACAACTGTAATGTTTCCTTTAAAGAAAGTGTTTCAGTAGAAGTTAGAACGACGAATATTTTTAAATTATGTGCCTAAAATTCCTTTTTTTCTATGAATCTGTGTACTGTTGCAAGTCCACTGGAAATTAAATTAAATCTTGTAGTTCTGGTGTGACCTAAGACATCCTCTGGGATTATTCTGAAGTATGTAACCATTAAAGTATGCTAGTAGAATCATTCATATTAATCCCTGTTTTAGGTAACTGAAAAAGTGTATATTTTTTGCACTACTTTCAGTGCTCTTAATATTTCAGATACCTTATATTTCAGATATATTTCGTGTCTGAAACTATGTATAGATATATAGACATGAAACTACGTGTCGTATTTCATTTGCTTAAAGAATTTCAAATAATAATAAGATAACTATCCCTTTCTGAAAGAGGCTGAAATTGCTGATGCCTCATGCATTATCAAAAAGAATATTTATATTGTGTGTGAAATGCTCAACTTGGGAATTACAGTCACTAAGAATAACAGACACTGATAGATTCAAGATGATAGGCTCATAAGTCCAGTGAAAGATTTAAATTACCTATTTATTACTGCATATTGTAAAACTTGAGGGAAAAATCCTTAAAAATCAGACATTTGTTTATAGCTGAATGAAGGAGATTAAATGGGACATTAGAGGATGCAATTTCTTACATGTTCTGTAAAGATTTTTCTTTCTAGTGTTTATGCATGCTTAAGAGAAGTCGAGAATATAAAAGGAAGAGGAATTTAAATAACTATCAAGGAGTTAAAATACTGCAAAGCTGTGTAACTCATGGTGTATCCATTCTTTATCTACCTATGCAGTTAAACAAATAGGGCCAGATATTACCCATTCCTACTTCGGCAGTTTACACGTGGTGCACCCCAGGTGTAAACCAGCAGGTGACCTGCTCTCTGGGTGCAGCCAGGTCATTGATGAGGCATTTGGATCTTACCCAGGAGTGATGTGGCCTTACAAGAGTTTCAAAAGCTGCACTATAAAAAAGAACTTACTACTCAGGGTGGTAAAAATGTGTGCCATAAATTGCTAGGAGGAAATAATAATTTCACCAGTTATTTAAATATAGAAAAATTAGGATTCTCAACTGAAAATAACCATACTTGAGATAAGGCTTACAGAGTTTTTCATATTCCTTAGTAGTAAGTTTACTCAAAGGATGAGATCTAAGTATCAACCAGCTCTTACCTGTGGACACAAAATATGCTCACCACACAAATACAAACAATAAACAATACCCATAAACAGAATTCAAAGATTGTACAAAGCAGTTTTCCTAAATCATTGCAACATCACAGCATCTAATGGACACTGTATTCTGCTAATGGGACTATATAAAGAAATATCTGCTAAATACTGTTCCTTTGAAAAGTAACCTGAAAGAAAGGAGAAACTGTGTCAAAATTTACTAGGTTGTGTTGGAAACCAGAAACTGGGAAGAAAATATATTGAACATCAATAAAAGGTAGTAGCAGCATGGTCAGTATGTAAAAAAGACAGGAGTCTGCAAAAGCAGATGTAGTACAAAAGGAGTTTAGTCTACAACATCTGCCAGTTATCCTCAGAATTTTACAAGTGGTTATTTTTTCTCTTGGTTTAAAATGACACTGGAATCACCAAACTGGTTTTTTAGTATGGTTTTATGTTTCAAGTGGACTGGAGGAGAAATGCAGTGACTTTCTGTGAAATTCAGATAACAATCCAAGTAATTGTGCAGGGACATGTAGTGGAAATCACATTTCTATTATTATAACTTCCAAATGCTACCTCTTGTGTTGAATATGTGCCAGTAATGCTTTCTCTGAGTTCTTAGTTTGTGAGCAAATTCCTAGCAATTTGGAATTTCGAGTGCAGCTTTCCATTTAATATAGAGTGAATAAATCAATTTAAAAAACACCTATATCACTCTTCCCTACATAATCATAAAAATATATATTAAAAAGACCTTTGTACTAAAATTCCGCATTTCATCTTCACCATGCTGCCTTCTACCTTGTTTACATACCAGCATGTTCTGATATCACCATTATTTGTGTTTCGGACCTGTTCTTGATCTCTCACAAAGGACTTGAGAAATGCCAATACATCAAGTTTCCTAAATTTTGAAAGCAGTTGTTGTTCTGTTATGCTTTAGGAACATAGTATTCCAACTGACTTGGGCTATGCAGTGGCTCCACACCATTCTGGAGTCTATCCAGTCCATGTTCAACTTTATGATGCCTGGAAAAAGGTGTGGAATATCAGAGTTACCAGCACAGAAGAATATCCACATCTGAAGCCTGCAAGGCATAGGCGAGGCTTCATCCACAAAAATATCATGGTGAGTTGTATTTATGATGTTCATATTACTACCACTCAGCCATTTTGTGAACACTTTATTTTTAAGTGGAAGAGCATGGTATCCTGAAAGTTTATACTGTGGGAAGCACATATTGCTATGCATAAGCAAGATATATTTGACAGTATCTCGTTAATTAAAGTCAAGATGTTGCTGATGATGTTACTACTGATCAAGGTGGCCTCCAGGCACCCTGCTGCTAACATCTAGCAGGCTGTTAACTGTTCTAGTCCTACTGTTAGTACTGGTTCAGAGATCTCAAGGAAAAAAAGCAACTTTGCATCTTTTAACCAAGTATTACAGGTTAGATTTTTAGCAGGTTTTAAATTTGCATAGTTCCATTAGCTGCAAAAGAGTTTTGCCAGTGTATGCCATCTGAATATCTGGATCTCGGTGCGTAAATATTTTTTTTGCCCTACCATTTAAACAGTGTTCAGTTGTCTTCATTTTGCTTCCTGCTGTACCAAATGTGAACTGTGCTTTGCACTGTGGTTTTAACCCCTCAGCAAGACTTTGGGCCCAGGCAGTCAGTCTGGATGCAGGGCAAACCCTCAGAACATTTGAGGAAAGAAAGATAAACACATACCCCATACACTCCCTGCCAGGCTATGAAACAAACTGCTCTGTCAAGGCAGCCACAAGTCAAATCACACAAGTTTTCTGTATTCCATCATTCACAGTGTTGTTCACTGACAGCGGGGTTTGCCAAAAGGGGTTATACACAACTGGCATGGAAGGAGTTGCACTAAAATCCCCCAGTCACTGGGGCGCAGGCTGCTTCTGATTCACGTATTGTCATCATTATCTGAGCATTGTTTCAAAACAACTTTCCAAAATACTTGGTGGTATGTTCTCAAGAAACCTTATTTTGGAGCAAGTAGGAGAGCCGTGAATGTGAAAGATCCTAGTGTGTGCACTTTGTTACACCTCTGGGTGCACCAATCAGTTTTGGAGGTTAAGTGCCTTAGCACGAGACTGCCACTTAGCTTGTAACAGCATTCTGGAATTTTCCTGGTGTTACTATGGATACCACTCTTCCAAGCAAAATAATCATATTTAAAAGTTTTGATCTATTTTTGGATGAAGCAAACTAAAGTGATCTCGAGACATACAGGAAAAAAAAAGTTAGACACCTTACAAATCTGAGCTACAGTTTGTTCTCCTCAAAGCAAGAGCCGGATGTAAAATAATGGATCTGTAGATATGCTCAGGGGGCATGAAGCATATGAGGAAGACTGACTGACTCAGAATCTCCAAAAATCTCTTTCATAAATTTTTGTAAAAACATGTCATTTTAAGTCACATAATGAGATTTAACACAAGGCCACTGGGACCAAAAATGTAATTCCAAGAACAGTCATATAAAACCACTCGTTTTGGGAGTCTCAGGCTTTCAATTCTCTAAGTCAAATGTATTGATATTTTACAACTGCAGGTGTATAGTGATAAATGCATACAGTAATAATATTACTGTGCAAGATTTGCCAGAGCATCTCCCATCCAGCGAAGCTTCATTCCCTGCCTCTGTGAAAAATTATTCTTATATTACATCAGTGAAATTTAAAGACTTTTAAAAAGCATATGGAAGCTTATAGCAACTGTACAAATTTCATGCATTTTCTGACAACACAGAATTTACCATCTGTGATAACAGTATCCTGCACATCACAAAAAAGATGTTGAGAAATCAAGCTGTGGGAAACAAAGAGTACCTACAAAACCACCATATGTCAAGTAAGGCATTTCTGTCATTTAAAAATTTAAACTATCATATAATAAATATTGTAAATTAGACTAAAATGTTTGAGAACAATCCCTGTTTAAGAATTATACATGAACATCAATCCTCAGCTGTTGACTTTCCATTAGAAAATAGACATAGTTGAAATACTCTCCAGCAAATTATTTTTGAAGTCCATAGAAAATGTGTTGAAGTTCTCTTGGAAAACCTAACTGCATTTATTAGTTCTTCCTATTTAAAACTTGTTTTTTGAATATTTTCTTTAAATGTTTATTATTTTGTGACTGGTCTTACAAAACTAGAACAGTTTAATGAGAAGCAAAAAGCAAATCTTCCCTATAATGTGATCATTTGAGGCAAAATTCATCATTTGTCAGTGTAGAATTATTATTGGTGGTGCCTAAGCAGAATAAAAATTGACTTTTGAATTCCAGTTTAAATTTACAATAAAGCCATCATTCAAATACACGTAGAACTGATTAATACAGTATAGACTGATAATATTTCGGATTATGTTTCAAATTTATAAATTTTTTAAGTCTTTTTAAGGCTTTCTAGGTGCTATGGACAAAAGTAGTTTGAGGAGGTTGCTGAATTATTAAAATGACTGACTGTGATCAATCCCTAATTTCAAACAAAATGTTATAATTTTTGGATATTATTTCATTGTTAATAAAAATTCTGTTTCTTTCAGTAAGTACTATTTATTAATCTGCCAGTGTTTTCAATAAACTAGATTATTATGGACTTCTGGCAAAGCTGTCATGCCAGCAGTTATCACAAAGGAACACTGTCCGTTATGTGATACTCAAATGGCATGTATTATTTCATTAAAAAGCATAAATGTTCTTGTTTTTTTAATTTCTCTTTAATGTTTTTTTTTTTTTTTATTTGTTTAAATACATTCAGGTGCTTCCTAGACAAACTTGTGGCTTATTCACCCACACAATTTTCTATAAAGAGTATCCTGGAGGCCCAAAGGAACTAGATAAAAGTATTCAAGGAGGAGAGTTATTCTTCACAGTGGTTCTCAACCCAGTAAGTACAGTGACATTCTGATTTATTAAAAAAAACAAAAAACAAAAAACAAACAAACATAAAAAAGCCCACCAAAACAACTAGTTAAAGGAGAAGTTCCTGAACGCTTCAAGGTTAATCAGCTGTGTCTCCCAAACAGTTACAATTAGTTGCAGTGAGCTCTTCTGCTTTTTCAGTTTATTAATTTAAGATGTAATAGTCTGTATGTTCTGCTAGCTCTCAAAGCTAATATCTACTTTTAATTGACGGCTCTGTAATTAGTACTGTTTTAGTAGCAACCTTTCTTGTTCTTCTTTGGTTTTGCATGGAATAGGAACCTTGAGATAGAAAAAGTGCTAAGAACTGATATAACTGTGAGACAAGTACCTCAGGTGAAGTCCATACTCCTGATTTGCCCAGTTCATAATTAGAAATATTGGGAATGCTCATTGGTTTGAGAAAGCTGCAAACAAGGAGCGCTTGCACTTAGACCTGTTTTGAGAATCTTCAGTTGGTGATTCATAATAACTTCAAAGAAAAGATACAAGTAAATGAACCATGTGGTTAATACATTTATTTAACCTTTCATTTGTCTTTAATAGAAGAATAAACAGCAAACAAGGCTATGAAATTACAGAATACTGGCAGAAGAGACCAGTATAGTACCTCAGAATGGCATGTAATTAGGTCAGCTCTATCAAAACTGACCTTTTAGAAAAGATTTTAGGTGAGTTTTTCACCTGAAGTCCAAATTAGACGTAATTTTCCCATTTCATACAAATGTAATCACTAGGACTCATTTTTTCATAACATCAAAGGAAACAAAACACATTTCCACTCAAATCCTTTGAAATAATAGTCTGATTACTCTTTTTAAATTTTCCATAGTTTAATCAAAGTCTTAAGGAAAAAAGACTCTGTCAACTACTTCAATTTATATGCAGGTCTTATTTTTCAGGCCTCAAATCCCTTCAGGCTCTTTTTTGGTTCTGTGAGAGCAGTTAATGTGTTTTGTTCTCCTTTTTCATGGTCACGTAGCAGAATTAGTATGTAAATAACTTAGCCTCCTAAGCACACATCTGGTCTCCCTCCTAGAGGATGGCAGTAGTCCTGGTCCTAAGTTTGATTGTATGTGTCATTTCATGCAGATAATGTCAACAGAGGTGAGACCTGAAAGATTCTTTGGATGGATCGTATTGATACTATAGCAATGGTTTGGAAATATATGGATTTTAACTAAGAGTTACTAGCTTAACAAATGAGGCTTACAGGAAGATACACAGTAACAACATTTTGAGGCACGACAAACTGGATTCCATATTGAAACACAGCCACAACTAAGCCAAAAAATATTTTACTAGCTTACAGCAGTAAGGAAACAGCAAAATTTATTATGCTTGCTTGAAGCATAAGCCTATCAAATTAAGAGAATTAAGACAAGATAAGCAGTGAAGCAATCATTATTATTGGTATTAATCATAGAAGTTTGATCATGCCTGCCTAACATCCTTGAATGTGAGTACAATAATGTCTTCTTACATATTACAACTTGATCTTCAATTCATGCTTTTTCATGTAGACTAGTTCTGAAAAATATGGATATCCCCAGCACAATACAGGCTAAAAGAACAGCAGCTAAATGCACTATTTTCTAAAAACAAATGCAAATGAGTATTAGATGAAAAATTGTCCAAGGCAAATTGTTATAATCCTTTTACAGACTGTCTTTGAAAAGATGATGCCTCTGTCTTTAAATATCTCCTTTTAAGCAATTTCTAAATTTCTAAGCATTAATCTGTGTAGTAAATTTACCGTGTAGTAAATTTAAAGATCAGGATTCGCATCTTTGTGTTTTCAAGTATTATATGTATATATAACATAATTTGCAAGTCAGAGTTGGGCAAAGTTTAGGCATTAAAATGCAAACAAAGTAGCTTCAGGAATTTGTGTAATTATGAAGTGGCATTTTGGATTTCATAAGCTTTCTTGTGTTTTCATTAACATTACTGGGATTTCTTAAAGTGAAACACCCAGCTTTTCAGAGGATGCAAAAATTCCCATTATGATGAAGCATTTTCTGAACTTTATTTTTCACTCATGCAAAACTAAGGAGAAACATGATGTAGGAATCATTTTAATGTCAGCCAAATAATAGTCTCAACAATGAGTACATAGATATTTAGTTTCTGAAACTGGAAAATGTGGTGTAAATTAAATGCAAATCCTTCATTGTATTTCCTGATGTAATTTGGATAACTGATCTTAAGTGAATTCAGTTTCTGATGTGTAAGTTAACCAGGTTGAGGCTTTAGAAACCAAGTATTCTACACTGAAATAAATGCCCAAAATTTCTTTGGGGTTTGGCTGCTTTATGATAGCCATTCACAAGAGAGGTCTGCTTCCTTACAGTGTGCTAGATCAACCACAAGCTGCAGAAAAAAACTCACAAAAAATGTGGGACCATATGTGCATCTGTAAGCTTTTGGCATGAGAACCAGCCTTATTGCCTTGTTCCCAGGGCATTGTGCAGTCAGAAATCCTGCAGATAAGAAAAGCATCAGGAATTCCTCCACTGCAAATGATCTCTGCTAGTTATATTCAATATGGGAACTAAGAGTTGGTTTGTTGGAGTAGCTAAACTTGTGATTGGCAAGCTGTACTCTTGTGGTATGATGGTGGCTGTAAAGTGATATTGACAGCAATGCCTGTTGTGTTCTGAAGCCATCTAGAAGGCTGAAGTGCCACTGAGCTCAAAAAGAGCCTAAGTAGTAATACAGCATGCTATCTGCTCTTCCAATAATTTGTGTGTCTGTATTCTGGTAAAAATCTTGCTGAGTTCAGCAGCTTTTAGGCAAGATCTTACTGTATCAGAATCTTTCACAAAATATTGTACAGGAAAAAAATAAGAAAGAAAAAAGAAACCTTCAGCAATCCTATGTTATTAGTATACTCATGTTATTTTCCCTCTTATCGGTCCAATAGTTGACTTGGAGGTTGTGTGACTTGCACAGATTCAGCCAAGCGATTCTGTAGCAAAGCCACAAGGAAAACATGTTGTTGAAGTCTTTAGTAATGAGTACCTTATCTAGGTAACGCTTGTAGCTTGCACATGTGTTGAAATGTATTTAAGTACTGAAACTAGACTGAGTAACTAAGGCTATCTATTGCAAAATTATTTACTTGATATATAACAGTACTGTTCAGTTATGAACTGGAATGTAACAAATTTGTGTGATCTGCACTAGGTGATCCTGCTTTGACAGGAGTGTTAGACTATATGATCTCTAGAAGTCCCTTCCAACCCAAACATTTTATGATTCTATGAAATCTGACCATCTTGGTGAGCACCTATGCATGTTATGATAGTACATTGACATAAAGGCTATACAATATCTTTCCAGGAAAAGTGAAAATTGTGGGTGGAACAGGATTCTGCTAAGGACAGCACTGCATATTGCAGCATTTTTGCTAATGATGTTCGTGTTCTTCCCTGAGAGCAGCTATTAGAGATGAGCTATTAGAGCAGCCATTGTCAGATGAATGCTTAAAACTCACTCACCCATTCCACGGGGCTCGTGGAGGCTAGAGAGTAACAGTCAAACACGTTGAACAGTTTTTGTTCTCCCACAGGCTGCACAAGTAGCAACATAAGTTGACACAAAGGCTACACAGACAACAGGAAAATGCATTCACTGTTTTATGAAATGCCTTCCTTATAGTTAAGCCAGTTAAAAGAGGAATTACTGTGAACATTATGTTATGTCCCCAGAACAGAAGAGAAAGGTTCATGTCTGTGAATTTGTATATTTGGATTCCATAGACTATACACAAATCAGCAATCTTAATATGTGAATCTGCATATTTTGCCGTGTAGTCGGTGGGATTTTTCACATGTCCTTCCCACTGTCATTCCTATTCACAGGATATAATTTAGGTATATCCATGTTCTTTATTTTTTTAAGGCACGGACAAACAGTGGAAGAAATAAAATTGAAAATAATGCAGAGTTGTATAATGAAGCTGTGGAAATCCATAGTAAAACATCATCCAGAACACTTTGCAGACTCAGTCTATTGTGTAAAGTGGCAGTAGTTGACTGAAGAGGGCAATGGAGGACTGAGACTCCAATTTGAAGAGAAATCAAAATAATCAAGAATTGATTATATATATGAAAAGAGGTGAAATCCAGAAACAACTATGAAATTGCATGAAGATCCTAGATAATTAACTTCTGTTACCTTTCTTGAAACAGAAAACCAGAGGATAACCAGATAAATGAGGATGGGAATTTTAATGAGAATTGTATCAGAATCTTCCTCCAACTTAGTGTTTTTCACAGCAATAATTTATCAAGATTTGAAATATGGAATTAAATATGATTAGGTATTCATGCCTGTAGTAGTTGTCAAGACATGGGTTCCATTAAACTTCCATGTTTTTTGGAACTCTTGAAAGCAAGGAAGACTTTTATAGAGGATTGTTTTTCACACATCTCCCAGCTGTACAGTATCCTGTACTTTCCTTATACGTATCTCTGATGACATCTGCTTCTCTAGACAGCATGCTGCACTAGATAAAGAGGCAAAATGCAGGACAGACCCTTCTAGTTATATTCTTTTTATATATATGGAAAAGCTTACTGTTTTTTTAAGTGTAAAGTTTCGATAATAAAAATAAAATTCAGGAAGCAGATCAACAATATATCTTCTGCTTTGCACCAGTTCTTGAGATTTTATTCCTAAAGTTTATTCAAAGTTGTTAATCTCTTTGGTAAACTGAATTTTTCTTAATATAATTCTGTAACTAATGAAAGGCATTATCTAAAACAATATTGTGTGCTTCTCCTTTTCTAGTAGCATCAGTAAAAGTTAAGGTGTCTCAGTTTAACTTTGTAGAAGCCACATATAATCTGGTCCTAAAATATCCTCTCAACTCTGGAAGATACAGATCAGGAGCTTTGCTATCCTGCTAGATTAATGTTTTAGGGAAAACAATGGTTCATACATTTTCTGTCTCCAAGAAAAACAAATGGCACAGAATGCAGTAATTGCATTACATGCACTTCCTTACAAAGAACTATGTGTCTACAGATCTAAAGAAAAAGGAGAATGCCCTGTGGAGAGGAATTTGGCGAAAGCTTTCAAATGGTTGACAGCTCAAAAATTAACCCAGTGTATAGCCAGCTGTGTGCTCTCTGGACGTTTACTGCAGTACTGATCAAGAGGGGAGACTGTTAATGGCTTAGGTCCCATGTCTACTTTATATTTTAAAAATTGTAATCTTTGTGTGCATTTGGTTCTACGTATTATTTTCCTCCAATTTTTACCTCTCTTGACGTACGGTGACTAGAGCTGCCATTAAGCTAAATGACTTGCAGTAAGGGAGAAATTATCTCCTTTAGCACTGAAAATAAGAGGATTTATATAAGCATCAGCACTACCTGCAATATCTTAATGCGATCCTGAACAAGTCAGGCTTTGGGACTACAGAGAAAAATACAAACCAAAAGACAATCAGACTCAAATCTTCTTTTCTGTGTCTCTGCCGCTTTGCAGAGAGACCTTGTATTTAGCCATACGGAGTATGAGAGTCAGGAAGGATGACAAACATTCTGAGAATGCACTGATGTGCAGGTACCTCCCTGAGCTCTGATGTTCAGAGGGTTGCTATCAGCATCCCACAGCAGCACCACTGGGAGCAAAGCCTGGCCCCTCCCAGTGGGCTTGCCCACTTCAGTTGGTTTGGCACATCTCATCACTGAGAAAAGCAAGTTTCATCTGTTCCCTGCCTTCAGATGCCTGTTTTAGGAATTCTTGGGAGCTGCAATAATGGTTGCCATGAATTTGCTATCAGGGGGTGCAGTCAGTTTTGCCTAGCATTTTGTTGACTGCAAAATACAGGTATTCCTTTCCTTCCTCTCTGTTCTTTAAAGCCCAGCCAGAAACAGTCTGGTGTTATAGATAGAGACGATATATAAAAAAATGCTAATTAAACCGGCAGCATGGAAAGACTGTGAAACAGACAGGATTAGCTATAATCCTTGTAACAGTGTGCAATAAATGCACTGAAATTGTGGGCAATAAGAAAACTTTACCCTTCTATGATTCTGTGCATATTCAAAAATCTCAAATGAAAATCCTTGTAGAGGTGCTTTACAGCTGTAAGTGAAGCAAGTTGCCTGCACAGTATGGCTGGTTGGGAAATTGAGTCATAAGGGTAATAGGCAATATACAGAGAAAGGCAAAACAATTTTTTGCAATGCCTAAAAATAAACTCAGGGCTTCTGACTGTCAGATTAATAATTCAGAGCTACACCAAATATGTAGTTTTGTTTGATTTATAAATCTTCCCTGGCTCCATTATATTTATAGTGGAGTCACTGCTACATAAATCAAATTCAACTAGTTGGCTTGCTGTCTTTGCAAGAAGACAGATCCATGGCAGCTGTGAAACCAGCAGGGCAGCCTCACCAGAAAAAAGGAAGTTGTAAGATGGAATCTCTCTGTGGTGGAATTGAACGCGGCTTTACTGGTAGCATACAGGTCTAAAAGAAATCTCTCAAATATTAATAATACATATCCAAGCATAGACTGCAATGAAATTCATTATTCTGTCACTTTGTTGGTCTAATGGAGCAAAACTGAGTCTCTGAATACCTGAAACAAAACTTTTCTGAGTAACATGGAAGCAATATCAGAACTGCAAACAGAGTGCCCACAATGCCAGATGAATTGGAATACTGATATTCTGCGGGTTAGACATCCTCTTATGGCCTGTAAACATTTGCTCAGTAGCAAAAATATCAGCAATATACAGAACTGGTAGTGCATCTCCTTCTAGTGTCTAGCATAGATCAAATAATTAATTGTCAATCATAATTTGACTTCATTTTAAAGGGCTGTGCTTCATCAAGTTGGGAGGCTTCAGTAATCCCTTTTAATGTTGTTCTACAGACTGGAGGGTGACACAGTGCCTGTGGCAAAAATACCTTCATGACTAGTTTAATAGTACAAATTTGTTCAAGGTGGAATGCCTGCAGTAGATCTAGATACGGTAAAAAATTAAACAAGTGCCCAGCCCATAAGAAAATATTACCACTTCTTTTCTTCTATCAACTCTTCTAGATCCAGATGAAAAATGTCAAAATCATAATATAGTAAATCCGTTTATTATTTGTTAACAAACATCATTGTCACTGCAAGTCTCTGTCATCCCTCCATTTCCCTGATGCTTGTCAAAGAGGGTGCAGCTACCCTCTGAAGAGGGAGTTTTCTCTCTGCTCTTGGGTTACAGTCTGATCCTGACAGCTTAGTACAGTGATCTCCAAAATAGAGTGTGTGCAAGATGATCTATTTGGATGGGGCCATAAAATATTGGCACTTAAGTATGAGAAGTATGTAATTTTTAATAAATATATATATTTGGGGTGCATGCTTATAGAATTTTTACTGATAGGTGTGCATGATCAAAAAAGTTTGAAGACCACTGGTTTCATGGACTACTGCTACATAGGCTTCTTACTCTTCTGGAGACATTTGTGCTTAGTTTGCTTTGCTCTGCTGTAGACAGTGCCACTTCTTTTCTTTCTTGCATTACTACTGTAACTGAAATGAAAAGTCCTCCTGGTCCAGTACACCATTAAGGACAAATAAGCAGAAAAGGAAGACTAATAGTGAGGTGTAAATACAACTGATTAATCTGCAAACTTTGTATGTAAAATGGAGTTTGAATCTGAAGGAAGGTACATTTTGTTTCTCAGAGTAAATGGAAGGCAATGGGAGTATTTGCAGGTTACCCAGCACACAAGTATCCATCAGAGCACCTAGTCTGGCTCCCCGTAAATTGTATCTGTCCTAACATAGAGAAGCTTCATAATTCACCCTTCCAAGGCCTTCACAGGGAGCTTGGTAAGAAAAAAAATAGTTTTTTAAATTATTATTTAGAGTCTTTCCTACTCTCCTTTAGTGGTTCTTCTCATCTCTGTCTTCCCAAAAATAAAGACCCTTTGACTCCAGTGGTTAGAAGCCAGGAACACAACCTGGTACAAGCCAGCAGCTGAAAGAGAGGCTTTTCTCAGCCTTGGGAATGAAGGGTAACCTTCTTCTATTGGGAAGCAGGCACTTCTGGTTTTGTCTGGAAAACACTTGCTATCAGGATGATAGAAGCTTAGTTAGTAGTGTCCTTATTGTATAATTTTAATAGATACAGCATCCTAATAATGTTGATTTTATGGTGATCAGTATTTTTGATTTAGATATCCAACCTGCTAAAATAACATGCTTCACTAGGTGCTGGGTAACTTGCTGCATTTTTTTCATTTTCTGTGAGTTATTTGTCAAGCATCTATTGTTTTCTCTATTCTGGACACATAAATTAGTTCACACTGGTTCATCTTTTCCTGATACATATGATTTAATAGAAGTCTTGCTCATTCTTGCTCTCAACTCTAATTTGCTGACCTAGAAACTATTGCCTCTAATTGGGGAATGTTGTAGTATGGCAATATGCAGCACAGACTGAGTATTCAAGAGAAAAGCTGTTTCTTCTGAGTTCTTGCCCTCATTTCCCTACATCTCAGCAATACTAGTCAGAATCACAGATAAAATCAGGGATTAGGAAGGAGAGCAAAACAGTAATGACTCTCTGTCCTTTTATTCTGTGGGAGAAGGAGCGCAGAAATGCTGAGACGCTGAAGGGAACAGATTATACAGCTGCCTATAAGGCAGAGTACAGGAAAGCACCTTTGCTGCTGTGATCTGAAAATGGGTGGGAGCAAGAAAGGAGCTGCTGGCCAGAGACCAGATTAAGTCCCAAACCATCATTTAAAAAATTCTCTGCATTCCATTTCAAGTCTCTTCCTAATGAAAGACATTAAATCCTGTGGACAATGTGCATTGAAGTGCAACCAAGATGATAGTTTGTTTATGAGGAACAGCTAAAAAGAGTGTCCCATCTTGCACTGAGATAAAGAAAATGCTGAGATGCCCTGAGATGCCCTTATTTTAGAAGAGGACTGGGACTAATAAAATTGAATAAGCTCTTTTTAACTTAAAGGGAGGCTAAAATGCTGGTAGAATAAATATAAACCCATTCATTGCTGCTTCCCTATTGAAGAAGGAATAAAGAAATAGATGAAATTTTGTTTATATTTTACAGCATTTCCCAGAGGTGCAAGATTATTGAGTAAATAATCTTATTTACTAGATCTAGTCTGCTGAGATGCCCACAAAGGATTCCTTTTAGATCTGCTGATCTGATTGTAGTTTTAAGGGGCTAACTCTTTAATAACATAGGTCACTATTAGCTGGCACAGAAAAAGTAATTGTTCCCATTAGTTAGGACTTGTTTGAACATGGCATGATAGAACGAAACAAAGCATCATAACTCAGTATGGAAAGCAAAAAGTAAAAATTATGTTTTATCTTGGTGTGAGACTGCACACCCACGAATGGGAGTCTCCCATTGCACTGGGTTCCTTCCAACCCAATTCTATGAGTCTCCATCCTGCACGTCTTGATGGCCAAGCAGAGAAATGGATAGCAGCACACCATCCCCTGCAGCTGGACCAGTGCCAAATCCCTCAAAATGGCACTTGGATTTCATTTTCTCCTTATAGCCAGGGAACCTGGAGGATCAGTTTATATATCTCTCCTAGTGCTATGGCCATGTAGTTCTCATCTACAAGCTAGCAGGACCCCCCCCCCCTGCCCCAGAGTAGGAGCAAGTGGCTTGCAGGTTGGCATCACCTACTGTGAGCCATCTCCAGCAGGGATCACTGGGGTGCAAAGCAGCCCAAGATCCTTCTCAGAACAATGTGAATATGACCATTGCAGGTTCAGGCTCTTGTTAGTCACATGGGATGCTAGCTTAGTTGCAGACCTTTTGCATCTTAAAAGTAAGTAAGGGTAAGTAGTTTCCAGATCAGTTCAGGTCGTTTAGGCTTTGGACCAGCAGTATTTCATTATTCTGTAAAGCACAGGATTGCAGTTTGGTAATTTTACACAGGTAGTGATTTTACTAAGAGTTTGTACAGTATCAACAGGAGGGGAAAACATTTTTTTCAGATTTTCTTGGAAGATCTCTGTTGATTTGTAATATTTTTGATTCCATATAGAAGTAAAAGAGACGTTTTCTACAATGTACAGTTGTATATTAGATCACGCATTTAGTTACACTATGGACTTCTTTGCAAGATTCTTGTTTATGTTTTAAACCAGCATTTTATAATCTTTTCTTGTGTTATAAATAATTAACTGTAAAGTATTTGACATTAAAACAAGCAAAGCCTGAAAAAATGGGAACGACAATCTCTAATTTTTTTCATTGATAGTTCCATATTCTGGAAATTATTTATGATGATATATGTCTGATCAATTTTTCAGCCTCCACTCTGACATTCTTAAAATTATACTGATATTTCTTCAGGGAAAGAATAATACATATTTTCACTGAACAAGCAATCTTTTCAAGTTCTCATACTTGTTCTTCCAGTGCAGCACTGTAGTTGTTGGCAGGTGAGGATTTGCCAGGAGGTTAACAGGCATTATAAATGTCAGAGGTTAGCCCATATGTAGGAAAGAAAGATGTAGTGAGACAAGGCTCACACCCAGGTGCTGATAATCAGCAGGCAGTGGGTGTGAGCCTGGATTCAGCCCACCTGTGCCTGGTTAAGGCTGGCCCCAAACTGCGCAGGGGCAGAATCAGGAGGCCAATAAAAGGCGTGGCCTCCACCACAGGGGGAGCTCACTTGCAGAGCAGGCCAGAGGAGAGGTTGGTCATGTTGGGAGCACTAGCTCTTGACCAGACTAACTGACCCCGAAGGCACCAGCTTTTGCCAGAGCACCGGTCTGACTTCAAAGAGTCAACACGAAGAAAGGTTTGTCTTGCTACCTCTGGTGGAGAATGCGGGCAAAGACCTCAGTCTAATCCCTTCTCTTGACGAACCAGTAAAAAGAGAGCCAGTTTTTTGGCGAGGGTTAACACCAACAGAAAACCCAAGGAGTTGGGTGAGAAGATCCATTACCATCTCTCCCTTTTGCTGATTCACCTGGAAGGAGAGGAAAGAAAAATGGGACTCTCATCTAGCACTCCTGCTAGTGAAAAACCAACAACATGGACGAAGGGGCAGGAACTCTCCTCCCTCCCGTCCGCGGCAGTCGCGTGGGAACTTTGGCGGGAGGTCGGTGATCTGCTGGTTGGCCTCCGTACCCAGGAAAGGACTAAGAAGACAACTGGACTAGAAGGTACATGGGAGGTAGTAATCAACGCTCTAAAAGAAATAAAAACTGAGGCAGAAGCTGCTGCCGCCGTCATTGCAGCGCTTCCACCAAAAGCCAGCGTTGATACTACAACACCACCACCAGCAGCAGAATCTGGTGTTGTCCCCACAGCACCTCCGCTACCCTCTCCCCATCCTGAGGGTGAGAAAGGCTTGAAGGCATTTTTAGGTTTAAGGAACGACAGACTTGCCATTAAGGGCATGTCGGGAAAAGCACATCATTCCATAGCTGAGTTCCTATCAGACACCGGGCCGGAGGAAGAAGAAGAAGCACCCTCTCCGAGCACCGAAAACAACATACTAAAGAATGCGAAAATGCCAACAGCCTGTGCCCCTGAGATGGGTAGCCCTACTTTCTTCTTGAAACCACCCCTGCTGCCACCTCCCGGTCCAGAAAAAGAGTATGAGAAAGAAGCGGCCACCCCACCAGCTGCGCCCATCGGCCTGGAGGACAATATAAAGGCCCTCCTTGAACAAACAAATCAGGCTGTGAAATCTTTAGAGAAGAGGGTAATAGACATGGAACAACGCTCATCGTTTCATAAATACCGAGACCCACCCACCCTCCCTGATGATGACGATGAGGATGTCCCAACCCCACTGTTGCCGAGACAAAACAACCAAAGCATTAAAGGTTCCAATAAGCCCCGACCCGGAAGATGGTCTGGGTTCATCCGTGATGCCATCCTCGAGGGGGATTGGGAAGCCAGCACCATCGCTTGCCCTATCCTCTACGACAACAACGGGCCGCCTCAATTCGAACAACATACTTGGAAAACCTTACAGCAGGCTAGGAAGACCTTAAAAGAGGGAGGATTAAAAACTGAAAGTAGCTGGGCTGTCCTGGATTGGCTCTTCACCGCCGACACCAATAGCCCCCACGATTGCCGCAATCTGGCCAGGTATCTGCTCACCCCTTCCCAGCAGATTATCTGGCTGAAAGAGTGGGAGCGCCTGGCCCAGGCGGAGGCAAACCGCCCTATAGCCCCTGGGGATCCTCTTGCAGGGATCACCGCTGAGATGCTCACAGGCTCGGGACGCTATGGAGATATTCAAATCCAGCTCCAGTTCCCGGTTGCACTCCACCACACTGCTGCAAACCTAGCCCGCCAAGCCTTCTACAGGGTACCTGAGACTACTCCTGTTCCCTCATTCACTGCTGTCAAGCAGGGAATGAATGAGCCTTTCCAACATTTTGTCGACAGACTTTGGCAATCGATCATGGCCCAATCCGATCTAGGACCAGAACAAAAAGATAGTATGTTCAAACTGTTGGCATTCGAAAATGCAAATCCAAAAATGAAGTCGCTGTTTTCCACCTTGCCAAAAACAGCCGATGTCTCGGAAATGCTAGAAGTTGCGGCCAGGGCCACCCAAACGCAACAAAACCAAGGCATGGCCAGCGCCTTTGCCGCGGCTTTGGAACCAACTCATAAGCTTCTCGCGGCAGTCGCGCAAAAACTAGACGGAAGAGGAAACCGCCCAAGGAAATTCACCCCCTTCTGTCTTCGATGCGGAGCCACGGGCCACACAAGAAGAACTTGTTCAGTCCCAGTGTGGTGTGACCACTGCCAGAAGGATAATCACAACAATCTGGCATGTAGGTCTGCAAAAAACGGAAGGCGCAGCGCGCAAGGCCCCCGCGCCAGGACACAAGTAGCCGGGCCAGCGCTCTACACCAGCTCCCCACCCCAGCAACAAGAGGAAGCCTGGGCATCGACTTGCCCTCAGCAATAGATGTCACCCTTACTACAACACAGGTACACCGTATACCAACAGGGATTTATGGGCCAATACACCGGGAAGAGGGCACGGTGGGAGCCTTACTAATGGGCCGTTCTTCCACCGGAATCGCAGGACTTGTTGTGCTCCCAGGAGTAATTGATGCAGATTATACAGGGGAAATTATGATTACTTGTTTCACATTAGCCCCCCCCCTGATAATCAAAGCAGGAACCCGGTTAGCACAACTGGTCCTACTCCCAAAAATGAATCTGGGGAAGAACGCCCCCGTGGCACGAGGCAATCGAGGCTTTGGGTCTTCTGGAAACACTCTGGTAACGTTAGTACAACAGATGAAGACAAGGCCCATAATACTTGTACAACTGGCTGCCAACAAGGAAGTCAAGACCCTCTCCATGATGATGGACACAGGGGCTGACGTCACAATAATCAACCTCAAAATGTGGCCTCGTCATTGGAAGCTCATCACTGCCCTCGATGCTGTCCAGGGGATAGGTGGTGGATCCACCCCTCTTCAGGCCCTTAACCCTGTGCAATTAAAATTCCCGGAAGGACAAACGGTAAATGTACGACCTTATGTGTTGTCACTACCGGGACAACTTGGGGGGTTGATTGGCAGAGAAGTTATGAGCCAGCTAGGGGCTGTTCTTTCCATCCCCAAACCCACCCAATCCCCTCAACATTTTCAATGTGGGCCACTGCAGAGGTGCTGCCAACTCCCAGACTACGATGGAAGACAGACACCCCTGTCTGGGTGGAGCAGTGGCCCTTAAGCAAAGAGCGCCTAGAAATCGCCAACCGTCTGGTGAAGGAGCAGCTGGATGCAGGACACATCCAGCCATCTGTTAGCCCTTGGAACACGCCCATCTTTGTGGTTCCAAAAAAGACTGGAAAATGGCGATTACTCCAGGACTTACGCAAGGTCAATAACCAGATGTGGCCGATGGGCGCCCTTCAACCCGGGCTGCCCCTACTTACTATGCTACCCAGAGGCTGGCATCTTCTGGTAATTGACCTAAAGGACTGTTTTTTCACCGTTCCCCTGCATCCTGAAGACACGGTTCGCTTCGCCTTTACCATTCCATCAATCAACAAAAGCGAACCGGCGAAACGATATGAATGGGTGGTGTTGCCTCAAGGGATGAGAAACTCACCAGCAATATGCCAATTGTATGTGGCATGGGCACTCTCGCCGATCCGAAAAGAAATGCCGGACACATTGATCTATCATTATATGGATGACATATTGTTTTGCCAGGAGGCCCCGTTTCCCGTCAACATTAGCCAAACACTGACTGACCGACTCAAGACAAAAGGATTAATAGTAGCTCCTGAAAAAGTCCAGCCACAACCACCCTGGAGCTACTTAGGGTGGCAAGTCACCCACGCCATGGTGAGACCACAAAAACTAGAAGTAATAAGCTCAATCAAAACATTGAATGATGCCCAAAAACTAGTGGGCGAGCTTCAATGGGTTCGACCCATCATAGGTCTCACCAACGCGGATATCCACCCCTTTTTGTCACTCTTGCGGGGCACGCAACCAGGCGCGTTAGTGGACTGGACTGACAACCACACCAACGCGTTAAAACGGGTCATCCACAAACTGGCAACCGGCTTTTCAGATCGTCGAGATGCCACTCAACCCATTGGCATCTGGGTTTGCAGCCACCCTTCATTCCCGTTCGCACTGCTACTACAAGACTTCAACTGGCGAAGGGAAAATGGGGAACACCACAACCGAAACCGTGACCAAGACTCTCCAAGATCAGAGTCAATAGCAATCCTGGAATGGCTATTTCCACCCCATACGGCCCACAAAGGTATCTGGCAACGAACAGAAATCACAGCATTCTTGATACGGAAGGGACGACAGCGTTGCCTTGAAGTAGATGGTCGAGAGCCAGAATGGATTAGCATCCCCATCAAAACAATTGATTTTGATTGGCTGCTGCAGCGCTCTACGCCACTACAACTCGCCTTACTAGAATACTGCGGAGAGATCCGTCATGGAGGCCCAAAACACAAGCGCCTACAGGCCATCAGCCAGTTCCATTGGATAGAAAGACCAATTGTTTCAGAGCGTCCAGTGCCTGGTATCACTGTGTTCACTGATGCCGGGAAAAGGTCAAAAACGGCCGCCTGCGTATGGCAGGATAAGGGCCAGTGGAAACAACGTTTGATTCCAGGCACCGACGAAGATAGCCTCCAGACTCTGGAACTACTGGCTATCATCTGGGCCTTGACACAGTGGCGACGTGTCCCCCTTAACATCGTGTCTGACTCGCAATATGCAGTAGGAGTGGCGAACCGTATCGAGGATGCTCTCGTCAAGCCAGTACAGAACCAACGGCTACTGGAACTCTTCCTTACATTGCAGCGTGCGCTGAAAATTCGCACACAGCCGTGCTGTATTCTTCACATCCGTAGCCATAAAACATCGTTGGGCCTAGGGGAAGGAAACGCAAGGGCTGACTCCCTGGTCAGCCTAGGAATGCAGGGTCCTGTAAGTCAGTTTGGGAAGGCTCAAAACAGCCATTCCCTGTTTCACCAAAACGCCAGGGCACTGAAGCGCATGTTTGCAATTCCATGGGAAGATGCAAAAGGAATTGTTAGAGCATGCCCTCAGTGTGCACAATTTGGCCCTGCCCTAGGAATGGGAGTCAACCCGCGCGGGTTGCAAGCAGGAGAAATCTGGCAAATGGATGTCACCCACATTCCTGAGTTTGGACGCCTCAAATATGTCCACGTGACGATAGACACCTTTTCAGGCATGCTTTGGGCGACTGCTCAGACAGGGGAGAAGGGTCTACATGTGGTCCGTCACCTGACCAATTGCTTTGCTGTTATGGGGGTCCCCCAAGTAGTAAAAACTGACAATGCGCCTGCCTATATAGGCGGGAAGGTCCAGCAGTTCCTTGCTACTTGGGGAGTAAAACACATCACAGGAATCCCTCATTCATCTACAGGCCAGGCGATAGTAGAAAGAGCCAATCGCACCCTGAAGACATATCTACAAAGGCAAAAGGACAGCAAAGATATGGACCCACAGAGGCGGCTTAGCAAGGTACTCTTCACGTTGAATTTTCTTAGTCTAAGCCGTGACTCCCAGCAACCTCCCGTGTTACTGCATTATTCATCGCAGAAGATCAACCGCATGCCGGAGGTACAAATTAACTACAAGGATCCATCTACAGGTCAGTGGGTGGGGCCCAAGCCGCTACTGTTTACTGGAAGAGGCTATAGCTGTGTCTCTACAGATTCTGGGCCTCTTTGGGTACCCAGCAAATGGACACGCCCTGCCGCGACCAGATCTCCAATAGACAACCCGACACCCATTCCAGACGACGACACATCATCTAACAGGCCAAAAAGCTCACGTGCTTAAGACACGTCGTGCTTCTCTTTGAACTTCACATAGTTCTTGTGTTTATTTAAAAAAAAAAAAAAAGGGGGGGAAGTGTAGTGAGACAAGGCTCACACCCAGGTGCTGATAATCAGCAGGCAGTGGGTGTGAGCCTGGATTCAGCCCACCTGTGCCTGGTTAAGGCTGGCCCCAAACTGCGCAGGGGCAGAATCAGGAGGCCAATAAAAGGCGTGGCCTCCACCACAGGGGGAGCTCACTTGCAGAGCAGGCCAGAGGAGAGGTTGGTCATGTTGGGAGCACTAGCTCTTGACCAGACTAACTGACCCCGAAGGCACCAGCTTTTGCCAGAGCACCGGTCTGACTTCAAAGAGTCAACACGAAGAAAGGTTCGTCTTGCTACAGAAAGAGGCTGTCAACAGAAGTTAACCTTTTTCACAGAAACCCTCTGATTTTATCTTTGTTGAGAACAGCATAGTCCTATGGCTGGTCTGTTTCAGCTTTGAGAAGTGAAAGAAAAAAGGAAACTTGAAAAGGTTACATTTGGCAAAATGCTTCTTATTGGCTGCCTAAAGGAGAAGGTTGTGGTTTTTTTTTTTCTTTCAGTCTCAGTCCTATCTGAAAAGAGAGTTTGTATTCTGATGATTTAGCAGTGCCTATCTTCAACTGTTAAGTGAGTCAGACAAAATGAACTACTCAGCCAAGCCAAATGATGTCACCAAATGACACTGTTAATAAAATATTTTCTGTGTCCACTCACTGCAAGTATGTATTGTTGCACTTAGGTATTCAAAAATAGAAGTTCAATAGCTTTAAAGGGTTTATATCAAAGGAAACCAGTGCTTAAATGCTCTGAAACAAAAGAATAGAGCTGTAGATTCCAGTTTTTCATTATTTTCTCTTTCCTTTTTAAAACTGAAGGCTGGAATTCCTTTTAGAAAAGATTAACTTCAGCTCCTGAGCTAATTCGGAATTATGGCTATGGAAGAATTTTCTTCTTAAAATGGCTTATATGAAGTTTTACTTTAAATAGAAAGTTCCCATTCATGGCATTAGCAGATTTATTTATAAATAGAGTCAGGTTTCTGATTTTTTAATGGCAATTAGTGTGGAGAATGTATCTTAGGAGAGTTCTCATATTTAGAAAAAGAACTTGAAAAAAAATTGCTGCTAGGGGTGCAGGGCTTTGCATATTTTAGTGTGAGAACAGACTGTTTCATCAGTGAAAAATTACTTTTTAAATGGATCATTTTGAAAAACAGAGGTTTGAGTCTTCAGTGCTTCCTCAGCCTTCCTGCACCCAAAGCACCCAAACATACCCTTCCTGTGACAAATCTTCACAGCAAGTATCACTGCCACTGGGAGTGGGACCAAGGGCTGTAGCAGAGAAGATCTGAACAATTTTACAGTAAGGTGTTAGAAGGGCAAAGTACAAGGAGCCCTACAACTGATGAGATATTGAGCTTTTTTTTTTTTAATTTTATTTGAGTGCAATTACTTAATCAGGTTTGAGGGTTTTTTGTTTGTTTGTTTCTGTGTACGATTCAATTGTCTGCCCAGTACTTGCAGAGTAGTTTTGTATAAAAGATGAGGTACTTACCCTATAAAACTTACAGTTGGGGCAACAAGATTTAAAGCCCACCAATACATGTCAGCTATTCTCCTGGTCTTTGACTTCTTTGCTCTTCCACAAAAACAAAATTCACATTTTTCATACTGCATTTGTATTCCACTTGAAATAAAACTGGATATTGTTTTTGCTGTATTGTCCATTAAGTAAATTCACATAGAGATTATGTAAATATTGCACAACAACAGTGTAGGATTGCATATAATTTTCCTTTTATGTTGAATTGAGAAGGAGGATGTAATTTAACGAAGTGCAAGGACAGTAAGATCTACGTGAATGTGATCGAGGTCTTGCAGGTCTAAATAAGAGCAAAAGGTTAATTAATTGTGTATTATCTGTGGTTACACTGCCACCTAGTGATACCAAGAGTAAACCTCTGCTTGCTTTTTTTTTTTTTTAAAGGTTAGCATCTTCATGACACATTTGTCTAATTATGGTAACGACCGCCTGGGTTTATACACTTTTGTGAATCTGGCCAACTTTGTTCATACCTGGACAAACCTGAAACTGCAAACTCTTCCTCCAGTGCAGCTGGCTTACAAGTATTTTAAACTATTCCCTGAGCAAAAAGACCCTCTCTGGCAGGTAAGCAGTCTTGCTGGTGAAGAGATCAGAAAAAAAATGTCTTGATGATGGTTTTTGTGAATTTCTTTGTTTCAATTTCTTGTAGAGAAAAGCAGGAGTACTTTTACTGTTACTAGTTGGTTCTATAAAACAGCTCATTGAAGCTTCAGTGCATGTAAAGTTTCCTCTGTCGCTTAAATCTCCGTAGAAAAGTTGTGAAATTAATATGTATTGAGATGTGCAATTAAAAATGTCTTCAATTCATTATATTTGTGACTTTAAGAAACGTGGAAGTGTAAGACAGGCATGTTGCATTATTTCTCTTCTACTTTTGGAATTAACAAGAATTAAACAATTGACAGAGCATTGTATATACATGTTTTATCAATTGACTATTAAAAAAATGATCTTTTTTCCAAGTGTATGAGGGCATCCAAAGAGAGGAAAGAAGTTGAAGACTATGGCTACCTTAATGCTAAAATTGGCTAGCCAAGTGGAAATAGATTAGATAGATTAGAAAGTTGTTCATGAACAGCTGAGAACCGTCTAAGCAAGAAGTTTACCAGCACATTTATATTTACATTCATTGAAGTTATCAGCGCTGCTGCTTGATATCCCACTCTCTAAGTGAGCAAATTGAAAATATCTGGAATGTGAAGACCTGCAAAGACTAAACTGACCTTGCAGTTGACATGCCTTCAGCCCACCGAGCACTGAGAGCACAGTCCTTAAAAGAGAAACTACTGCACTGAATGGTGAATGCTGTCATGTTCTTTTTGCACACACATGGCCATGGTCCCACCAGTTCAGTGGAATGTCTGCATGCTGTAGTCATCATATGTACTTCAAATATCTTGCTCCTAAGGAGACTTGGTGGAAATATTCTAAGGAACAAGCTTTCATCAAACATGAAATTGTATTTATGCTTCCTTACTCAAATGTTTTCAAGCACTGCATATTGAATTGCCAACTTGAAATCTAAGTATGAGAATGCAAATTTGAACTTAAATATGTACCTTTGAATTAATGCTGGTATTGAATAAAACATAGAACTAAGGGGAAAAATGTCAAGAATTTTGCATAGTGATAAGAGATAATTAATTTTTAAACTGGAAATTAGCCTGTAGCCAAATTCTTGAAAAACTAGGGTTACTCCGCAAAGACAATTGTATGTAGCAGTGACTAACATATCCTGAATATGTTGTCTTCTGTCTATAATGCACATGAATTAAAATATAGTTACACATTTTTAAGTCTATAAGATTGGCATTTCCCTTTACTTCAATGCAGTACTGCCTAACAACAGTGCCAAAAACTTTGCAAGTAGCATTTCTGAAACATTTAAACTGCTTCAGTTGTAAAGCAGCAAATGAGAAAACAAGGTTCATGATTAGGTACTTACTTGAATTGGAGGATCCCCAAATATATATTTGTGCATGGGAAGCCTCAAATTATAATTAATTTACTCTTTTAGTTTAAAAACTACAGCATGTCTGGGGTGGTAGCTGTTACAGTACTGTAAAATAAAAATTCAGTAATTAGAGAACTCATTTGCAATTTTCAGTCATTCTAATTTGTGTGTAATTGATCAATTGATTTTGAGTGACTCCCACTTCCCAAGTATGTGAGATCAAATATGTCTTTGGCATTTCATAAGAGATATATGATCTTGTCTCAGAGCAACTGGAGCAAATATATATATATATGGGGATGAGTTTGAAAACCACATTTCTTCAGTGTATTTGTCTCATTAAAAAAAAAGCAAAAGATCACTTTAGGAGCTACAGTTTCTGTAGTGGTTACATTGCAAATACTTTTTTGCATCACTGAAATAGTTCTTTAATACATAATCTGATTTTCTGACATAAGGTAAAATAGTATTTTCTGTTAAGAATATTTGTACATTGGGCGAAAGTTGATAATTTATAGAAACATAATTTGATAACCTTATCAGGAGTGATTAGCTTATAATACTTAGTAGTTCTTCTCTGGTTTAGAATCCCTGTGATGACAAACGGCACAGAGATATCTGGTCTAAAGAAAAAACCTGTGATCGATTACCAAAATTCTTGGTTGTAGGACCCCAGAAAACTGGTGAGATTTTATTGTATTTCAACAACATAGACTATCTGTAAGTTCAAATAATTATGTCAGCTAAACACTTTTTAACTCAGACTTCTGTGTAGAGATCTTGATCATCTAATAGCATTTTTTTATTTTCAGATATCATCCAAATATAGTTTAATAATGTAAGTTACAACAGACACTACACATATTGAAAATGCAGAGTTCAGCTGTGTGGCATATTTTTTTGGCTTAATGTCAAAAAGAGTAACACACTGATAAAGAGATCAACAAGACTGACAAGATGTTGTCAAAAGGAGGAAGCAAGGACAGCCATTTTTCAAATGGTGTATTCTTCACTGCAAGTTTTCTGCTGTCCTGCAAGTGGCATTTTTAAAGCAGCTTGTTATTTCATGCCATTTATTTCAAGTCAAGAACTTCATAATGGACAGTTTGAATTGCAAGCGTGCATTAGTTCATAAATTAACTTAATAGTTAATTTTCTTATCTGTAATCAGAAAATTGTGTATGTGCTTCCTTCCATTTTTCCAGTCTGTGATAGCTACTGAGTGCAAGACTTAAATTACTTTTGTGAAAATGTCATGAAACCCAATAATTAGTTTTAAAACACAGTTTTTAAAAGTGTGAAACACAGATACTGATACTGACACTCCAGTTCCTGAGGTAACATTTCTTTAAACGTCTTCAATTTAAAAGCACAGAAAGCACAGATTCTTAGGTGACATAAATCAGCATCCCCTCACTAAAATGAAATGGAATAAAGCTGATTTAGCCACTCTGCAGTTATGACCCCCCAAAAATGTGTGTATATGTATTTTTTTTAATCTTGGATTTTTATCCTACTTGCAGGTACCACAGCCTTGTATTTGTTCCTGATCATGCATCCTTCCATCATCAGTAACTCCCCCAGCCCAAAAACCTTTGAGGAGGTACAGTTCTTTAATAGAAATAACTACCACAGGGGGATTGATTGGTAAGATGGGTTATTAGTATAAATATAAAATTTATATATTGTGACCAATTAAAAAATGGCATTACTGTTGGTAATGATAACTGTTTATATAGAGAGTGAGATAAAAAAATAACCTTTGTTGTCTTTCTAAAGTGATAGATAAATGCAACAATCTTACTACAGAATACAATAAATACACTAACTTCTGTGAGGTGCTCTTGTAAATTAAAATAGATTAATATATGCAAAACAGTAACAAAACACGTATTTCTCATCACACATGTCTTTGTAGTTGAGACAGTAATGGTGGTTTCTTGAAAATATGGAGGCAAAAAAAATATTCCTGTTGGAAATCTTACTTCTTAAGAGGAAGAAAAGGGAATATCAGGGAGAGGCATTTTTTCCTTTATTGAGGTTTTAGAAATAGCAATCAGGGGATAAAGAGGAGCAGGGAAAGCCTCTAAAAATGTTTTTCTAAGATCAGGTAATTAGGAGAACACTATTGTCTCAATAGGGCTACTAACTGGTGCTAAGAAGAGTATGTGTCACTGCTGCCATGTTCACTATGGCTACCACAGAATCACTAGACATATCTACACCCAGTATGTCACTTTTGATATCTCTTACTTTCAGAAAGTGCTCCATTATAAAGCGTTACAGGATTAAAAACAGTAACATGCTATAGTGGCTGGGGAGCACTAGTAAAAGATTATCGATATTTTGTCATCTTTTTTTTTTTCTTTTTTTTTTTTTTTTTTCCCTAGTTGAAGGGAAAATAGTTTCGTTGCTTTTGACTTTGTATTCATCCATAAAATTGACTGGGTGAACACTGCTATATGATCTTGGTACAGATACGTCAGATCCAATTTCTTTTAAAGTAATTTAGTTCTTACAGACTTAAAATTGTTGCAGCAAATTCTTATTACAAAGTGTGGTGAGTCAGCCAGTTATTACCAATGGCAAGATGCTGGCTGAACGATTGTAAATTATAAAGCTGTGGAGACACTTGAAGTCAGTGATGATGACATGCAAGCAAGCATAGCAGGTCTACACTAATGGAGACAGCCTTGGTACGCTGAGCCAGTTCTTCCACAAAATCAATCTTTTCAAGTTTCTACTAGACCACTTTGCTGCCTCGCTCATTCCTCCTGCTGTATCCACTTCCCTAACACGCAGATACAATGAGCCTGATACACATTACATGTAGAGGCCTTTTGGAGGCCATGTTGGGTGGGGCCTTGAGCAATCTGATCTAGTGGGAGGTGTCCCTGCCCATGCAGAGGTGTTGGAACTAGATGATCTTTAAGGTCCCTTCCAACCCTAACCATTCTGTCACTCTATGAATGTGCCAAATTACCTTCATCTTAACACAGCACTGGTGCATAAGAGTCCCAGAGGTCATCCTATACAGACCAGGTATATCCTTTTGACAGGTTCTCCCTCTGCAGAACCTGTTTGGCTATTTGTATCCCTGCTCTACATGCACCACTCACCCCTAGCTCATTCTCAAAGATAAGACTTGGATACTCAGAACTACCCTCTGGGTTAGTTGCTTAACTCTTTGGTTTGCATTCTGTATGCCAGATGAGTCTCTCAGAGTGTCAGCCTAATAACATACTTTAATGTAGGCATATAATGAGTTTACCAAATGGTAATTAGATACAAGGTCTGTCCTCATTAGACCATTAATTGGCTAGGATTCTTGCAAGGCAAAAGTATTCACAAATAACAATCAGTTCCATTTCTTGTACATTTGTGGAAATACAGCTTTTTCCCAGACCTAACTCAGACTTAGCCTTCATCTCAGCTAGAAACAAGCAAGGCTGCTTTCAGCCCTCAGCAACCTCAGTGCTGCCATCTTGAAAGTGGTGTAGATGTATATTGTAGTGTCCCAGTAGAGATAACAGAATAGCAAGATGAGAACTGATCTTTCAGTGTTTGAAATTAAGAAGTCTAAATGGACAAGTCCATTTCTTAATGTAAGCATTGTGACAGATTTCTTAGACAAGTTTCTATAGAGCCTTCTCAGCTTAGCTCTTGGTGACTTTATTGTCTCATAAAGGAGGTACTAAGCAAAAGTTCTGCAGTCTGTGTTCAGCAGAAATGCTGAGCCTAAACTGTATAACCTCTTGATATCACCACCTTCTCCAGTCTCTACCATTTTGCACTGTCACCCCATCAACTTCGTTCAAATTTGCCAAGCTACCTAAAACATCAGTTAACTTTTTCCTCATATTTGATGTAGTGTTAAGTGTTTCCTTAGAATGCTGGAGTCCTCATTGCCTTGTATTTACTCGGTCTACTACCAGGACTTGAGTAAAACAGCACAGTGACACCATGTGACAGTGACACATGATCTAGAGCAGATTTGCCTTTAGTGCCTATTGCCTCTTTAAAATCTGGCTTTTTTCTTGTTATTGATGCTCTGGTAAATCATTCTGAGGTAACACAGTCAGGCTGGGTCATTAGTTTCTAATAATTTGACTTGTGAGCAGAAATTTTTATAGCTTCATTATTTCCTCAAATCAGCCTTAATATATTTGGCAGAATCCACTGTACAATGAAACAGTATTATATTCTCAGATACTTGTATTAGCATTAGGCAGATGTAAATGCTTAATAAAGTAGCAGGGCAGAGACAATTTTTCTCTCTTTTCTGAGTGGTTGTCCTCTTCATCTTTTTTTACATACAATCTGCATGCGTGACTAGCAATAGCCATGTAGCATTGTAGTAGAGTTTCTGAATACAACTTTGAGCATATTGTCTCACTGACACAAGTTTATCTAACCTGCTGCCACTCTTTAAGGCCTTGAATGAATGCACAACTACTATTCTTTATCTAGTGCATAGAAAATTGTTGTATGAAGGCTGCCCTGCTTCACTTGCATAATTTGGATGACAGGTATCCATTCATGTGCCAAAAAACAAACAAACAAAAAAACTGGCAAGGTTTGCTTATGTATACATAGCAGTTGTTCATAAGTATTAACTACTCAGAATCAAGTCTCACAGAGTTCAGTTCGTTTAAACCATTGTAGATTCCTTCCTTTTCTCAAAGTACATTATATTCAGTGTCTGTGTGTTAATCATTATCATCATAATCATCATTTTGTAAGATCACTGTCCTGAAAGAAAACTGCATGTTCATCAGTGACTTCCATCTTATTGAGTTTTCTGGCCTTGACTGCAGTGGTCACAATTTCAAAGCCAGTAAGCACATCATTTTTTCTACAAGTATCTCAGTGCTGTGAATAGAACAAAATCTAAGCACTGGAAGAAACTTCAGTCCTTAAGCATTCTCTTCAGAAAAGGTTATATTACATGGCATTTATTTTATCAACACAAAGCTTAACTGAAAATCAAGATGACCAACCTGTTCTATTCATTCTTTGCCCCAGCAGTATTGTAAAGTGGTCTGAGGACCCTGGATAAAGAAGTCTGTATGTGACACAGGAGATTGCTAGAAATTAACTTCAACTTCATAACAGATGATGAAACTCACAAAGAAATCTAAAAAGAATACATCCCATGTTGTAACTCTTAGAACAATAAGTGAAAGATGGTGTCACTGCTTAGAGACCCGTTGACTGATGAAGCTGTGAGGAATTTTTTCAGTGCATCTTCCACACATAAGTGAGCTCTTTTCTCTTTTGAGTAAAAGCAATTCCAATACTGGATATCTTTTTCTTATGGTATTGCACTGTAACTTACGTCAGCAAAAGGACAAATTCGAAAAACTCACTTTCTAGTTTTAATTTTGGCATGAGTTTTTTTCGCCTGGAAAGTGAGAAATCACAAAGATTAAGAAAATACATGATATTTGCAACATTTTCATCCAGTTAACAAAAAATATCTACAACTCACTACAAATACATAGTGAGAAGAAAGCTAGTACCAAGTAAAATATGATCAAAAATACAGTGAAAACTTTTGTTTGCTTTTATTTGGCAATTAGGCTGCTATTTCAGTTGATTATTCTAGAATCAAATATACTTAACCAATTTGTCACCCTCTGTGTGATTCTAAGTAATTCTGAGAATGATGTTGCTTTCCTAGGTACATGGACTTCTTCCCTATGCCTTCTAATGTCACCACTGACTTCCTTTTTGAGAAAAGTGCCAACTATTTCCATTCTGAGGAAGCTCCTAAGCGAGCTGCTTCCCTCATCCCCAAAGCCAAGATCATCACTATTCTCATTGACCCATCTGATCGGGCATATTCCTGGTATCAGGTAGGAAGAACATGGGCAGGCACAAATCAAGGTTTCAACCCTGGTATTCTTTCAGTGTATATGTATTAAAGGGTTTGGATAATAAAAGTTTTTATTTGTCAGTCAGTGCACCATATATGATTACCCATAGGCAAGCAGCTGTCAATGTAAAAATGAAAAATCTTTCGAAGGGTAAAATACCAGAAACCACCTTTTAAAAAGTGTGTGATATAAGCATGTAAAAGGATACTTTCCTTGATTAATATATGTAAGCAGCACATTAAAAAATTATAGACCCATTTACTAGTGCATGTTCAAAATACAAGATAGACTGAGAAATTTTTGCTATGCTGGTCCATGGATTTCGACTTGAATGTGGAAAAATAAAAGTATAAAAAATAAAAATGAAAAAATTCCAAAGAGAAAAAAGTTCTTAGATCTTCTGTGACATGTAGATCTTCTGTGACATGTTTTCTGCTTATTTTTCCAAATTTTGTGATCTGTAAAATTATAGCAATGTTACGTATTTTGCAGCATCAGCGATCACATGAAGATCCTGCAGCTCTAAAATTCAGCTTCTATCAGGTGATCACAGCTGGACCTCGAGCCCCATCTGAGCTTAGAGCTCTCCAGAAGAGATGCTTAGCACCTGGATGGTATGCTACCCATATTGAAAGATGGCTAACTTACTTTCCGCCTTATCAGGTGAATAAGACCTTAACATCCTAATCTGATGTATTTAATATGCTAAAAGGTTACCTTTGTAAATCTTGCCTACTGAATGCTGATTCTCAGGGGCATCCTAAATACATAATGCTTTAAGACATTGACTATGATTATCCATAGACATGTTCTGAGTTGTTTGTTGACATCACTAGGGATGTCATGTCTTAGCACCTTCCAGCTGGGTGCTTCTTCTGTACAACAAATCAGAACAATAGTCTGGAAGATCAAGAAACCTCATTGCTGCTCCTTGAAGTTTCTTGTACCCTGAACTACCTTTAATTTACAGATGTTTTAAATTTGCTCATGCTTCATCTCTCTGTCTAGCTTTTTGTCAGAAATGTTGAGAAAAAGAGAAGCAGGCATGAAGTGATTTGTGGTTTCTTTAATGTCAGATGGCCCATCAGGGTTTCCAAAAGAAAAATTGAAGGAGAATAATAGGAAGTGGCTCAATAATATTTCTGTCTACTCTGTGTGGTAGCAAGTATCAGCTAGCATCAAGGGAAGTCATCTGGGATATTACCCTCCCTGCCTGCACTGAGAAGAGTTTTCATGTCTGCACACTGTGGGGTGGGAAAAATACCATTCCATCTGAAATGGGGGTTACCACATGGAAATGGATGTGATCTAGTGGATTTGTTACACCATTTGTGATCTAGTGGATATACGGAAGTATATCAGTGACTTCAAACACTTCTTGGTCCTTTACTGCAGTAATTTCCCTCTGTGTCAACTTCCTTAGGCTACGATTCTAGTAGAAAATAAACCTGTGCAAGAGTTCACTCACTGTCCCACTGCTGGCTGTACCACTTGATTTTTAACACACTTCTGGAACAGTTTGACCCTGTAGCAAAAAGAATCTTGCCAAGCAGTTTCAGAGCACAGTTAGAAAGATAACAAAACCCATTAGCACTGGGGAGTATGGACAAATACAGTTTGGTTTTGCAGGAGAGGGTTTGGCAACATAGATCCCAGTTATGCTGTCATTTCATCTTGAGACCAGAACATTGTCTCTAATTTTTTTTAGGTAGCAATTTATGTTTTATCTAACATGACTTTTCTGTAACTGTCAAATCACTGGGCCTCTCTTGCATGACTTGTGTTTGGAAATTCCTCACACATGCTGTCTGTAGCAGTGCATCACATATCACAGCCTCCACTGGGAGTTGTTCATGCACTGGAACAATGAGACACTTTGGTGTTCAAAATCACCTGCATTTGGTAGCTGTTAGTGACTCTGAATCTTCAACATGTTCTTTTCTTTTAGGACCAGTCTCTGAGCCTCAAAGGGTGTGTGTTTATGGACCCATAGGTTTCAGTACAAGTGTCACATAAAATTTGATATCCCTACAAGCTTCTGCTAGAGTGTAACATGCAAATCATTAGCCTTCTTCTGGCCCTGCATAAGATCAAGACTCAAAAGACGTGCACTGTAAGCCCTAAGCATCATGCAATATACAAGACTAGGCAGAAAATGTCACAGGATCAGTATTTCCTTTGTAGATTTATTTCTGGAGTGTCTGGCACTGCTCCCTACCCAACATTTAAAGACTGCTTTAATTCAGGGAGGATGGATGCGATCTGAACCTTCTGTTTATCCAGGGCTCCCTTAAATGAGACAAGTAGGCTGGAGTCTGCACCTTATGTTTTCCCAGCGTGTGCCAAGGAAGCCCTGATATATCTAGCTGATGTTAGTCTCCACATATTCTCTCATGGGCCAGCCTTGCAGACTTCATGAGATACACAATACTGTGATATCATGACATGCATATGAAATTCTCTATATTATGTTTTCATTAGCTTTTCTCCAAGAGTAATCCATGAATATTGAACTATATGCATTGTCATACAGATTCTTGCCAGATTTTACATCCCACACTGACAGTGAAGAACCAGGCCTGGTAGTCTTATGTTTTTTCTCTAAAAGTACAAGGGATTAACATGCATTGCAAAAGCAACAATATCCAGTAGGCCATATCCAAGTTCTCAAGTTCAAGGATCTGCTGACAGTTTCTGGCAGTTAAGGATCTGTCACATATTCTGTCACAAATTCTGACTTAGAATCAGCTCAGCTTAGAAGTATGCCTTATCTAAAAAAATGAGACTGCCTTCATCAAAAGAGCTCTCACCTGGAAAAGCTAAGGCTATCCATAATTTGGGAGTCTCAATATGTGTGACTCAAGTCTTAATGTCCATTATGAGATCAGCAGGCATATAGTAAGTGGAAGCAGTAGCAACAAGAATAGGTAGACTTTCTCTTTTCATTAGAACAGTGGTGATTTACTTTGTAAAAATTACTTTTTACGTTGTAAAAAACTTTTCCACCTCACCAATACATTAAATGCCTTAGATTTTGAAGAATTTCATGAAATTGCATCTTCCTCATATCCGGATACAGATAAATCTTTACAAGTGAGGAAACATTTTGCCTTAGTTCCTTACAGCAGCCCTGAACGCTGGGAGGGATCATATTTGTCACCTGCTCTCTGTGAAAGTCAGGAGTTGGAATGAATTTCCACTTGTAAAATGTTTTCTTGCACATTGTTTTTCTAGTCGAAGAAGTGAGAATGGCATAGATATTTATCCCTACATGTTTTTTAAATAATGAAGGAAAACCTCAGTCCTTTTCTTTCAGATTACAATATCCCTCATTTGGTGGGGTTTTTGACCACTGTGATATGAAGCACTTAAGGCCTCTTTTCAAAGCTTAGTAAAAGGAAAGCAGTGGGTTCATTTTTGGACTCAGAGAACTGCTTTATGCATCTGGTTGCAAAGACTTCTGGAATAAGCTACTGCTTCCTGAAAAGTCAAAAGACTTCCACTAATTCACATCTCTAAATCTACATGCTGTATGTAGGTAATTCCAAAGAGCAATCTTTCAAAAGAAAAAAAAAAAAAATTCCCTTTCCACTATACTCTGGAACCTCATACTCTTGCAAACATCTATGTTTCATCCATTTCTAGAAGCACTTCATAGGATTTTAGCCTCTCTGCTTGCATGGAAATGTAAAAACAAGCTTCAGCACTGCTTGCAGAAGGAGATGGTCAAACCATCTGCAAATCTATTTCCCTCATTCTTTTCATCACTGAAGCATGACGGAAAAAGTAGTGGTGTTTCAATGATGGAAAGTGAGTGCTTGACTAATCCATTTGGGACCTTGCTTCTCTTCCAAAAGACACAGACTCAAACCTGCTGCACCATCAGTGGTTCATTGGGTCATGATACCACATTTAAAAGCATTCTCAGGTAACATCCTTTTCCTCATCTCTAGGGTGAGGGTAGTCCTGTCTGAGACTGTGTATGTGGTCAAGCACTTGAAAAAAAGAAAATATATACCAGTACCTGGCTTTCTTAGACATCTGTTGCACTTTCTGTATCTACATTCCTAACTAAGGATCCTCAAAACATCTTACTTTATTTATATTCTCAAAGAAGTTTTTTTCATTTAATTACATATTGTTGGGTTTAGAAGTAAGGCATTTCACCTAACATATATCTAGTGGTTTCTCTTATTCTGGTCACTTCATGTGACAAGCTTTTCAACATCACTGTAACATGTATATGTTTGTGCCCATGTGAATTACAGGTTATGTCTCCAGACATTAATACTTCTTTTGTTGGCTAGACAAATCTCACTCAATTTCTAATATTACATATCTTTCTAGATGCTTCACTGCTATTTCTCTGCTATCACAACAGCTCCCAATTTATTATCCTTTCAGATTTAATTAACATGCCATTTGCCCTGCTTCCAAGTCATTACTGAGTAGTACAATTGAAACTGGACCAATTATTCTCTGGGGCAGTACCGTCCATATAATGAATGAGCTTGACAGAGGTGCAAAGTTCAGTATGAAGCCTGAAATAATGAATTTCAAATTAAACTTCCATTTATTTTATTTGTTGTAGTTGCTAATTATTGATGGACAGCAGCTGAGAACTGACCCATCTACTGTAATGGATGAAGTACAGAAATTTCTCGGAGTTTCTCCTCACTATAATTACTCAGAAGCCCTAACGTGAGTTCACATAATAATGATTTTGTTCTTACACTCCTAAAACACCAGTTAGTCTGTAAGTAAGCTCACTGCAAAATAAAGCCTCTCATACTTTTCCTTTGAGCTGTCTGCAAAGATTCAGCTCTGTGAATCATCCAGACTCACTCATTGTGGCGCTTGACTGTTAAAGAAGTAGGCAAATGGATAAAGTATTGCTGTGTGAGAATTGCATATTAATTTGGGTGAATGTAAAGGACTTTTATTTCCAGAACTGGAACATGGAATGCTGACATGCTTAAACAGAATGGAAACAGAATTAGTTTATTTTTTGCATTAGCTGCAAGACAGATCTGATGGTATCAGTCAGCAATGTAACAAAATCAGTCTGTACACAGACATACACGAATCCTTTGGATTCTGGTGTTTAAATTTCTTTGCTCTTCAAAAGCACTGATAACCTTAGGGTTACTCTTTTGTTTCATCTGTCTGATGGTGAGAGATGCATCCTCTTTACAGTGTCTCCCAGCCTTTACACTGCAAAATACTTGTTTCAGGTTTGACTCACATAAAGGTTTCTGGTGTCAGCTCCTGGAAGAAGGAAAAACAAAGTGTCTTGGGAAGAGCAAAGGTAGAAAATACCCTCCTATGGATTCCGAGGTAAACCATTATTCTCATTGGCATTATAGAGGGATTCACTTGCCATATATGGGACACCACCTAGGCAAAGTCATAAGAAGGGAGAGAAGACAAAATTGGATAGACATTAATTGACTTCCTGTCCCTACAAATGAAATATTTAGGATAGCTGTGGAGTGCATAGCCTTTTCATTTCTTTATTTCAAATGTGGAAAAAAACCCAAAGTCATTTAAAAAAACCAACTTTTAAAACTTGGCGTCCCTTAGAAAAATAAACTTGGCACCCCTGAAATTCTCTTGCAAACCTACCCGCTTTACCTAAGGTGACTTAAGCAGCAGAGGCTCCACAGTGCATGTTTTTTTCTCAGCCATGATGTGTATTTGTGTCTTTGAGGGTAGTTGGACCATGACAAGCCCTGGGGAATCCCATATAATCCAGTTTTAAGAGAGGTTAGGTCCTGTTTCTGTGAATTTAATAAATACTTTCCCCAGAATAATGCTTAAGTGAAGAAATTTTCATCAGATCAAGTGCTGCAGCCCGTACCCAAGGGCAGTTTAGTTTCCTGTTCTGGCTGTAACTTTTATGTTTATTCTGTCCTGTATTCATTCCCATTTCATTTAGCCTGACTAAAATGCAAATAAAATCTCAGAGTTTGAGTAGCAGTAAGTATTAATGTGTGTGTTAAGATGGAATATTTTTCTTTACATTACTTAAATTATAAGTACGTTTACATCAACAGAATTATAAAAAAAATCATTGGGTGAAGAATTTTGTCCAGAGATAAGGCAAGAATGTGTTCATTGTTGTATTTTTCAACTCAATACTTCTGAAAATGGGGTTACTCATTGATAAATGCCTACATACTAAGGTATTTCAGAAGCTTTGCTTGCAATCACACCTCAATAAGTTCAAAGTACCTACATCAGCTTCAATGCATTTCTTAATTTACAATAGAGTAGATTCTAAGAGTAGAATCAGATTCTTTGCTTTGACTTCATTGCTCATTTTGGACAATCTTTCTTTCACTTTAACTTACCCTTTAAAGTTCAGCTCCTAAGTGAATAGATTGAACTTGTATGCAGTAGATAGCATAAAACAATACAAATTGCTTAAGAGAATGTAAAGTTTTGACACAAGTAATGCAAACTCTGAAACCTAAAATTCACAGCAACTGCAGTACAGCATTTTGTTAAATAAAAATACCTTCTTTTGTATTCATCAGTGCAGGGCTTTTCTGTCAAGCTACTACAGAGATCACAATGTGGAACTGTCAAAACTCCTACACAAATTGGGACAACCTCTGCCATCATGGCTGAGACAAGAGCTACAGAAAGTAAGATAGCATTTATAAAACAGGCTTTTTGAAATCTCCCACCCTTTAGTCATCATACCAAACGTCTCCAGTAGCTACCAGAAGGTCTTGTAAGATATACCTCTTCACAAAAATTGTAAAAGATAAAAATTAATTCCATGTGCTGGCATGTGGATTGTGAAAAATACATGTGTTTCTTAGAGCTCTGGATGGCCAAATCTTTCTTATAAACATTTCTGGCCCTGAGGACTACTGTGCACATATGTGAAAGTTACTTGCAACTGGTATAAGCTTCAGAGATAAATCACTTGTCAAGTAACACGATAAATATTTACATTTTTATGTATCAGTTTAAAAGTATTTTGTCTCATGTAGGTTTAGTAGCTCATTGTTAGACCTCTTGACAGTTTTTCTTACTCTTTGATTCTTGTCTTGCATAAAATAAGAAAACCTAATGTAGCACAAAATTCCAAGTGTATTACTGCCTTTGGAATTAGCTTGCTAATACCCAAAGTACATACTAACAAGGATGAGAATTACAGTTGTGATTTACCTGTGCACAGAAGAAAATATACAGAGCAAAATCTAGAAGCTACAGGCAAAAGCAGTGTAGAAGAAATGCAGCCACACACAAACCTCACCTATTATTATACCCTGTAACAACAAACCCTTACAGTGTGGTATGGGCTGTCCATAGCTACTGTGTCTGATCTTGTACTGACTGAAATAGCAGAAAACAGAATACAGCCATTATCTGAAGAGAATTATCACAATTGGACATGTGATGCACAAAAGCTGCAGCGTAACCTCATGAGCAGTAGTATACTTCAACAATTGTGAATCAAACTGAGGTAATTCTATGAACAGGCTTTCACTCCTGGCTTTCATCATCCCTGGAGGTGTTTAGAAGACATGTAGAGGTGGTGCTGAAGGACGTGGCTTAGCTCTGGACTTGGTAGAGTTAGAAGCCCATGATCTTAAAGGTCTTTTCCAACCAAAATGATTCTATGATTCTATGAGCAACAGATCCAGATACTGCATTCTGGGCTTATATTGCTGTGAATGAGGAGTGACCTCACTGAAATGAATTAAAATCTTGTAAAGAACTGAAACAGGTCTTATACTTAGATTGCCTTAATTTGTACAAGGTTTTTTTTTCCCCTAATTTATTTGCCTCCAGTCTATGCTTTATGTATTGCATGATCAAAATTACACTATAATCATGGAAAACACAAATATCCAGCTTTACATTTATGTGATACATTTCAATGATACTTCTCACAATGCATCACCTTAGATATAAAATCTAATCAACAATACATACAACTTGAGAACAAAGATCAATGAACACTTCAGCTGAGTATGGCCTTAATGGCTTCTCCACTGAACTTTGGCTCTGCATGCTTCTCAAGTCAGGAAGAAGTAATGAAAACAAATTAGAACTACAGCACTAAATGCAGTGCTTTTCACAGTAGCTCTATAATGTTATTATAATTTTTTTAGGGTGGATCGTTAAAAACTTGCATCAAATGGTGGAAAAAATATATGTCTCAGTGCTGGTTTACAACATTTATGTAATGATATAATTTAACTTTCAAGGTAATGGAATGCAAACCAGTGTGTTACTCCTTAAATAGAAAACAGATGTTGAGGTCCTTACTATTAATTGATTTTGTCTATGTAATACCTGGTTTTGATAGTCTGGTAAAGAAAAAATCTAGACAAAGTTGCTGTATATAACAATACTCTTTACGTAGCACATTTTTGCTAAGGGAATATGCATGAGTAATGATGAGGACATACTAGAGTAGACATTTTATGAGAAGAACATCTTTATTTTTTATTAGACACAATGAGAGTTTTCATTTCACTATAAATATTCACTGTCATATGGTTTCATCCCAAAAGCAGATTTGTATTAAAATATTTCTTATTTGATAGAAAGAACACTCTGGATTCTGAATATCTGTAAAAGCAAATACTCTGCATGCTTTGGACAGCTCATGCATCCTGCAAGCACCTGTATGGATTTGTTGCAACTAAGTTGAATAGCTGGAGAAAATGCCTGTCATTTTCATCCTGGCATGAAGGATTTTACCACTGATATAACCTGATGTAACATCACTCAAACATTTTTTTTTAAATCTGCAGGGGTTGCACAAAGCTCCTGTTTTGTGCACTAGTGCTTCACATACTCCAGGTTCTTCAGAGCTGAAATAATAAAATTTAAAAAAATAAGGAAAACCTTGGGCACTAGAAAATGCCTTGAAGTTTTCATGGTAAGAGGAGCCTCTTTACACCAATTGTGTGGCTCCTATGTGCAGGAGGAATGGGCTTCAGCCACATTCATATTTCATTCTTTGTTTCCAAGATCTCCTTTTCTGTCTTCTTTCTCTGGGAAATGAAGGCCCCTGCAGAATGAGAATGAGTGGGCAGTCAAAGACAGAATGGTGACTGGGATACAAACATAGGTCTCATTTTCTCTCCAGAGATTGTACAAGAGACAAGCTGACATGTCTCAGATATGTGGACTTAGATTGCGAAGTCCTGTATGAGGTATAGTGAGGAGCGTCCTGCAAGTGTGAGTGATGTGGTGGAACAGCCCAGCTGCCATCACTGGGTGGCACTGGGAGCCAGGATAAGCACCCCCTATGTGCATGGCCCTGTCTTGACTAGGCTTGTTTTGGCAGCTAAACACAACGCTACTCCTCCAGTCAGGAGCAACATGGTGACTCTCAAGTCTTGATGAGGAACAGCAAGGGGAGGGAGTTCTCTTGGATCCTCCCTTCCTAAGGGAGGGAACTGGGAACAAAATCAGTTAATTCCTAGGGAGATCATAAATGGATTCTTGTACCTGAGTCAATGATGTAAACAAAGTAGCTTGACCTGAAACTGCATCTGAAAGAGCATAATCTTGAATCTACATAACTTCAAGCTCCTGTTGAGATAGACCTGTGAAACACCATCATCTTTAGAAAATGTGCTGCAGAATTAGCTTTCCGTACACTAAAGGGGCTGGTCTCAGACACAAGAACAGCAGAGAAGTAAAGGCAAACTAATGGTCAGCTTCACAGTTAGGAATTTCTGATGTTTGCTTTTTACGTGTTTGTAAAAACCTGGTATGAAGCCACTTTTATTTTTTTCTCCAGAACTATTTAAATATGTTATTACATCTAACAGAAAGCTTTAAAGACCATGACTTAATGTGCAGTCAACTTGATGAAGAATGAAGAGTCTGAGCAAAGCATGCAGACAACAGCTAAATGTGTTATTCCCCAAATGATAAGGATGCACGTGAATAGCTGAGTAAGCAAGTCATACAACATGAATTATATGACAAAGTTTAACCTCTTCTCTTCACAGCTTATCTGCAATCAGTGTTTAATATCCAGAAATAGACTATCAATACTAAACTTCTGACTCCTTACAACAAATTTATATTTTCTAGTCAAAGACAGATGTTTTATTGTGGTTGGTAACACAGCTGTAGTTTCTGTCCCGCTGGTAGATAACTGCACAAGCAATTTCTTTAATAATTGCTTGATTGTGTGAGCTTCACCCATATTTTCATACATATGATTCTGAAATTTGCTTTCTGCAGACATCTGTGCCATTAAAAATCAATGTTTGATTATGAGCAGAAAGTGACTGCTTATAGTCACTCATAAGGGGGCATGTAAACACAGAGCCTGATAGGAAATCACTTAAATTATTTGAGCAAACATTCCTGAAATTACTGTGATATTTTCCCAGTTCTACTTGTGATGAAAGAATTAGTTTCAATGATTTGCTGACTACCTTGTAAATAATATCCCCTATTGCTTAAAAATGTGAAACTTCCTCAGGAAGAAATTAAATAGATATTTCAATGTTTATAGATGTAATACTCGTCATTCACATTGAATGAAAATTGTTGGAAACATTTTTCTTGAAGTTTTTTTTGTTTTTTTTAATAGATTCTGATAGTGGCATGGTATCAGAAGTGCAACAATAAACTCTGATAAGAAAATGTAATGTCGTGTGGAAGTGATTTTTGTGTTGTTAGAAATTGTCCAGGTTTGTTAGCAGTAATTGCAGCTTGACATTGAGCAACACAGTCTAGGAGTATAGGAACAGCATGAAATGGTTTCCGAAATGAAAAACATTGCTCACTTTCTTTGTGATTGAATATTACTGCTCTATGCAGCTGCCCATTTTACTTCTTTTGCTTACTGCTTACTTTTTCTTTCTTGTGCCAGAAATTGCTAATGTGTTCTAGAAACAATTTCAAAACTTACTATTTTTAAGATAAGCAGTGTTTTTTCAAATTATTTGCTTTGGGGATTCTATAGTTGTGCCAAAGCATCAGCCTACAGACATGAGAAAGGCTTTCTTAGGAGAAACCCCTAAAGATGGTATGAATGTCCAAACAAAAATTCACACTTAAAAATTCACAACAGAATAGAAATAACTTTTTATACAAACACAGTACATACATTTTAGCTTTAGAATCCTGGAAGGAAAACATTGTGAGCTAAAGGCAGGAGCTGGTTCTTTTATGCACGTGACAGACTGGAAATAAAATTCTTGAACACAGATGGTGCAGCTGAGGCTTAGGTTACAGCACAGGTACGGCATGGTAGAACTCCTAATTTGTCTTTGCACTTTTGTACAATCCTAGCAGTAGTTTAATTATTCTACAACACTGATTAATAGTCATATATATTTGAATAAGTAGTATCACATTATCATTGTCTGAAAAGGATGAAAAGCACATAACATGAAAGATAGTCCTTAAATAATTTCCTGTCTTTTCCACTGGAAAAAAAAAATATGTGGGTACTAAACTATGAGCCACAAGACAAGCTTCCCTGGTACTACACTGGACCTTCTTCAAAATATGACCAAAAATCCAAATACAAAGTTATCCCAGTGATTCTCAGTCCCCTGGCTGTGCCAATTCACTGGCATCTGCTTGCAAAAGCCAAAATTGCTTGCCTTATCTTCCCAGTAAGCCCATGCAGAGAACAAACTCGCCTTTGAGATTCACCTGTTGCCAGAGATCAGTCTGTGCCTGGCCTTTAAAAAACTGCACTAAGAGTGACTGTAATAATGCTTCAATTTAGATGCTGTGGTGTAAAAGGTATGGTATTTAGGCCAGGCTTAGACTGGACAGCAGAAAGTATTTATTTACTAAGAGTGTGGTCAAACCCTGGAACAGGATTCCTGGAGAGGTGGTCAGTGCCCCAAGCTTGGTAGCGTTCAAGAGCCATTTGGACAAGCAGCCTACACTTACAGCCAGCCTTTCAGTGGTCCGGGAGTAGAACTAGGCGATTGTTTTAGGCCCCTTCCAGTGGAAACATTCTATTCTATTCTGTTCTGTTCTGTGAGGAGGGTGTGGATTTTGGCCAGAATTACCTGAACACATGCATTGGTACGGACAGGAAAAGGACAGTTGCCCACGTTTATCTAAAGGGATAACTTCGTTTTTCTTGCACTCTTTCACAACCTCGTCTTTTTTCTTAGACCACGGTTATCAAATAACACAACAGTGTAGTTGCATTTATGCATGTGTACAGAAAGCAGCACCGGTGTCTAGACCAGCTGAAGGGAACTGGAAAGTTGCCGCACTTCCTTTTCCGTAGGTTCCCCAATCCCTTTAATCCCCAGGAGGTCCGGAAATGACCAACAACCGAAATACAAGTTTTGAATCTTGCCCGCGGCCAGCCCTGCTCCGCTTCCCCATCCCCACACCCGCTCGCTGCAGCACAACGCTCCGCTTCCGGCTGCGAGGGGCTCCGGGCCCCACCCCCCGGCAGCGCTCAGTCAGCGGCAGTGCGGGAGGCGGCGCGGAGGCTGCGCTGCTGGTGGCCGCTGTTGGAGAGCTGGCAACTCCTTGGCAAGCGGGGCCAGACGTGAGGCACTGCGGCGGGCTCTTCTCAGGGCCCAAGCGGAGCCGTTGAGAAGAAGAGAGGAGCGAGCCTCAGGTGGGACCCATGGTGAGATGAACTGAGATGAGGGTCAGGTGGGAGCTGTTGGTTGGTGGCGGGGCCAGGGCCGGGATGAGGGAGACAAAATGGCGTCCGCCACGTGGCGGGGGTGGGGGGGTTAATCCATGACTCCATGGGAGCTGCCTCCCGTGGCTGTCTCCCTTCCTAGGCATGGAAGAGTAGTTCCTTGCTAATTGGCATAACTATTACCCTTTTGTAGGTATTAGTCGTTGACTGTAGCAAGTAACAGGAAAATCGACCGAAGTGTGCGGCGCCGTCGTATTGCCATTCTCCCATCCTTTTGTGTCTTTGCTTGCTTGGTTTTCTTTTTTTTTTTTTTTTTTCTCAATACGAGGTTAGAGCCTGGTTTTAAACAAGTTCTCCCTTTCCCTTCTCCCCTTTTTATTTCATTAGGAGCGCAGAAGCTGAAAGGACCCATCTGTTCCGTTGAAGATCCCTCAAAAAAATTGTGACGGGGTACGTTTTACGTAGATAGGCTCTTAGCAATGAGGTTTTAGGCGGGAATAATGCCAATTTAACAGTTTATGTGTAGTAACTAAACTACTGAGACTGGTCTGTAGAAATCAAAGTACAACCTTGGTGTTTTTAAGGCATGTTTCGTTTGTGTTGTTTTTACAGTAGAGCGTAATCAAATATATGTTGGTGTGACTAGGAAGAATTGGACTTGGGTAGTGTTGTGTTAGTTAATTTGCATATTTCTCAGAGATGTCTGTACAGGAAGAAGGTATTTTTAAATAAGTATCTTTCACTGAAGTAAGTAATAATCGTAATCTGCAATTACAAGAGCAGATGGAGATGTTAATTTATAGTACTCTCTTTGTCTCAGAGCAGTTTGCAACCCCTAGGAGGGCATCATAGTGTTCAGTGATGTTTGCTGTCTTATAGTTGTTATCGGTAGCAATATTAAACTATCTTAAATTTGTTTTTTCAGGGAAAAAACGCTCTTGAGTTGTGATGGCAGAAGAAGACGAGGCTGAATTCCACATGTGAATTCTAGGAGTATCTGTGACTAGACTGTTTAATTTTTTCTTAATGTAGGGTGGATCTTTCTAATCTTCTGGAATTGATGCCTTTTGCAAGCAATGTTTCTGGTTCTCAGGAAGGGCTAGCAGAAGCTTATTTCAGGCTAGGTCTTAATCTCACTTTAAACTCAAAAGAATTTTTCAAATAAAGTTCAGACTTGGAGCCTAAGTGAGATGCTCTGCAGTCCATCTCATTGTTTATAAAGCGGCTAAAATGTGGATTACAGTGCCTAAAACAATCTCCACTGCTTCTATGCAAATGCAGTTAGGGTGGCTAGCTTGCTTTATGCTGGTTTTATGGATCTTTGGATGCTTTCATCTTTGGGCTTTCATCAAGTCTGTAGCGAGGTGGGAGTTGGACTCTTTTCCCAGACGACTTTCAACAAAACAAGAGGACACAGTCTTAAGTTGTGTCAGGGGAGATTTAGGTTGGATATTAGAAAGAATTTCTTCACGGAGAGGGTGATCAGGCAATGGAATGGTCTGCCCGGTGAGGTGGTAGATTCTCCGTCCCTGGAGACATTTAAAAAAAGACTGGATGTGGCACTCAGTGCCATGGTCTAGCAACTGCTCCGGTGGGTCAAGGGTTGGACTTGATGATCTCTGACGTCTCTTCCAACCCGGCTAATTCTATGATTCTATGAAGTCTGAAGCAATTATAATAATGCTCTTAGTTAAGTGTCTGTGCTTTCTTCTGGTATACGGCTTACATACTGTGGTATTGTTAACTGTGATGGTGTGCCTCTGCAGTTGTGGAGCAGAGGCTGTTCGGTGTGTTGGAAAGGTTGCTGCAAGGAGTATATATGTGCTGTATCAGCTGAAGGTAAGTTTGTGAAGTCTAGAAAATTGGTTCAAAGTGTGCAGACACAATTTTAGTATATATGCCAATGTGAAGTATTCAAATGTATGAATAAAGAAATAAAGAGACATTGCCTTTTTACTGCAAATGTTGCTGCTTCTTTACAAGTCTAAACTAAGCAAAACGAGACCTGTGCATGTTCTTTGGAACAAATCTGCCTGTTGTGGGGAGACAACTTTGGGTAGCAGGGCCTTGTTTTATTTACGGTTTCAGAGCAAAGTAGTGACTGTGACTGATGCATTTTCTGGGAGCCATTTCAGAAAGCACATTATTCTAGTCAGGCTACTGCTGTAGGGCAGAAAGTGACTGAGGCTGCTTTGTCAGTTTGGTTGCTAAGGAACCTTTTATTTAATCCATATTCAAGAAAAGAATATATGGAGCTCCTGTAAACTGAATCATGGCAGAATTGGACAAGATACATGTTTTATTTACAAGTAAATTTTACTGTCTTTGCTAATACCAGCTGTGCTGACATACTCTGTTAACGATTTATTTTTTTTTTGCACACCATCGCAAACTGAAAAGCTGGGGGGAGAGGGACTTCAAAAGGAATGTAAAACAATCTGAAACTGGAAATGAGGTTAGCAGGCAGTGCAGTTACTGCTAAGTACTTGGCAACTGAGGGGAGGATTCCTATTTGAAGTGTACCGGAATGCAATTGCAGACTTCAGTTACAACATAGATTAGGTCTAAGGAAATGGCTTCTGGTCAGGTTAGTCACGCTAAGGAACTGAAGGAACTGTCATAGGAAATGCCTCATTTTTTTAAAGCATGTAGTTTAAATGCTGTTGCCAACGTACAGATAAATCTGTATTATATGTGGTGCTACACCTGTTTAATTGGTGGTGTGTGATTACTCTCTTCTTAAACAGCTCCACATACACCCTTATCATATGACATCATTGTTGCTTAGGTTTGTGGCTGCCAAGCCAGCAGTCGTGTACTGTAAATTTCCTTTCCTCCAAGATGAGTGGACTTCTGTCGGAACCTCAGTGCATTAGGAAAAAACACATCTTGCCCACAAGTCCGGGCTTTCTGGTGTTGGATTTCAGAGAGGTGGTTCAGGGTTGAGGTAAATGCTAGTTGCAGTAATGTTTCTGGTTTTTACATTCTCTGAAAAAATGAACTAACATTTGGGAAGCTCAGGGAAGCTCACCTACCTATAAATCTCTCTAGTGTTGAGGAACATGGATAGATTACATGTCTGTTTAGGATGGTCATATAATCTGATAATAGAAATGCTGAATGTTTTCTTAGTTTATGCCACCCTTGACACTGTGACCCACCTGCTTAATACACACACACACACAAAAAGCATCAGCTGTATTTCTCTACAGCTTTGCATGTATTTGTAGGGGAGAGCAGCAAGGGTAAAAAAAATTCTTCAGCAGTTTAAAGAATCTAGGATAAACATTTAAGACAAACTAACTGGTCTAAATTAAAGCATACAAATAACTGGAGATTCAGTAGCACAGAACAAATTTCAATGTCAGAAAATGACCCAAAGTTTATGCTTTGAAAAAATATTTTCAAGCAATACCCTGTTTCACTTAAGAAAGCTCACATTAAGTTTATCCAGTGGATGTTCCTGCAGCAGCTGCTTGTGCATTATCCACAGGATTAATGTACAAAAGTTAGTAGCATGACAGTTTTATTGTGTACATCATTGGGCTCACTGAACAAAAATTAAATGGCATAACAAAGACAATTTCATTTTATGTTAGAAATTTAAAAGGTATGCTCTGTGCATGAAAACAGAGCAATGTTTTAAAACCTAAGAAAGCATCCCTTTGAGAGCAAAACTAGTGAACTGCATTGCACTATATAGTCTACTTTACCACAAGTCTCAGAATAATGGGTCCTTTATAGCAAAGCTTTGATGGTACAAGTAACAACATTGATGGTTTTACTTCCTCTTATTAAAGTGGCTTACGTATATGTAAAAACATTATTTTAAACTTTACTACAAGAGTGTTTCATGTAAGTCTAGTACTAAGAGGTCACAGTACTATGATTCTTGACATGTTTTTAAATAAAATATTTCACACTATTTCAAATAATGTGGAATTACAGAAAATTAAAAATATCTTAAAGCACCTTGTGTAGTAGTTTAGCACCAGTTCCAATAATTGAACTCGTCATGACTCTTGGAAGCTAAGTTTAAGGTTAAGGGCCAAGTCTTCATCGCATGGGCTTCTGCAATATCGTCGCTTCTGATTCAGACTGAGTTTTCTTGGATATTTTTTAGGATGCCAGAGGACAAAAGGAGCATACATAAATAAATTATTGCCCACTCAAAACATGAATACAGGCATCCCCCTTAGTTCACAGAGGGCCACAAAACACTATTGTAGCCAGAGTGAGGATAGGAAACGGGAAAAGTCACTGGAAGGTTCAGTTTGCATGATCACTATATGGTAACACCCATCTGCCACATTGAAGTGTTCTGTGGCCCATGGAGTTTTCATTAAATCTTTTTAAGAAGCATGTTTGTTACAGAATACATAGAGCATGCATAGCGATGTCTGAATGGCCTTTAACAGGGATCACAGCATGAAACTTGCCTGTCTTCCTCAACTGTAGTTAGTCCCAGATATTTTCAAGAATAACCATCAGTTTTGCACTAAGATGGTGATTACTTCCTGGGTTCCATATGGTAATTTCAATGGGCTGGCCTTTCTAAAAGGGTAGGAATATGTTTTATATTTGTCTTGTATATCAAGAGTAACCTTTTATCAGTGCATTTTAATAATAAGCTGTTAAGGTTTTCATAGTGTGGGGAACGGTATCTGTAAAATTGAATCAAGATGTGTCAATACTTCAGAAGTCACTGGAAGCAGTATCTATATATTATTCACTCACCTTTCCTGTAAAATCGATCTGAACCAGTGCTGCAATTAGGCAGGAGAGAGTTGTGTAAATATTACCTTGTAGAAGGTAGTAGTTTTAAGACTATAGACCTTTTCAGGTGGGTTTTGGCTGAAGCAACTCCAGGTTTTGCACTGCATGTACTTAAAACTCATGTAGGATCAGCAGAGATTTTTCTTGTTACTTGAGGAAAATTCCTTCAAAACCAACCATAATATAACTGGGATGTTTCTCTGTTATTTTGATACAGTACTAACAACTAGTGGTAAATAGGAAAACTAAATTATCTCTGAAATGCTGCCTGTGCTAAAAATGAACAATTTAAGAAAAAAAAATTATATTTGTCTAGAGGAAAGAAATACAAATTAATGTGGTTTTAATCTAGCTCTTGCAGCTGTGCAGGTTGTTTGCAGGGAAACTAACATCCAGTGTGCTATCCATTTTACTTAGGAATATACTTTATGCACACCAAGCTGTGAGAACATTTATCAGAATAGCCAGGAATCTGGTGAACTGACAACTACTTCTAACATGTAGTAGATATCCAAAATCACCAAGTATCAACCTGCTAATGGTCTCATTAGCTAGTGAACGATGAGTCAAGTTGTGAGGGCTGAGTGTAAGATCATAGGAATAAAAAGAAAACAGTCAACAATTGATTACTACATTGAAGATTGAGATCTGTAATTAATTCTAGAGAAGCTTGGAGCATAAATAGCTTGCAGCTACTTAGTCTTCCTGTGGGCAGTGAATCTCTATGTGAACTCTCCAGCTGTCCCACTCCAGTGTTACACTTAAGTTGGCTATCACTTTTACCTTTATCTTAGATACATGGTAATTTGTTCGTGCAATATAAACTTCCTTAACACAGAGGGATTTTGTTTGGATAGTAATGCCTAACTGGAAAGATTGTGTGTACACAGCTTGGATTTAACAAAAAGAAAAACATATAATCAGGAAAGTGTGTCTATTCCCACTTGCTGTGGGCCTCAGCTTGTGTACTGTCTGTGTTGTTAAAGTTGTTCTTTGTTAACAAAGTTTGGTTTTCATTAAGGACATTCATAGTTTGGTCACACTTTTTATCCAGGGTACAAAAGATGATACTTTTGTGTAGACACCTGGAGCATCTTTTACTCCACAGCCGTAGCCCCAGGAGGTCACGCCATAGACAACCCAGCTTTCCCCTGGACGTTCACACACCAGTGGTCCACCACTGTCTCCTTGGCAGCTATCAACACGTGTCTGTTCCTGGACATTTCCAGCACAAAGCATTCTTCCTGTAAATCTTGTTTTGTAACGCTCTTCACATACCCTTTTTGGAAGTAAGGGGATGGCAGCCTGTTGTAATGTTCTTGAATAAGACCTTCCTGAAAAGAGAAGCCAAATTATCATATCATTGTAATGCTTGGTCTTAGGAACATAAATATGATTTAACCCAGTTTTTGCTAGGAGTCCTTCATACTCTTTGCCATTAAATTAAATTACTGAAAATGAGAAAATACTGAAAAATCTACTGTGCATTAAATATAATATACAAATACTGTATTGCTATTTTAAATATGGAATATAGATGCTTTTTTAAAAAAACTGATACTTTAAAAGTTAAAAGTACTTTATTCTTTGTATTCGCTGGATAAAGATGCAGCTAAAGGAAGGTTAATAAGAAACATGGAAAAAAATTACTTTTACTGAAAACTTTCTTGGTAACAAAGAGCATGGAGGATTCGTGTTTGTTTCACCAACCTTTCAGAAACTTGATGAGCATATTCTACCAGATAACCCTTTTCTTTGTGGCATTCTCATAAGCTGGAAATACCCTGGGCAAAAGTTTTTCCAATTTGTCTAATGTTGAGACTGGGAACAGAATATGTGGGTAAGTTTTGACACTCTAGCTGTATAAATGTAAAATTCCCTTTGGAAAATACATGGAGGGTTTTTTTTAGAAGAGCAAAATATTTAAAATCAGTGACCTGCCCCATCTTTAGTCCTGCTCTGGCAGGGGGGTTAGACTTGATGATCTTCAGAGGTCCCTTCCAACATCTGATGTTCTGTAATCTCTTCAAGGTTGTGATTTGCTTTGTTCCAAACATTCTTTCTATGTCTTCTACAAGAATATATGCCTCAGTACTTCAATGGGGAAACTAATTTTAGGAGGCTTTAGTAGTGGATACTTGTAGAAATACATCATCTTTAAGTCACCAGTTCAGAACTAGTCTAGCTCAGCCTGACAAATGTAGCATCCTCTGTCAGCTTCCTAGTAGAGCATCCAGCCACTGTCACATGCTTATGCTCCGTAAATGCATGCACGCTTGCTTTTCACCCCAGCTGAGGAGCCCATGTGTGTACTCAACCCTGATGAGGCCACACCTCGAGTCCTGTGTCCAGTTCTGGGCCCCTCAGTTCAGGAAGGAGATTGAGGTCCTGGAGCAGGTCCAAAGGAGGGCAACCAGGCTGGTGAAGGGATCCAGCACAAGTCCTGTGAGGAGAGGCTGAGGGAGCTGGGGGTGTTCAGCCTGGAGAAGAGGAGGCTCAGGGGAGACCTCATCGCTCTCTACAACTCCCTGAAAGGAGGCTGGAGCCAGGGGGGGGTTGGGCTCTTTTCCCAGGCCAATACCAGCAAGACAAGAGGGCATGGACTTAAGTTGTGCCAGGGGAGGTTCAGGTTGGACATTAGAAAGAATTTCTTTACTGAGAGGGTGATCAGGCACTGGAATGGGCTGCCCAGGGAAGTAGTGGATTCTCCATCCCTGGAGATATTTAAAAAGAGCCTGGATGTGGCACTCAGTGCCATGGGCTGGTAACTGCAGCGGTAGTGGATCACGGGTTGGACTTGATGATCTCTGAGGTCCCTTCCAACCCAGCCAATTCTATGATTCTATGATTCTATGATATTCTGGTAGAGATGGGCAGTATCATTTGAATCTTTTTACAGTCCTGGTAACTCCTATGGACCAGAGTACTGATGGAACTTCTGACCAAAAGGAATCTTCATTTTGTGGGCATTACCAGAAAATGTCTTGGTTTTCCTAATCTGTCCTGAATCCTGCAGTGCTCACCTAAGAAAATGTAAAGATTTAAATAATTTGGTTTTTTGCTATGGCTTGCACCTCTTTTTCAGTTGGAAACATGGGAAATTAAAGCCAGTCTTGGTGTTCTTTTAAGTAAAATATTAATACTTATGATTTATATAGTGTGTGAAATTTCTGCTGAAGTACCACAATGATGTAATTTCTTATGGTAATTAAAGCCAAATATTGCAGTGGTAATGTCTCCTAAAGTGTCCTGACTTAAAAGTATTGGTTTTCAGTGAATTGTGTAAAAATCTAGACAGAGCTAGGCAATGAATTAGCAATTGTCTTTAGCAAAATAACACATCCTACAAGTCTATATCCTTTGTTGTAGCACAGTGACTCAGACATCTGTGTACACATATCAGTGAATGTAAAGAGGAAGAACTGATATTTGGCCTTGCCACCTTGTCTCCCTTGCCACTTGGAATGAGTTAGTAGAACAAAGACTCAAGTGTGGTTGCTATATTGTGCTATATTCAGCACTGTATAAACATTAAAGTAGAATACAGTTATTAATTCGTAAAACATTTAAAGGAAAAAACCTTTGAAGAGGAAGAGTCTTGACCTAACAAGTGACCATATAGTTAGTTCCAGAAGCCTGGCTTGCAGGTTGCTCTGTGGCTCTTGTAAATTTTGGCAAGATGTTACCTTACTTGAATCTGAATGCTGATTGAAAGTCTCAGTGGTAACAACAGAGACTAAAAATGTTACTTGAAATTCTATTACGTGCATGTTTTCCATTCATGTTTCTATTGAAGTAGTTTAATTTAAAGGACCTTTCTAAAATACTCGTTGTACTTACCTTAAAAACCTTAAACATATTAGAGCTGTTAGTTATGTTCTGAGGCAGGGAGTGATAAGTGCTGCATACATGCTTGTCAGTCTTAATGAGGGCATTTCACTGACTGGTTCTGTGATTTAGAGTGACATAGTTAATTGCCACCTATAAAGAATAAATTCAGTAAACAAAGTGTTGTCGATCCTGTTTAAGGATCAGGAGAGAAAACATTTCAGTGCATAAAAAGAGTGAAGTTGTTGCATTTTAAGTATTTTCTTTTTCTAAATATTGGAGGGTTTTGCTAGTTATTTTTTTAAGTAGCCTTAGGTAATGAGATCAGTGACTGGAAATCATTATAGCTTTTTTACCAGTGTCACCCCATCCAGTGATATAACAGTTGGGAGCAGTTTTCTGTGGTCTCTCTCTTCTTAATGGCAAGCAAGCAGGTAAGACATGAGTACTGAATCTGGCACACTGTTCCTCTGGCCCTTGTAGCCTCACTAATGCAATGTCATAGTCGCTACTGTTGGGTCTGTACTCTTTATGCATCACAATCTGTTGGACTCCAATTTCTTCCTCGTATTCTTCTGGTACCAGTGTGTGATAGTCTCCAACCCGCACAGCATAGTTCCGAGAGTTGTTGCCATACCTAAGATTGAGGTGAAAACAGAGCTGGCTCATGCAAAGTCAGATCTTAAGCATGCACACAGATTATCAGGGTCTTTCTTGTTCATATGAATGACAATGACAGTGGTTTTTTTGAAAGAGCAAGAGTAATTTCTCAGATGTTTAGATTGGCATTCACGTGTATCCTAAGGAATATCACAAAACTTTCCTGGTTTCAGGTGGTCTGTGTTGCTTTTTGCCTATTTTCACAGGCAAGTTTTCTTAAGCAGTCATCTGCTATGACTGGCAGGCAGAGTGCATTATACATGTATTTAGTAAGTGTAACACAAATTGCCAGTAATGAAAACCCGATTACCAATATTATTTCCGTTGCTTCAAATAATTACTAATGTGTATTATCAGTGGTCCAATGGAAATCTTGTGCTCAAATAGAGAAAGGTAATTTTACATTATATCAATGTCCTTGAATTTTTTAATGTAACAGGTGCCTCAGTCTTTTAGTTCATGGGCTTAGACCACATCAGTTACAGGATTGACCGTATGTTCTATCAATTCCCTTTGATACATTTTGAAGAGGAAAGAGTGGTGTGCGGTTTTTTTATATCTTTTTTAAACCTCATGGAAGTCAGATAGTATGGTAAAAAGTATTAGGTGTTTGTAATTTAGATGAGAAATTAAAACATTTCCTTCATAAACTGATTTAATAATCAAAGGAAATTGATTTTTAATTGTTTATTTTGATTCATAAGCCTAAGCACGAAGGAAATTTATTTATGACTAGTGATAATGAGTGCTCTTCTGTCAGCTGTATATCAGATAGCATACTACAAAACTTGCCGCTTCCATTTACTGTTACATTATAGATTTTGACAAAAGGAGTAGCTTTCCCTTTACTAGGTTCCTGATGTTTTTCTCTCTAATGGATGATGGTCATTTATAGCAGAATAATGAAGAAAGGAGATGCAAGAAAGCTTATCTTAATTAGAAATACTGATTGTAAACACTTAATAGAATGAAAAGTGGTGCTTCTGATGCAAATATATGAACCTTAATAGCTACAAGGCTTCTAGTGAAGTCTTGCACTTACTGATCAGTCTGCACATATTTACCATCTTTCTGCACACAGAGGCATAAAAAGGCTTTCTTAAACTTTTTTGTCTGTAGACAACTTTATTTCTTCCCCTGTAGCTGTTTGGTATTTGCCAAATGTGGAAATACTGTAATAGAGCCTCAGTGCATAAAAAAGGCAAAGTAGTTCAGCTCAGAGGCTTTCAGCCTTCTTCTCCTAACAGTCATCTATGAAATCGTAGAGAACCACCACACACATTACATTTGACGAGAGGAGACAGAAATGTCAGGAAGTACTTAATGGATAGAAAATGGTGTTGCTTTCATCCCCTCTGTCAGATGGCTGGACTGGGCATGCCTTTAAGCTCTAGTGCCGCCTAGCTATATTGACCTTAGCACTCCTGGCAGGTTTATTTCACAGCCAACTGTAGGATTGATTAGTAATCCACCAATCCGCTGAAGGCCTTATGTCACGATTCATGCTGATCTTCAGAAAATTGAATTTTAAATCTGGTGTCTACTTTGGCTTCTGGTTTCTTACTAGGTATTTGGTTCCACTGTACTTCAGAGTCTCTACTTCTCAAAAATAAAATACCAGGACTATGCTGAAGTATATATTGGCATTCAGGACTGCCTAAAGCACTTAAGAGTTACAACAGTACAATGTTCAAGTAACACTGTATTTGCTAAGAGGACATAATATGCATTATAATGTCCTTTTTTATTGTGTTTCATATTTCTAGTTATCCAAAGTTAGTATTTTTGTGTTTATAGCCCTGCAAGCTATAAACCTGTACCTATCAGAACCATGCAGAATAAAACTTCCTAATAGGATGGGTGGGTTATGAGAGGAAAACCAGCTTGAAACAATTTTTTATCTTAAATTATGTGCCTGTGAAATTACAGAAACCAGTAATGCTGCTACACTACTGAAAAACAATTCCTTTAATTATGCCTAAAATTGTATTTAGCTTTTATCCATAGTACAGATGAAACCACTTTTGTTACTTACACATTATTCTAATTTCCAGGATATGAGAAATGGTATAGTGATCTTCCTCTTCTCTGTGGAAATTTTGTAAAGAAGGCACTTGATCTATAGATAGTTCTTGGAAACCTAGACTCTTAAAATCACACTGAGATAATTAGGAAGTTCAGCCCAGTCTGTCCAGTGCCTACTCGGAGCTACAGGTCCTTTCTCTCTTTTAGTGTAAACAGCAGTGAATCCTCAGTTGCATGCTTAGATCTGGGTTGCACAGTTTTAAATGCAACATCTATGTATCTACACTGAAAATATAACTGGTTTCCTGTAACCTCTTTTTCATTTTCCTTGAAGCTGATCTTTGAGGAAAAAATAACAAAGACTAGCCTTGTTTTCAAGCCTTCAATCAAAGACATTCTGAAGAGCTTAAGTTGCATTCTTAGTTATCACTATGGATATTATAAATGAATAAGCCATTTTATTTAAGTGTTCATAGAACACTTAAACTCCAGTTCATAGAAACTGGAGTGTATTCATAGCTCTACAGAAACAACTGGGACATCAGAAGAAGTAGGCAGAAAAGTTACTGAGTTTGACTATTTCATGTCCTTCATAGTTTTCATGAAACCTGAAAAAGAAATTATATGCATCTGGTGGTCATCAAAGGTTACAGCTTCCATTTGAGCAGAAGCATATCTGACTCTTCTTTACTAGTATGAGAAAGGAAAGGTTCAGAGTCCACAGTTAAAATGTTCACAGCCCACTTGAGCAAATACTAGCAAATATTTTTAAAACTGTAATGCAGTTCCTCTGGGCTTTCATTCCAGCCCATACTGCAGCCACTTGTAAGGATTCCAATGAAATAATTGCTGTCAAAATCTTAAAATATTAAACCAACTTCCTTATTGTTCAAGTTGGTGTTTTTATACTACACTGACTTCATCAACAATGAATTCTTGATGCCAAAAGTACTGGAGAGGGAATATCCTAAAAACTCAACAGAATTTTCAGTAACAGAATCTTTTTCTGTAAAAAATGGGAGAAGACATTTAGAAAAGTCTAGATGATAGTTTAATATTGAGAAGTGTAGAAGCTAGACCAAGTAGATGAAATGTGTTTTACAAGTCAGCTTAAGTTGCAAACCAATTGCTAAACATATGGAAAGGAGATGAGTTTGGCATAATTTTATAAGATGCCAGTGTCAGACAATAACCAGTATAACCACCTAGACAAGTATTTCTTTGCTAAAGGAGATGGGATTTTTGCTTACATGTCTGCAAAAGATTCTTTATGTCGTGTAAGAAAACAAAGTAAAGCATTTACTCCAGCCTATTTGTGAAGAATAAGCAAAACCACTTGGTCTCACTAGCATCCACCATACATGTTTACTTCCCTGTTTGACTTGGAAAAATATCTAGCAGTGCTTTACCATAAAATGGGCTGGGCAGACTAGTTCATGTAGTCACTGCAGTGTTAGAGTAAAAATGTCTATCACTGCTAGAATCTATCATTACCAGAAAAGAATCTGAACTATTTTAGTCCCTGTGTTTGATGTTTGCTCAAAAATAATTTGAAAATACACTTCACTGTTGAAGAGAGACTTACCTTTTAAAGCAGTGTGCAGCAGTGAGGACCCAGCAGCTGCTGATGAGAGTAGCACCACACAGAAGTCTTCCATCACCATGAGAAGATTTCAGTCGAAGTGCAACCTGCCATGGCCAGCCACCTCTACAGAGGACATAAGACACTGCATTCAGAGTACATCAATGGAAAAATAAGGTAGCTTATCACTTACCTTGAATGTAAATCAAATGTAGTTTGTTTGACTGACATAGCTTACAAACCATGTTATTTATTGAGTAACTGTTGAGAATACATTTTCATTTCCGCAGCATTCAGAAGTTCATTTAACAATAGTCAGGATTACTTTACGGATTGCTTGGGCATCCAGCCCTCTGAATGTTTCCTACCACTGACAGTTATTATAATTTTCCTTCTCAGATTGTATTTATTGTGCAAAAAAATATTCTGCGGGTTCCTCGCCAAATACCATCCAAGTCAACAAGCCAGAAATTTCCTGTCAGTTGATGAGGGGAAAGAAAGAAATTTCTTGAAAAGCTTAATCCAGAATCCTTTCCTGTCTTCATTAATATCTTTGTTGGTTCTGAGCAGTTTGAAAAAGGAAGCTGGCAAACCAGGAGGTCTAAAGCATTTGAAGAAACCAGAAGTACTAGATTAGCATCTTTTTTTTAGCCTGTCATCATCTGTTTTGTATAGTAGATCTGGTATGGAGATTTGGAGGCCTGTGTCGACCGTATGGGTTATTTTTTGGCAGTTTAATAATAGATTAGCAAAATGTGGAATCAGAGATAATGGAGAAGGAGAGAGATGCACCTGTAAGCGACAGCAACAACGAAAAATAAGCAACAGGTAGGCTTGGGTGTGTTCTGAGTGCTGTCAATTTGAATAGGCATGCTGGAGCACAAGAATTGCTCAGGATCATCTAGTTCAGCATCCCATCTCAGAGTTGCCAGTACCAACTGTTTTAAAGTAAGATGGAGGAATTTACTATCTCTAAAGCATAAAAATGTAGGATTTTTAAGTTGTGAAAGATGCATTTTAATATGTCTTTCCAAAATGGGTCATTTTGGACAGCCTTGGATTTTCTGGTATGTATGTAAGTATCCAGTTCCTTTTCAAACTTTGTCACTTTGTCCTAATGACTTCTTGAGTCCTTTTCTGTTGTTCATATGTTTTTTTGATTTTGAAGCACTTGTAAGTGCACTATTGCATTTTTTCACCTTTTTTGCTTCATCTAATGTCCACATGCTTTATTATGAGATAAAGTTTCTTCCTCTGGCTTAATTGTGCAATCCATTACTTGTCACCATTTAATTTTATCCAGTGTCCTTAGCACATATATTCTGAGACTGTAATTCTCAAGTCTTTTTTTTGGTACAATGCATTATTTATTTTTCTCGTTTGTCTCTTTACTAAGGTAAGTAGTCCTACTATGCTCTGTCTGACTTAAATGTTTTTCTGGGCTCCCTACTGATAATGTTTTTTGAAACTCCTATGAGTTTCTATAAACATCTATTTTTCAGGTTACTCAACAGTTTAGAAAATAAAGCCTATACTTCTATAGTAGCATTTAGTAGTAGTATACAATTAATCTGTTTATATTAAATAAGTGTAAACATGTAGTTAACATCTAAGAACATAATGTAAATAAATAGCCTGGGTTTATAGCTATGTCATAACTGAGGCTTATTTTGTGAGGGAAAATCAGGTCTTTAGACAGTGAGTCATACCGAGGCCATTTTTTTCAATGTAGGTAGCTTTTAAAAGTTTTCTTCATATACCTCACATCCTGTAATCCAAATATGCTTTGGAAAAAAAAATAAAATGTCTCTTTTGTAAGTAAAAAAATTTAACCCAATGAAGGTCTAAGCCCATAAGCATCTACAGATTTTAAACTAATGCTTTCGGTATTTATCAATTAATACTTTTTAATTTCCTACCAAATTTGCTTTAAGTGTATTTCTTCTTGTACTTCATGACAATCCAAAAGAAAACCAGACAATAAACCTCCAATAAAACCATAAATTAAGCACACTACTTATGGCAAATATATGTCAGAAGATTTACATTCAAAAGTCTTTTTCTTTACTAAATATTTACCGTAAAGAATTTTTGCCACCAATTATTCTCTTTTGTCGACGATGTAGTAACCTCAATCCACAAACAGAAGCAAGAGAATCTAAACAAGAAAGGGAGATGTAGACAGCATTAAACTCAAAAAGAAGTCAATTGTTAATGAGAGGTAATTAAAACAGAACAAAACAAAACAACAACCGTGGCTGGTGTTATTCTGTTTTGTGTTAGTTTTTAACAAGCACGTTCTCAGACTTAAATCCTTTTAAACTGAGTTCTTTTTACTGATTACAGAGCATATTTGTGTTCTGTTTCTCAATTGTAGGTTTTTTTACAGGATTCTTCCTTACTTCATGTAAGGGGAAGCAGAACTTGGCATAACACATAGGTCTCAGTTCTCTGCTGAAGACAACACACACTTTGACAAGTTGCAAGTAGCTGTCTAGATTCTTGCATTTTCATGTCCCATATATAACATGGCTGCTTAAGCAACATAGCTGCTGTAAATTGCAGCAGACAAATACCCTGCATCATCTGAATAGCTGTGATTCCCCTGTGCAGCTGGCACAGGAAAAAGATCATACAGTAGGGAGGATCTCCCACTACTTTTGTTTCTATATTTCCTTTGATATAATGGTTTACTTTGTGACATGAAATCTTTTACATCCATCTCCCTACCATGGCAGTTCCCCATCTGAACCTGTTGGTCCACCACTCAGTGTTTCACCTTTATTGCTGTTTCCGAGGGCCTTCTTGCTTAGGCTGTCACAGATCACCCCCGCATCTTCACTGTGACGGCAGTTGTGCATCCCAATGTCCTGCTTAATGCAGTCTGCCAAGGATCTCTCATTTCCCATACATTTCACGTTATCCACATGGATCGGGCCTTTACCCTCCCCAAAATAAGCCATTGTCCTTGCTCTAGCCAGACCTCTGGAAACAGAGCATATTTTTTTTAATTAAGTATTTTAATGCATTATCCTGCACTTTACTCAACTGAAATATTTCAGAGTGAGTAGTGAAAGACATTGTAGTTTTATTCCAAGTCCTGTCACTCTCTGACCTTATGACAACTTTTGTTCTCGTTACTTGTTACTTCAGCAAGTAGAAAAAAAGTGTAGTAGAAAACCAAAATTGCTACATTTCACTAATGTTTAAAAAGTGCTTTTACCAATCTAGTTAGAAGGCACTGTGTGAAGTATTTTTCATTGTAACAGCATTATGAGTATAAAGCAAAATATGTGAAAGCTGATTTTTCATAATCTCCTTAATCGTCATATAAAGACAACATCTGCAAATGCTAAAAATATTTTTTCTAGTCTAATTCCCTCGGGAAAATGGGCCAGTTAAATACAGCATACTCACTGTGTAGTAGGAGATCTGTTAGTTGTTAATTGTTGTTAGTGAATTGCAATAATTTCTATTTACATTAGACACTAGGAGGAAATTCACAGTGTGAGGGTGATGAGACACTGGCACAGGTTTTCCAGTGGAGTTGTGGATGCCTTCTTCCTGGATGTGTTCAAAGACAGCTTGGATGGGGTGAGGATGGAGCAACCTGGTCTAGTGAGAGGTGTCCCTGCCCCCTGGCAGGGGTTTTGAAACTAGATGGTCTTTAAGGTCTGTCCAACACAAATCATTCTGTGATCATCATGCCATTTTTTAAAGTGTCCCCTACAGCTGATATCTAAAACTGTAACGTAACTGGAGCAACTGCACCCAGTTCAGTCTCCTTACCCACCTTTTCCTGGAAGGAGCCCCATGCTCTGTGCTTGTGTGACATTTTTGCATGTAGGCCTCAAGGCACTTCACAAAGGTCAGTATGATTATCCTGTGCTTGTATTAGGAGAAGTATCAAACCTAAGTATTTAAATATCAGACTCTGGACATTTTATTAGGGTTTGGAGTCCTGATCCTTGTAGACTGTCTGTATTGCCATGCATCTTCATCTGTGACTGAAGTGTCATTTGTGTGAATGACCTCTTTTGAATGATGAACTTGTTTTCCAGATGAGGGAATGTATGAATAAACACAATAAAAACCCAGCATGAATTGTGTGTGTAATTTGGTATCTTTCATGATAGATTATTACTTTTAATTACTTATAATGCTTCTTAATAGATAAATAGATGTTGTATATGGTTTGAGAGTCAGAAAATAGTATGCGTGGGAGACCATCCAGCAGTCTATACAGAAGTGTGTTGGGAAGCTATAGCCACCTCTGCATGTGTCCGAACTCTATGTATCAGTTAAGAGCAATTTACTGATATTTTATTGAAATAACATATGAAATTCTAGATAACTGAAATGTGGCACTATATAATAGATTTTAATTGTAAAGGATATTATATTATTGCATATTGTGGAGAGTGCTTCTATGTATACAAAAGGGTAACTGCATGTACAACGAAACGATGGAGTAGAGAAAGAGTTTAACAATGAAAATGGATTAGGCAAGAGAGTATTTCTTTTTCTTCACACCTCTTTTTATACCCCTTTTACTATCTGCGGTTTTGGGAAAGATAAGTGAGAGTGACATAAAGAGTTTATATCCCTTCATCAGCTAGAGATTCTCTGTTGGGGAGGAATTTAGATTTGTTCTACCATTTTCAAAGCTTCATCATACTAGGAGTGTATGGATCAACCTCAGAGAATCCAGCTCTCAATTGCCCATATCCGTGTAACTGAAACATGGAAGTAATACCTACAAACTTCCTTCTTTTTCAAACTTCCATACAGAAAGCTTTGCCTGTTTGGATTTTTTACCACATATTGAAGGGCAGACAGGCAGGTTTTTCAATTAGGGTATGTTGATTTAGAATGCAAGATTTGTAAAAGACCAGGAAAGAGAAGCATGTAAAACACATGACAGAGATTATACCACAAGGTCAACTGTCCTTATAAATTTTGAATTCAATAAACACATGGCTAGCATGTGTTTATGAGATAATCCAAAGCCTTAAATGACTTTGGAACCAGCACAGGACTATCTTTGCCTAATGAGTTTAGTATGATTTAACTTGTCCATCACAAGAAATGTATCTCTTCTTATTCCAAATATTTTTCTTTTGTGAATGATACTATGACTACAGATAACTATAAAGAGCCATCCAACTCTCCAGTGTCCATGGACAGCTGATGTGTCCATGTATGCTTCTACAAAATAGTGAAACAGTACAGGCACCGGTTGCAAAGTCTTACATGATTTTGGTATCTCTATATCAAAAAGCAAATGTTCTGCTTTAGGGCATTGCTCCAAAATTCCTCCAGATACAGAAAAAAAAATTGTTGGGAATCACCACAATATTCTTAGCCTTTCCTAGAGAAATGTTTATTGCAGTTTAGTATAGAATTGCCTCTTCAGACTTTCACTGGTGACTTAATAAGAGTACTGCCTCCATTGTTTAAGTCTTTTATATACTTTGGTATCTGTGAGGTCATGTAAGTAAATACTTTAGGTGAAAGAGATACAGAGAGACAAAGTTGAAAGAGGGAACTTAGTGTGTATGGATTGCTTCCTATCTCTTACTGTGCATCAGTAATTTCTTCAGTTTGATAGTAATTGCTGTGAGAGGTGCATCCATACCCATTCTTAACAAAAAAACCCCAAAAACACAACCCCTATCCCATTATTTAAATAGAACATCTACCAGGAAACAAATATAAAAATGGTGATGTTAAATGTAGAAGTGTTAAGTTTTACATGTTTGTTACATGCTGGAATGTGCTCTTGCAGCTGGTTTTATTTCACCTTTATCAAAGGTGTATGTGTCCCTTAAATGCTGCTCTCCAAGCCAGCTATGGCAAGCACAGATGGCCATCACATAAACAACCTTTTTGCTTGCTCAGTCTGTCCCTAGGGAAATAGGCAGCTGCAGGTCTTATACCCTATCTTAGCTAAGACACAAGGCCATGTACAATAACAGGCTGAGCTCTTCAGATGCAGTATTACTGTTATGCATAATACTTTTAATCAGGAAATCCAGTTCCTTAATATAGATTGTCAACTGCCCAAGTACTGTGTTGGGTTTTTTTCCTGTAGTAGATAATTTTTGGAGCACTAATGGCAGGCTGTTTGTTAAGTTGTTGTGCATTAGTGCATGTGCATTCTTAAAAGCCTGCAAGGGGCCTGATTTTATTGGGCCACTTCATTCGCTAGAACACAAGAGCCCCTAAAGCCATCTTTTGCTCTATCCTCTTTTGTATTTTAAACCCACACAGCAGATAATACTTCAGAAAACGTGTGTATTCTCTTAGTGTTTATCTTGCTACAAATATACTTTGATTAGGCTGCTTCTTATGTTTTCCTGACTGGCTTTAGACAATTCATAGTTCTGTTTTCAAATGTTATTTTATGTTTTTCTAACATTAATAATGGATTGGACAAACTGGCTTAATGAGAAATCTTTAAAAGTAGTATTTCTTTGAACCTAATGATGTTGCCAACTCAGGGATTTTCTTTTTAGTCTCAGAATGAACCCTAGTAAATGGCTGAGAATGTTCCAAATCAAGATTTCATAAAATAAATGTACAGATAATCTTTGACAATATAAATAATACATACAGGAACAACTCAGTCAGTTTTCTCAGTGTTTACCCTTTGCTTACACAAGTCTTCATTTTTGAGACAGTCTTTTCTCCCAATTGTAATTGCATGACTTCATTTTATTTTTTTTTCCCAAGGAATGTAATTCTACAGTGGGAAAGATTTGAGAATGAAACATAACATTGTAAAGATAGTTGACAGATACTGTTAGTTCTGGGATCAGCCATCATGAAAACTTGTGTCAGTTTCAGTATTACCTGCTTTTTTAATTCTTCCCAAGTTACAGTGTGTTTATTTCTAAAGAAACAATATTTATAACCCTAAAACTCAGATGCATGAACTCAGAAGCCCCAACATGTCTTTGGAACAATCAAATTACCACTGAACATAATCTGAACATCATCAAAAAGATCTGTGCATTAACTTGTCCCAGAAGCAATTTCACCTCATCGGTGCATGTAACAGCATAGTCAAGCTTGTGGAATGCAACTGTCTAGACACAGGGTCACCAAGATCCAGTGCTTCTGACAAGCTCTCCTAATTTCTGGAAACTAATTTTAGATTTGTAAAATATGTTTGTCCCTAGTCTTTCAGGAATTATATGCTCTGTTATATCCTATAATCTTAACTCCCCATTCTGACATGATACAAATTGAGAATCGAGCCAGCTGTCTGTCCTTGCAAAGATATAAAAAGACAAAGTGGAGATAAGTAGTTGACTTTGATCATCTGAGGGAGACATAAAAAGCCAGGGAGTCTGGGGATGCAGCAGACTACATGAATGGCTCAGTGGGAGACAATACAGGTCAAGTTTTGTAGCTTTGAAACCACAGCCTACTACTGCATAAAATTATTCTTTACTAAACAAATAACAAATTATTTTAGTTAATGTTATATGTTCAGACTTAATGTGATGATTTTAGTTGCACAAACTTTACATTGTTAGATACAGCAAACATAACATCTTGTATTTCTTAAGCTCAAATTTCTTTACAGGTACAGTCAGAGAAGACATTTCACTAGTTTCCTGTTGTATTTCATCGGCGTTATACATATTTTTCAGCTCATATTAATTCTGCTATTATATGTCTTCCCTATAGTGGTTATATCTTTATTATTACTACCTACTCAGAAAAAAGTGCTTATGAGTGATGTAAGCCTGATTAAGTAACTTTGTTCAAAAATGACACATACGCATTGCAGCGAATTTAGAGAGCTTTTTTTCAAGTCTATTCCTATACTAAACTAAGTTTAATCAAATAACCGTCAAACAGGCCAAAGCCATAATCTATTTTGTAACATTTCTATAAAATTTCCAAGTGACATCAAGTCAGATCAGCATATTAAGGAAAAAAGCTATTGAACTAGGAATTTAGTAGCTGGTATACCTGTCTGAATCTGCAGCAATCATATTCACATCTTGTGACAGTGGACACTGACCTGTTGCTGTATTTCACTAAAAGATTCAACAGTTATGTTAAAACCTGTAAGAATTTTGAAGTTATCATTAAGGTTCACAAAAAAGAAATATTAACTATATGTAAAATTATACCTCTCAATGAAAACAGATCAAGAGCTATTTATACTGTCACATCAAATCACTAAAGCACTAGAATTTAGGAACCTTATGTTTTTCTGTGTTGGCTAAAGATAACTCAATACAAAAATTGGTTTATGAATGAAAACTCAAATATGGTGAAATGCAGAGGCTGTACACTAAATCACAAACATACAGAGAATCTGTATAGAATAATATAGAAAAGTTCACAGAATATGTAATCATCTGTGTTGTTATAGATGTTTCATCTTAAGTTTCCTTCATTTTTTCCAAAATAGAAATTCCACTGTAACTTCTAAAAAATGTTTTAGAGATCTGAAGATGAATGAAGTTAGACAGGAACAGTTTGGGTGGCAAAGAGCACAGAGCAGATAAACTAAATCAATTCTCAGTTACCTTAGTGCAACTAAGTGTTAAAAAAATAAAAATAAAAAATTGTTGTAATATGTTTGTGTGATATAGATAGGTCACACCATAAGTGACAAATACAGTATTTAGTCAAATTTTTATATTTAACTTCTAAAAAATATTTAATAATGTTAACATGCATTCCAGCTGGCAGTCAGACTCTGATAAGCAGCGTCACAGAATCAAGAATCAGCCAGGTGGAAAGGATCTCTGAGATCATCAAGTCCAACCCTTAATCCACTGCCACTGTGGTTCCCAGACCATAGCACTGAGTGCCACATCAGTCTTCTTAAAACCCTCCAGGAATGGAGAATCCACCACCTCCCTGAACAGCCCATGCCAATGGCTGATCACCCTCTCTGTAAAGAATTTATTCCTAATATCCAACCTAAACCTCCCCTGGCAGAGCTTAAGACCATGCCCTCATCTTACTGACAGCTGCCTGGGAGAACAGACCGACCCCCACCTGGCTCCTTTCAGGGAGTTGTAGAGAGTGATGAGGTCTCTCCCCTGAGCCTCCTCTTCTCCAAACTAAACAACTCCATCCCCCCCAGCCATTCCTCATAGGACTTGTGCTGGATCCCTTCACAGCCTCATTGCTCTTCTCTGGACCTGCTCCAGAACCTCAGTCTCCTTCCTGAACTGAGGGGCCCAGAACTGGACACAGAACTCAAGGTGTGGCTGAGTACAAGGGAAGAATCACTCCACTGGACCTGCTGGCCACACTGTGCCTGATACAGACCAGGATGCTATTGGCCTTCCTGGCCACCTGAGCACACTGCTGTGTGCCTTTAAATATGAAAATTTCTTTTCCCAATTATGGTACTTAATGAATACTCTTTTTTGAGAACAGCCTGCTACTTATAGGCATGGTATAAATACAGTTTTCTAAAAGAATGCCAAAAAAACAAGTTTTAAAAGGCATGTGTTATGTTATCAGAGGTAGGCTGGCATTCCACAGTTGCAGAAACTTAACATTTTTAGATACTGCAGACAGATAACTTGAGAAACACCTTAATGAGTTTTCTTACTTGAAGCCAAGCTGTCGACAGACTACAGCTGCATCCTTATCAGACCATCCGTCATCACAAATTGTGCCCCACTGGTCATTGATAAAAATCTCTACACGTCCCTCCTTCTTATTCTCACCATCCATCAGCCTGATGGGAGGACCTGGGAATAAATTACTGCTGTCAACTCACAGTAACAGAAGTAAGAACTAGTACTCTAAGTAATTTTCATTGTGTTCAGCATATAGGGTCAACTGATGTTTATGTTCAACAAGCCTAATACTAGCTGCTAAAGTAGTCATACTTTTCCTGGCTGGCAAAAGGAAAGAGTTCATACAAATCACAAGACAAATATGAAATACTACCGTATTTTGAACTTGAGAGTTCATGTGGTCCCTTCATTTCACAGAAAAATGTGATATAGCTCAGATTTTGACCACAGAACTCTAGGAACAGAAAATTCTCCTCCTAAAGGCAAAAAGCACTTGAGATGTCTTTGTTACGATATTCATGCAAGCTGAACACTTTATTCTTGCAGAAGCCGTATGGATGAATTTAACTGTATCTCAGTTCATAGCATAATATTCTGCAGCATGTTATTCATGACTAATATCTGACTATTTTTTTAGCAATTTGAATTGATTGCTTAATCAGGTATGTTCACAATACATAATCTCACGTGTCAGAATTAGGTGAAAATTATACTACCCAGCTAGAGTAATGGAAAATTAATTATAAAATCTATCTATTTTATTGTTGTTATAACTTTCTGGTAATGAGAATGAGTGAATATTAACATATGGATGCATTTAACTGAACAAGACCTCCTTCAGCTAAGATTACATTTTATAGAAATGTGAGCAACACAGCACAGATGGTTTGCATCTATAAAGACAGCAGTCATGATTTGAATTCCTGTTATTTTTGGTCTCAGAAAACTCTTTCTACCAAGTATGATTTGACATCATCAACACAAAATGGAACAGTGCTGCAACAAAACATTCATTGGGTTGTAACAGGTCAGAAGAAAAAGACTATAAAGGAGAGACTAGAAAAGTACATGTGGAAGTGCCAGTTGTGCTGTATAACAGATAGCAATGTTGTGTACTAAATCCATGTCTTAGTTTGCAGGACAGCCACACAGTCTCTAATTTCTGAAGAGCTTCAGAGGCACTCAGGCATACATGTCAGTAGAAGCTGTGAATCTAACTAGTTGTAATTCATATTTCAAAATCAACTAAAATATACTAGGGTAAACGGAAGAATATCAGCAACAATTCTGTAAAAGGTTACCTACTGACATGCTAAAAACTTCATATATGGCTAATTTTAAAAATGAAACTTTTTTTTCAGAATTGCTGAGTAAGCTATTGTTCCCTTGTAAGTTTTACTGGGCAAATCTGATAGCCAGCATCTTGTTTAATTATCTACATGTGGATTTAGGAATTTTTGCATTAGTTTGCATATATTATGTTTTGCAATGAAACTGTGTAATTAGCATTATTTTCTCATTTCTTTTCTTACCTGTGTTTTTATTGATTTTTCATACAAGTTTGTAGGCTTTTTGACATGGAATTTGGCTCCTTAATCTGTGTTTGTATTATCACTGTCTTTGCCAGCAAGCGAGGCGCTTCACCCAGGCACAATATAAATGATAGGCAGTAGGAATACAGAAATAAATTCATGGTTCTCACCCTTCCTTCTTGTTTATGTCTGATCCTCCTTCTTTCTTCATATCTCTTTTTTTGGATTGTCTGGCTGTAAGGCCATAGGAGGATATACTATTGATACCTACTCCTTGGTGCTCAGTTATATCTCCAATTTTTGATAGCATGAGACGGTTACTTAGAACTTGAAGAATGCTGAGTGAAATGCAATATACCATGAAGTGCTGAATAGGTCTAAAAACTAGTGAATACTGAGAAAACAGAACCTCTGGAATCTCACTCTGTTATCTTAAAAATGTGTGTTGATCTTTAATGTTCTGCCTGTTAATGTTCCTTTAAACAAAGCTTGATTACTTTCTTCAAGAGAGCAGTGAAGTTTTTTTCATTCTTGTTCTTTCTTTGCATGCATCTGCCAAGTACAAAGATTTTGAACATCCTTAAATACTTCACTTGGATCTGCACCCACTGCAATACTCGTACTGTGAGTTTACTGAAGAGATGCCTTACCAAGTGAGAATTTATGGCTGTCATTATCTGGATGGCAAATGAGTCTAACATCCTCCTGATGTCTGCAGTCATGCTTTCCCCATTCCCTCCTTGAGCATTGCAGCAGGTTTGTCTCCTTCCCTGAGCAGCTGACATCATCCAACCAGATGGGCACAGAGCTTCCCTCTGAGAAGCTCTCAGGTGCACTTTTTCCATACCTGTGTAAAGGATACATAGTGTTTTGGTCCACCGTAATCAGAGGGCATGTGATACTTAAGTACTAGAAAGGAAATAAATTATTTCTGTATAATGAAAGGTTTCTCGATCAGTAATGGTAAAGAGTGCTAACCACGACAGAGCAGGTTCAGTTAGCATTATATTCAATGATAGCACTGTACGCTGATTCTTTGGTAATGGTTTTTTTTAAGGAATTAGTGTTACAATAATATGAATTTGAGAATGTAATACATTGATTAAAGCCTGCCTTCAACCCAGCATATGCTGTCTAACTGACTTTGAGCATGTTATTAGTAGTTCATATAAGTATATGTCTCAGCTGGGGGAAAAATGAGACAAAATTGTTTTTTTTAATGTAATCTGAAGCCAAAACAACAATCATCTAATAAGAGTGTATCATTATAGCTACAGTCAGCAGGAGGAATAGTGAAAAGTGAATGCATGAGACTAATGGGCTTTTTTCTAAACTATGCTTCTCAATACTTAGCAAGGACCAGAGAGGATTTTTCTGAGCTAGATCCAGAAGGACTTACACCTTGAAAATGCCTTTGTTTTTTAATGACTGTTAGAAAAGCAAGTATTTTGAAGAATCCAATTTTTATGGGCAAAACAGAACAAAACAAATGAGTTTTTATGTAGCAGCATATACACTGATCTCAGACAAAAATATGATTGGAAGAAACTCAATGAACAAAGACTGCTGAATCACAACCCCAGCTGAATCTTTTTCTCCTACCTAAACTGAAGCCATAAGTATCACTTTGAGGCTGAGGGAAGCAGGGTTTAATGGATTTTACTCCAGTAGTTGCTATGAAGCACTCATCTAATGCTAAAAAAATAGACTGTTGAATAATGTATGGTTCACGTAAATCTTATCATCATTGTCAAATCAGAAAGTCAGATACCTAATATCAAGTAATCTTACTTAAATCCCAGCTGACGGCAAACCACTTGTGTATTCAGCTCTGTCCACCCATCATTGCAGACTGTGCCCCACTGCCCAGTGTAATAGACCTCCAGGCGTCCCTCATGACTGCCTTTCCCATTTGTTAGTCTTAATGCACCATCTGTGTCATCAACAAGTAAGAAAAACCAAAAACAAGAATAAATTTTTCTATGTTCAGTAATGTTCAAAACCAAAATCAATAGCATTGCATTTACTATATTTGATCAGAGTATTAAACTACTAAATAATGACAATCACGAGGTGTCATTTATCAAGAAGAGGAAAAGAATGCCATAATACACCGAGTCAGCTGCAAAGCATTTTATGAAGCATAATGCAGTTGCTTAAGTGCAAGAGAAATAGCACAGCATTTTGATCCCCTAAGCCCTTGTAACATGTGAAGTCTTCAGGAGTGGGCTCTAATTGCCTGATTCACTATATATACACCTTATTTTTTACTTTGTTTATTTTGTTGTTTCCTATTGTTTTTACGCTGAAATGCTTAATGCCATTGATAGAAGTGATGCACAGCTGAAGCATGCCTCACATAGTGTGTGCCACTTATCCTGTTACTCAGGAACCAAGGCTTTGTGCTGAATAATGAGATTTTGTGTACCTGTAAAATTTCCATAGCCAAGAGCTGGTTCATTTTGATACTGTCAGAACACTTCATTACTGTGCCGTTTTGTGCATCTACAGGCTTGAAAAATTCTCTTTCCAGAGCTGTGAACTCTGCATTTGTCACAGTTTTCCTGTGTGATTACTGATAATTGAAGTACCTGTGAGAGGTGTACAGGAAACACCAGCATCTTCTTTGTGGCCACAGTTATGTTCTCGCCAGGAGCTTTTTTGACACTGTTCTATTGATAGTTCATTTCCTGTGCACTGCACTTCATCCAACAGCACGGGGCCTGAGCCTTCTCCAAAGTAAGCCTGGCTCCGTGCCTTGGCAACACCCCTGTGGAAATGTAACACGCAGTCAGGAAAAAGCAAGCTGAAGCATCTAGGACTAGGTGGGAAGAACTAAAATGTAGCATATTCATCTTCAAAAATATCAGATGGGACTACCTAAACAGCCACCTCACTGGTAACTGATAGTGCAGCCCAGCTAGTGTCCCCAAAGCATAATAATCAAAACTCAGCTACACAGATGAGGCAGAAAAAAGTGCTTGTTCCCCATTTAGTCATGTAAAAACCATGGCAAAGAGATCTTAAATGATTTGGCAATATCATACTATCAATCAGTGGTAGAAATAAAAATAGAAAGCAGGCCACTGACTAGGTGTTTGTATGTTACACTCTTTATGTCATCATAGAGGATTTTGAGCAGAAAAATGCTCATAAATTGAAAATACTCCATTGTTCCAGCATTACAGACACTGTGCAGTGTTTAACGCTTGATGGTGTATCAGGGTGCTTCCAAGTCTATTCAAGATACCATGTCTTTCATATGTAAGTGTTTCTCATGGTTTGGTTTATTTCCACTCAATAACTCATTTGTTCGTATACCCAGTTAAGTCTTTATAAGAGTATTCTCAATTTCTGTCTTCTTTTTCAACTTGTAAGCTTGAAATGGCCACCTGAATTTTTTTTTTCTATAATGTATTGCAAATCTAAAGGATTATCTTAAATTATACTGTAAACATGACAGGTCTTCACTGTTTTGTTTCAAGATGTAATCATTCAAACTCTTAACTGTTTTTTGCAACTGTGTGTCAGCAAATTAGATTGCTGTGATCTTATTTTTTTCAAATTTGAGTTGCAGTAGTGCATGTTTTTTAAGGCACTGATTAATTAATCCATGTATGGTTTTAGATAGATGTGGGTTTCATTTCCAGTGTGTTATCTAAATATGTAACAATCTTTGTTCTCTAGTTTTGTTTAAATGAAAACAATACTAAATTTACAATTAGCAATCATACAAATCTTGATAAATAGTAAAGAGGTATGGGAGAAATAGCAACACTGAGAGGCTTGTAAAACTAGATTAGAATCACGAAAAAGATCTGTAAAAAGGAAGGATGTGGAAAGATGGTAGACACTGCATAGTTGATAGTAGTCAGTAAATAAAAGCACACACACAAAAGGTAAATACTCTATGTTTTGCACTCTCATTTTTTCAAAATTAATGTGGTTTTAATATTTTCAAATTAATGTGCTTCATTAATCTTGAAAATGTACTGTTAATTTTCAGACTGATTCTTTTATGAGATACCTTTTCAAATGGTGGTGAACATGGAAAATACAAAAAAAGCAGGTCTTGTTCACTCAGTGAGAAGATGTCATTAAGAAGCTGCATGAAATCAAAGAGGTAATGCTTGGCTACTCTGAATGATGAAAATAAATTATACCATAATCCAGTAAGATTCTCTGTAGTTCCAATGAGCAGAGATGACACATCTCATTACTATAACAAAGACAATTTATATCAAGAAAAAAGTATTTATGAAACCAAATAATAAAATAAATTATCATTGTTTTTCACCAGCAGCCCAAGGCCTCACACTAATGTTACAAAACAACAATCTGAGGGCCACTAGTTAACACTACGAAGCTTGCTACTTTTAGTGCCACTTTTAATTCATCAGAATCCCAACAGGGTTGAACAGGTGAGTTCTTTTTCAGTCTGCTCTGCACTGGCCTGCTTACTTCTCCTACAGTTTGTCTCAGACATAATTCCCTTCACAGGAAACAGTAAGCAATGGTGCTGAACCTTCGATAGATAAACTTAGTTACTGCTACTATGTAGAAAAACAAACCCAAGACCAAGCTGTCGACAGACAACTTCAGCGTCTGCATCATCCCACTGATCATCACAGACAGTCCCCCACTGGCCAGCATGGTAAACTTCTACTCTTCCTTCATGAATGTTGTTCCCATCAGCCAGCCGGATCGGAGTAAAGACAGGGGCTGTAATCAAACATGGAATACAGGAAAAGGTAATTTATTTCCCAAAATATTATTCTGATAGTAAAGAAAAAAGATGACTTAATGGTTTATCTGACATTACTCAAGAACCACACTTTATTTTTTTTTGTTTTTAAATGAAAAACCTGAAATTAAACTTATTAGAAATTAGTTCTCCTAAGCTCCGCTCCCAGTAGCTGAAGAATATACAGACAAGTGAAACAGGGTTCATAAGTAACCATACAAATCTTGAGTTACTTAAGAGTCAAAGAGTTCACAGATACCTAGGGTTATAATGCCAAATACTACAATAATTCAGAAGTGCATGTCTACCAGTAATAGCAAAATTGGCTCTGTATAGGCTAGGTTCCAGAGTGTAAAATCTGAAATAAGAGGCAAAAATTCTTTCATTGCCACAAAAGCAGAATTTCATCCTCATGTTTTCTCATGACTTCTGTAACTCCAGTCAGAGCAGTGAAATCTCACTGACTGTCAAGTCTCTTTTTATTGTGGAAGTACTGTTCCTTTCCTGTTTCTAAGATACAGTTTCTTTTCTTTCCAGATTATTAGCCCTTTTGTGGTACAGCAAGAATTGCCTTGAAAGCTTCATATCTGCATAAAGCTATAATAATGGAAACAGCTTAAAACTCAACAAAAAAGGTATTCTTTTATTACTCTGATTATTTTAAAGTTCTACCACATCTAACATCTGCATGATTTAGAATGTGATTAATTTTTGTGTAAGCCTTCCAGCCAATTAATGCTTCTATTTAATCTATTTCTTGGCTTAAAAGGAGAAAATTGTGGGCATTTCTCCAGTTTCTTCTTACTGTTTCAGATATGAAAACTGTGAGGTTTTTAATTAAAAACGGTAGTTGTAGAACCTGCAAAGCTTGAAAGCTTCATCTAGTTTGCTGAAACTCAAGATCAATGTAATTAATTTCATCTAACCTGGAGTATAAATTACTAATAAACTTCCTTTCAGCATTATTGAAACAGACAATAGCCATTTATTAAATTTATCTAAGCAACACAAGTTTTCTCATGAAAATGTCTATAAACAGAAGGAAAACTTTATGTTCTAAAAGTGTAATTTGCAAATTTACAGTTTTCAGTTTCTTTAGACAAAACTATTTCCCTCCTTTGGCCTTTCAACTTATCTCCTAGCTTAAAAAGACTCTCATTTTCCTCTACACAATCACATCCTAAATTAAGAACAAAAATATATTTTTTAAGTCATTTGTCAATGAATTCTTTACGCATCTACTTTTGGATAGCAATGTAACTAGGAGAGCAAAGGTAGCACAGGATTGACTGTAGCCAATGCTTTATGGTAACAGCTGTAGATCCATTGCCAGCTCCTCAGCACTGCCTCCCCTGAGGTCAGCAAAATCTTAAATCTGATGACATAATTGCCATTTAGTTGCC